>CM065729.1:10395758-10408258 GCA_033310375.1 Conus canariensis
ACCTTCCTCTCCACCACCTCCCCTTTCTACCCTTGTCATCGTTCACCCTGAGCTGGATCGTGTCTCCTAGCCCCAACGTGTCATACCTCTCTAGACATGTAAGGTTTGAACTCACAGATTCACCTTTTAACCACCCCACTTTTTCTTCCCCACACCTTATCCTTCCTCTCCCCCCTCTGTCCACACAGCCTTCTGTTCCCCATCCTTCCCACGATCAAGAATTAGAAGGTATATTTTAAAGTGAGGTGTGTGTGTGTGTGTGTGTGTGTGTGTGTGTGTGTGTGTGTGTGTGTGTGTGTGTGTGTGTGTTTAATTTCTTGTGAGTTGACCTCAATACGGTGACAGCCCTGATATGGCCCTTTGAGGTCGGCCGGGCTATAAGCAACCTTACCTTACCTTACTTTACTATACCTTACCTTACCTTACCTTACCTTACCTTACTATACCTTACCTTACCTTACTATACCTTACCTTACCTTACCTTACTATACCTTACCTTACTTTACTATACCTTACCTTACCTTACCTTACTATACCTTACCTTACCTTACTATACCTTACCTTTCCTTACCTTACCTTACCTTACCTTACCTTACTATACCTTACCTTACCTTACTATACCTTACCTTACCTTACCTTTCCTTACCTTACCTTACCTTACCTTTCCTTACCTTACCTTACCTTACCTTACCTTACCTTACTATACCTTACCTTACCTTACCTTACTATACCTTACCTTACCTTACCTTACCTTACCTTACCTTACCTTTCCTTACCTTACCTTACCTTTCCTTACCTTACCTTTCCTTACCTTACCTTACCTTACCTTACTATATCTTACCTTACCTTACTATACCTTACCTTACCTTACTATACCTTACCTTACCTTACCTTTCCTTACCTTACCTTACCTTTCCTTACCTTACCTTTCCTTACCTTACCTTACCTTACCTTACCTTACCTTACCTTACCTTTCCTTACCATACCTTACCTTACCTTACCTTACCTTACCTTACCTTACCTTACCTTACCTTTCCTTACCTTACCTTACCTGTTGTATCTGTCGTTGTCTGTGTACCCCTTTTTTGTTTCCTTCATGTTATACTTAGTTGCAAGAGGAGCCTGACGGCAAACAGCTGTCTGAAGAGTGTGTTAGTGGTTTGGGGGTCTTCTGTCACTAGTTGCAAGAGGAGCCTGACGGCAAACAGCTGTCTGAAGAGTGTGTTAGTGGTTTGGGGGTCTTCTGTCACTAGTTGCAAGAGGAGCCTGACGGCAAACAGCTGTCTGAAGAGTGTGTTAGTGGTTTGGGGGTCTTCTGTCACTAGTTGCAAGAGGAGCCTGACGGCAAACAGCTGTCTGAAGACTGTATTAGTGGTTTGGGGGTCTTCTGTCACAAGTCTGTCTTTCCGTTTGGTTCCATTTCAGCTGAACTTCTGACATCAAAGCATAACTCAACACCACACACTTTTAGCCTCAATGAATTTGGGACACTCGACGTGTTCTCAAACGAGGAAACAATGATGATGATGATGATGATGATGATGATGATGATGATGATGATGATGATGATGATGAGAGAGAATGTGAAAGGGGTGGTGCAGGGTGAAGGTGGAGGGATAAAGGTGAGAGGATGTATCTGTCTGTGTTTTCAGTGCCGTTGCTGCAAAATTGACCCAAAACGTTTGAACACTTTTGCAATGTTATGTGGGAATCCCGCCTGCGCACCCCCCCCCCCTCCTCCTCTCTTTTTCACTCTCTCTCTCTCTCTCTCTCTCTCTCTCTCTCTCTCTCTCTCTCTCTCTCTCTCTCTCTCCCCTAGTGTATGTGAGAAATCAGCAAGAGAAACTTTATGGCTCAGACAAATACGTTGACATTGTTTTAGATCTTCTGGTCCTTCACCAACAGCTAGGGAAAGAGAAAAGACAAGAGACACAAAAGTGAGAGGCAACAACAAACACCTTTAAAGACTGGGAGGGAAGGGTGTCTTCTTTTCTTTGTTCCTTAAGCTGTGTTACCCTTTGTGCAGAAATGGTTGTAATGTTTGGTTTTCACAATGCACAGCAGCCCGCCCCCAGTTTTCATGAGGATTGTCTCTTGCACCAGGAGCTGCTGATTCTTAGAATAAAACAAATTAGGGAAAGAGCAAAAGTACGAGCTTGCAAGCTTCCAATGGCATTATAGCTAGGTCGGTCATAATCTCTCTTCCTCTCTCTCTCTCTCTCTCTCTCTCTCTCTCTCTCTCTCTCTCTCTCTGTCTCTCTCTCTCTCTCTCTCTCTCTCTCTCTCTCTCTGTCTATATATATATAACAATTGACAATTGACAAATGTTTTATTGTGTATAGGCCTGTGGCCCGTTACAATGAAGAGAAGGCAAACAACTGTTAAATTGAAAACGAGACAAACAAACGTAACACTCACACATTGCCAAAAATCCCATATCAACCGCAGTAATCTCAGAAAAATGTGTTCATAAAACAAAACTTGCTCTGCGTTTCAAAGCCAAAAAGAGGAATTTAGACAAATTCAGTTGAGTATCAAGGCTACTACTCAAAATCCTTGTGCATTGGTCACGTTTGGTAAGGTAGGTCCCTGCACTTTGAATGCAATATTTAGCTCGTAGGTCACTATACTGCTGGCATTCGAATAGTACATGGAATTCGTCCTCATCGTCCGCCTGGCATAGGGGACAACCAGGTTGATCTATTGCCGAAAAGCGGAAAACATGGCTGTTTATGCTCGAAACTCCCATTCTAAAACGCACGAGGGCAGTTTTAAATTGTCTGTTCTTAATGAATTCAAAATACTTTTCACGTTCAAAGATGCTTTTAAATGAGTAGTATAATTCAAACCGATTGCTCTCTGATACATGCGCATACCAACGTTGGCAAAAACAGTTTTGTAGGCGTTCTTTGAATATCTGTATAAAATGTTTCTCGTCGCCTACCTCTCCAAACATCCAGACATACCCAAAACCGTTTGAACAAAGCAGTGTTTTAATATGTGTGACCCAATTTTTCATCTTCTTGTTTCTATTTTGTAAATCAAAAAGCATATCATAGGCTTTTCTGGAGTACCTTGTCAGTGGTTGCCTGCGTAGTCTGAACCAGAACTGAATACATCTCGTTGCTGAAGTAATATATAACGGAAAACGCCCCAATTCTCCATATACCATATCATTAGGTGTAAATGGAGGGACGTTCAGCAATAGCTTACAGGCCTGCAAATGAACTTTTTCGATAGATTCTCGTGGTTTGAACCCCCATAGTTCCGACCCATATAAAAGAGAAGGAACAACCTGGGCATCAAAAATCCTAAAGAACAGCTTAGGTGAAAAGCAGCTGAGTTTTCTTAACACTTTCAGAATTTCTATGGTAGCTTTCTTACCTCTAATGCAATGATCGTGTCCAGAAGCAACATCGAAACTAAGCTTTGTTGAAAAAGTAACACCTAGATATTTATAAGAATTTACAACATCTAACTGCTTATCACCAAAGAACCAACATTCCTTTCTACTTAAATAGCCACCTTTCCGAAAAACCATGACTTTAGTTTTTTCCAGATTAACTTTTAAACATAATCTTTGAGCACACTCAAATAGGACATTAAGTTGATTTTGCAGACCTGCTATAGTCGACGACATGAGAGCGATGTCATCAGCAAATAACAGTATGAAAATTTCTACATCGTTAGGGATGAATTGTATTCCATGCTTGCCACGTGAAAACATGTCGCGTGCAAGCTCGTTAATAAATATAGAAAATAAGGTAGGACTAAGACAGCAACCCTGTTTTAGACCTTGCAAACATTCAAAATAATCGGTGTAAGAGTTACCACATCTGACACATGATTTAATGGTGCTGTACATACTTTTCAAAATGTTAAACAGGTTTCCTTTGACGCCATTCGTGAGTAGTATATTAAACAAAAGACCATGTTGTACCATATCGAACGCCTTTCTGAAATCGATAAATGCTACATAAAATTTATTGTTCCTTGATAAATGTTTTTCTATGCTAGCATACAAAGTGAAAATGTGATCAGTAGTGGAATAAGATTTTCTAAACCCAGCTTGAGCATCAGAAATAACTTCGTTGTTTTCAGCCCAGGAAATGAGCCGTTTATTCAATATGTGTGTAAAAATTTTACACAAGTGACTAATCAAGGAAACACCTCGATAATTGTTCGTATCGTTCACATCACCTTTCTTATACAACGGAATAATTATTGATTTAGTCCATTCCTCAGGGAATACACCATCTCTGAAAAGTTTATTGAAATATTTAACTAGAAAGGGAACTATCAAATCTCCTGAGGCCTTTATGACTTCACTTATCAAAGAATCAGGACCAGCTGCTTTGCCACACTTAAGACTCTGGATGGCTTTCTTTACTTCCTCTACTGTGATTTCAGCGTCCAGAATAGGGTCAAATGCCATATCAGAGACATCCAGTTTTGGATGGTCCACACTTTGGACAAAACCAAGGTTTAACAAGTGTTCAAAATGGTTAAACCACTGATCCTGTGAAATTGTATTACTTATGTGGGAACGACTGCGATACTTATTGATTTCAGACCAAAAGGCCTGAGAATCATCTGCTACTTGCATTAAGCAGTTAATGCGCTCAGTTTTAAAACTACGTTTCTTCATGTACTTAAGTTGATTATATTCTCTCCTCATTTGTACATAGGCACATTTATCAATTGGATCCCCAGATCTCTTAAAAATGGTCAAAGCGTTTCTAACTCCCGTCTTGTTGTTTTGACATTCCTCATCAAACCAAGATTTTCTCACAACCCTGCTTTTTGAAGAACGATTTTGGCGCATACAAGCGCTGGCATTCATTAAACAATTAGTAAATTCATACAGTGCTATGTTAACACAAGTATCAATCATATTGGCAGCATATTCTAGATTGCTGCAAAACAGGTCGATAGTACTGTTATATATGTATTCTGATAATCTATCCCTTTTCCATAGAGTTACATTTTCTGAGATAGATAGAGGTGACAGTGGTGTTTTGCCTGTAATTTCTAACAGGATTGGCATGTGCTCTGATTCTACCCTGCTACCTACAGAAAAGTTCACAACGTTGTCTAACAAATCGTTAGAAATAAGGCAATAATCTATGACACTACACCCATGGGAAGATACAAATGTAAAATCACGACTAAAGCTACCTCTGTTGTACCCATTCAGAATACAAAAATCAAAACAAGCACACAAATTTAATAAATTTTCTCCAAAAGCATTTACCATTGTATCCTTAGACAATCGTGTTTTCTTGAAAAACGGGGTCGAATTGGAAGGGTCAGTCAGTAGATCAGTATGTGACCACGTTACTTGGAGGTCTGCTGTCCTTGCATTAAAGTCCCCGCAACATATCAGCTGAGCCTGTGGATAACGGTTTGTCAAGTCCAGGATGCAGTGTTCTATGGCGTCAATGTGGCAAGTGAAATTAGATGATTGGTAGTGCACTGAACCAGAAGGAGGGACATAAACAAATATTAACAGAATGTCACTGTCCACACAAAGCATGCTTTTAGACATCTTAATACACACCACGTGATCGGTATTAACTTTAATTGATGTAATGTGCTTATTAAGTATTTTATTGACTAGTAGTAGAAGCCCTCCAGACCTACGTCCCATAAATGAATGTTTAATGGCTTTTGTTCTGAATTTCATGTAACCATTGAAGACACCATCCAAGTCGAACATATCATCTAGGTACGTTTCTATCAAACACACAATATCAAACTTTTGTACAAAAAGAAGAAAATCAGTATCTGCCAACTTACTGGCCAAACCATCTATGTTCCAGGAGAGACAGGACAAGTTCTTGGAGTGTCCACAAAATGTAACGGGCCGGCCGAATCCCTATTTGTTAGAGCCGTCTTTGTCTCTGAACTTGAACTTCTCAGTAAGCCGTGTCTGTTTGCTTCTGTCATTGAGTCTGCTTTGTTTGCTTTTGTTTCTGTTGTGTCTGCGTGTGATTGGAGCTCTTTGCGGTGTTGGGTTTGAAGTTTCGTTTTCATGGGTGATGCTAATAGACATCAGACCCTGGCTGGGATCACCTGGAGTGGCAGTGGCACAGCCGTGCACGTCACTACCAGTGATCACACTGTTGCGCTGAGGCACAGACTGCGGCTGACATTGCTGGACTGGTCCACCAGGCAGGGGGTCAGGCTGGAGGTGGGATGACGATGGGAGGTGGGATGACGATGGGAGATGGGATGGCGATGGGAGGTGGGATGGCGATGGGAGGTGGGATGACGATGGGAGGTGGGATGGCGATGGTAGGGGGTAGCTTGGTGGGGGCTCTGAAGACTGGCTTTCTACGTCGTAAAACTTGACTGGTGGGCTGCGGAATGCTGCTGTCAGGCTTACATCGGGTGTGCTGGTTGCCTCTTTATCTTGAACTGAGGTTCGGCAAGTGTTAGCCTTCTTAGAGGACTCAGCCGAGTGGGGGGACAAACAGGAATGATGGGAGGAGGTGGGCTGATTTGTTGGCAGGGAATGATCAGCGGGTCTGTTCGCTGCACCAGCTGTTGTCGTGTCCTGAGCATCACCATGTACCGCTGCTGACTGCCATGCCACACTCTCTTCACTCTCGTTAGAATTCACCTTGGCTTCTGGTTCCGCGGATCTAGCAAGGTTCATCCCAACGTTGTCACCTGGTGTGTAAGAACTTGCATTGTAATTTTTAGTACATTTCGGGTCGCTGCGGATCTGAGTAGGCAGTGATTGAGACTGAGTACTCCTGCTGGATAAGACTGGACTTACCTGCCTGTTCCGTTGTCGGATTGTCGCCTTGTTTAGGGTGGGGAATTCTTCCAAGTCAAAAGCAGAAGGGGGCAAAGAGGAATCCCCCTTTGGCTGTCCAGTGTGATTTGTACTGTTGATACTGTTCTGACTGACTTTATGTTGAGAACTGTTCTGGGCATTTCTCTCTCGAAATCCATCCTTGTATTTCCTTGTTGCATTGAAACATAGTTGACCTCTGAAAAAATAAGCCTGTCTCCCTTCCTCTCTGTGATGTTTCAGTGCAGTGTACTGCCGTCTGGTGAGGTCCGCGGCCACACGGATGCCTTCTTCATCAGCCATTTCTTCCCTGTGTTCTTTTTCTTGCAGCACTGAGAGTTTGTCTGGCCAGTGATGAAGGGCGGCAATCAACGGCCGGGGACGGGCGGAATCGCCTCGTGGGGGTCCGACTCGGTGCGCTCTCTCCACGTCACCGCAGCTCCATGTCTTGGAGGGGTAGAAACGATTCAGCAGCTGAACGACTTTCCGGGTGCATGCACGGTAATCTTCATTTGGGCCTTCAGCAACATTGAAAAATTTGACATTGTTCCTTTTCGAAAACGATTCTAACCTATCCACTTCCTGTTCGAGGGTGTCAAATGCCGTTGACAAATGTTCTTGCTGGTCGTACACTGTGTCACATGTACTTTGTAGATATTGACACTGGTCTGTCAGACTGGCCACTTTCTGCTTCAGCTGATCGTTTTCTGTCTGCAGACTGTCGCACCACGTATGCAATGAACCGATATCAGCACAAACGGCAGCATAATGTTGTTGTATCTGCTGAAGTTGTGTCAGAACTTCATCGGTTGTGACGTGCTGTGATGGCATTATGTTTGAGCTGTGATAGGAGGCAGCGTTGGGAACGGGGGAACGCGCGGAAATGGAAGGCCTGTCATCATACTGGTAAGATTGCGACAGGTTGGACAATACCTGTTGATTTCTTGTCTTGTCGTCAACACAGCCCGTCCCGCTGACTGGTCCTGGGTTACTTTCGACGTCCATGCACATCAGAAGAAATTTGAAAAGAAACACTGCCACTAAGGCTGAAGCACAACGCCCCAATTTATGAGGGGCTGTGTTGACTGAATTAGAGTAGGAGTAGTGCATGAATTGAAAAAAGAGAGGCGGAAAGTTCGTACGAATATGGACATACCGCAATCTGCTGAAGTCACAGTGAAGAGGTACGAATCTCACACCACTAAACCGTGCACCGTGTAGGCCTAGTTGTCTTCTGGCCATGAAGTAGACATAAGTCCACAAAAAGGATCCACAACTTACTCTGAAAGTCTCAAAATTTGCAGGCATTGTAGTACTTGTTGTAATGTCTTATTTTGAACAAATTCCTTGCGGTTCCTTCTCTTAATCCGGTCAAAATTAATTAGCGTCTATATATATATATATAGAGAGAGAGAGAGAGAGAGAGAGAGAATGACTGGGAGGGAAAGGTGTCTTCTTTTCTTTGTTCTTTTAACTGTGTTACCCTTTGGCAGGAATGGTTGTAATGCTTGGTTTTCACAATGTGTGTGTGTGGGGGGGGGGGGGGGGGGGGGAATGCAGTACCACGGGTTAATCTGACAGTAAATCGGTTTCAGTCAGTCAGTCAGAAGTGCAGATGACACTGATGAAAAAATGACCTGGGATATCATTTGCATTTTATTCCAGTGGAAAATTGCGTTCCTTTCTGTTCTTCATAAACAACGTCTTTGATCCTTGTCAATTCAATTCTTATCTTTGATCTATAATTTTACGCTTGCTCATTATGATTACGTCTGCCCCATCTACCCTGTTTATTCATTGCAGGTTCTGCACTACCTCTGTCACTTCTCCACTGATCCCCCTTACCCCCCCCCCCTCCCCCACACACACACACAACACCTTCTTCTTCCACACGCTGCATCAGTCTTGTTTACGTGACGGTCACGCATATGTGAGCATACGGCAATATCATTGTCCTCCCCTCGCCCGACTGTGGGTCTGTCCATCCACGCTTTCAAGCCATTGATCATGGGACTCGTTGAGCTGTATGATCAGTTGTCATTATCAGGACAACAAAGACGACACGCACGAAAGGACGAGGGGAAAATGCGTGTTTTTTTGCGAAATCGGTTGACGCGATTTTACTTTTCTCCATTCCGAAGCAGAATCTCTCTCTCTCTCTCTCTCTCTCTCTCTCTCTCTCTCTGCTCCAAAACCATGATCGAGGCGATTGACACACATAATAAAAGCAATATCAACAGACCATAGATGTTACCAAGACATAACTTCTGAGGGAAACGTATGCGTTATTAATCTTCATCGACAGCTGTGCCCCTTTTCCTGTAGCTGGTCTGAACTCGGCCCCTTGATTTATCCTCCTGTCCGGCTTATTTTCCAGACAACAATTAACCACCTAAATCCCCTCCGCCCCCGCCCCCCCCCCCCTCTCCTTTTCCCTGATCGCCCCTTTTCCTCTCCTCCACACTCTCTGAACTTTATGGATCATACTACTCCCCCTCCCCCCTCCAACGCCTCACACCCACCATGAATCAGATTTGTTTACACAAACAGTTACTCAAAATTGTGATAATATAGCGTCCTATATCTTTGTCATCCCTCATTTTTCCCCACCACCTTATCCTGTTTTCCTCCCCCATTCCCTCATCCTATCTATTCCTCCTTTGTTTCTTCAAGACACGTCCAACCCACCCTTCTTCCTCCCATCCAATTAAATGTTAGCTGTTGAATGAGTCATTTCCTTTCTCCTTTCTCCCTTCCCTGCGCTATTACCTTACAGGAGGGGCTAATGTTGAGCTGACGTTAGAAGAGTGTGGTCTGGGGTCTTCTGTTACTTGTCGTTCTGTCTGGTTCCACCTCAGCTCCAATCAATAAAATGCCTGACTTAAAAGCACGACTCAACACTGCACAATTTCAGCTACACTGATTCTGGGACACTATTCGTGTTGCCCAACACTGGTAAAAACGAAAAAAGGTCAGAGAGAGAGAGAGAGAGAGAGAGAGAGAGAGAGAATGGGGGGGAATGAGAGGAGGGTAGGGTGGAGGTGGAGGAATAAGTGGGGATCGGTGACGGACCGGGTTTGTACGTCTGTGAGCTTTTAGTTGAATTGCTGCCAAATTGAATAGGAACATTTTCACTCTTTTCCAGACTTCTCTCTCTCTCTCTCTCTCTCTCTCTCTCTCTGTTTGTGTGTGGGTGTGGACGGTTAACAGGAGGCTACAGAGATCAGGAGACACGATTGGCAGGAGGGGTATTTAAGGGGGATATAAGGCTCAGACAAATCTATTGATAATTTCAGAACTTACCAGACAGGCACAGATGGAATAGAGAGAGAAAGAGAGTCGACAGACAGACAGAAAGAGGGAGAGAACGAACGAACGAGCGAACGAACGACATTTTATTTTACCAGGGTAATGAGATAAGCAAATTGCGCATGCTTTTTTCCACCCAGCCCTGGGGAATAAAAAGCACATGGACAACACACAAGTCAATATGGCAACAAAGAGGAAAAAGTGAATACACTAGTCAACTTGCAAACTGTAAGAAGTAACAGACTAATACTACAAAAGCAAACGACAAAATCGTGCAAGCATCCATATGCGCGCGCGCGCTCACATACACACACACACACACACACACACACACACACACACACACACACACACACACACACACACACACACATACACACATGAAGGAATTGATCTAATGACAACAACATCAAAAAACTGTACAGTACTGTTTAAACATAACAATGGTCACAATGTCTGTTATATTCTTTCTTTCGCATTATATGACATGAAGAGGAATATCATGTCTAAAATATGTAGTGAGAAGGAGAGAGAGAGAGAAGAGGAGAGAGAGAGAGAGAGAAAGAGAGAGAGAGAAGGAAAGAAAGAGGCAGGAAGAGAGAAAGAAAAAGAAAGAGAGAGAGACAGAGAAAAAGAGAGTCAGACAGACAGAGAGACAGACAAACAGACAGACAGGTAGACACATAGAGACAGAAATGGAGAGACGAGAGACCGATTTTCTGGCACAACACGTTAATTGCTGGCAGGGGGGGGGGGAGACAGGGGTTGCTGATGGTGAGGAAACAGAGTTGGAGAAACGAGAGAAGGAAACATACAAGCATGAAAAGTTGTAACGGCACTGCAGCATAATCAACTCTCTCTCTCTCTCTCTCTCTCTCTCTCTCTCTCTCTCTCTCTCTCTCTCTCTCTCTCTGTCAATATTCTATAGGCCGCAGAACCAATCCAAAGTGCTGATGACATCAATGAAAAAATTACCTAGGATATCATTTACAATTAATTTCAAAGGAAAGCCTTGTGTTACGTTTTGTTCTTTATAAACAACGTCTTTTATCCTGGTTCATTCAATTCTTATCTTTGATTTCTGATTTCACGCTTGCTCAGTATGATTACGTCAGCCCCACCCATCCTGTTTATCCATTCCAGTACCTCTGTCACTTACCCACCTCATCCACCACCACCCACCTTCTTCCTCCACGTGCTGCAACAGTCTTGTTTACGTGACAGTCACGTGTATGTGAGCATACGGCAATAAAATTGTCTACCCAGTGCCCAGCCTGTGTGTCAGTCCATCCACGCTTTCAAGCCGTTGATCATGGGACTCGCTGAACTGTGTGATTAGTTGCCAATAACGAGACAACAAAGACGACATGGACAGAAGGACGAGAAAAAAAAAATACGTGTTTTTGTTATATCCGTTGAAACAAATATAGTATTCGTCATTCTAAAGCAGAACCTCTCTCTCTCTCTCTCTCTCTCTCTCTCTCTCTCTCTCTCTCTCTCTCTCTCTCTCTCTCTCTCTGTGTGTGCTCCAAAACCATGATCGAGGTGATTGACACACATAATAAAAGCAATAACAACAGACCATGGATGTTACTGAGACATAACTTCTGAGGGAAACGTATGCGTTATTAATCTTCATCGACAGCTGTGCCCCTTTTCCTGTAGCTGGTCTGAACTCGGCCCCTTGATTTATCCTCCTGTCCGGTTTATTTTCCAGACAACAATTAACCACCTAAATCCCCTCCGCCCCCGCCCCCCCCCCCCCCTCTCCTTTTCCCTGATCGCCCCTTTTCCTCTCCTCCACACTCTCTGAACTTTATGGATCATACTACTCCCCCTCCCCCCTCCAACGCCTCACACCCACCATGAATCAGATTTGTTTACACAAACAGTTACTCAAAATTGTGATAATATAGCGTCCTATATCTTTGTCATCCCTCATTTTTCCCCACCACCTTATCCTGTTTTCCTCCCCCATTCCCTCATCCTATCTATTCCTCCTTTGTTTCTTCAAGACACGTCCAACCCACCCTTCTTCCTCCCATCCAATTAAATGTTAGCTGTTGAATGAGTCATTTCCTTTCTCCTTTCTCCCTTCCCTGCGCTATTACCTTACAGGAGGGGCTAATGTTGAGCTGACGTTAGAAGAGTGTGGTCTGGGGTCTTCTGTTACTTGTCGTTCTGTCTGGTTCCACCTCAGCTCCAATCAATAAAATGCCTGACTTAAAAGCACGACTCAACACTGCACAATTTCAGCTACACTGATTCTGGGACACTATTCGTGTTGCCCAACACTGGTAAAAACGAAAAAAGGTCAGAGAGAGAGAGAGAGAGAGAGAGAGAGAGAGAGAGAGAGAGAATGGGGGGGAATGAGAGGAGGGTAGGGTGG
>CM065729.1:10413258-10420758 GCA_033310375.1 Conus canariensis
TTTATTTTGTGTCTCTGTCTGCCTGTCTATCTGTCACTCCACCTCTCTCTCTCTCTCTCTCTCCACCTTTCTCTCTCTCTCTCTCTCTCTTTGTTCTCTCCGAGAGGAGCTCCCAAACAAGGCATAAACACACATTAAAAAGATGAAAAGCGACCTTACAAAGAATTCAAATAGGACATCACATGAGAAGGAAAGACTTGCGCCACTTTTCTCCTCTGACGACCTTCTCCCTCACTCCACCCATTCCGCCCTCGACCCTGGACTTACCCTCCTGCCTTGCTCATTTTTGATGACAACGATTAACCCTCCCCCCCTCCCCCCCCCTCCCATCCCATTCTTCCATCTCCCTGTACAGCCCTTTTCTTCTCTCTGAGCTATGTAGATCATTCTTCCACATCCATCCCTCCTACCTCTCACGCCCCACTCCTCGGCTAGGTACCAGGTTTGGTCTCCTTAAACATTCTCTGAGAAATATGATAGCGTAGCTAAGTACCTTATCCTTTATGCTCCCCCCCCCCACCCCCACCCTCCTCCTCCTCCGCCTCCTCCCAAACACTTTGTCACATCTCTTTCTTTCCCCATCTCCTTCTATGTCTTTCCTCCCTCCCCCTCCCCATTTCCTCACACACACACACACACACACACACACACACACACACACACACACACACACACACACACACACACACTCAACAATCCCTCCTTCCCCCCTCCGTCCACACCCCAAAATCTTTTTAAAGTCTTTTTTGGTGATCCCCTTTTCACCATTCCTCCATGCTTTGGCTGCAAGAGGATCTGACGTGGAACAGACGTCTGACAAGTCTGTCGGCGGCTTGAAGACTTCTGCAACGTGTGTCTCTCCACTTGGTTCCGTCTGAGCGCCAGTCGACAAAACGCCTGACTCCAATGCACAGCTGAACACCGTTCAGTCCTGACCCCAATGCACAGCTCAGCACTGTTCAGTTTACACCTGACCCCAATGCATAGCTCAGCACTGTTGAGTTTACACCTGACCCCAATGCACAGCTCAACGCTGTTCAGTTTACACCTGACCCCAATGCACAGCTCAACACTGTTCAGTTTACACCTGACCCCAATGCACAGCTCAACACTGTTCAGTTTACACCTGGCCCCAATGCATAGCTCAACACTGTTCAGTTTACACCTGACCCCAATGCACAGCTCAACGCTGTTCAGTTTACACCTGACCCCAATGCACAGCTCAACACTGTTCAGTTTACGCCTGACCCCAATGCACAGCTCAACACTGTTCAGTTTCAGCCAGTGCGTTTGTCAGACAAGTTCTGTGTGGTCAAGCACTGGTGAAAATGAGAAAACGAAGATGAGAGAGAGGAGAGAGAGAGAGAGAGAGAGAGAGAGAGAGAGAGAGAGAGAGAGAGAGAGAGAGAGAGAGATGAAAAATGGTTTATTCAGGTTAGGCCATAGCCCCTACTGAAGGGTGGACTTATTTACAATGGCACTTTAACGACAAAGAAAAGTAAGGATACGTCAACATAATAATGACAAATTCCAACATCTTTTGACCATAGAGTAGTACAACAACTACAATCTTCAATGTTAACATTCACATCCTTCAACAGCAGTCGCATGCCTTTTAAATGCCTTATATAGATACATGCATACATTTTTCAGTATTTTGTTTATTACTGTCAGCCATCAGTAAGGCTACATTGAACAGACACGGAGCTGCATAAAAATTTCCTGGAATATATTCTTGCCGAAGCTCACAGAGACTAGGGCAACAAAACAAAACGTGAACCTCATCCTCTTTAACATCTCCGCACAAAGGGCATGTTACAGAATTAGTTGATACCTGATTATGTCAGCACCGATGTATTACAATGTCTGTTATTCCCAATATAAATTTTGTTAAATAACATCAAATATATTAGAGAGAGAGAGAGAGAGAGGGAGGGAGGGAGGGAGGGATAGCAAGAGAGGAGGGACGAGGGAAATAGGTAGAGGGATGGGGGGGGTTACGGGGGCTGGTGCAGTGGAGGTGGGTTGAAAAAGGAGTTGAAGGGTTGAAGAAGGACAGAGGGAAGGAGGCTGACTGGTTATCGGCGTGTGTGCTTTTATTCAAATTTGTGTCACATTGTGTGAAAACATCTTCCCTCTTTTCCAAATTGATATGAAAATTCCCCACCATCTGTCTCTCTCTCTCTCTCTCTCTCTCTCTCTCTCTCTCTCTCTCTCTCTCTCTCTCTCTCTCTCTCTCTCTCTCTCTCTCTCTCTGGAGCATGATAATGCTATCAATGTTAAATGTTTAAAGAAGTGAACTTGATATTAATGAAGATGTAATCATGATTGCATGTCATATTGTCCCCGTGGAGAGAGGAAGGGGCAGCCTCCAATAATCAGAGTTTTAAATGGCATACATGCTGGAAGGGAAATGTTAATGTGGGTAGGAAAGGATGAGGTCCATGTGAATGGGGTGCAGTGATATGAATTGAAGAACAGGGTCAGAACAAGTTCGAATGGAGAACGTGATTCATTTTTCGCCCAGTGAACATATGGAGTTGAGAGAAAATAGACTGATAGGCGTGTCTCGAAGGACCTAATTATGAATAATGTTGGTGAATCTAGTGTAGAATTCCGCATTTTCTATCATTTGAATATTGTTAATGGGTCCTATGTCAGTAATTAGAATTGAGAACTTACACTTGTGTCTCCCCAGGGAAGTAGGGCAATGGACCATTTCTTGTGTCAGATGAACTGTTTGACATATGCACAGTTTACGAGTTGGTGAGAGTCCTTTTTTTTTTAATCTACCCGTTGAATCTTCGTGGAGAAATTGTTTGAATGCTGTGTTCGCCAGTTACCACAGTATGAACAGAAAGGAGAAAAGCTGGTGTGGTCTACAGAACGAAGTGGAATGCACAAGGAGTGTTAGAATCTGATGACTTGAAAGTGTTCAAATGTAGCATGACAGTAATTCACAACTGGTGTAAATAGTGCCACAGAAAGTTTAATACATCCAATGTATTGGATTCTAGCTTGTTTACTTGGGACAGGTTGGAGAAAAGATCAAAATTACGACTGCTTTGAAGTGCAGACACAAGAAAATGAGAATCACACGGTTCCTAAGATCTTTTCAGAGAGCCAAATCATCTGAATACAGGACTTTGCAAAAAGTGTCTAAATTAAAGAAGAAAAAAGTATATTAACCTGAACAGAGAATAAAGTGAGAGCATGATGAAACTAGAAAAAAAAGTGAAAGGAAACCTTAAATGAGGCAGGAAACAGTGAATAAGGAACAAGTAGGGGATCCAGCTTTCATGATGAGATACGTGCACAACCATAACTCCAAATCAATGCTGCTTACGACACCAAGTCGCCTGGCAGAAATGCCAACAAACAACGAGACATCCCCAAACAAAGACGATCTAGGCTTGCCCATAGGCTTTGCACCTGACACAAGTATACTGCAGAAGTAACTGGAGAAATGAACAAAGACTGATTAACATTTATTCAAGATGGAACACACAAACAGGAACACATACCGGTAACTTCGATTTGATTGTATGAAAGGAAATATTATATTTAAAATTACAAGTCTCAAAGAGTCAAAGCATGAGCCGAAACTTTTCAGGTCAACAATAAAATCTGTAAACAGAAAATTTAAGGTTGTTAATGACAGCCCTCAACAGTGCTATGTTCATTTCTTCAATGCCTTCATTAGCCTCAAAAGTACGTCAGTACATGGAGCTGCTGAACATCAACAGCTAGAGGAGATAGAGAACGAAGAGACTTTGTTTAACCATCCAATTCCTAACATAAAAGTAGTTAAAAGCATAAGAAACTTTAAAAGATGAAAAGTTCCAATCCACACGAACTTTAGCTGAAATTTTAAACACTTGAATACGGCAAATGTTCATTCTCTTGTTGATTCATTTCAAGCTGTTTTGATAGTGAAATGTTTCCTAACGAACGATGTAACTCTAGAGTAGTGTCAGTCTACAAAAGGAGAGACGCAACCAACCCGTACAATTATAGACAGGTGGCTTTAACAAACGTCGTAAGTAAAACCTACATAGATATTCTCAACAAAGAATTACATTTTTGTTCTTTATCTTTGTCCAACAAAGGGTTTAGACTTGCACGCTCGAATCTAACAGTATGGTGTGCCTGCAGGTGTACAATTGTCTTTTATTTATGATTAGTCTCAAAGTGAGTGACTGCAGGCGAAAACTGAAACAATCTTTTGAAAAAAAAATTACTATTCCGCCGAGCGAAAGAGACACACAGATTAGGCCTACACGACAAAACACGACGCGTTTCCATTACAGATCTATTTTGCCCCTAATTTGAGTAGATAAGTGCTTGTTCGTTCTTCGTTTGCATTATTTTAAATGTTTGTCTTGTCTGAAGAAGGCCAAAGAGGTCGAAACGCGTCGTGTTTTGTCTTTGTCATTCGTTGGTCTCTTTCGTTCGGCGGAATGGTACTTCGTCTGTTAAGTTTATTGTAAGATTAGTTCTGACGCACGACTTATGTCTTCTTCCATAGGTGAAGCTGAATTTGAAACACACGCCATCCATATCTTAATGAGTCATTCTTTGTAAGTGAGGGTAAGTACATAAGGCTTCGGAGAGAAGAAGGCAGAGAGATGGGAGTGTGACGTGGGGGGGGGGGGGGGGGGGTCTACGGCTCAGACAAATCCACTGATGACTATACGTCTTTCGGTTCTTATCAGATAGGCACAGAGAGAGAGAGAGAGAGAGAGAGAGAGAGAGAGAGAGAGAGAGAGAGAGAGAGAGAGAGATACTTTGACACTTTGATATTTTATTGTCTTTACCAAAGTGGTCTTTTGACAAGGGGGGGAGTGGGTAACAGAACAATAACATTTCCCTCTTCCTTTTCTGCAAACAAATAGTACACATTCATTCCTAGTGTGTATCAAATCAAAGGTTAACAAAAACAAATAAAGTCGTAACATTTCCTTATGTCCTCACGAAACAGGAGTAATGCAATAAGGTTAAAACAAAAACAAAAAAGCAACAAAAAATCTGAAGACTGACTCGACCATCCACTCAATCAAATGATGACATTGTGTCTTACTGATCTCTTCCACGTGCGATGAATGATGATATTCATTCAGATATCTCTTGTAATGCATTATCTTAAATTGGACTATCCTTCATCTGTCTGATTTTCAATGCTTCTGCGATGAATTTCGCACACTTGCGCTCACACCACACACACACACACACCACACACACACACACACACACACACACACACACACACACACACGAGAGGAAGAGGAGAGAGAGAGAGAGAGAGAGAGAGAGAGTCACACATAGAAAGAGGAGTGAATTCTTATGTCAGTGACAAATCCGTTGATGGTTGGGGGGTCTTCTGTTACTTATTCACTCACGCGGTTCCGAACAAGCGGTAGTCAGCGAAACGCTGGAGTTCAAAGCACAACACAGCGTACATTGCTTTGCTCTGGGGAAGTGTCTTCTCCACTAGAAGCTCCCCGACAGTGAGAAAACACAGCGGAACAAGTGAGAGAAACAGAGAAATTTCCAGTGTGCCAGCGAAGTTGCAGCGGCTTTCCATTTAAATCAAGTTGAAACTCTCTCTCTCTCTCTCTCTCTCTCTCTCTCTCTCTCTCTCTCTCTCTCTCTCTCTCTCTCTCTCTCTCTCGTGTTTGTATTGTGTGTGTTTGTGTGTGGTGTGTGTGTGTCTTTCTCTGTGTGTGTATATTTAAGTAAAGTTGAAACTCTCTCTCTCTCTCTCTCTCTCTCTCTCCTCTCTCTCTCTCTCTCTCTCCTCGTGTTTGTATGTGTGTGTGTGTGTGTGTGTGTGTGTGCGTGGTGATGCGAGTGTGTGTGTGTGCGTGTGCATGTGTGTGTGTTGTGTGTGTGTGTGTGTGTGTGTGGTGTGTGTGTGTTAGCGTGCGTGCGAGTGTGTGTGTGAGCACAAGTGTGCGTGCGCGCTGCACGTGCGAGTGCTGTAACTGAGCTACAAACCAGCCACAACGCACACGAAGCCATTGACAAACAACCCAAGACAGTATTTAGACATTCACTCTCAAAGAAGAAGCACGTGTTGCCTTTATCTCAGACCAGCGTCTCTTTTCCCTATACTTATTACTTTCTTATCTTCCATTTACACACACACACACACACACACACACACACACACACACACACACACACACACACACACATGCGCCCACGCACACACATGGGCCCATGCCCACACATCATACACACACGTGTACATCCACTACACACACACACACACACACACACACACACACACACACACACACACACACACACACACACACAAATGGTAGGTAAGCACTCAAGGTCTGACCAGCATGTTGGCCTAATGCGTAGGTCAGACATCTGCTGAGTCGCAGCCACGAGACCCTCTTCTTCATTTGTCTCATCTTTGTTGTTAATTCCTTTATCCATCAGCTTCAAATCATGCGTAGTGTGGTCTCAAAACTTAGCGGATGTGGTGTAGCGTATATGGACTAGTCCGCACGCAGTGACGCCTCCTGGATGAAACTGAATCTGAAACCATTGACGCTTCTGCCTCAGCTCATTGTGAGGACGCCTACCACCCACCAACAAACACCTTCCCCTGTTGGTCCATCGCTTGTTCCTGCGTCATCTCTATCACACACACCCACGCCCTCCTCTCAGCCTCATCTGCTGACAGATCTCTGTTGGTTCTCCATCAGGTGCTGAATGTTATTTTCACTAGAATTTAAAGGCTTCTCTCTCGGCCCGCTTTCTGGTTGTGTTGTGTTGTTAGCCACAAGAGGGCCGTAAAGAATGTTGTCTCCGCTGTAGCCAGGACAGCGTTGCAAAGATTTCTGTTGTTGTGCTGTCGTATTTCCAGTGATGAAGATACTTGGGTCTCCTTTGTAGCCACAAGAGAATTAAGAATTAAAAATTTTTTTTTTGCTAGTGTGTCTGTGAAAGGGTTTAGACTTCTGCATCCGCCACAGCGTAGATAAGAGAGAGTTAATGTTGTTTACTACAGTCCAGCCGACCGCGAAGGCCGTTATCAAGGCGTCACCGCGTTGAAGTCAACTCTCAAGTCATATATAAACAACAACACAACACACACACACACACACACACAACACACACACACACACACACACACACACACACACACACACTACGCGCGCGCGCACACACACACACGCGCGCGCGCGCACACACACACACACACACACACAACACACACACACACACACACACACACACACACACAACATATTTAAATATACATTCTTAGAACACACCAGAAATTTCGTTAAAAATCTTTCCTCACAAAATCTTGGATCAGACGAAAAATGTAGATCTGTCTCAGTGCTACAGCGTCAAGTTAAATTGCCAGACTTGCTCTTCAAACAATTGGTCTAAACACATAACTGCTTAGTTAGTCAGTCAGTCACCCAGTTAGTTTTAGTTACTCGTTGGTTGGTTGGCTGGTTAGTTAGTTAGTTA
>CM065729.1:10433258-10438258 GCA_033310375.1 Conus canariensis
ATGACAACTGGCACTAGCAGCAGCACCGGATTTGTCTTCCCCGGGTCTGCCATGCCTTTCTTTTCTGAAGGTCTCTCCCTGACAAGACCAGAAGTGGAACTTCATCGCGTCATAGTCATCATCACCTGGAAACTACAAGAAATCGGGGTAGCGGGTGGGAGGGGGTGGGGGAGGGAAGCGAGGATCTCATGTACTAGGTCATTCTTTCTTCATTGTCATGGTGATCCCAGCATAAATTTCCGCGTCGAGTTTAACAAACTCGGCTTTCATCAAACAGCGAAAGTTATCTAAATTAATCATGTTCTACGCGTCAGACTTGAGAGAAGATAGCCACACCCAGAGTTCCTCGAAAATGCATTGGTAAACTCTCCAACAAACAGCCTTGTTTACAATCTAAAACAGATGTGGGAAAGAAAAAAAAAACGAGAAAGAGATTAACTCCAAATATCTCCAGCCTACGATGGAGCGTGGAATCGTGTAGGCTGGCTAACACAGCTTCCTCAGGACGTGAAGCCCTGTTGGTTGGGTTGCATGGCTCCCTGGTTCCTCAGGACCTTAGTCTCTGCCGTTCTACCTTTTTCAGGTGTTTTTTTTTTCCCGATTTGGATCGGGAAGAGGGGAAGACATGACCACTAATGACTCTCTCTCTCTCTCTCTCTCTCTCTCTCTCTCTCTGTCTCTGTCTGTCTGTCTCTCTCTCTCTCTCTCTCTCTCTCTCTCTCTCTCTCTCTGTCTGTCTGTCTGTCTCTGTCTGTCTGTCTGTCTGTCTATCTCTCTCTCTCTCTCTCTCTCTCTCTGTCTGTCTGTCTGTCTCTCTCTCTAGTGTTTTTTTTTTTGTTTCTCTTTTTCCTGCGAATGAAATCAAAGAAACAAGAAACACGAGGAATTAAATGATGTCCATTGTATTTCAGAATTTCATTGTGAGGGAGAAAGAGTTGTTTTCCAAACTTACACACACACACACACACACACACACACACACACACACACACACACACGCGCGCGCGCGCAGGTACACACACCACACACACACACACACACACACACACACACACACACACACACACACACGCAGGTACACATGCATGCACACACACACACACACACACACACACACACACACACACACACACACACACATTCATGTGTGCGCGGACCTGCGCACTCACACACACGCACACACACACACACACACACACACACACACACGCGCGCGCGCACGCGCGCGCACGCACGCACACACACACGTGCATGTGAATGCACGTGTGTGATTCGTCAATTGGTATCCGACTGGTCCTTTACGATGAGACAGCTCTCTAGCTGGTTGCATGCACATCGCTTCCCCGTCAATCTGCTTAAAAGGGGCACACGCATACGTCAGCGCCGCCCCACACCCTCCCCCACCCTTTCCGCCCTCCACCCTTCCCTCGTCACCCGCTAAAACCCCCTGTCACTGGTGCTGTACTATTCTTTGTGGTCACTATGTCCAAGACTTTTCAAACGCTTTGAACTGGAGTTTGGGGACAATTTTGCTTTTTTTGTTTATGTTTTTGTTTTTGATTTGTTTTATTTATTGTTACTACTTCTGCTGTTACTGCTACTGCTGTTGCTGCTGCTGCTGTTACTGCTGCTGCTGCAGTTACTACTACTACTACTACTACTACTACTACTACTACTACTCCTACTACTATTGCTAGAAGTATTATCATCATTATTATCGTTATTACTCTTATTATTGTCAGTATTTCTATCAACATCATCATTGTCGTCGTCGTCGCCGTAGTTTTTATTTTTGTTATTATAATAAGTATTATTATTATTGTCGTTGTTGTTGTTACTGTCATTATTGTTATCTTAATCATCATCATCATCATCATCATCATCATCATCATCATTGCCGTTGTTGTTGCTGTTATACGTTTGAGGAAAAGAAAGGAAGAGGTCAAAAATGACTTTTGCTCAGTAGCAGAGACGTAGAGATAGAAGGAGAAGGGGTAGGACATATCGTTTTAACTCGTGCTGTAATCGATAGTTATTTCGGCAGAATTTAATTGAAAATAAAGAAACAAAGAAAGAAATGTCGTGAAATTGCGTAGGGGTACTGCAGATCACAAGTGTTTCTTTCATTTTAAAAAAAGTGTTGCCAAGGAAAGTTTGGCCAAAGAATTGCAAAGACTGTGTGCGCGTGTGTGCGTGCGTTTTGCTTTGTTTCGTTTGATTTAGCGTCTTTTCACAAAATAGTGTTTTTAGACGGATCTTGAAATCATCCTGAATGACATAAGTATTTTATCACAAATAGGAATACCCCGTCATTTCATATCCCCCATCAGCGTAATACCCTGTTTGACAGAAATAAACATCAATAAACAATACCTATGATTTTTTTTTTTCAAAACGTGCAAACTACAGAACTGTTCCTATAGGACTCCGAAGAAGATATTTAGCTACAGTGACAAGAAGTGATTCATCATCAATAATGGCTTTGAGATCGTCATTTTTAGTATTGTTTTTGACTGCCAGATAATCGGGCAAATATTGCTTTTGTGAACGGACAATAGAATAAAATATGGAATGTTAACATTCTCTCTCCACAGGGACACCTAATGTCGTTTATATGTTTGCATTTTAACGCATTGAGTTTTAGTCTGTAACATAAAGAGCTAACTTCTTATGGCTCATTATTAATACCGTTATGCAATAAGGAGTCTTGCGCGTGCGTGCGTGTGTGTGCGTGTGTGTGTGTGTGTGCGTGTGTGTGTGTGTGTGTGTGTGTGTGTGTGTGTGTGGTGAGAGAGAGAGAGAGAGAGAGAGAGAGAGAGAGTACCCAGGTCCGCGCACACATGAATGTGTGTGTTTGTGTGTGTGTGTGTGTGTGTGTGTGTGTGTGTGTGTGTGTGTGTGTTTGATTTGTATGTATGTGTGTGCGTGTGTGTGTGTGTGTGTGTCTGCGCATGTGCGTGTGTGTGTGTGTGTGTGTTGTGTGTTGTGTGTGTGTGTGTGTGTGTGTGTGTGTGTGTGTGTGTGTGTGTGTGTGTGTGTGTGTGCATCCTTGTATGTGTATATGTGTGTGTATACTCGCGTGCGCGTGCGTGCGACCATGTGTGTGTGTGTGTGTGTGTGTGTGTGTGTGTGTGTGTGTGTGTGTGTGTGTGTGCGTGCGTGCGTGCCCTGCATGCATGTATGTGTATACGTGTGTTCGCGCTCGCAGTGTGTATATATGCTTATGTGTGTGTCTGCGCGCGCGCGCGCGCGCGCGTGTGTGTGTGTGTGTGTTTACCCTTGTCTCTCTGTGTTTTCGTGTGCATGTGTGGTGGTGGTGGTTGTCTTTGTCGTTGTTAAATTGTTCTGTACGACTAAAACAGGATACGTCAGTTAGCATTAGAGAAAAGAGAAAGGGAGGGAGATGAGATGGACAGAACTATGAACATCACATGGCAAGTCCTTAAGGGCAAATTTTTGAAATTTAAATAAATTCAACAGATGAAACAACAACATTCAGAGCTCATTTGCATTAAAACCATCTTAAACGGGAATGGGCTAATGGATCTTGTGATTAAGATTCAGCGAGTTCTGTTTAAAGAATATGATTGCTCAGTTCGTTTTTCTTCTTTTCTTTCTTTTTCTTCTTTTCGTTTTACACTGAAAAACGATTTGTTTCAAACGAGTGTGGGAGCAAATTTTGTATTCTTTGACGATGGAATAGGATATGATTATCTGTGCATCACATGGGCAGTTCCTAATTTGGGGGTAACTTTGTTTTGAAAGCATTAAGTTAAAATGGTAAACTGGGACTTGAATGGCTAAAATAATGTAATGATGAATTTTACCATTCCCTTGATGTGATTCCGCATTTACAATGATGTCTTGGGGGATTAATTAACCCGTTCGCTGCTTGAAGCTGCTTGAAAATGTTACAAACAAAGGCTTTCCCAGTGCCAGGGAAATCTAATGATTTGGGGGTAATAATTAACAAAAAATTCTAGCTCAGAAACTACAAAAGATATAACAATGAAATATATATGATTTTTGAAGGAAATTGAATGAAGATTTTGAATCTGGGCTTCTTTTGTTTTAATTTTGATAATAAAAAAGTATTTAGACAATTAGATTTGGATAGATTTTTTTGCACGATCAAAAGCATATGTATTTACCACTACATCTTCACATCCAAACAAGAACACAAAGCAAAAAAGTTGAAAATAAAGTTTGTATTGTCACACTACACCTGTAAATGAAAGTAAAACAGTTTAGAAGTCTATCAAGACGCTCACACTCTATGCAGACAGGTCAGTCCACGACCACGCCCCCCTCTCCCCACCACGCCCCCTTGCTGGACTTCAACCCTCTCTTTCACTGCTCCTCTTCCCTACCTTTCCCTCTGCCCTGTGCCGCGCCGCGAGCAGGCCGCGCTCCCCTCTCACGCTGACTACCACGTCACTGACCACTGGCACGCAGTGCAGAGTACACACTAGGCGAGCTCGTTCGACGCTGGCAAACCAGTCAGCTGAACACACATTGAGGTCACACAGCCCGACACAATAACTGACGAATACGGTTGGCAATTCCATCACTATCATCATCTCACCTTCATGCTCGAGTGAGTTGTTGAATAAAAGATTATTGTCTTTGTCAAAAATCATTAGCAGAGCCTGCTCAGCTGTGTAAATACATTGATTTGGTCGCTGCGCTTGTCGAAGGTTGCGCCGCCATCTTTGCAAGCGAGACGAAGTGCTGGCTGGTCATCCAGTCAGTGATGAGAATAAATGGGCTTTCCCCTCACGTGTGGTCATTTACATATCATTTTAATACTACAGACATATAAGGCTTACTACGCACACTCTATTTAAGTCCGTTGATAGAAATAGTAACGAATGAAAATTCAAGAAAAATGCATGACGTCAGTGGACGGCCCATAGGCACTGGGAAAGCATTTTTAATGCGGCGTCAGCTGACGGCTTAAAGGCACTCTACGGGTTAATATTCTTGTCAGGACTTCTATC
>CM065729.1:10440758-10448258 GCA_033310375.1 Conus canariensis
GCACTGCTACTTATTTTTGTGTATTTGGTTTGTGGTTTGATTTATATACTTGCTGGTGTAAACGCCCAAGGCATTCAATTGATTGGGGGTATGAATGCCTCCTCAGGCCCATAACTACAGAAGTAGTCGCTGGGGAAACCTGAGGACCGCAGACGCAACCTCCCCTCTCCATCTGTCTCTGTCAGCAGCCGCCGGCAGCAGCTCACGTGTATGGAGTCCGGTCCATTCTTTGATGTTCTCATGCCAGTTCTTCCGCTGCCTTCCTCTTCTTCTCCCGCCCTCAATGGTGCCTTGCATGATTGTTTTGGACAGACTGGTGTGTCGAGTGTTGTGCCCAAACCATATCAGCTTGCGTCTCTTCACAGTTGAAAGGAGAGGTTCCTGAGGTCCAGCAAGGTTCTCAATTCTGCTCCGTACATATTTATCGGTCCTGTGCTCTATCCAGGAGATTTGAAGGAGCTTCCTCAGGCATTTGCTCTCGAAAGCCTGGATCTTCCTTTCAGTCTCAGCCGTCAGTGTCCATGCCTCGCAACCATACAGTACAATGGAGACCACCAGGGCTTTGTAGAGTTTGAATTTTGTGGAGAATCGGATGTTACTTTTCCACACTCTGTTCAGTTTGGTCATGGCTGCATGGTATGAATAACAATCATTATAAAAACAACAACAACAATAATAATTATGATGATGACAAGAACAAACAACAACAACAACTACAACAGTAACAACAATTATCATTATCATCATCATCATCATCATCAACAACATCAGCATCATCATCATCATCATCATCATCATCATCAATATCAACATCATTATCATCATCATCATCATCATCATCATATTATTACCATCATGTCTCTGGGGGGTTTTCCCTTGACAGAGACACACTAAGTCTCCACTCTCTGCCATGGGGGTGTTAGGTACAATCTGTGTGAGCAGGCTGGAACTGGGGTTGATGGAAAGTGGTCTTTTCGTGAGTTGTTTTCTCACCTTCTTCAAAATCTGTGCTGGTAATTCCTTCCTTTCTGTGAATCTCTTCTTTCACGTTGACATTTTCGTCATCTCTTTTTTTTTATTGATATGCACTGGGGGGGGAGGTTCTCTACGTCTTGAAGCCCTTTTTATCAGCCTTCAACTTTATCCTCTTAACCATGGTGACATCGTCAACAGAAGGGTTCGTTATATATTCTGACCATCGACAGCAGGTTTAGTTATACAGCGTTACCATCAACAAGTTTAGTTTTCCAGTGTACCCAGCAACAACAGTTACACAGTGTCACCATCAACAACGGTTTTTGTTGTTGTTGTTGTTGTTGCATAGTGCCATCATTAACAATAGTTTTAGTTGTAGCTTTACTTTTGCCCAGCCAATCATGCAGGGTCTTTTCAGGCCTGTCACCAATCACTGCACACAAAAAAAGGAGAAAAAAACTGCAACACAAATACACCGTCCAAGTACACACATCATTATGTCAGCCACATTATGCCATAACATTCAAAAGACACACATCATTGTGTTAGCCACATTATGCCATAACATTCAAAACATTTATTTCTTTGGGCCATGCCATATTCAATTCAATTCAATTCAATTCAATCAGTTTTATTGTCCATCGGAAATTTTTCTTCTGCTCCACATCATTTCACAAGTACATAAGACATTACAAAAAGACATTATTCATCGTTACATAGAAGCCTGTGTTAGTATATGAATTTATACATACATCAACACTCACACACCCCTCACACACACACACACACACACACACACGCGCGCCGCGCCGCGCGCCCACACACACACACACACACACACACACACACACACACACACAATATATATATATATATATATATATATAAACATGAAATAAACATATAAACATTAACTCCATAAGACATAAAACATTGCATAGATTATAGAAATACATAAAAACGCAAACTCACCCGCACCAACGCCCAAACATTAACACACACACACACACACACACACACACACACACACACACACACACAACACACACACACACACACACACACACACACACACACACACACACACACACACACACACACAGAGTCATAGTCACTGTAAAAACTGTAATATTGCAAACTGATTTGTTCATGTATGAGAGACAAGGGTCATGGCAGTCAATCACGTACGATGCGGACGTACGAAGAAGAGAGAGACAGAAGAAGAGGTTGGAAGGACACCACGAAGACAATGACAGGACTGTCCTCCAGAAGCTGACAGACGGGTCCACGGGAACCCCAAACAAACGAAGAACCAATCATCAGAAAGTCATCAGTGACGTGCGTGAACCGCCCCTTTAGCTTAGCTTAGCCGAGGCTAGGGGAATTAATGGTGAGATGATGACTTTGATATCTGTTGTGTACCCAGGGGGGGACGGGTGCTGATGGCGGGTGCGTGTTGTTGCTGATGTTGCAGACGTGGTGCTGTGCGGAAAGGCGGGGAAGACAGCGGGGCCTCATCCCAGCTTTGTGGCGGGCAAGATGAACATCACCGTCCGACAGGGAGACATCGCCACCCTGCCCTGCACTGTCCTCAACCTGGGCACCAGGAGGGTCAGTGTCTGTCTGTCTGTGTGTGTCTGTGTATTTGTTTGGCTGATGTCTGTCTGTCTGTCTGTCTGTTTGGTTGTCTATTTGTCTCTCTGCCAAAGTCTCTGAATGTCTGTGTGTGTCTGTGTGTTTGTTTGGCTAATGTCTGTCTGTCTGTCTGGTTGTCTATTTGTCACTCTGCCAAAGTATCTGTGTGTCTGGTTGTCTGTCTCTCTATCTGTCTGTCTGTCCGTATTTGTCTCTATGTCTGTCTATCCATCTGGCTGTCTGTCCGTTTCTGTCTGGCTGGCTGGCTGTCTGAGTCTCTGTCTGTCTGTCTGCCCGTCTGTCTCTCTGTCTGTCTGTCTTTCAAAGTCTCTCTCTGTCTGTGTCTGTCTGTCTGTCTTTCAAAGTCTCTGTCTGTGTCTTTCTGTCTCTGTCTGTCCGTCTGTCTGTCTGTCTGTCTGTCTCTCTCTCTCTCTCTCTCTCTCTCTCTCTCTCTCTCTCTCTCTCTCTTCATCCGCACTCTACTCTGTCATTGTGTCTGTGTCTTATCCTTATGCTCGGTCAGTCCCGATCACAGTTTTCCTTCTGTGTCTCAGGCAAACCTTAACACATCCAAAATGTGCGTTATCAAGTTCAGCGTGACCATGGTATAACGATCACAGTTTTCCTCTGTGTCTCAGGCAAACCTTAACACATCCAAAATGTGCGTTATCAAGTTCAGCGTGACCATGGTATAACGATCACCATTTTCCTCTGTGTCTCAGGCAAACCTTAACACATCCAAAATGTGCGTTATCAAGTTCAGCGTGACCATGGTATAACGATCACCATTTTCCTCTGTGTCTCAGGCAAACCTTAACACATCCAAAATGTGCGTTATCAAGTTCAGCGTGACCATGGTATAACGATCACCATTTTCCTCTGTGTCTCAGGCAAACCTTAACACATCCAAAATGTGCGTTATCAAGTTCAGCGTGACCATGGTATAACGGACAATAAAAGTTGGGAAGTGACGCAAAGTTTTCTGTTCAGACGTGCTAGACCTGGGATTGTATTTTTAATGAAATCCAATTGCATCCAGGTATATATATATATATAATATATAATATACAATAGAAGTAGAAGATATACAGAGAGAGAGGAGAGAGAGAGAGAGAGAGAGAGAGAAGGAAGCGTGGTCGCATTTCGTTTCCCATGAAACATTCATCAAGAAAATGTTATTCTTTCTATGAACAAACGTTTCGATGATGTTCCATTTTTTTTATCATTAACTGAATTTATTCCTTTTTTTTCTTTTCCTTTTTCTTTTTTTCATCAACGTGAAAGATTTGAGTCGCTTTATGATGAGAGTCACCTGAGTTTTTCCATACACGACAGAATACCATATCAGTGAGCCTTTCTTTCCGCACGACTTATCTCTCTCTCTCTCTCTCTCTCTCTCTCTATATATATATATATATATATATATATATATATATATGTGTGTGTGTGTGTGTGTGTGTTCAGTTTCTTCAGTTTAACGTCCTTCGTGCGTATTAACTGTGTGGTTGTTTCGTGAGAATGTGTTGTATGAATAAACATTTCTTATGATATGAGTTGAGATTGGAGATGGCCAGATACAGGGACAAAGTGTGGATATGAGTGTGTGTGTGTGTGTGTGTGTGTGTGTGTGTGTGTGTGTGTGTGTGTGTGTGTGTGTGTGTGTGTGTGTGAGTGAGTGTGTGTGTGCGCGCGCGCGCGCGTGTGTGTGTGCGTGCACGCTTGTATGTAAATGTGTCAATTTATCCCGGAATTGTGTGTGTGTGTGTGTGTGTGTGTGTGTGTGTGTGTGTGTGTGTGTGTGTGTGTGTGTGTGCGTGGCGCGTGTGTATGTGTGTGTGTGTAGGAGTCTGTCAGCAGCATGTCATCATTGCTTTGCCTCCGATATTGACCTTCTTTTCTTCCGTGATATGTATTAGAAACACAGTTACCTCACACATCATGTTTAGAGAAAAAGGCTACCCTCTAAGGCTGGCTAGAGCGCAGTGTTTCCATTGATCTGTTCTGTTCTGATAAGCTCTCGCAGAATGCACTGTATACATTCTCTCTACAAGGCATTTGGAAGGGAGGTAAGAAATGGACCGATCAGACATCAGTGACAGTGCAGACTTGTTTCACACTGGCGCAGTCAAAGGAAACCATACGCTTCACACCATACGTACTAAATGGAGTGACTATCACGTTAAGCAAGAATGCCATCTCGTCCATCTTTAGTTCACTTCCTCGTACACTACGAGTGTGTGTGTGTGTGTGTGTGTGTGTGTGTGTGTGTGTGTGTGTGTGTGTGTGTGTGTGTGTGTGTGTGTGTGTGTGTGTGTGCGTGCGTGTGTGTGTGTGTGTGTGTGTGTGTGTGTGTGTGTGCGTGCTGTGTGTGTGTGTGGTGTGTGTGTGTGGTGCGTGTTGTGCGTGTGTGTGTGTGTGTGTTGTGTGTGTGTGTGTGTGTGTGTGTGTGTGTGTCCCAGTGCGGCGTGTATATATTAATGTATGTGTAAATAACAGCATGTAAATCTAACTCATTGCGGGTGCTCATGTCCATAAGGAGGTCTGTAGGAAATCGCCAAATGTGGGTTTTGATCCGTGGACGAGCGGACAGGATACGGTCGAAGGTCCATAAAACGTGTTCTGCACCGTGCCAGACGGAAGGTCCGTGTGTGTTCAGGGGAGGACACCCCGTTCCCCTCCGCTCTGGCCTACAGTGCAGACAGTCGAACCTGAAGAGCGACAGAGGGAAAGGGAGATAAATGGTGAGGTTCTGAACCTTTCAAGATATCGGAGCCATCTTCGGATCTCTGTGGTTGTGTAATGTAAGAGAACGCGAAAAAGCACTTAGTACCTCTCCTTTCCGTGTCTCTCTCTCATCTCGACGTCTTTGTCTGAGTCTTCAGCTTGTTTGTACAAACGTACTTCTTCTTATTCACAGATTTAGAGATCAATTTGTCAACAGGAATTTCCGCGTTTTGTCAGTAAGACAGCCTTTTAAAATCATCTCATCATTAGGCCTATCATCACTGGTCTCGTTACCCCGAGTACAGGTAGCTGTAGCATCGCTGAGGATTTGCTGACAGTGTCCTATCTGTGGCTGTTGTCTTGGTCCTCTGAGAGTCGCTGAAAGACAGGCTTCTCTGCTCCCTGGTGTTGTCTTGGTCCTCTGAGAGTCGCTGAAAGGCACGCTTCTCTACTCCTTGGTGTTGTCTTGGTCCTCTGAGAGTCGCTGAAAGACAGGCTTCTCTACTCCCTGGTGTTGTCTTGGTCCTCTGAGAGTCGCTGAAAGACAGGCTTCTCTGCTCCCTGGTGTTGTCTTGGTCCTCTGAGAGTCGCTGAAAGACAGGCTTCTCTGCTCCCTGGTGTTGTCTTGGTCCTCTGAGAGTCGCTGAAAGACAGGCTTCTCTGCTTCCTGGTGTTGTCTTGGTCCTCTGAGAGTCGCTGAAAGACAGGCTTCTCTGCTTCCTGGTGTTGTTTTGGTCCTCTGAGAGTCGCTGAAAGGCAGGCTTCTCTGCTTCCTGGTGTTGTTTTGGTCCTCTGAGAGTCGCTGAAAGGCAGGCTTCTCTGCTCCCTGGTGTTGTCTTGGTCCTCTGAGAGTCGCTGAAAGGCAGGCTTCTCTGCTTCCTGGTGTTGTTTCGGTCCTCTGAGAGTCGCTGAAGGCAGGCTTCTCTGCTTCCTGGTGTTGTTTTGGTCCTTTGAGAGTCGCTGAAAGACAGGCTTCTCTGCTTCCTGGTGTTGTTTTGGTCCTCTGAGAGTCGCTGAAAGGCAGGCTTCTCTGCTTCCTGGTGTTGTCTTGGTCCTCTGAGAGTCGCTGAAAGACAGGCTTCTCTACTCCATGGTGTTGTCTCGGTCCTCTGAGAGTCGCTGAAAGACAGGCTTCTCTGCTCCCTGGTGTTGTCTCGGTCCTCTGAGAGTCGCTGAAAGACAGGCTTCTCTACTCCCTGGTGTTGTCTCGGTCCTCTGAGAGTCGCTGAAAGACAGGCATCTCTGCTTCCTGGTGTTGTCTCGGTCCTCTGAGAGTCGCTGAAAGACAGGCTTCTCTACTCCATGGTGTTGTCTTGGTCCTTTGAGAGTCGCTGAAAGACAGGCTTCTCTACTCCCTGGTGTTGTCTTGGTCCTCTGAAAGTCGCTGAAAGACAGGCTTCTCTGCTTCCTGGTGTTGTTTTGGTCCTCTGAGAGTCGCTGAAAGGCACGCTTCTCTACTCCTTGGTGTTGTCCACATACCACTTCTCTGTCTGTGTCTTCTTTGTCTCTCAAGCAAGATTTTTTTTACCGTGCCGGCTGATCTGAAATATAGCCTCTACCACTTTCGAATTGAAAAGAAAGAGAGAGAGAGAGACAGAGACAGAGAGAAAGAGAGAGACATACGAAGACAAACAGAGAGAAGGAGGGAGACAGAGACAGACAGACAGACAGAGACATAGAGGGCCTATGAACCGAATTTGTACGAATCTAATGATTTCCTATGAAGATTACATTAAAATAAGAGTAAAAAACAGAAGTCAGACTACAATCCTCTGAATCACCTTATGTAGCGAACGATTTCGTCAGTATAATTCCCAACGTAATATCTTCCGTTACTCCTGGGGCAGAAGGCCCATAGCCAAATGTTTAGAGCATTTGCCAGCGGTTGTCTGATGGCTGCAAAGTCGAATCATTCGCAGGATCGGCTTTTTACGGCTTGAAACTCTCTCTGCCCACCCAGCAGCACGTAATTCAGTGTTTCAGGAACGGTTTAAAAACCTCTCTGCCCACCCAGCAGCACGTAATTCAGGTCAGGGAAGTTTAACACCCTCTCTGCCCACCCAGCAGCATGTAATTCAGGTCAGGGAAGTTTAACACCCTCTCTGCCACCCAGCAGCATGTAATTCAGGTGAGGAAGCTGAATGGTGGAAGGAGAGGAATGGGGCC
>CM065729.1:10453258-10463258 GCA_033310375.1 Conus canariensis
GGTACATGCAACGGTATGCACTACGGAGCTTCTTCACCTTCTAAAAGATGAGAAATGGTGTAAAACAAGTGGCCTGCATGCAGACGACGCAAACCTGTTTCTTTTTAACGGCCGCCTCAGGAACATGGTTAAAAAAAAAGCGGAAGGAAATTCCTAGCCTTGTTGAAGCGAGGGAGATGCGATGTGGGGGGGGGGGGAAGTACTTCCGGGAATGGGGGAAGGTTGGGTTGAGGGGGGGGGGAGGAGACGAGAAAGGCAACAGGTTTTGTCTCCACCGAAGCGATGAAAGATGGACAGGTGTTGGAGAATGGAGGAAGGCCTGCCCGCCCAGACTCACAGACCTACAGATTCTGTTGTCGTTGTACAGCAAAAACTAGCCGGCAGTGTAACAGCTTCATCCTCAACTTACTGGCTTGCTACCACGGCTGCTGCTACCGCTTTTTTTGCAGCTTTCTCTGCTTCTTTCGCTGCTGCTCCAACCACCAGATTAATAATCACCATCACAGGTGTCGCCTTTATTGCTATTGCTGCTCCAACCACAACAGTATTCCTCCTCTTATGATTAGCATGTTTTCATCATCCTCACTATCATCACTATTATTGCTATTGTTACTATTATTATTGTTGTCATCATCATTATTTCAACTCCCATGATCCCCTACTCAACGGCCTCGTTTTCATCCGACACCCGTTTTGCACCGAATATGAGAAGATAAGTGGTTGCTCGTTCTTTGTTTTCATTGTCCTGGATGTTGTTTCTCTTTGCCTGAAAAAGACCCAAGAGGTCAAAATGCATTGTGTTTTGTCCTGTGATCTGTTTGTCTGTATCATCTGGCGCAACTAATAACCTTTCTTTTGAAAATTTCCAACCGCCAGTTAAATCACCATCACAGATGTCGCCTTTGTTACTATTGCTGCTCCAACCACCAGTTACATCACCATCACAGATGTCGCCTTTGTTACTGTTGCTGCTCCAATCACCAGTTACATCACCATCACAGGTGTCGCCATTGTTACTATTGCTGTTCCAACCACCAGTTACATCACCATCACAGATGTCGCCTTTGTTACTGTTGCTGTTCCAACCACCAGTTACATCACCATCACAGGTGTCGCCATTGTTACTATTGCTGCTCCAACCACCAGTTACATCACCATCACAGATGTCGCCTTTGTTACTATTGCTGCTCCAACCACCAGTTACATCACCATCACAGAAGTCGCCATTGTTACTATTGCTGCTCCAACCACCAGTTACATCACCATCACAGGTGTGGCCTTTGTTACTACTGCCGCTCCAACTTCCAGTGTAATCACCATCACAGTGTCGCCTTTGTTACTATTGCTGCTCCAAGCAGTTGTTTAATTACCTCACTGTCACATGTGGTTCCTCCTTGTTGTAACTATTGTTGCTCCAAGCAGTTGTTTAATTACCTTCACACGTGTCTCCTTTGTTACTATTGCTGCCCCAACCACCTGTGTGATCACCATCACAGGTGTGGCCATTGTAACTATTGTTGCTCCAAGCAGTTGTTTAATCACCTTCACTTGTGTCGCCTTTGTTACTATCGGGGCTTCAACACCGGTTTAATCACTATAAAAGGTTTTGCCTTTGTTACTATTGCTGCCCCAACCACTAGTAAAATCACCATTAACAGTTGTCGCCTTTGTTACTATTGCGGCTTCGATTACCAGTTTAATTCATCACAATCATAGGTGTCGCCTGTATGATTATTAAGCGCCACTTACAGTTACAACTACCTATGTTACTATAAACTACCACCTGCAGTAGCAACTACCGCAGCAATAATGAAAATACTCAGCAGCGCTAATGAGAAGGATTATAACCATAACTGCAATGAAGAGGAGAACGACGACGAGCTGTCACACATCTTAAGAAAAAAAAAAGAAAAAGAAAAACCACACCTGGATGTGGTGACTCTGTTCCAGAACCAACCTAGCCGCACTGCAGGAGTTCACATCTAACCAGTCCAAGCTCGTTTGTACAATGGTATCAACTACTGTTTTCTTCAATTTCACTATAACCTGAGTCGGGAAATTCAACAATCACGTAACAGCAGATCAAAAGATCAAATAAACCCAATCCACTACGCAAGGGTTGATATCATACCCGGAGAAAGATGGCGTGGGTCGTTTGATTTCAGTGTGAACCTGAAAATGTCCCTGATACTTAGCACCTTCAAGCGTTAACAATCAGCACTTATCAAACATCAGAAATGTGCACGGACGCTGGTTCATGGAGTAAACAACAACAACAACAAACAGATATAAAATTTGTTTCTGATTGTTAGAGGAAGGGAAATTGGCAACGAGAAATAAAAAGAAAGGAAAGAGATGATAATGATCTGGGAGGGGGTGTTGATGGAGGGGTGGGGGAAGAAAATATACAGATCAATGAAAACAATCCACGTATTGAATTCAAAACAAACGGAAGAGAGGAGACTAGTACCCTGAATGCCGCTGAAGACAGAACTACATTACCAGCCAGGAATTACTCTGCCCACATACACACATCCATTTCGAACTTCCGTCCGTAATTGTCATTCTTTCACACGTGAATCTAGATGGCTTATCTCCCTTTCTCAAAGAGAACGCCTCCTCGCAAAACGATAGGCGTTACGTTTGATGGCCGTCCATTCACTGAGCCAGGGTAAAACAAGAACATCACGGTAATGGGTGAAGCAATTGCAGCACGGTAAAACTTCATTAAATGTTTTTTTCCTTATTTCCCTTGTCTTTAGTTTCACTCTAACACAAAAATGATTGGTTTTATTTACCTTTATGGGTTTTTTTTCCAAATTGACCTACATCTATCTCAGTGTCTCAATGCGTAGGATTGAAAATGTCACATGGAATATTTACTTGACGCAATTAGTGGACGTTTCGCGGTGTTTCAAGTCGATAGGACTGATTCGTTTTCCTGCTATTTCCTTTTTTTCTGTTTGTTTGTTTTGTTTTGTTTGTTTGTTTTGGGCAGTAGTATAAGAAGCAACATGAAACAAGCAGTAGACACTTTGTAGAAAACAATAAGATTTTTTTTCTGATTCACCAGTAAAGACAGCATTTGTCACGTTTGGATTACAGATGAAAATGAAAGGAAAACGGTTTAAACAGAATAGTCTGCTCCTTTTTCATTTTAGATTCTCCTCTTTGAATTGATTTCTCTTCCATTCATTCGCTTGTATTCATCTCTAATGATTCCTTTTTTTTTTATTAATTCATTCATTCATTAACTTATTTAGTTAGATATCTATTCATTTACGGATTGTTTGTAAATGTCAGGCTACAGCGATTGACCTAGTTCTCTGATGTTTCTGGCCAGTGCTGACGAAGGCCCGTTTCCTTTAAGGCAATATGGTCATTAGGGCAGTCTGTGTCATTTAAGCAATGTGTGTCATTAAGGCAGTCTGTGTCATTTAAGGCAATGTGTGTCATTAAGGGCAGTCTGTGTCATTTAAGGCAATGTGTGTCATTAAGGGCAGTCTGTGTCATTTAAGGCAATGTGTGTCATTAAGGGCAGTCTGTGTCATTTAAGGCAATGTGTGTCATTAAGGCAGTCTGTGTCATTAAGGCAATATGTGTCATTAAGGGCAGTCTGTGTCATTTAAGGCAATATGTGTCATTAAGGCAGTCTGTGTCATTTAAGGCAATATGTGTCATTAAGGCAGTCTGTGTCATTTAAGGCAATGTGTGTCATTAAGGAAAGTCTTGCTCATCAAGGCATTATGTGACGTTTAGAGCAGTCTGTTCCATTCATGGCAGTCTGTTCCATTTGAGACAGTCTGCGTTATCTAGGGTGTAGCCTGCGTCATTTAATGCAGTCTGTGTCATTTAATGCAGCCTGTGCATTTAAGCAGTCTGTGTCATTTAAGGCAGTCTGTGTCATTTAAGGCAGCCTGTGTCATTAAGGCAGCCTGTGTCATTTAAGGCAGCCTGTGTCATTTAAGGCAGCCTGTGTCATTTAAGGCAGCCTGTGTCATTTAAGGCAGCCTGTGTCATTTAAAGCAGTCTGTCATTTAAGGCAGTCTGTGTCATTAAAGGCAGCCTGTGTCATTTAGCAGTCTGTGTCATTAAGGCACCCTGTGTCATTTAAGGCAGCCTGTGTCATTTAATGCAGTCTGTGTCATTTAAGGCAGCCTGTGTCATTTAAGGCAGTCTGTGTCATTTAAGGCAGCTGTGTCATTTAAAGCAGGTTCTGTCATTTAAGGCAGTCTGTGTCATTTAAGGCAGCCTGTGTCATTTAAGGCAGCCTGTGTCATTTAAAGCAGGTTCTGTCATTTAAGGCAGTCTGTGTCATTTAAGGCAGTCTGTGTCATTTAATGCAGTCTGTCATTTAAGGCAATCTGTGTCATTAAAGGCAGTCTGTGTCATTAAAGGCAAACACACACACACACACACACACACACACACACACACACACACACACACACCACACACACACACGTGTAGTGTTGCATACAACATTTTAATTGTTGCATATAATTACATAATCTGACGATCGAAGCATTAGGCAGACTGATAACAGAAGGTGAATTCAGTAAATGACATCGGACAGTTTTCACACACACACACACACACACACACACACACACACACACACACACACACACACACACACACACACACACACACACCACACACCACCCACACTTCATGCCTCATTTTTAGAACATCGCGTATAAGTTTACTATCATTAAAAACAAAAGCTGTTTAGGAACACAGTAGAGAACCAATACATGAGAACCGAGATTCATTGATTGTCAGTCTTGGCGGCCGTTTAACGGAAAGAACAAATGAAAATGCGTCCCATGCTGCAACCAGACTTTAAAAGGTAATACAAAAGAAGCAGCGCCACCGCCGAAGAAGAATAATTCAATTCCACTCACCCTTAGTAATGACCAACTTAAAAAAAAAAAAAAACTCACATTACCCACTCCTGGTACTTGACAGTTTGTTTACGGTTGGCAACCCACGCCAAACCTCCGGCTGTACACTGTTTTCACCGATCAAATGTTTTACATGAACCCATCCAGTCTAATTGCTGCGATTTTTTTAAAAAGAGAAAGCAAAATTACATTTCACTTCTAAATTATTGGAGACGCCAATCACAAACACATAAGCACGCACATCGAAAACGGGTTCTTTTTCCCTGAAGTTGGAGTACGGCTGCCTTGATGGCTGGATAAAAAAAAAACGGTCATACACACAAAACTCCACTCCCTTTGTTGGGTAGAGGGAGGATTAATTCTTGACTGTCTATACACGGAGTGTCCGCAGGAGTGTTAGCCTGCGTACGCGGAAGGACAGAAGGAAGGAAGGAAGAAAACGGGGTCTATAATATCAAATCAGCTGTTTCCATAAGCAAGACAAACAAACGCAAACATTTGGAATCAAAATTAATATTTTTTTTTAAAGATGATTATTACGTAGCGAACGTTTGCCAATTAATCTATTGCTGGACGTTCACATTCGTTTGCACGATCAACGATGTAAAACCAAAAAAAAAAAAAAAAAAAAAAAAAAAACCCATCAGACTATCGATCTGAAATGTGTCATCTATGACAATCCTGTTGATAAATTACCCACAACTTGTGCTCACAGCCAGTGTATGATTGTGGGTAGTGAGCACACACGAGTCTCAGCATGCTCAAACAGAGAGACATAACTGAGGCTCCAGTATAAATAAATATTTTTGATCGCCGATGTGTGTGTGTGCGTGCGTGCGTGCGTGGGTGCGTGCGTGCGTGCGTGCGTGCGTGTGTGTGTGTGTGTGTGCGTGCGCGCGCGCGCGTGTGTGTGTGTAAAAGAGAAAAAGGCAAAAGAGAGGCAGATCTGCGCAGTCACAGTTGTCACCCTGTACAATATCTTTGTGAGCACGGACAAACCACAACGCGATTCGACAGCGGAGGTCCTTTACAGGCCAGACAAAACAAAGGAGACCAAAGAAACCAGAAAAAAAACTGACTCATGACTTAATTTGGCTTACAGAAACCACTCAGCTTCCAAAGGCCTTACAGAAACCATTCAGCTTCCAATAAGGCCCTCCACAGAAACCATTCAGCTTCCAAAGACTACAGAAACCATTCAGCTTCCAAAGACCTTACAGAAACCATTCAGCATTCCAAAGACCTTACAGAAACCATTCAGCTTCCAAAGGACCTCACAGAAACCATTCAGCTTCAAAGACCTTACAGAAACCATTCAGCTTCCAAAGCCTCACAGAAACCATTCAGCTTCCAAAGACCTTACAGAAACCATTCAGCTTCCAAGGCCTCACAGAAACCATTCAGCTTCCAAAGACCTTACAGAAACCATTCAGCTTCCAAAGACCTCACAGAAACCATTCAGCTTCCAAAGACCTTACAGAAACCATTCAGCCGCATATCCAGATAAGAACCTTTACTAGATCAGAAACCATTCAGCTTCCAAAGGTTCTTGCTTTTTTTTGTCAGGAGATTGTTCTATTGGCTTAGCAGCAGAAAGGAGTTCTGTGCAATGTCTCATCACATACGCATTTGTTGTTGTTGTTGTTGTTTATTTGTTTGTTTGTTTGTTTACAGACAGCTGATTTAGGTTATCACTTTGACGTTAAAAATTCTTTGTTTTTCTAGAAGGGGAGGGAGAGGAGGGTTGCAGTTTTAAAAAAAATACCTCTTTTATAAACTACGAATTCTGGCAATGTACAAAATAAGCTATGGATATTCTGTGAGCTGTGTATCTCGCTGTGTATCTCTCCGAACAGTCGCCCTGACTGCCAAGCACTTCCCACCACACACGAACTGATAGCACAACCCTGTCGTACTCACAGCATGACTCGACGTCCCCAAACAGAAAGAACTAGAAAGAGCAGTGAAAGACGTGGATTGTGAAGCGCTTAGAGCTTGGTCTCTAGCCGAGGATAGGCGCTATAAAAGTATTTTTCTTCATCATCATCATCATCATATAGGTATAGTTATACTTTATGATAGTGCCCGTTGCTTCCTAATGTGGGTTTTTTTTTTCTTAATTACGGGGCCGAAAAGTGGTGAATGTTTGGGGCATAGAAGTGGTGACTGTGTGTGGGACATAGGGTGGTGACTGTGTGGGGGGACAGAGAAATGGTGACTGCGTGTGGGAGACAAAGAAGTGGTGACTGTGTGAGACAAAGAAGTGGTGGTTGTGTGAAGGACAGGGAAGTGGTAAGTCTGCAAAGGACAGGGAAATTGTAACTCGGTATCGAAAAGAGAAGTGGTAACTCTTTGCAGGACAGAGAAGTCGTAATTCTTTGTAGAACAGAGAAATCATAGATCTTTGTAGGCGGAGAAGTGGGTAAGTCTGTAAAGGACGGAGAAATGTTTACTCTTTGTAGGGCAGAGAGGTTGTAACTCTTTGTAGGACAAAGAAGTGGTAACACTTTGTAGGACAGAGAAGTCTTTGTAGGGACAGAGAAGGAGTGAGTCTGTAAAAGACAAAGAAGTGGTGACTATGTGCGGGACAGAGATATGGTGACTGTGTGTGGGAAAGAGATATGGTGTTTCTGTGTAGGACAGAGAAATGGTGATTCTGTGTGGGACAGTGGAATGGTGACTATGTATGGGACAGAGAAGTAGTCGCTGGGGGACGAGGGGAAATGTATCTGTCAGTTTGTGGGAGCGGTATTTGCCCGTCCATCAGGCAGCTGACAGATCCTTTTACTTGGTCAAGTCCAGGAGAAATCACAGACAACCAGAACTGTATTTCCCTTGAGACTCCCTGGAGGGGGTGGAGGAAACAGTCTTTGGTGCCAGTCACAGTGCTGAGGGAGAGAGCTACGCTCAGAGGTTTTATTGATTCTATCCCCACCCCCACCCACCCACCCCTTCCCTGCACCTGCAAGGGTAGTCTTTTTTTTTTTTTTTACATTATTTACATCCTACTGTCATTCTTTTTTTCATTCTATGCAATATGCAAAAATTGACTCTGGAATACACATGCGCTGCATTCTTTCTAAAAAATATTTTTAAAAACCCTGCAAAATAAAACACAGTCTTGCACATATTTTTTTTAAAATAAATCTGTTGATGGCTCATGATTTTCATGAATTTAGTTTGTGTCTAGTTTCTCTCTAAATCAGTAGGTAAAATAGGCAGTTGCAGTGAACTTTTCAAAATGCTAAAAAAAATAAATAAAGAAAGAAGAGATCTATATTGAAATTCAGAATAATGTTTCCGACAATATATAACAACGGTGTCTTCCTTATGCTCCTGAAAGCAACTCAAAGCAAAGTTTGTGTCTCGTCATTTTTTTTTTTTTTTTTTTTTTGTATTGTGCATTTGCATGCCTTCAAATAGCGGAGGTAACAGGGATTTTGTAGGTTCAAATTTTCTCTTTTTCTCCTTTTTTCGTGTGTGTGTGTGTGTGTGTGTGTGTGTGTGTGTGTGTGTGTGTGTGCTGCACTTGAAACGACTCTGGAAGGTCTAGATATGAGAAGAGTGGTGTTTAGTAGGAGACGTCATGAAGTGACAGCAGACAGACAAAGGATGTTCCGCTGTATGGGTGACGTCGAGAAGTGACACTGGGCAGTGTGGAGTCTAAGAGATGACGTCACGAAGTGACGTTAGACGTGTTGCATACAATCTAGGAAGTAACGTCATGAAGTGAAATTCAACAGGCATGGGAAGTGTGTCTTGGAGATGACGTCGTGAAGTAAGATCAGACAGACTTAAGAAGTGTTATGTGTTCGAGATGACGTCATGGAGTGATATCACACTGACGTGAAAGGTGTGTTGTATCAAGGTGGCGTCAACCCTGTGATGACGTTAGACAGACAGGAGATGAGTGGTGTTTGAGAGTGACGCCATGAAATGGTATTAGGAAAACATAGAAAGTCTGGTTTCTAGGGACGTCTTGAAGTGACGTCAGACAGACGTGGGAAGTATGGCGTCTAGGAGATGACGTGATGAGAAAGATATGGTAGTGTCGTGTCTGGGAGGTGACGTCATGAAACGACATAAGACTGACATTGAAAGTATGGTATCCCCGAAGTGACGTCGTGAATTGATATCACACTTGAGAAGTGACGTGACTAAGAGGTGACGTCATGATGTGACGTAGGAGGTGACGTTATTATGTGACGAGAGAGACAGACGTGGGAAGCGAGGTGTGTGGGAGGTTACATAGTAAAATGACAGCAGCCAGACATGGGAGGGTGTGGGGGGGGGGGAGGGGAGCATGTGATGTTGCTTCAGAGACTGGTGTTATTCCGTGGACCATTAGAAAGCAGGAGGCTTTGCCCAGGTGTTTGCTCTGAGACATCGGAGAGGACGTGTGAGTGTGTCGGTAATGGAGAGAGAGAGAGAGATACTGACAGGACTAGCACATTTACGTCGTGTTGGCCACAATCCAGACCTCTGCTGTAAAGAATGATCCGTGTCTCTGTATGTACAGTTCTCCTCGGGGAATTCAGTGTCAGCGGGTACGTGTGTGTGTGTGTGTGTGTGTGTCTGTGTGTTGTGTGTCTGTGTGTCTGTGTGTGTGTCTGGTGGTGTGATTTGGTGTGTGTGTGTGTGTGTGTGTGTGTGTGTGTGTGTGTGTGTGTGTGTGTGTTTATTGTTTTTGAGCGTGCATGCGTTGTGTGTGTGTGTGTGTGTGTGTGTGTGTGTGTGTTCTGTGTGTGTATGCGCGCGTGTGCGCGTGCGTGTGTGTGTGTCTATCTGTGTGAGTAGGTTTGTGTAAGAGAGTGTGTGAATATGTGTTGATGAGCGTGCATGTGTGTGCGAGAGAGAGAGTGAGTGTGTGTGCGTGTGTGAGTGTGTGTGTGTGTGTTGTGTGTGTTGTGTGGTGTGCTGTGTGTGTGTGTGTGTGTGTGTGTGTGTGTGTGTGTGTGTGTGTGTGTGTGTGTGTGTTCTCTATGCTGATGGTAAACAAAGTACTGTGGAGGCCAACTGTTTAAGACACATTCCCAGCTCAGTCATGTTGCTGTGTGTATGTGTATGAGAGTGTGTACGCGCGCGTGTGTGTG
>CM065729.1:10470758-10485758 GCA_033310375.1 Conus canariensis
AACAGACATACAAAGGAACTAAACAATATCCCTCCGATAGCTGTCAGCAGTAGTTGAAGTCGTCCCTGTCTGGACAGATAGAGACTGTGAAACAAACGCATGTTCCTAGCGGTGAACTCTGACACCAGTTTTCATTTATGTTGTGTTTGGTTTCCCTCATAAGACGTTTTAATCGGCATTGATCTCGTTCCAGATGGTTTGCAGCCATATTTGATTTTGAGGTTTGAGACGCCTAAAAAAAAAATCACCTTTCTCAACATTCAGAATCAAACCAAGATTATGGAAGCTGGGAAGTTTCATCCATTATCGGGATTTTTCTCTGATCTTTATTCGGGTGATTTTGTTCCGTTTTGCAGTTAATGTTAAACGGGTCAGGGTGGTTTTAATGAATGTCTTCACACCGAACCTGCCCCCATCAATCACCGTGTTTCCCCTGTCTTCACACATGCCTGGTTCACCCTGCTGGAACCAAGCCGGCTTATCTCTGAGCCTGCAGTATGGCATGATCATGCCGCGTTGACTTTAATCACAACGATGAATGCCTTCAGTCACCCCCCCCCCCCCCCCCCCCCCCGGCGCATCCCCTCACACCTCCACCCCCTCTCCAGCCATCTCCCTATGTCAAAAAATTGTTCTTTTTCTAATGGTCCCGGCATTAGACGGATGAGGGGATCAGTTTCAGTTTTGTTTGTCTAGAAACGGGCAGGCTGGCTGCGATGAAAACAGGTTGGCGCAGACGTTGTTTGTTGAGTTTTTTGTGTTGTTTGTGATGTTGTTGTTGATGTTGTTTGTTGATGTTGTTTGTTGATGTTGTTTGTTTGATGTGGTTTGTTGATGATTCCAGAGGTCCGCAGATAAACAGAGAAATGCAGTGGCACAAAAATACAAACATGTCACCAGCTGTCCAAACGGTTACCCCAATGGTGACGGATACATTTGCAGAATATTATGAAATTGCAGTTTCTATCTGCGTAAATACTTCATGCAAAAAGAAGAACAAATTCAAGTTTTTATCATATTTTAGTTATGACATTACCAAATACTGTCGGAAGTGGCCATTTCTTACACATGTTTGATCGGAAGAAATTTCCATCTCGTGCATTTCGATGGATCAGAACAGCACGAAACAAAGTGCAGTTCATTTTCAGCACATTTTTGACTCAGTTCAGTAACAGATCTACAGAACTGCATTCTCTAGATATGTAAAAATACACATCTAAAGCTGACACACCTAATCTACAACTAGTCATAGCACTGAAGGGGAGGGGGGGGGAGTTGCGAAAGTGAAAAGAGGAAGTCGGTTTGAAGGGAGATAAATCACATGAACAGGAATACCAATCGTGTCTTAAAACCAGAATCATATTTCCTTTAAAGTTGACATAATGTCATGTGATTTTTCCTATGTCTGGCAGTTAACCTCATACATACACTGTATGCTTTTCTTCTCAAGTTGGTAGGAAGGTAATCAGCTCTCCCAAAAGAAGATTCAGCATTACAGTTAATAAAGGAAGAGTTACTGAGTCAGACATGTCCATATACGCCACACCTTATGTATTAAGTCGCGAGACCGTAATGTGCAGGATTATCTGCTGACAAAACGAGTGACAAAGAACATAAGAAGAGATACGGGAGGAGGTGGGGGGGGGGGGGGGGGGGCTCAGGGACCGGACCTTGCAGAGGACTGACCAAAGCAGTGACCAGCACATTCATTGCTCAACCGGCCAGACCTTGACCTCTCACACCCAACTCCCATGGTCTGCGCCTGGACACAAACACAACAGATATGGATGTTTTGTGACTGCTCTGCCTTTGCCAGTCCCCAGTGATCCGATCCTACAGGTCTGTCTGAGGAATGACCATCACGGTATGTGGAGATGTCTGTGCTCACACAACCACAAAACCAACAACACACACACACACACACACACACACACACACACACACACACACACACACACACACACACACACACACACACACCACGCCCCACCACATACACTCATGGGCCCACCCATACACATGCCACACTCATATACACACGTTTACATCCACTACACACCAAAAAAAATGATAGGAGGCACTCAAGGTCTGACCAGCGCGCTGGGCTAATGCGTAGGTCAGACATCCGCTGAGTCGTAGCCACGAGACCCTCTCCTTCAATTGTCTCATCTTTGTTGTTAATTAATTTATCCATCAGCTTCGAAATCATGCGTAGTGTGGTCTCAAAACTTAGCGGATGTGGTGTAGCGTATATGGACTAGTCCGCACGCAGTGACGCCTCCGTTGATGAAACTGAAACTAAAACTGAATCTAAAATGTGTTTATTCCAACACCCTTCACGCGACGCTTTGTGTTAGTTTCTAGCAGAGTTTGCGAAATTGGAATTGTGAATATTCAGTATTCGTATTGTTGTAGGTCATTTGTTTATTATTATATTGTATTATTATTATTATTATTATAGGAGGAATTCGTATCATTCCTGGTCAACTGTTTATCATTACAGTAGGTGCAGTTCTGATATGACTCCTCGTTATCGGTGGGCTAGAAACAACAAAACTTGAATTGGGTTCTCGTATTATCATGGGTCAATTATTAATTACCACAGCAGGCACGTACATTATACTAGGTCCATTAATGATTATCTCACTGGCCACTTACACTATGTCTGAACAACATGGCTTGAATTGGGTACTCGTGTACTACGTTGTGCAATATGTGATGCAGTGTTATGGAATATAATGCAGTACAACACAATACAATACAATAGAAAGCTATGAATTTTGATAGACTGCACCACATTGCCTTATGATGGAACACAGTGAATGCAGTATTATACTATACAGTGCAACATAATGCAACTCAAAACACTATACTATACTATACTATACTATACTATACTATACTATACTATACTATACTATACTATACTACACTATAATGCACTATATTACAATACAATACAACACAGTAAGCAATATCATACAATCACACAGTTGGCACGGAGAGTACACAAACAAAAAAATGTATAGGCTAATGGTCTCTCTCTCTCTCTCTTCTCTCTCTCTCTCTCTCTCTCTCTCTCTCTCTCTCTCTCTCTCTCTTCATTATCGTAAAGCAGGTCATGGGGTATAAGAATTGATTTGAGGAACTGCTTCTGTTCTTCAGTGATAGCTTAATCTCGCTAAGTGCAGATACGTCTACTGCTGAAACACCCTCAGCTGAAAAAGGAAAAAAAACAAACGAACAACAAACAAGCAACAAAAAAAAGAAAACAACAAAAAAAAAAGACAGTGGGGGTGGAAGACTGGTGGAGGAAAATGAAGGGACTATAAAAAAAAAATGGCGGCAGGGGAAGGGGGGTGTGGGGGTCGGGGGTGGGGAGGGAGGAGCATAAGAAGGATGAGGAGAAGGAAGAGCGGTAGAAGGTGGAAGAAGAACAGGAGTGCGATCGTTGATGGGTCACGCTCACTGTATGGGCCTGTGACCGTTCCACGCAGTCACGCTCGAGGCCTGTGACTGTTCCAGGCAAACCGGCTTCAGTCCAGGGTCCTGTTATCTAAAGGCCCTGTTACACAAGGAATGTCAACGTTAATGTCGGGGCCGATTCTGTTCCGACTTACGGCAGACAGACTGTAAATGTAACTACGTGTGTCAGACGGCAACAGCCATCCGTTTCCACGTGGCCGTTACAAAGGCGGTATGATCTGTTTACTTCATTTCAGTGGTTGGATTCAACGTCTCTTCATCGCAGATGATATTTGACGATAAATGAATAAGAGCACACTCCTGAATAATTCTCGCATACATATACGCGGATCGTATAACACAAACCACAGCTGTGAAGTTTCGTGTCCACATAATAATCTATCTATTTCAGATTGAGCAAGAACAGTCGCAATATCAGTAATGCAGGGATCACACGAAATACAACCATCATTTTGGGTATTTTTCAAAATTAGTACCTGTCTCCTTATAAGTTCTATCCATACAGGACATTTTAATCACTGACGATGAACTGAAATAGGTTTCCCACAGACAAATGCAACATCAAGAGAAAACTTGGTGTTCCATGTGTGTGATATAGCTAGGCGGATGAGTGAATGTGTTTTATGAACGTCGTTTTCCAAACCCAGAAGCATTTCAGGCAGGGAAAAGTGCAATTGATTAATATATGACCTGTTCCAAACAAATAACCACACACACACACACACACACACACACACACACACACACACACACACAACACACACACACACACACACACACACACACACACACACCGCACGTGCACAGACTCTCTCTCTCTCTCTCTCTCTCTCTCTCTCTCTCTCTCTCCTCCCCCCCCCTCTCGCTCTCTCTTCCCTTTTTTTTCTTTCTCTGATCTCTCCTGTCTGTTCCAAACACCACTGTAACTGTCAAAGAGAGTCATTCTAGATTCAACACACAGCGACAGAAAGCCAAGCATCTTGGAGAGGCGGCCATTGACAATGCATTTGGTTCCCATGTCTTAATGGTCGACTGGACGTGTTAATGGTCGGAGGCCTTTAGGGACGCGTTTTTTTCCCCCAAACTGATCTGTAGGGAGTCCTGTTCCTGCGTTTCCTTCTTTCCCTGCTCCTTTCAACGCTAATTAAGCCATGGCAGGTTGTGGTGGCCCAGATCCTTGTGTTCGTGAAGGGGCGGCAACCCGTGTGGAATGGGGAGGGGCGGACAAATCGGGTGACCAGGTGCTGTTGTCTGTCTGATCCCATCTTAAATAGGACACCTTACGTCGCCTCAGATGAGGAAATGATGCGTGTAAACTTTTCCCAAAGAATCAGTGGTGTCCTTCGCTATGTACGCCTATTTCTTCTCCACAAAGTATAGTGAGTCTCCTTCCTAAGTGTACATAACAGTCTGTTCAGGAACAGTTCAGCAGTCAAGGGTTATCTTGATAAAAATGTGAATTGTATTCATTTGTGAATATTGTTGCAACGGTTCCATAAAATATAAGACGTATCTTGGATCAGTTCATCAAACGATAGCTGTAACGGATCACATGTTTCTTTAAGAGAAAATCTGACTTTCCTCATTTTTGTTTTGTTTTGTTTTGTTTTTGAAAGTGCTATAGCCATTCATCACTGTTGAAGTCTATACTCTTCCGTGATATCTTCTTGCAGGGGATGGTTGGAAAGGTGTTACAGATCTATGGTTCTATTTACGTTTGTTGTGCTGGTGCATATTATTTGCAGGGAAAACAAACTTTAAGATTTAAAAGCACGCACGTCATTACACCACTTCACACACACACACACACACACACACACACACACACACACACACACACACACACACACACACACACACACACACACACAAGAACAACCGGTACAGGGTCATTCTTTAGCACCACTTTGCAAAACACGTGAACCAAGAAAATGAGAGAAGACCTACAAAAAAAAAAAGAAGAAAGAAAGACAAATAGACAGAAAAAGAAAAGACAGAAATAAAGGAAATGGAAAAAAGGAAGAACTTGTGAATGACCTTGGATGCCCCCGATCACTTGTAAACTCTGAAAACTCAGCATCTCTCTCTCTCTCTCTCTCTCTCTCTCTCTCTCTCTCTCTCTCTCTCACACACACACACACACACACACACACACACACACACACACACACACACACACACACACACGCACGCACGCACGCACGCACGCACGCACCACACACACACACACACACACACACACACACACACACACACACACACACACACACACCCCGAATCCCCACCTCCATCCCTACTTCATACCCTCATCCTTTCACCCCTCACATCACTCCTCCCTTTACCCCTCCCTTTACCATTCCCCAAGCCTAGGCGTGAAAAGAACGCTATTCCCCCCCCCCCCCCCCCCACCACCCCCCACACACTCCTCCTCTGTTCATTTCACAAATGGCTTTCAAGGCATTGCCTTTTCTTTCCCCTTTTCTCTTAAAGCGCGTGATCGTAATAGCTTGGGCCGCCTCTATCGCCATTATCAGCAGGAACTTTAAGAACAAAAAACCAATTGGTGGACAGGGTCACGTGCAATGTGTTCTCCTTGGTCCACGCGGTCTCTGTCTGTTTGGGGAGGAGAGAAGACAGAGAAGCGAGGTCTTGACCGGAAGGAAATGGGGGGCCAGAGCGAGGACAGCGAGGACAAAGATATAGACAAAGGAAAAAAAGGGAGAACACAGAAGTGGACAGGGACAGAAAGAGAGAGGACAGACAGAGGAACAAAAGTTAAAAAAGAGTCAAGTAAGAGAGACTAAAAGGTGGAGAAAAAAAAAAAACAGATGCTTTGAGATAATCGTGACTTCGTCTAAAAATGGAAGAACACAGAGGTGAAGAGAGGCATAAAGACAAAGGACAGACAAGGGAGTTAATGTTCAACAGAATTAAGCCCGAGACACAAAAAGGTTAAAAACAAAAACAACAAAATACGCTGACATAATCTAGACTTCGTCTTAAAACCCTACGCCTTTTGTCTGTAGGTTTACATCGTAAGTTCACTCAGTGGAGTGTACAAAGAGGACAAAGTATCAAAAATGTAAAGTCAGAGACAGAAAGGGTGGGGGGAAAAACCGAGATAATCTGACATAATCTTGACTTTCTTTTCAAACTAGCACATTTTGTTCGGTGGTTGACGCTGTAAAGTCATGGAGCTCAAAGGCAAAAGGTGTAAAGTCAAAATGACAAACAGGCGACAAACAGAACTGCATACTCTGGACTTTGTCTTGTAATCCAACACATGTGTTTGTTGGCTTACATTGTAAATTCACGGAGTGGGGTGTAGTTACGTACGATATGCATATATAAAATCATCAACTGACAAATCACAATGGACTGCTATGAACATAATCAGACCAATCTCTACAGAAACATAAATCAAAGTGAAGGTTGGCACACGCTGACTGACTGGCTATGTGAATGTCTGTAATCAGTCAAATTGTTACATTAACCTTGCGTTGAATTGACATTCAGCAAGATGAAAATGGACTACCATATTGTTGTTTGTTTCTAAAGAAAACGAGATGTTTTCAAAAACTAGAGGAAAACATGATAAAATACGGCCAGTCACAGTCATTGTTATGATAATCATCAGAAAAGTCTCCTCACTCTCTCCCTCCCCATCTCCCCTCCCTGCACGTATTGATCTCTTCTAGTTCATCCCCCTTCCCCTTTCTCCTTCACCTTGTTAGCTCACACACACACACACACACACACACACACACACACACGCACGCACGCACGCACGCACCACGCACACACACACACACACACGCACACACACAGCAACACACACACACACACATCATAGTATTAAACATATATTACAGTCTACATACACACACACACACACACACACACACACACACACACACACACACACACACACACACAAGCAAGCGCGGTAGCGACGTCATGTACGCCAGGTTGTTAACTATGCATAACTTGCATCTTTTTTCTACGCAGTTGTTGTCAGACAGACCACATGGCAACAATGAACACATCGAAAGACACGCGTGTGAACACGTACAGTGACAGTCACCATTAAGAGCTGGGATGATCTGGAAGCAAAACTGCTTTAGGTTTAAAGCATTGTGAGCTATGGGAAGCAGAATCACTAACTTGAGGTTAAGGGTTCATTAAATAACGCAGAAGAATGTTTGCAATCCTTTGAGATAAGCGCCGCTCTCCGGCGCACTCACTGTTCGTACAATTCATTTATACAATATTCACACCCTCAGCATTGCTGTCCACACTCCTATCCTGTTCAGTAAAGTCTTATTCTTCACACTGGCAAATATCACGAGAAGGTTTGAGACAGAGCGAATAAAACATCTGCTGAAACCCCGGTTAATTTCAACTTAAGATGTTTGTATTTCCTGCAGTGAGTAAATCATGCCTGTAAAAGTCTTGGCGGTAAACACCTGTCGCATGTTTTTAGCCGCAGGCTCACCATTCTATAGTAAGTAAGTTTCGTCAAGCGAGAAAGATTGAATCTGCTCTTGCATGTCAGTATGCGCACCTGTTTTTGTTTTGGTTTTTGGGTGTGTTTTATTCCTGTGAATTGTGTGCCCGCTCTAGTGTGTTAGTGTATCTTAATGCATCATCGCAGATGTGTCTCCTAGCAATGTTGTGTATCTTTTTGCTGATGAGGATTGGATGCTCTATATCTAAAAGACCTCAATCTAGGATGACTATGAATTCCGACCCCATCCCAACCCACATCCCACTCCCCCATAGGACTTCAACGCACTGGCAGCCCTGATATGGCCCTTTGCGGTCGGCTGGACTAAAAGCAACATAACTTTACCTTACCCCCCCCCCCCTCATTCCACCTCCCTTTTGCCTGCTTCTCTCATCCCCCCCCCCCCCCCCCCCCCCATCATTTGTTGCAATTAAGGTGATGACTGGTAAGCTCAACAACACGACACTTGTTTTCCCCACGGAAAGGTAGCATGTAAACCATAGGGTCCTGTTTGCTGTCAGCAGGCAATGGCTGCCCCCCTCCCCCCCCCACACACACACACTTTACCCCACCACCACCACCACCACCACCTCTCCCATTTCCCAACTCCACCTCCACTCTACACACAGCCCCACCGCTACCTTCCCCAAAACAGTTTGCGTACTGTTTACGTTTCTCCATCTTGTCTCTCTGCTTTAACTGCACAAAGACACACGCCCTCTTCCCCCTCCTCGTCGTCCCCCTTCCCCACGCCTTCTACGCCTTTCCCTCCCTCCCTCTCTCTCTCTCTCTCTCTCTCTCTCTCTCTCTCTCTCTCCCACACACACACAACACACACACACACACACACACGTGTGTGTGGGGGGGGGGCACAAATACGCACGCACGCACGCACGTCACCTCACACACACACACACACACACACACACACACACACACACACACACACACACACTCAAGCACACACACACAACACACACACACACACACACACACACACACACACACACACACACACACACACACACTTACTCACTCACTCACTCGTGTACACGTACTTTCACATGTTCTATAAAGAAAGACGACGTTCCGAGACTGACGCAGAGTGACACCACGTCACACAGAACCGCAACCCAGAGCTGGACACCAGTTCAGCAAAAAAAAAAAAAAAAAAAAGGAAGGTGACCCAGACCGCAGTCTGGAACAATCACCAGAACAAGACAGGGCAGCCCCCATCCGGAACCAAGCCCAAGACTCCTGCCAACGACCAGACATCCTGCCCCCCCCCCCCCCCCCCTCCATTCCCCCTCCCCAAACTACTGACTTCGGCCTGGGACACCATGTTCTTTAGGGCCTGCGGCTGAGAGAACGTAAAAATCACCACTTCACTTCTGTTCCGAATCTAAACCTTATCTGCGCTGATCATGTCAAAGGAAAATATTTGGCAACCCTCAACATAACATGTCGTCGTTCCGGTGGTGTGTATGTAGTAGTATCAGTCTTAAATCCTGATGTAATGTATCGCAGGACTGGGATAGTGAAGAGCTTCGGGGACAACCCGCTGCATTAGCCAGTGAATTACACAGCACTGCACCCCAGCTAAAGGAATGATGGCAGTGGTCCCTAGAGCCGATGGAAAGAGTTACAGCAAGCAGGCATGACCGTGGGTCATTCGTTCCCGTTTCCTTGCAACGTAATTTGCGTGCCCAAATTAAATGATCCATTCCATGCCGCTTAGAATAAGGCATTCAGAGCACTATACAATACGAACTAACAAACCAGACAATGTCGAGATAAATTGATAGCGCTTCTTGTTGAAAATTTTTTTTTAAAGTCAGATTAGGTGATGAGCGTACACAGAACACCTTGCACTGCTAAAAAGAAAAAACAAGCAGATCAAATATAATGAAGAACACAAATCAGCATCTTGAATTTCAGCACATGCTTGCCCCTGTTGACAAAGCCCCTTTCCTTGGCGTTTCACGCGCCTATGTGATTCCAGAGTGGTCGTTACAAACCGCTGACCCAGGCCAAATGAGCGGCATTACAGCCAGTCTGACCAGGCAGACCTAATGCGGGCAGTGCTCATTAGACCCTTTGAGGTTGTTATGGCCAGCAGCGGCTGAATGCTGGTCATCTGTTTGCATCTTCATACAAAGGAGATGATGCTGGGCCAAACGATGTCCTGTACATGTCTTAGCGGGGGTGATAGCCGTGTCATGGCTCTTTGCGGTCGGCTGGGCGAGATGCAACATGCATTGAACATGAAGTGGTCAACGTGACGTACAGTATAGAGGCGGGTCTGTTTCAACGAAGAGCTCGCTAACGAACTACAGACAGAAATTGGTGGTGTGTGAATAAATCTGTGGCTTTGGAGGTGACTGTGGATGCGCTCTCTCTCTCTCTCTCTCTCTCTCTCCTCTCCTCTCCTCTCTCTCTCTCTCTCATAATGGTATTACTAAAAGTGACGTATTCCTGAATGTGTGTTCTTTATGATTAAAGATAAAAGAGATGCATTCCTGAATGTATGTTCCTTTGCTACCAAAGATGAAAGCGGTGTAGTCTTGAATGTGTCTTCTTTATCATTACAGACGAAAGCGATGCATTCCTGAAAGGCTTTTATCCATGGATGGGGAGTGACATGGACGTGTGGTCAGCCACCACATCAATGACAGAAAAATCATTCTGGCTTAAGAATAGACATGCGCAGTCCTTGTCCTTTGTATCGGACATGGAGATGGTACTGAAAGAAGCCTCAAGGAGAGAAGGATTGTCATATGGCTTGACCAGCCACCCAGGCGACCGACAGTGCACGTAGTTGGTAAGGTGCCAGAATGAAAACAAGAAAGACAGAGTAAAGGGCGACAGAAACAGTAAACACGTGACAGAGCATAGGATCTTTGGCTGCCTAGTGTGTCCCATCAACAGCTGAGATGGCCTGCAAAACCACAAACAGATCAATCAATGTTCGCCAAACCTGAATAGAGCGAGAAATCTTATCTTGATCGGACCAAATCATCTACCCTGAGGCCATGAATTCAAACCGCTACAGCTGTTCTGAAGACAGCATCGTCGTCACTGAGACTATGAATTCAAACCGCTACAGGTGTTCTGAAGACAGCATCGTCATCACTGAGGCTATGAATTCAAACCACTACAGCTGTTCTGAAGACAGCATCGTCATCGCTGAGACTTTGAATTCAAACCGCTACAGCTGTTCTGAAGACAGCATCGTCATCATTGAGACCATGAATTCAAACCGCTATAGCTGTTCTGAAGCCTAGATCATCAACACAGAGCCATGAATTCAAGTCACCACAGTTGTTCCGAATAGGAGTTCATTGACTCTGAGGCAATGAATTCAAACTATCAGAACTGTTGTGGAGACCAGTTCGTCAACGTGCAACCCTTGGGCAAGTTTCCTGCCTGATTTACATGCGATGGATACATGCAGCGGCTGAATGAAATCCCAGTCTGAGAATCAAGTTACAGTCTGAGAATCAAATCACAGTCTGAGAATCAAATCACAGTCTGAGCGGAGGACAGGGGCATGTCAGTACACCGCTTACAACAGCTTCGTCAGTGTGACAATCAATATCAAGCTCTTGATCGAATACCTCACACTTTTTGAGAGACCTCTTAAAAACAAAAACAAAAGAAGAAGAGAGCAATTAGAAAAGAAAAGAAAATGACCAGTGTTCCATTGTTACGTTCACATATACACTTACACCAGCCTCATCATGTCGCCGCTCCTTGTAATCCACCGAATGACGAGCACAGAATGTGTACGCGACAGATTGCATTAGCCGTAGCAGAGGACATCGTAGGTTCTAACTCTCTGAGAATACATTGATTACCAAGCACCTACGGCACCGCCGCCTGTTTTTCCCCATTCCTCCCCTCCCCCTGCACCTCCCCTGCTACTCTAACTCCACTCATCTTTTCGCCTGCCCCCCCCCCCATTCTCTCTCCCCCAGCCCCCAGTTCTCTCTCTCTCTCTCTCTCTCTCTCTCTCTCTCCTCTCTCTCTCTCTCTTCCTTTGTCTTGTTACATTGCTATTGACAGCAGTTGATTGAAATGTGCTGACCTTATTTCTATCTGACTAACATTATGCAACAGACACCTGCATGCTCCACTTGTCAGTTAAAAAGTTCATCTCGAGATTAGTTCAATCAAATGTTATGGTCTTTGTTCAGTTCTTCTTCACTGACAAAACACCCTCGTGTTCCAGACATATATCAAAGATATTACGGAAGATACATACTACTTTATTGTGATCGATGCTCCCTATTCGGATTTTTACTTCGAAAAGCGGTTAGTTTTGAGAATTTTTGCAACGATGTGAAACCTTAAAACAGTTTGTATAAAGATACTATTGTTGACACCTGAATGACTTAGTTATTGCTGTAAAGCTGCTTCACTTGCTCGGTTCACCATGATGTAGACTGATATTGTCTTACTTAGCTGTATATTGATATATGGTCTATCCTTGTTCAACATTCAGTTTTTTTAATCCTCTGTATTTGTACTTCTGTTTGTACAGACTGCTTCACATAGTGTGAATTTGACAGAATGCAACTACAAATGTGTTACAATAAGTACATACAGCATCATTTAGCATGTTATTTATCTGTGTGCAAAGCAATGATCGACATTTATATGAAGTTAAGAATTTTGAAATATTGAAAACATTGCTTTAAAAAGTTAATCATAGGCTTGACAGCCGTTGCCATTTGGTGAGATTTCCATGCTAGAGAAGATCAACAATTTTCATCGGTGTGCCGAGTTTTGTTATGTTAGTACTTGAAATGACAGAAAAATGCTAATGTTTAAGTTCATTATGGACACACGCACGCTTACACGCACGCATGCACGCACGCACTGCACCCTCACTCCCCACACAAACACACACAGACCTACCCAAACAACCGAAGCTAGGTGATTACATAGGCTTATATGTTTGCACTTGTAAGTCATAACTAGTTGCTCTGACCAGGTCATCAACCCTGAGCACGACAGTTTGATCCCTCCCCTCCCCCCCCCAAAAAAAAAAATGATAATAATAATAATGATAATAAATAAATAAATAAAATCTTACTGTTGCCCAACCCCCCAATGCATACCTTGTTCACATCCAGCGACTGCTGAAGGTATCTAATGAAGTGTTTCCGTGTTCTGACTGGAGTGGGTTGTGTGCCCAAACGACAGCGTACACACATCACTGATTACAGTCCACGACCTGGGAGCATGTAAACAGATCCAGATAATGAAATGGACAACGTTCAGATCCATGTAGTGCTGACTCACGCTGATCAGTGAAAGACCAGTACACCGCCCTTTGGTTATATCTTGATATTATGAGTGAATGACTATGGGCTTCCTGTGGGCCCCGATGCAGGATGAACTGACTTATTCAATGCTCTATGGATTGCACGGTTCATCGTTGCCTTGCCGTCGTCTGTAAGCGAGCATGTGTTTATGTGTACCACCACCTCATGTAAGGCAGAAGAACGGAAAAACCGACTCGTTGCTGTACCTTCTTAGAACTGACAAACTTGTGACTTACACAGATGGTACCCTGAGAACACGTCAGAGGGACAAACTCTCGATATACATATATAGTACATTGTGATAAAACACAGGAATAGACAAAACCCTCGATCTACATACACGGTATACTGTGAGAACACACCGGAGCATACAAACCCTCGATCTACATATACAGTACACTGTGCGAACACAGGAATGTACACACCCTCAAAATACGTAAATGGTGCACTGTGAACACACACGAATGGACAAAGCCATAGCTATACAGATGGAGCACTACGAACACAGAGAAATTCACAAACCCGAGACCTGTACAACTGGTACACTGTGAACATAGGAATGGACGAACCCACAACGTACGCAGGTACACAGTGGACACACAGAAATTGAGAAACCCGTAATCTACATGGATGTAACAGTTTGAACACACAGGAATTAACAAACCAATGACTTGCACAGATGGTACACTAACAACACACAGGAATAGACAAACCAATGACTCACACAGATGGTACACGGACAACACGCTGGAATGGACAAACCAATGACTCATACAGATAGTACACTAACAACACACAGGAATGGACAAACCAATGACTTATACAGATGGTACACTAACAGCACACAGGAATGGACAAACCAATGACTCATACAGATGGTACACTAACAACACACAGGAATGGACAAACCAATGACTTATACAGATGGTACACTAACAGCACACAGGAATGGACAAACCAATGACTCATACAGATGGTACACTAACAACACACAGGAATGGACAAACCAATGACTTATACAGATGGTACACTAACAGCACACAGGAATGAACAAACCAGTGACTTATACAGATGGTACACTAACAGCACACAGGAATGAACAAACCAATGACTTATACAGATGGTACACTAACAGCACACAGGAATGGACAAACCAATGACTCATACAGATGGTACACTAACAGCACACAGGAATGGACAAACCAATGACTTATACAGATGGTACACTAACAACACACAGGAATGGACAAACCAATGACTCATACAGATGGTACACTAACAACACACAGGAAAGAACAAACCAATGACTCACACAGATGGTACACTAACAACACACAGGAATGGACAAACCAATGACTTATACAGATGGTACACTAACAGCACACAGGAATGAACAAACCAGTGACTTATACAGATGGTACACTAACAGCACACAGGAATGAACAAACCAATGACTTATACAGATGGTACACTAACAACACACAGGAATGGACAAACCAGTGACTTATACAAATGGTACACTAACAGCACACAGGAAAGACCAAACCAATGACTCACACAGATGGTACACTAACAACACACAGGAATGGACAAACCAATGACTCACACAGATGGTACACTAACAACACACAGGAATGGACAAACCAGTGACTCACATAGATGGTACACTAACAACAC
>CM065729.1:10490758-10495758 GCA_033310375.1 Conus canariensis
TTGAATATTTTAAGCAGTGAGACACAGGTCTCAGAATTGCTGCCAGTTCGGTGAAGGAGACAGAGGGGGTGAATATACAGAGAAAACTGATTCTGTGAAGAAAAGAGAGAAAGGAAGGGACAGAAAATACTGAATTTCGGTGAAAGAAACGGGAATGGACAGGAAACGTTTGAGTGCCATGAAGGAAAGAGCGAGGAGGAATAAACTGCAAATGTCAAAGATCGGTAACTGAAAGAGAGAGAAGGAATGGACAAGAAATATTAAGGTTTGGTATGGAAAAAAAGAGAAGACATGGACAAGAAATATTAAAGTCCCCTCAGTGACGGAAAGAGACAGGAGGAATGGAAAGGTTTGGTGTGGAAAAAAGAAAAGGAGTGGACAAGAACTATCCAAGTTCAGTGAAGGAAAGAGAGAGAAGGAATGGACAACAAGAACTATCCAAGTTCAGTGAAGGAAAGAGAGAGAAGGAATGGACAACAAGAACTATCCAAGTTCAGTGAAGGAAAGAGAGAGAAGGAATGGACAACAAGAACTATCCAAGTTCAGTGAAGGAAAGAGAGAGAAGGAATGGACAACAAGAACTATCCAAGTTCAGTGAAGGAAAGAGAGAGAAGGAATGGACAACAAGAACTATCCAAGTTCAGTGAAGGAAAGAGACAGAAGGAATGGACGACAAGAACTATCCAAGTTCAGTGAAGGAAAGAGAGAGAAGGAATGGACGACAAGAACTATCCAAGTTCAGTGAAGGAAAGAGAGAGAAGGAATGGACGACAAGAACTATCCAAGTTCAGTGAAGGAAAGAGAGAGAAGGAATGGACGACAAGAACTATCCAAGTTCAGTGAAGGAAAGAGAGAGAAGGAATGGACGACAAGAACTATCCAAGTTCAGTGAAGGAAAGAGAGAGAAGGAATGGACGACAAGAACTATCCAAGTTCAGTGAAGGAAAGAGACAGAAGGAATGGACGACAAGAACTATCCAAGTTCAGTGAAGGAAAGAGAGAGAAGGAATGGACGACAAGAACTATCCAAGTTCAGTGAAGGAAAGAGACAGAAGGAATGGACGACAAGAACTATCCAAGTTCAGTGAAGGAAAGAGAGAGAAGGAATGGACGACAAGAACTATCCAAGTTCAGTGAAGGAAAGAGAGAGAAGGAATGGACGACAAGAACTATCCAAGTTCAGTGAAGGAAAGAGAGAGAAGGAATGGACAACAAGAACTATCCAAGTTCAGTGAAGGAAAGAGAGAGAAGGAATGGACGACAAGAACTATCCAAGTTCAGTGAAGGAAAGAGAGAGAAGGAATGGACGACAAGAACTATCCAAGTTCAGTGAAGGAAAGAGACAGAAGGAATGGACGACAAGAACTATCCAAGTTCAGTGAAGGAAAGAGAGAGAAGGAATGGACGACAAGAACTATCCAAGTTCAGTGAAGGAAAGAGAGAGAAGGAATGGACGACAAGAACTATCCAAGTTCAGTGAAGGAAAGAGAGAGAAGGAATGGACGACAAGAACTATCCAAGTTCAGTGAAGAAAGAGAGAAGAGGAATGGACAAGAAATATAAAAGTGTGGTTAGGGGAAAAAAAGCAGAAGCAATGGACAAGAAATCTTGAACTTCGGAGGAGGAAATGGACAAGGAGTATTGAAGTTCAGTGAAGGAAACGGTAGAAAGGAATGGACAGGAGTATTGAAGTTCGTGAAGGAAACGGTAGAAAGGAATGGACAGGGAGTATTGAAGTTCGGTGAAGGAAACGGTAGAAAGGAATGGACAGGGAGTATTGAAGTTCAGTGAAGGAAACGGTAGAAAGGAATGGACAGGGAGTATTGAAGTTCAGTGAAGGAAACGGTAGAAAGGAATGGACAGGGAGTATTGAAGTTCAGTGAAGGAAACGGTAGAAAGGAATGGACAGGGAGTATTGAAGTTCAGTGAAGGAAACGGTAGAAAGGAATGGACAGGGAGTATTGAAGTTCAGTGAAGGAAACGGTAGAAAGGAATGGACAGGGAGTATTGAAGTTCAGTGAAGGAAACGGTAGAAAGGAATGGACAGGGAGTATTGAAGTTCAGTGAAGGAAACGGTAGAAAGGAATGGACAGGGAGTATTGAAGTTCAGTGAAGGAAACGGTAGAAAAGGAATGGACAGGGAGTATTGAAGTTCAGTGAAGGAAACGGTAGAAAGGAATGGACAGGGAGTATTGAAGTTCAGTGAAGGAAACGGTAGAAAGGAATGGACAGGGAGTATTGAAGTTCAGTGAAGGAAACGGTAGAAAGGAATGGACAGGGAGTATTGAAGTTCAGTGAAGGAAACGGTAGAAAGGAATGGACAGGGAGTATTGAAGTTCAGTGAAGGAAACGGTAGAAAGAAATGGACAGGGAGTATTGAAGTTCAGTGAAGGAAACGGTAGAAAGGAATGGACAGGGAGTATTGAAGTTCAGTGAAGGAAACGGTAGAAAGAAATGGACAGGGAGTATTGAAGTTCAGTGAAGGAGACGGTAGAAAGGAATGGACAGGGAGTATTGAAGTTCAGTGAAGGAAACGGTAGAAAGCAATGGACAGGAACTACTGCAGTACATTGCAGGAAACAGTGGGGAGGAAAGGACATGAAATATTGGAGATCAGATAAGAACACAAACAGGTGTTAAGTACTGGGACACAAGGGCGAGGGTGTGGAAGAAAGTATTGAAACCGATGAAAGAAACATAGAGGAAAGAACAGACAAGAATTACTGTAAAAAAAATCCTGTAAAGGAAACAGAGAGAAAGGAATGGATAGGAAATATCCAAATTAGGAGAAAGAAGCAGAGAGGAAGAATGGATAGGAAAGATTGAAGCTAGGAGAAGGATGTACGGATGAGGAATGGACAAGAAAAACTGAAATGAGGTGAAGGACACAGGGAGGAGGAATGAACAGTGGAAACCAGTGCTGCCACAGCAAACCACTCAGAACTTCCTTCAGGGGAAGGGGGTGGATGGGGGGATTGGAGACCAGGGACACAGCAAACCACTCAGAACTTCCTTCAGGGGAAGGAGGTGGATGGGGTTGGAGACCAGGGGCAGGAACAGTGGGGACACAGTGGGGGGGGGGGCAGACAATTTCTGTTTGCTTACTTGACTTCATTTCATGTACACAGACCTTCTATACACCCCCCCCCCCCCCAAGCCCCACTACCGCTCCCCATCCTCACCCCCACCTTCACCCAACGGAATGCTCTAGCAGAGCCTCTGGTGGCCTAGCAGTCGTGTGGCCTCCATATCTCAGCCAAATCGGCCGGGGGGTCGGGGTTGTTAGGCGTGATGTATGGTAATGCCACGTGCTGCACCCACCGTTCCTCCTCTCCAGCCATGTAGTTAGGGTGTTGTTCTGTGTAAATCTGCACCGTTCACTGCAACTTCTTGTCACTCTGGAATTACAGTGTAACTCCCCTCCCCCCACCCCCACCCCACACACACACACATGCCCAAAAGTGCAGAATAAAACTTAGCAATTGAAAAGGCGTTTTGAATAACTGGTCTTGTAGCCCGGTTCAAGCACACTGCAGGTTGTCTGCCAAGCCAGTTTTGAGGATCGCCATTAGCACTCGGGGGCTATTCAAAGCAAACGGCCCAGAGGTTCTCTGACGATCTATATTTTTAACAGGGAAAGTGTTTGCCCGAAGGGAAAAAACGCGCAGGAAGTGCTCGGACAATACACTGTTCAGGAAAATTTTCCATGATCCCCACCCTTTTTCTTTTTCTCAGCAGGTCCATTCAGGAGTCTGTTTCTGTTTGTTTTCTTAGGCCAAGTCGTGTTTGTGCCAGCTTGTGGCACGCCCCCATTTCAGTTTATAATCTGTCCATCGGTAGATAAATGTGTAGAATGTCCATTGATGGATAAATGTATGGGAGATCAGTGTGAATGTGACCTATGAAAGTTTCCTGAACTCTCAGGTCATCGCTTCTTTTTGAAAGCCTCTCTCCTCTCTCTCTCCTCTCCTCTCTCTCTCTCTCTCTCTCTCTCTCTCTCTCTCTCTCTCTCTCTTGGCTTCCGTGCACACTCGATCTTGCTCCATTGCTGGGTGATCCAGGAAGAAATCATAAAATGTTATTCTGAAATTCGGCCAAATGCCCATTATATGTGAATACTTACGTTGCGTGTTTACAGCGCTGGTTTAGACTTCCATAAATGAATGTTGAAGGGTTGTCATATAAAGCATATTGGATGCTCTTTGAATAAGGTCTGGTAAACAGTGCTGGGCCTCAAAGTTAAAGAAAAAATTCGTGTTTAACTGCTTTCAGATTTGTCTAGTTACAACAATAAGGTGTTCAAGAGATGAGAAATATTCGTAAATATATCTTAAATGGAGGTTTATTCATATGTTTGTCAGTGAGTGGACTGGAATATCAGAGAACGTGGAAGAGATGAGAATTATAGAGATTTTCAGACAGGTTTTGGTGAAAGAAAAAGATCTTTTGGACATGGGTAAATGGAGTTTGTCATTACACAAATAAGGTTTAATGTCATCTCATTAAATAACACACATCGTCACTGTTAAATGGAAAAGGCATGCCCACTTAACAGTGTGCAGATGGAAAAAGAATAGCGTTCTTTCAATTTTAATGCTCTTTCTATCACGACGTTAGAAATTATTTTCTCTGAGATTCAGCTAGCTTTTCTATTCATGCTTTTTGACGCATCTATCATTTTTTTCTGGACATGATGTACGCATTTATATTGTTCATGTGACTGACAGAAGAGGGAAAGCTTTTTTGAGATACTGTGCTGTTGTTAACAAATGTTATCAGTTAATTACAAACTTTCAAATTCGTATCTGTAAATTAACATGTAAACTCAAATCTTTGAGTGTTGAACACTAGAATTTTTCATTCACAGGAGACTGAGACTAAGAGCAAGGTTCACGTGCAATAGCGCAACGAACGTCTGTGTGTCAGCAGACACAACACACCTTCATGTATCTGACCTACACAACACTATAACTGAGTGATTTGAAAATACACCAAAGCCA
>CM065729.1:10500758-10503258 GCA_033310375.1 Conus canariensis
CATGGACAGAACCGGCTTCATCAGCTTTGAGGCGGCTTTCTTAAGAGATGGGTTGTGACCGTTCGATGTGCAAATACAGTCCACACACACACACACACACACACACACACACACAACACACACAATACAGTCACACACACACACACACACACACACACACACACACACACACACACACACACACACACACACACACCTCGGTAGATCCTGTATGGAACACTTGCAAAGGGCTACAGAAGAATAGAATGTCCGAAAACGCGATGCGAAGACTGTGTCAAAGACAACCTGAAAGTATGATGGAAATCCCAAAACAACTCGATCCTGCGCTTGAAGATAGAAGTCTCCTCTGGAGAACTTTGACATAAGGGCATTCACCTTCCTTGAGAACAGCTAAGTAATCCCCCCCCCCCCCCCTTCAACCACTCATCCCCTCCCTTCCTGCACACCAATCCTCCAGTCCCTTCCTCCCCCCCCCTCCCCCCCCACCCCTCCTGTCCACAGATGGTGCCTCTACAGTTGATCTAGTCTGGAAAAAGCTTGATAGGGGGGGAGAGAGGTGGGGGACAGCAAACAGATTGCTGTCTCTGATCTGAATACAAAACATCACTCTAGTACATATTAGGTTGCCCTTTTCCTATCAGATCCGATTCCCAAACGGCGAAAACTCGAAAACAGAGAGTCAGGGAAAACGTCATGAAGTCAGAACCAAAGATAGCGCAGTGGTATACACTTCTCAGTATTCCCACTGTCCTCTTTACGTTTCACAGCCCCATGAAGACTTGGACCGACGTCCCATGAATGATGAGTGGTGTTCATTTGGATTTGTCGTGCAGCTCGTGCAGTTCGTGCAGTACATAGATAGCAGTTTACATGTCCCCCTGTCACAAGTATCGTCTGTTGGAATTTACATATGTATGTGTGACCTCCGAAGAAAGCTGCAAGCTGCACAAGAAGTGACATCAGTAGATCGAAAGTTTGCCGACGATAGTGTGTGTGTGTGTGTGTGTGTGTGTGTGTGTGTGTGTGTGTGTGTGTGTGTGTGTGTGTGTGTGCATACTTCTGTATTGTTATGTGCGCAAGTGCCTTACTCTCAAGAAAGGTATTTCAACCGCATGTCTCGACCAGCAATGGATGCAAGGGTTGGCGAACTAGGGACAGAGCCAGAGTGACATAGAAGAAATTGTTGGCTTGTCTTTTTCACCGTCTGCGAGATGCCAGATAAGTTGAGGAGCACATGCCTACCGTTTGTTTGGCACCCTGTCTGTCAGGTTGTCAGAGGCCGTGCTCTGGCTGGAATCCCGGCGTGTTTCAGTCAAGTTGAAGACAATGGTAAATCATCACCACGTGTCAGCCTTTATAGCAATCCTCGTTGCACGGGAAGAAAGCGTGGAATTCGTTTAGAAAGGTAACGGCCTTAATAAAGAAACACATCCCTCGTTATCCAAGATCAGAATATGCAGCTAGTAGTTCATAGAGTATATGAGAGGATGATATATCATTTGGATGTTTTCAGCACGTCCTGACACGATTCTGTCCAGGATGAAAAGTTTTACGAAGCTGTTGATGTAATTGTTGTTGTGCTTGTTGTCACTACTTTTTTTTCTTCTTCTTCTTCTTCTTCTTCTTCTCTTCCTCCTCCTCCTCCTCCTTCCTTCTTCTTCTTCTTCTTCTTCTTTTTCTTCTTCTTCTTCTTCTTCTTCGTCATTCGTCGTCTTCTTCTTCTTCTTCTTCTTCTTCTTCTTCTTCTTCTTCTTCTTCTTCTTCTTCTTCTTCTTCTTCGTCTTCCTCCTCCTCCTCCTCCTCCTTCGATTTATTCTTCTCCCTTACACAAGCAGAGAATACGAACAGAGGTATACTTAATTACTCGAATTGATGTCCATTCCAAACAGTTCAGGAAGTTGACAAAGGGTTTGCTCGGTTCGTCAGGAGGATTGTGATCAGTCCTGGGCCATGTCGGTAGCCGAACCTCACTTTCTTTCAACAACTGTTGTGAAGAAACTCCATGGAGAGCACCGCTCTGTTGTAGTGACCGTGTTGTGGACAAAGATACAGCAAGTTCAGGACAGGCAATATCACCGGGAGCATGCGTTACCCTCTGGCTAGTGGAAAGGCGAACTCTATTTTCAGCATCTTGGGATTTGTTTTACCTGGGTCTTTTGATCCTCATGGATAAATGTCTCTTGTCCCTAGCCGTCTTTGAGTCGATGACGATGTTGGTTGGTTGGTTTCCTTATTAAATAAAAAAAAAAAATCACTTGCGTTCTTCGCTCGTGGCTGGCTGTTGAGAATTCCTTCCTCATAAACGATGGGTACCTCACACAGTTATGGAGCGTGGCTGTTTGAGGTTGCGGGAGTGCTTCTCTTTTTTTTTTTTTTTTTTTTTACTAGCAGCCAAGAGCTTGAGGTGAGCCTGATGAACTCTTTGCACGACGAAACAGCTGTCACTTGGAGCTGTTGTCGCCTTAGAGGAGTGAATCTCTCTCTCTCTCTCTCTCTCTCT
>CM065729.1:10510758-10583258 GCA_033310375.1 Conus canariensis
TCATAGCTGTCATCTCCATCTCACAGTCTGTTGACATCATTCTCACAGCTGTCATCTCCATCTCACAGTGTGTTGTCATCATTCTCACAGCTGTCATCTCCATCTCACAGTCTGTTGACATCATTCTCACAGCTGTCAATTCCATCTCACAGTGTGTTGTCATCATTCTCACAGCTGTCATCTCCATCTCACAGTCTGTTGTCATCATTCTCACAGCTGTCATCTCCATCTCACAGTCTGTTGTCGTCATTCTCACAGCTGTCGTCTCCATCTTACAGTCTGTTGTCGTCATTCTCACAGCTGTCATCTCCATCTTACAGTCTGTCGTTGTCATCATTCTCACAGCTGTCATCTCCATCTCACAGTCTGTTCTCGTCATTCTCAATGTGTCAGTCTCATTGCTGTCAGCTCCATCTGTGAGACAGTCTGTTGTTATCATTCTCACAGCCATCAACTCCCAGTTCACGGTTCGTTGTTATCATTATCAAAGGCTGAATCTTAAGCTGTCACCTCTATCTGACCGTGTGTTGTTGTATTATTCTGCCAGTTTATTGTTGTATTATTCTGGCAGAGTATCATACCATTACTCAGGCAGTGCGTTCTCCTATTATTCTGGCACCGTGTTGTCATATTATTCTGGCAGTCGATGTCGTATCATTCTGGAAGTGTTTTGTCGTATTATTCTGGCAGTGTCGAACTTTTACTCTGGAAGTGTGTTATGGTATTATTCAGGCAGCGTGTCCTCATATTTCTGGCAGTGTGTTGTTGCGTCATTCTGTCAGGGTTTAGTTGTATTCTTTCAGCAGTGTGTTATCGCATTGTTCTGGCAGCGTGTCCTCATATTTCTGGCAGTGTGTTGTTACGTCATTCTGTCAGGGTTTAGTTGCATTATTTCAGCAGTGTGTTATCGCATTGTTCTGGCAGCGTGTCCTCATTATTCTGGCAGTGTATATTTGCGTTCCTCCTTCTGGCAGTCAATGATCATACTACTCTGGCGAGGTGTTATCGTCTTGTTCAGAATCCTGTGTTCCATTTCAAAGTCATTTCAGTCGACACAAATCGTAAATGCGAAATGAAAAAAAAATCACATGGTTATTAATTCCATAGAATGCAGTGTGTGCGTCTCTATGTATATAGTACGTGTGTGTGTGTGTGTGTGTGTGTGTGTGTGTGTGTGTGTGTGTGTGTGTGTGTGTGTGTTGCGTGCGCGCGCGCGCGCGCGCGTGCGTGCTTGTGTGTGTGTGTGTGTGTGTGTGTGTGTGTGTGTGTGTGTGTGTGTGTAAGAGAACAGATAGATGTGACGGTGTGCGCGTAATTCTCTCCTATACGCCCAATCCTTACCAGTTACTGGCGTCTTCGCAAAATCCTCCAGCTCTTGAGCTGAGCTGATGTGAAATAGAAAGTACAGCAGCGTTCGTCAATTAAATACCGCCGCAAAAATACGCCAGCGTCGGTCCGCTAAGTACCAGGAGGGAGGGGGGTGGGTGTGTGTGGGGGGGGGGGGGGGTAAGTTCATTGACAGCGCTGTGAGAGACACTCGTGAGACGTCTTCTCGGCGTCGTAACTCGATTCAAAGTCTGCGGTAACAAACGGGTTTCCCCCCAGCAGGAACGAACGATTCACCAGCCACCGTCCTCTGGCATTGATTTTCTTCCTTCTCTGTCAGCGCCAACCCGCAGGATTAGATAACCACTGCAGACCACTCTTGCCGCGGTAGAGGTAGTCGGTTGTTTGCATCGTTAGGGTTAGCAGCGAGGGAGTGTTGGGGGGGGGGGGGGGGGGGAGAGGGGGGCGGGGGCGGGGGGGGGGGGCAGTTCCTTCGTGTTGTCCGAGAAAACCAGGAGTATGTGGCCTGGCGGACAGCAGCGCTACACCATCCCAGGGCCTGTGGTTCGAGTCTTGCATGGGGCGGGTCTTCTCTCTCCCCCCTCCACTCCCCTCCTCCCCCCTTTCTCTTTTCCTGCCTCCTTCCCCGTCTCCTATTCTCCTTCCTTATCCAGCAGGAGAGTACAAATTCTCAGGAGGGGTTGGGGGGAGGGGAGGTGGGGGTTATAGCCATCAGGGAACGTCACTGTTTGGGGAACACGTGGGAAGAATAAGAGAGATTTCCTTTCTGGCCCCTAGCTCTTTAAAGACCACAGTAATCGTGAAGCGCACCTCAGATGGAAAGAAGGTACAAAAGAAACTGTGTTGTTTAATCGTTCTCTCTCTCTCTCTCTCTCCTCTCTCTCTCTCTCTCTCTCTCTCTCTCTCTCTCTCTCTGCCTATCTGTCTGAATCTCTCTCTCTCTCTCTCTCTCTCTCTCTCTCTCTCTCTCTGTATAACTCTCTCTCTCACTCTCTCTCTCTTAATTTCATATAGATGGATATATAGATAGATAATTATGTAGACAGATAGCGAGATAGATATGTGAGTGCGTGCGTGAGCGCGCGCGTGTGTGCATGTGTGTGTATGTGTGTGTGGGGGGAGGGGGGGCGGGGGGTGCTTTATAATTCGCCGAATTCTGTCAACTTTCATGCGATTAGTAGAAACAGCTGTCGGTTTTTATATGTCGCTGGACCTTCAGGTCCACAGGCATCATTCATGTAGTGCATGTAGCAGAACTCCCAGCAACGAGGATTCCTCTCCCTGGCAACATTCTATAGGAATATACACTGTGATAACAAGAAACTCACGGCAGCAAGAGTTCTTCCCCGTGGCAACATTCTGTAGGAATATACACTGTCATAAGCAGAAACTCACGGCAACAAGAGTTCTTCCCCGTGGCAACATTCTGTAGGAATACACAGTCATAAGCAGAAACTCACGGCAACAAGAGTTCTCCGTGGCAACATACTGTTGGAATATACACTCTGATAAGAAGAAACTCACGGCAACAAGAGTTCTCCGTGGCAACATTCTGTTGGAATATACACTCTGATAAGAAGAAACTCACGGCAACAAGAGTTCTCCGTGGCAACATTCTGTTGGAATATACACTGTCATAAGAAGAAACTCACGGCAACAAGAGTTCTCCGTGGCAACTTTCTGTAGGAATATACACTGTCATAAGCAGAAACTCACGGCAACAAGAGTTCTTCCCCGTGGCAACATTCTGTAGGAATATACACTGTCATAAGTAGAAACTCACGGCAACAAGAGTTTTCCGTGGCAACATTCTGTTGGAATATACACTCTGATAAGAAGAAAGTCACGGCAACAAGAGTTCTCCGTGGCAACATTCTGTTGGAATATACACTCTGATAAGAAGAAACTCACGGCAACAAGAGTTCTTCTCCCTGGCAACGTTCTTTCGGAATATACACTGTGATAATAGAGAACTCTCAGCAACAAGGGAATTCTCCCTGGCAGCATTGTGTTAGCATATTCACTGTAATGGTGAATAACTCACGGCAGCAAGGGAATTCTCCCTGGCAACATTCTGCAGGATAATCCACTGTGGTTTATAAAGAACTCACGGCAGCAACGGACTTCTACCTGACCGTTTCTGTAGGATAATCTGTGATAAAAAAATAATCTTACGGCAACAAGGGAGTACAACACGATATATTCATGGACGTATATATATATTAAAGGACATTTTTGGAGAACGAAAACTAGACATTTGGGAGACATTCACCCCCTCAGAGAGTAGAAAAAGCCAGCCCTATGTGCAGTGTTCAAAAGTGCGTAAAATATTGCAGTAAAATGTGGAAGTTGATGGACTATAATCCCACAGAAGAAACTTGTGACGGGTCGACTAACGTCTCGACGTTTTGATTCCAGCCGTACAACTCTTGTATTCCTTGGACGAAGTCTTGGCACTGGTGTCAGCACTATTCCTCACGTGGTCTTTGAGCGCATTGTCTCTTGTGGTGTCAACAAGTTTACTGTGGTCTTCTTTGGAAAAAAAAACTCTTCGCTCTGTTATTAACACAGTTTCTCTTGTCTTTTTCAAACAAACTCTCTTGTGATGTCACCAGTATTACTCTTGTCCTCTGTGGACGAAATTATAATTATGTCAGCATTACTTTTGTCTTCTTTGTATGAGATTTCGTTCTGATGTCAACACTATTACTCCTCTCTCTCTCTCTCTCTCTCTCTCTTCTTCTTCTTCTTCTTCTCTTTTGACGAGTCTCATTTTGGAAGAACCTTCGTTCCGATGTCAGCTCTATGTATTTTGTTTTCAACAAGTTGAACTTTTTTTCTGTGGACGAGCTCTTCGCTCTGACTTCTGTTCCATTACTCTCATGTTGTTTGAGAAATGTGAACAGTTAGTACAGCTCAACTCCCTCGTGTCCTCTTTTGGATCATCAAAGCACTCGCTCAGAGATTTTGTATTCATTAATTTCTTTCTTTTTTTCTTTCTATTTTCCCCTTTAGGTTTGTTTGTGTTGCTTTCTTCCTTTGCTTGTTTCAGAGTATTTGTTTGTTTGTTGTTGTTGTTTGGTAGTTGTTGTTTTCGTCGTTTGTTTGTTTTGTTGTTTTATTCTGCATAGGTCTTCAAAGCATTTTCACCCATTCCTTTATTTTTGTCGTTCGGTGGCTGTCTTCGGAGGCCGTTAGACAGGTGATTGTCTCCCCTATAATAGTCGGTATACAAGAGAACTGTGGGGATCATACCTCTTCTGCTAACTACCACGAATGCCTTTACGCAACCTGCTGGGCTCCACTGATCAGTTCCATTCAGAGGACGAAAGTTAACTGTGGACAGGCGTAACAAAATGGTACCATTCACCGGACGGAATTCGATAGTCTTTCATATGCTGTCAGCGAAGGGTGTAGTCTTGGGCCTCAATGCATTCTCCCTTTACTGCTCGAGGTCTCTCCCTTCACTGCTCAACGTCTCTCTTTTTACTGCTCGAGGTCTCTCCCTTTACTGCTCAAGGTCTCTCCCTTTACTGCTCAACGTCTCTCTATTTACTGCTCGAGGTCTCTCCCTTTACTGCTCAAGGTCTCTCCCTTTACTGCTCAACGTCTCTCTTTTTACTGCTCGAGGTCTCTCCCTTTACTGCTCAACGTCTCTCTTTTTACTGCTCGAGGTCTCTCCCTTTACTGCTCAAGGTCTCTCCCTTAACTGCTGTAGATTCTGTCTTTACTGCTCGAGGTCTCTCCCTTTACTGCTCGAGGTCTCTCCCTTTACTGCTCAAGGTCTCTCCCTTTACTGCTCGAGGTCTCTCTCCTTTACTGCTATAGATTCTGTCTTTACTGCTCGAGGTCTCTCCCTTTACTGCTCGAGGTCTCTCCCTTTACTGCTCGAGGTCTCTCCCTTTACTGCTCGAGGTCTCTCCCTTTACTGCTGTAGATTCTCCCTTTACTGCTCGAGGTCTCTCTCTTTACTGCTCGAGGTCTCTCCCTTTACTGCTCGAGGTCTCTCCCTTTACTGCTCGAGGTCTCTCCCTTTAGTGCTCGAGGTCTCTCCCTTTACTGCTCGAGGTCTCTCTTTTTACTGCTCGAGGTCTCTCCCTTTACTGCTGTAGATTTTGTCTTTACTGCTCGAGGTCTCTCCCTTTACTGCTCGAGGTCTCTCCCTTTACTGCTGTAGATTTTGTCTTTACTGCTGGAGTCGAAGTCTCCTCTTTAAAAGCTGGAAGTTTCTCCCTTTGCTGCTGGAGGTTTCTGGCTGCAAAACAATGACCTTGGTATCAGTGTGTATGTGTCAAGTCAAGTCAGCATTACGTTTGTTGAGGGTAAAGAATACGCGTTACAGCTTGTTACAGTCTGCCGTCACAAAAATAAAAGAAAGAAACAAATGCAGCGCATAATGAGGAAACTAAAAAACAACCACTTTTTCGAAAGCACCCAAGTTTTGCCTCCAAATATTTACATAACTCTCATTATCACATATAAAACAATGATAAAGCTTTTGCTGGAACATCAATTTTCAAATGCAGTTAGAGAAAGAGAGAGAGAGACAGAGGGAGAGAGACAGAGACAGAGAGAGAGGATGGAGGAAAGGGAATTGTATTCATTGAACTGACCTTAATTGTTGCGTGGGATTTCCTTCAGATGCTTTTTCAATTGGTTTTTTTTTTTTATATTTCGGTTTCAAGGGACAACATTTTAAGGAAGCGCTTGCTGAAGTAAGGTCTTTCTTTAAATGGATGAATATTTTTAAGTTTTGTGATCACTTTTTTTCAAGGGATTAAATTTCAGATGCATTAGCTTAATGGCCCTTTTATGTAAACGACTTATCTTATTCAGATGAGTTTCATTGGCGTTCTTCCATAAAATGGATGCATACTTGATAAGAGAAAGGATACGCGCGTGGCAGGATATCTTTCTAGAATGAAGATTTAGAAAACCGTTTTTTTTTTTCTTTAGTTTTTTTTCTATCATTTTCTTTTTTCTTTTTTTTTTTCTTTCTTTTTTTTTTGCAAGTTAATATACTTTTTGAGAATTACGTTTTCTCATACCAGCAGCGTGGTGAGACCAAGATCAGTCATTCAAGAATAACACCAAGGCTTTATGCGATGTAACCTCTTCAGTCCTTTGTCCTTTGGACTTGTAATGGTGCGAATGAGGAACTCGTTTTCTGCCGTTTCTGTCGTGTTTGTAAGATACACGAGTTTTGTGTTACAAGCAGTGATAGACATATGATGAATTTCTGCCCATCTCATCATCCTGTTGATATTTGTCTGCAGGTTTCCTACCAGTTCTGTAGGATTCCTATCAATCTTTTGTCTTTAGGCACGTGATGGAGCATGAAAACATCTCCAAACAAGAACCAGCTGTCGGACAAAAATGCTAAATATTTCTGTTGCCTGAAAGAAAACAAGAAATGGAAAACTGCCATCAACAAGAAAGATTCGAAAAATGAAAAACAACACAGTTCAAACAAATGCAAACAAAGAATACTTCTAACTATACAAAAAGAAGACATCATTAGCAGCAAAACGTATATGTATACACACGTCACTTACCAGACGCTACATAATAATAATGCCTTACTTCATCCAGCAAAGAATGGCTATAGCAGTCTGCTAGGGGGAAAAAACTATGACTAACCACACCAATGATAATCTGAGTCCACCTTCTCAGTATTTACACACACACACACACACACACACACACACACACACACACACACACGTACGTACACACACACACACACACTTTGTATTCTCAACACGGCATTGGGTGCTGACGGATACGACGAGAATTCATGCAGGATGTCATCAAATTAAGAGGCTTAAGGTTGGGTTTATTTTTCTTCATCATCATTTGTCTGTGGCAGGATAGTCAAAAGCTATGCCGTGTCACTCATAATGGCACGTGCTAACCGAGTTCTGCGGGAGTTATCGTCATGATGCGCGGGCGACTGAAATTTGAAAGCGGATAATTCTTAAACTTGACAGTCTTGAATCTGACGCCGCTATATAGCTGCAGTGTCAAACAACAAATGCCTGTACTGTCACTGTTATATAGCTGCAGTGTCAAACAACAAATGCCTGTACTGTCACTGTTATATAGCTGCAGTGTCAAACAACAAATGCCTGTACTGTCACTGTGAAAACAACAACAGATCAAGGTCGACTAATGAAAATATAAGTAATGAATTTATGACACAGTTACGGGTTGGTCATCAATATCAGTTACTTCCATCTGATGGAAAACAACGCACATTAGCAAAACATTGTCACGGATGTACAATATAATTGATGTAAATACGCAACTTGATCTAACGACTGTCACCTCGACAGTCTCCTTAAGCGGTCATTGTGTGTGCTCGTGTGAGTGTGTGTATGTGTGTGCGCGCGCGCACACACATCCCCTAGAATTTCTTTATTCCGTGCGCCTGTACCCGAAGAGGATTTCTCTCGTAAAATGATGTTTTGAAAACTGCACGTGCAAATCGTTCTAGTGAACTTTTAAGGAGTCGAAGTGCTGATTTCGACAGCTGGTTTGGACACTGCAGGCTGGGGTTTCGCGACACCGGGCTGTTCAGAGAAAGTGAGTTGAACTTTTTAGTCTCCATATTGATTTCTTAAACTCCGCCTTTTTTTTTTTTTATCTGCATTTGGCTTTTTCCATCTTTCAACCTTCTCCTCCCTCAATTCTGTAGAGTCAGTCTCTATAGAGTTCGGGCACTGTTGTTTTTAGTTCCTTGTTATTAACATAATAATTTTCAGCTGCGTTTGGTTTCCGCGTTTGTTTTTATTTGCGTTGTTGGCACTTTCTGATAGGGTTTGGTCGCCGCTCTTTCTTACCCCTGTCCTCTAAGGTTTGTGACGTCTCCCTACCTTGCGCATCGCCTTCACTTCACCTCCGTGCAAGGCAGTGCAATAGTTTCACGTTCTTCATCAGCATCAGCATCATCATCATCATCATCTACTTCTTTTTGTCCTCCTCCTCCTCCTTTTCTTCTTAGTAGTAGTAGTAGTAGTATCATTGTTGTTGTTGTTGAGTAATTATATAGCGCCTGTCCTCGGTAACGATCATAAGCTGTAAGCGCTCAACAATCCACGCTTTCTTACACAACGGGCTGTCTCGCGGACAAGCGCCGACCGAAAAGCTGCCGGCTGGCGCTTCATGCAGTCGTTTCCCGCGTCGCTCAGTCTTCCACTCGCTCTAGATAGTTTTTCAGTCGTTTTTTCGGTGCGTGCTATGTGTAACGTGTTATCCATACCAACGGCCAAACTGGCTTTCTCATCCGAAGACTGATGATGCGATTTTACTTCTGTGCAAGACGCTGTGCGTGCGTTCACACACCGAGTCTCGGTTTATATTCTCGTTCGAAGGACTTTTGGGGAAGTGACGTCAGAACCGAGACAAAACCAACCCTCATCCCCTCACCCCCTTTCCCCCCACACACCCCGCACACACGCGCGCACCAAAACACTCCGGCGGAGATCCGAACCGGCAATCCCAGGATCACCAGGACTACAAATCCGGCGCTGTACGGAGTTACTCCGGTCATGTCCCCATGTTCTGTTTAAAACGCGGGTACCACGCTTCTTTGATTATTATTTTTTTTTTTTTAATTAGCAAACCTTAATTGTATGAAAGGAAATCTAAAGTCAGAGAACAGTAAATAACCAAGTACGGTAACTCTTGCTCTCTTGATGAAATGATTACACGCCCATTATCCGAAAGTATGCAGCATACCAGGAATAATAACACAGAGCACACAGAACCAACAAGGAGACATCCCCAAAGAAAGTGTCCAAGTTTGCCATATGCGCTGACGAAATCTTTACTCGCCCATAACTCCAAACGAATGCCGCTCACGACACCAAATCGCCTAGCAGAAATAACCACAGAGCACACACAACAAACACAGAGCGCACAGAACAAACACAGAGCACACACAACAAACACAGAGCACACACAACAAACAAGGAGACACCCCGAAAAAACGATGTTCCAAGCTTGCCTATATATGGGTATATGGGCGAGCTTAGAACATCCTTTTTGGAGGGGCCGTCTCCTTGTTTGTTCTGTGCGCTCTGTGTCTTTGTTCTGTGCGCTCTGTGTTTGTTCTGTGCGCTGTTTGTTCTGTGCGCTCTGTGTTCTGTGCGCTCTGTGTTCTGTGCGCTCTGTGTGTTTATTCTGTGTGCTCTGTGTTTGTGTTTGTTTGTTCTGTGTGCTCTGTTCTGTGTGCTCTGTTCTGTGTGCTCTCTGTTGCCATTTATGTTGGTGTCGTGAGTAGCATTCGTTTGGAGTTATCGGGGAGTCATTTCATCATGGGAGCAGAAGTTACCCTATTTGCTTGTTATTCATTATTGTATGAGAAAAAATGGTTATGGGCTTTCTTTGGTCTGTCGAAGACTTGCTGTGGAAACGCATCATATTCTCCCAAGAGCCGCCGAGGTGCAGTGGTGATTGTTATGGACATCTGATCGGAAAATTAGGATTCTGACCCCATCACGCGCGTGTGTCTGTGGGAGTTTTTATCAACCTGTATCGGTTCTTCCTTCGCACTGAATGCACTGGGGATTGCGGTGGGGGGAATTGAACCACACTGTTCAGTCTCATCTACTTTCATGGATCCCACTTTAAAGAGGCCTGCTCCAAATCCCTGATCAACGGTGCAGTTTCCTGTGTCTGGTACAGGGAATCTTGGGTGAGAAAAGCTTCGAGCACACTTCTGTCATGTAGTGTCAAACTGGACCTCCTTAGTGCTGTCTCAGTGGTCATTATCAGCAAATCACTAAATCCAAACAAGTCGTCTCTACATCTGTGGCATTTTGGGCTCTCGTGCTGCTAGCCCGAGCTGGACTTTCCTCTTCAGGCCCATTCCCGTGGTCAGCTGGTGTCCACTCTTCCGTGTTGATGGGCATTTTTGTTAACCGTAAGTTGTGGCTACTTGGTGTTAACTTTTTCCGTGTTCATTGGCGTTGTTGCTGAACACAAGTTATGCAGAGTTGGTGTTCAAATGTTCGGGGTTCAAAAGTATTGTTGTTGACCACAAGTTGTTTGGTAGTGTTCACATTTTCCATGATAACGGACATTATTGTTGACCACAGGTTACGGTCAGTTGTTCACATCTTTCGTACTCACTGGCATTGTTGTTGACCATAAAGTGGGGTGGTGTTCACAGTGGACACACGCCTCGTGATTTCGCAAGCAAGGGAATAGTGTGTTCTGTTGGGGACAAAATAGATGATGTCCTGCGTGTGCTGAATAAGAACAGATGACTTCACTAACATCACCTAAGTGGCTCAACTCCAGTGCGAGGTGTCCTCTAGTGGGGGTGGCCTCGTGGTGACCAAACGTTTAATAATTCCCATGCATGTCGCCGGCCTTGGGACTACGACAGGTTTGAATCTGGGCGGGAGTGGGTCCAAGACAGTCGGGATGAGTGGAATGCAAAAATGACGCGATTCAGGGGGCATACAAGATGAGACAGCAGCCACACTGCTCTGTCTGTCTGTCTGTCTGTCTCTCTTCTCTCTCTCTCTCTCTCTCTCTCTCTCTCTCTCCTCTCTCTCTCTCTCTCCCCTGTCCATTTACTTACATAAAGCATGTAAGTTACGATCTGTTGTTTCTTAACGTAATGTATCGAGTCAGTTTTGACCGTAAAAAGACTTGAATGATTTCCAGATGCACCCATTCGTGAGGGGCAATGGTCTGCCTATGAATCAAATCTCTCTCTCTCTCTCTCTCTCTCTTCTCTCTCTCTCTCTCTCTCTCTCTCTCTCTGTCTCTTCCACATCCCCGTTCCGTCTTCTCTCAGTGAATCTCTCTCCCTCAAGTCTCTCGATCTTTTGTCCCTTCTCCTTCCTTCACCCTTCTCCCCCCCCCCCACACAACACACACCTTTCTTCCCAGTTCTCTCTCTCTCTTACCTCCCCCCCCCCCCTCAACCCAACCACCCACGCACGCCCCGGCAGCATGTTTTTACGTGTGTGTCGGTGCACCGGAATGACTTAAGGTCTGGTTCCAGCAATAACACTATCTGCAGTCTGCTGTATTACGAACTCATTAAAACGGACCGCGCCGCTCTTTCGATGTGTGTGTGGGGGGTGGGGGGGGGGGGGGGAGATCCGGCAACAACAAGAAACAGTTGACATGACAACAGTCAGTGACGGGTGACGCAAGCAGTGCCAGAATTTAGTGCCTTAACCTTCCTGACAAGTTGGCAGACAGGTGGACTAGCGCTAGACCTGCACACGGCAGATGATGGGACTCCTTTCCAGAGCTTTCAGAGCGTTACGTGGGCGGACGGACGGGACCGCACTCTCTCTCTCTCTCTCTCTCTCTCTCTCTCTCTCTCTCTCTCTCTCTCTCTCTCTCTCTGCAGCTTGTGCACTGGAGTTTATTTTGAAAAAAAATCAGGACCGGCAAATGGTTACGCATACCACCACTAACCCTCTCACCCCTCCCCCTTCCCCCTCCACACAGTAGCGGTTAAGCTTTCCAAAGCCAGTGCGTGCGTGCGTGCGTGCGTGTGTGTGTGTGTGTGTGTGTGTGTGTTGTGTGTGTGTTTTGCGTGTGTGTGTGTGAGTGTGTGTATATGTGTGTGTGAGCCCCGTGCAAAATCTGGGAATTTTTCGTCTGATGCATATGCTCCGCAGTGGTGACCACCTGTTTAGTTTTATATCTTCTTAGGACTGCTTGTGTTATTTCGTCTGTCTTCTTTCCGCACCCATTCATACCTCTCTCTCTCTCTCTCTCTCTCTCTCTCTCTCTCTCTCTCTCTCTCTCTCTCTCTCTCCTCTCTCTCTCACACACAACTAAATAATTTGAAATACTCAGCTGATAAATTAGAATTGAAGGTCAATTTTGATAAAAGTAAGATTATTGTCTTTAGGAAGGGAGGTTACTTGGCTGCAACTGAGAGATGGCTGTATGATGGTACTGTCATGCCCGTTGTAAACGTTTATAAATATCTCGGCATAATTTTTTCTACCCGGCTGAGTTTTGCTGCAGCATGTAAAGACCTTTCTAGTAGGGCTAGAAATGTATTATTATGTGTTATGAAGAAATTGTTTGTGCTACATAATAATTCCTTGGAAGTGTTTGTCCAAATGTTTGATGCACAGATACAACCCATTGTGCAGTATGGTTCGGAGCTATAGGGTTTAGATAAGAATGCTGTAGTTCATTGTGAATCGGTTCATTTGACTGGGTTAAAAAAGTTTTTGGGTGTAGAACTTAGAACGCCAAATGATTTAATATATGGAGAAACAAACAGGTATCCAGTATATATAAATTCTGCAGTTAAAAGTATCCGCTACTGGTTAAAGTTATTAAACATGACTAATGATAGATTACCACGAAAAGCGTACAATACGCTACTTGATCTCGACTCAAGGGGCAAAAGTAATTGGGTTTCAAATGTTCGTATCTGTTTGTGTGAGCTGGGATTAAGATATGCATGGATATACCAAGGAGTAGGAGAAGAACGTAAGTTTATACAAACAACTCGACAAAGATTGATCGACAGTAGATGGCAAGCGTGGGAAAGTCACATTCAATCAAGTAACAGATTTGATGTGTACAGAGTTCACAGTTCCTCACATTTAGTTAAGAATTACCTTTTGTTTAATATGAAAATGCACTTACGATTTACTTTCACTAGATTTAGATTTGGAATCTCTGATATTAAGGTACATGCTAATCGCTACAAAAATGCTAGTTACAATGAATCGCTCTGTCCCCTTTGTAAAGAATCAGTCGAAGATGAAGTTCATTTTGTCCTGCAGTGTCCTGCTTATAGTAATCTTCGTTTGCAGCTAATACATACAAAATTTTATAACCAGCCATGTATGTTTCGTTTTTCCTTGCTAATGGCATCAGAAAAAGAGTGTAATTCGCAGTTTAGTTCTTTATGTATATAAAGCTTTCCGGTTAAGAGAAACATTGCTTTCTTGATTGACTGCATTTTGTAATCGTAAGGACTCGTGATACTGCTGCCTTTATGATATTTTTCTTGTAATATTGTTATCGCCTCTTTCATATGGGGCTATGGCCTTAAATGATTAAATCATCTGAATCTGAATCTCTCTCTCTCTCTCTCTCTCTCTCTCTTTCGATCTCTCTCTCTCTCTCTCTCTCTCTCTCTCTCTCTCTCTCTCTCTCTCTCATACGAGAGATAGATCTTTTTATGTATGTGTATAATTATGTTTATGTGTATATATGTATGTGTATACATGTGTGTATGTATACATATATATGTATGTCCGTATATGACGCACGCGCTCGCAGGCGAATTTGTGTGCGTGTGCTGGCCTTTTTCTGTTGTTTTTTTTTTCTTCTTCATTCGTTTCTTTATTTTTGTTTTTTCTTTGCCTATATTTTCTTTGCGCGCGCGCTAGCGTGTGTGTGTGTGTGTGCACGTGCGCGCGCGCGCGCGCGCGCGCACTTATACATACATGCAGCATTCTGTTATTTGCGTTTGTAGCGTCAGTCTGTTCTTTTCATAGTTTACCGATTTGTGTATTCGCCATTCCGCTGTCCCTGCTATAGTGACTTGTATGTTTTCCATGTTTTTTTTTTCTCCTTTTTTCCCCAAAGCTGGGTGGAAAAAAAACATGCATAATTTGCTTATCCTGTTATCCTTTAAAAATAAAACTTTGTTCGTGTTCAGTCTCTGTCTGTCTCTCTCTCTCTCTCTCTCTCTCTCTCTCTCTCTTCGCTCTCGCTCTCTGTCCTCTCCCCTCTCTTCTCCTCCCTAACTCTCTTCTTCCCCTCTTATCGCGTTCTCTCTCTCCCTCCCTCCCTCTCTCTCTCTCTCTATCTCTCTCTCTCTCTCTCTCTGCCTTCTTCTCTCTCCTTTCTTCTCTCTCCCTCCTTCCTCCCCCACCCCTCTCTCTGTCTCGAAATAAGGAACTATCAATGTCTGATAAACGCAACAGCGAAAGATCATATACATGTGCATGAGTATTCCACAGTGGGCGTCTGTGTCCGCTTCCATTTCACGTCTCAGACAACCCTTAGTCCTGTTCACAGATGATAGATGGGTGTAAACATGGCTAGGACACGAGGGGATAAAAAACATAGAACGGATGCCCCTCCACCCACCCACCCACTCGACTCCATCCCTATGCCGCATGCACCTCCCCCCTCCTGCCCCCTCCCTCCAACTCCACCCGCCCTCCTCGTATGTCCGACGATGCGATCATTCGCTTGCCGAAATATTGTCACGGCTCACCAAGATCCCTCCCCTCCCCTCCTCCCCTCCTCCCCTCCTCCCCCCACCCCCTTCCATTTACATTGTTCAGTTGTTGTTTTTTTCGAATTTCTCATTAAGGCTTCTTTTCTGTTAATGATTGATCTTACATGGAGATGAACGAAACCGCTCTGAAATTGGAGATGAATTAATCGTGGTGTCGACTCCTACATGATATATTTCTTCTTCCGTGAAGTGACGATAAATTAATCTTGCTGTCAACCCCTAACCAGTTTCTTTCACTGTCGAGTGAAGATGAAATCAGCCTTGCTGTCGACACCTTTAGCTTTGTCGCTTGTGCCATCCCCTGCAAAGTGACGACGACTTAATCCTAGTATCAACCCTTGTGTGGTACATTTTGACGCTGTAAGGTGACGATGCCTTAATCCTAGTATCAACCCTTACATCGTTGTTTTTAATCTGCTCAAGCGACGATGACTTAATCCTATCAACCCTTACATCGCATATTGTTACCATGTAAAATGACGATGAACTAATCCTAGTATGAACCCTTTATATCGCATATTGTTACCATGTAAAATGACGATGAACTAATCCTAGTATGAACCCCTTACATCGCATATTGTTACCATGTAAAATGACGATGAGCTAATCCTAGTATGAACCCCTTACATCGCATATTGTTACCATGTAAAATGACGATGAGCTAATCCTAGTATGAACCCCTTACATCGCATATTGTTACCATGTAAAATGACGATGAACTAATCCTAGTATGAACCCCTTACATCGCATATTGTTACCATGTAAAATGACGATGAACTAATCCTAGTATGAACCCCTTACAGCTCATATTGTCGCCATGTAAAATGACGAACTAATCCTAGTATGAACCCCTTACATCGCACATTTTCACCCTGTAAAGTACGACGACTTAATCCTAGTATCAGTCCTTACATCGCATATTTTTACTATGTACAGTGACGATGAAGTAATCCTAGTATCAAGCCTTACGTCTCGTATTTTTACCTGTTGAAGTGACAGTGAACTAATCGTATCAACCTTCACACTGCGTTTATTTACTCGGTGAAATGACGATGAATTATTCCCAGTATCCCTCATATCGCATATTTTGACCTTGTAAAGTGACCATGAATTAATCCTAGTGTCAACCCTTATATCGTATATTTTTACCCTTTTAAGTGACGATAACTTAATCCTAGTATCAACCCTTATATCGCGTATTTTTTTACCCTTTTAAGTGACAATGAATTAATCCTAGTATCAACCCTTACAATGCATATTTTTACCTGGTAAAGTGACGATGAACTAATCCTAGCATCAACCCTTACATCGCACATTTTACCTGGTAAAGAGACGATGAACTAATCCTGGTATCAACCCTTACATGGCATGTTTTGACCCTATAAAGTGACGATGAATTAATCCTGTTATTAACCCTTACGTCGCATGTTTTGACCCTGTAAAATGTCGATGAACTACTCCTAGTATCTGCCCTTACATCGCATATTTTCACGCTGTAAAGTGACGATAATTTAATCCTAGTATCAACCCATACATCGCACATTTTTATCTGGTAAAGTGACGATGAACATATTCTAGTATCAACCCTTGCATCGCATATTTTGATCCGGTGAAGTGGCGATGAACTAATTCTAGTACCAACCCTTACATCACATATTTTTACCCTGTAAAGTGACGAACTAATCCAAGTATCAACCCTTGCATAGCATATTTTACCCTGTCTAAAGTGACGATAAATTAATCCTAGTATCAACCCTTGCATCGCATATTTTACCCTGTCTAAAGTGACGATGAATTAATCCTAGTATCAGCCCTTGCATCGCATATTTTACCCTGTCTAAAGTGACGATGAATTAATCCTAGTATCAGCCCTTGCATCGCATATTTTACCCTGTCTAAAGTGACGATGAATTAATCCTAGTATCAGCCCTTGCATCGCATATTTTACCCTGTCTAAAGTGACAATGAATTAATCCTAGTATCAACCCTTGCATCGCATATTTTACCCTTTCTAAAGTGACAATGAATTAATCCTGGTATCGACCCTTACATTGCGTACTTTTACCCCGTAAAGTGACGATGAATTCGTCCTTGTATCAACCCTTACATCGCATATTTTGACCCTGTAAAGTGACGATGAACTGATCCTAGTATTAACCCTAACACCATATATTTTTTACCCTTTTAAGTGACGATGAACTAATCCAAGTATCAACCCTTACGTCCTATATTTTGACGTATAGAGTGAAGATGAATTAAACCTAGTATCAACCCTTGCATCGCATACTATTTTTGTACCATGTAAAGTGATGATGAACCAATCGTACTATGAACCCTTACATCGCATGCTTTTACCCTGTCAGGTGACGATGACTTAATCCTAGTATCAACCCTTACATTGCGTATTTTGATCCGGTGTTAGTGACGATGACTTAATCCAAGTATCAAGCTCCCCTCCCTCCCCCCCCCCACCCCACCCCATCCCCTCACTACGTCGTATATTTCTTCCCCTGTGTAGTCACGACGTGGCTGTCTTGTTCTTCGCCATCCGAAACAGCAGGTGGATGAGGGGGAGAGAGGAAGATGGGGAGGATGAGGAGGGAAGTGGAGAACGGAGGAGGATGTAGGGCGGTAGGATAGGGGTGATGTCGAGTGGGGGGAGGGGGGAAGGGGCAGGTGCAGCACGTTTGGCTGATGCTGCACACAGCTGACGCCGGCTGTCTGTCGGGTGAACAGCCACGTGGCGACAGCTGGGTGGCAGGGTAAGGGGAGGGGGGGGGGAGCGGGGAAGGTGTGGAAACTCTCTCCGCCAATAAACAGGTTCACTTGTCACCTGTGCAGGAAACCACCCGCCCCCCGTCCTCTCTCAACCCCCTTCCCCCCTCCCCTTAGCTGCCCCCCTCCCCTCCCCTCCCACCTCTCCCATCTCCCTCCTCCAGTGAAGCAACGATTCGTTCCCTTTGGGAAAGGGAGTGGGGATGGGGGGAAGATTTGGAAGATGAAGAGGTGAGGGAGGGAGGGGGCAGGATGGAGAGAGAGGCTGGTTGTGTTTGTCGAGGTATCTGCGCTGCGCCGGATGCAGGCGAGGTTAAAATCGAGAGACAAGAGTCACTTTATGTCTCAACGACCATACATGAGGATTTCCATGATGCCTTGATGATTGCGTGCTGAATGACAAGATTATATGCTGAATGACAAGATGGTGTGCTGAATGACACGATTGTATATTGATCGACAAGATTGTGTGCTGAATGACAAAATGGTATGCTGAATGACAAGACTGTACGCTGAATGACAAGATGGTATGTCGAATGACGAAATGGTATGCTGAATGACACGATTGTATGCTGAATGACAAAATGGTATGCTGAATGACAAAATGGTTTGCTGAATGACAAAATGGTATACTGAATGACAAAATGGTATGCTGAATGACAAGACTGTGTGCTGAATGACCAGACTGTACGCTGAATGACAAGATAGTATGTGGAATGACGAAATGGTATGCTGAATGACACGATTGTATGCTGAATGGTTTGTTTAATGACAAGATTGTATGCTGAATGGCAAAAAAGTCTGTCAGATGACATGATTGTATGCCGAGTGACAGGTTTGCATGTTGAAGGAAGATCATATTTTTGAATTAACATAATTGTATGCTGCATGGCAAGAGTATGTGAAAAGAAAGTATTGTATATTGAATGGCAAGACTGCATGATGAATGACACGATTGTATGCTGAAAGACTTGTGTGCTGAATAACAAGACTGTGTGCTGAATGACAAGACTGTCTGCTGAATGACAAGATTGTATGCTGAATGACAAGACTGTATGCTGAATGAGAATTATGCATCGAACGACAAGTTTGTATGCTGAATGACATTATTGTGTGCTGAACAAGACTATAATGCTGAATGACAATATACAGCGTAGCACTGTTGTGGGTTTGTTTGGTAGGTGGATTCAGTCATTCATAGTCTGATCAACTGCATTGATAATTTAAGACCCTAAGCGGGGTATGAATTGAGTTTGGGGATGGAAAAGGATTTACCAGATATAACCAATTGAACCAATTAAAAGACGACTGGCCACTTGTAAACTCAACATTTTTTTTAGCAAAAAAAAAGATTTTCTTTCCCAAAACTAATTTTGTCACGATTTCTATGGGGAAGATAGCCTTGTTAATTTTTGTACAATGAATAAAATAGTTTCAGCCGTCAACTTAACATTACTCCTGCAAGCGATTTGTTTTCAGCGTTTTGTAGATGGATAATGTAACCTGAATGCTGAACAGTTGATAATTCTGCTAAGATCACGTATAGTTTATAAAGCGATTTACTTCTGTCGGAATAGGGGAAAAGCTGCCAAGGTCGCTTTCTGAAGTATTTTGAAAGTAAACTAGACTATAATCGGAAGCATCGTTTGGTGGTGTGTTGTACTGCGTTGTATACGTTCATTTGAATTGTATGCCGTGTATTGCATTGTATTGTTCGAGTGTACAGTGTGTTCGTGTATGTTTATCTAAAAATGCTCTAATTTTTTTCAGCTATTTGGCTATCTAGCTCGCTCTCTCTCTCTCTCTCTCTCTCTCTCTCTCTCTCTCTCTCTCTCTCTCTCTCTCTCTCTCTCTCTCCACTGATTTCTCTATTTGTGTTTATTTCTTCATTCGTGTTTTATCTCAACCGGTCATTAATTCATTGCTTGTGTGATTGATTTATTAATATATTGATCTGTCGATTTTCACCACTGTTTTCTGTTGTTTTTCAGCGAGCCCTGTGTATAAACCAGGTGAGTTGATCCTGGTCAAAGTACTGCGGTTGCTGCTGATGTTGCTTGCTGTTGAGAGGGTGACACGCTGCTGCACGTTATCCTTTAGAATATCGCGCTCTTACAGAAATGCAACGTGCACGCTCGGAACACCATTCACTACTCCCGTACACACACACACACACACACACACACACACACACACACACACACACACACACACACACACACACACACAAATCTACACGCAGACTCGCGTGCGCAAGAATATACATCTACATACAGACCCCAACCACTCAACACGTACGCGCGTGAGCGTACACCCATATACTCTCTCTCTCTCTCTCTCTCTCTCTCTCTCTCTCTCTCTCTCTCTCTCTCTCTCTCTCGTACTCATACACACGCTCTCTCTCTCTCTCTCTCTCTCTCTCTCTCTCTCTCCTCTTCATTCTCTCTCTCTCTCTCACACACACATACACACACGCGTGCGCGCGCGCGCACACACAACACCCCACACACACACGCACACACACACACACACGCACACACACACACCACGTACGCACGCACATTCACGCACGCATGCACACACGCACGCACGCCCGCGCACGCACGCACACACACACACACACACACACACACACACACACACACACACACACACACACACACACACTTCTGCATCTTCTCATCATCGTTGTCATTCCTCTGTTCCGTCTTGTTCTTCCTGTAACTTCCTTCCCTGTCGTTTGTATTTTCCCTCTTGTCTTTCCGCGCCACGCTCTGTCCCGTTTCTCGTCTCTCCCTGCACGTGATGTTCTTTCTGCACGTGATGTTCTTTCTGCACGTGTTGTTCTTTCTGCACGTGATGTTCTTTCTGCACGTATGTACTGTCACGGTCATGGTGCCCGTCCCTCAGTATATCAATGTGGAAAGGAACAAAGAAGACGGTAAGGTTTACATTGTTATTCATTCAACATTAACAAAAAAAATTTTTGGCAGATCAATCAGCAATGGTGATTTTAGATAGAAATACCCAGGATATAAAGTTCAGAATGAGATTATCTACTGTATTACATCAGTTACAAAATATGTATAATTTTCAGAATGAAATATCTGCTATAGTGTGTTAATTGCAAAATATCTAATGCATATCCAAAAACAAATGAATAAAAAGATTTGCTTCAATAACTAATGCTCGGTTTGATACATTTGTAAACGAATATCCAGTAAGAATTCAAACATGGTGACGGAAATACGAACAAATTGTGACAATAGATATTCCTGTTTATGGTGATGACAATAAGAATAGATGGTGATAGTAAGAATTCAAACATGGTGATGAAAATAAGAACAAATTGTGATAATCAGAATTCAAACATAGTTATGAAAATAGGAACAAATTGTGATCGTAAGAATTCTAACATAGTGATGAAAATAACAACTGTGATCGTAAGAATTCAAACATAGTGATGAAAATAGGAACAGATTGTGATCGTAAGAATTCATAGTGATGAAAATAACAACTGTGATCGTAAGAATTCAAACATAGTGATGAAAATAGGAACAGATTATGATCGTAAGAATTCAAACATAGTGATGAAAATAACAACTGTGATCGTAAGAATTCAAACATAGTGATGAAAATAAGAGCAAATTGTGATCGTAAGAATTCAAACATGGTGATGAAAATAGGAACAAATTGTGATAGTAAGAATCCAAACATGGTGATGACAATAAGAATAGAAAGAAAAAGACACACACACGCATACCTGTATGTAATATACTCGTGCTATCCCCTCAATGAACGCGGCCCACCTACGCCTAATTTCCAGCTATTTCGCTAGAGGGCCGCGAGTTCGTGGACTCGGGCCAGACGGTGTACCTCAAGTGCGTGTCCACGGAGGGCTCGCGCGTGCCGGACGACGTGGACTGGTTCAAGGACGGCGACAAGATCGACCCGGAGAAGTATCCGCAGGTCACCATCACCAAGATCCGCAAGCAGGAGAACCGCACCCTTGTGTCGGAGCTGATCATCGAGCGGGGCAAGAGCTCTGACACGGCACCTACATCTGCCGCAGCTCCCTGGAGCAGCTGGCCAGCCTGGAAGTCCACGTGCTTGTCGGTGAGTTGAGACACTGGACTCTGGTGGTGGTGGTAAAGGTGGTGGTGGTGATGGTGGTAATATTGGTGGTGGTAATGGTGGTGCTGATGGTGGCGGTGGTAGTGGTGGTGGTGATGGCGGTAATGGTGGAGGTGGTGGCCGTCATTGCCATGATGGTGGTGGTGGAAACAGCTCCCTGGGGATGAAGCAGGAAATGACAGCAAGAAGGGTAGCTCTTCCTCAACGTAAAAGGCAGTTACACGCACTTTACTCCAAATGAAAGCTGCTTACGGCACTAATTCACCTGGCACAGACGCAGACGCAAAGCGCAAGAATTCGTTGGAGTTATTGGTGTGTAATTGTTCTTACCGTAGGAGCAAGAGTTGCCCTTCTTGTTACTCGTTACGTCTGGGTCTCTGGGGCATCTGGTCAGTCCGGAGCATTAGTGGTTGCTGGGTCTTTCCTGACAGTCGTGGTGATGGTGGTGGCGTGCTTTTTGTTACCACCGCTTGAGCTTCTTCACCGGACTTACACCATTCCACCATCACAGGCTGCTCACTCTGACTCTGATTACATGGACGATGCTGCTGTTACATGTTGTTGCTGGCAAAGTTGTTTTAGTTGTCGTTAGATTTAGTAGCAAAGTGAGGCGACAGCAGGCGGAAATCTAAACACATTTTAAAAGTATTTTAAGGACTCCGCCGAATAATGTAGACAAACGAATCACAAGACAAAACACGAAGCGTTGTTTGCCTGAAGAAGACTTAAGAGCTCAAAACGCGTCGTGTTTTGTCTTGTGGTTCGTTTGTCTTACGTCATTCGGCGGAGTCCTGAAAACACTTTGAACATTTGTTGTTGTGGTCCTCGTTGTCGTTGTTCTTGGTCGTTACTAGTGCCGTAGTCTAGAGTTCCTCCTACCAATGTTTAAGTGCTGAACAGAGTGTATGGGAGAGTTTGAGGTAGAATGTCGTTTTGTTGTTGTCCTCAAAGTTGACTGCAGAGATGTTGTTGAGGCTAGTTTCCTTTTCGTTGTTGCTGCTATCGTTACAGGAAGCCAGTAATAAGCGCATAGGTGTATAGTTCTAAAGGAGTTGTCCTTTGTAGCAGTGAATGCTCTCCCCTCTCTCTCTCTCTCTCTCTCTCTCTCTCTCTCTCTCTCTCCTTTCCTCCCCTTCTCTATTTCTGACCCAGTTGATAGTGTGAGAAAAGATTAACCAGCGTTTCCTCCGATGTGAGTGTACCCAGCGTGTGAACGTGTGTGTGCGTGTGCGCGGGTGTGTGTGTGTGTGTGTGTGTGTGTGTGTGTGTGTGTGTGTGTGTGTGTGTTCAAATTATTTCAGTTAGTTCAGATTGATGCGTGAGCTGATGTGAAAAATGCCGCATATAAATCCACATAACGGAACCACGTGCCAAGATTGTTAAAACTCCTTTACAATCTACATTCTTCATCATTTCCTTTCTCCTACCCACCCATCTCTCTCTCTCTCTCTCTCTCTCTCTCTCTCTCTCTCTCTCTCTCTCTCTCTCTGTCTCTCTCTAGCTCAGCTGATTCATGTGTGCGGCTGGTGTGAGTACTTTAAGTAGCAGCTCAGTATAACAAGGCTACGACTGCACACTGATAAACCGTTTCCTGCCTCCCTTTACACTCACGCCGCCCCCCTCTCTATTATCACCCTCTCGGTCTCTTTCGCTCCCCCAACCCTCCATCCTTTCTCTCTCTCTCTCTCTCTCTCTCTCTCTCTCTCTCTCTCTCTCTCTCTCTCTCACACACACACACACACACACACACACACGCACGCGCGCGCGCGCGCGCGCGCGCGCGCGCACAAAGAGAAAGGGAGAAAGAGAGAGAGATACCAACTGTTCTTGGTTCATAATCTATCTGCTTTTTGTTTTGGGGGCGATGTACACCTTCGCGATTTTGATTATACTGAATTTTCTGAGACTGCCATTCGTCTGCAATGTCAGGTAAACAATCTGTCCAGAGCAGTTGTAAAAATCAAGGTCGGTCCAAGAAACGGTAACGTTGTGGATTTTTTTCAAAGCAATCAGATCACTGTCAGGGAAGGGAGGTGTGTGTGGGGTTTTTTTTGTCCCTGAAGAAGTCAGTGATAACTAGGAGTGCTTATCTGCACCTTGGTATTCATGCGAAACTTTGTTTTTCGTTTGCTGGTAAAGAATCTACGTCTCGAGCTAAAACATCTGTTGGTCTCTACCAGATGAAGTACACAAAGCCAGGTAATTCGCCGTTCAACGTACATTTCAAACTGTGTGAACCTCAGATGGAACCGACAAACTCGTAGTGTATGGAGCTGAAACTCGGGTGCTCATCAGGGAATGAGGAACTACGTCTGTTTACTCCGAGAAGCTCTCCTGATGAAAACTCAGAATAATTTAGGTATGAAGAAAGTTGGCGTACTCCCTATTTTTTTCATATTTGTTGCTATGCAATACACTGGTTTATCTTGGTTCAAATACATAAGTAAAGATTAATTGCCATTTAGAGTATAAACATCTAGGTTGCTGTTGAATGAAAGAGGAAAATCACTTTGGAAGCCACAGTAAGTAGGCTAATGCTTTATATACAAATAGGTTCTGATTTTTTTTCGGGAAAATCAAGAATTCGGGTGTCATCGATCTTTATAAAAGGAATCTGGACAAAAACTATTTGAAATTAAATGGCGGCGCCGGAATGAACGAATGAATGCAAATCACAGATTTAGGTTTATTTCGCAAATTTAAAACGCATTTGTGATGTTATATATCGAAAAGTGAATAGGATGTAGATTCCATATTTGGACTGGGTGAATACAAAATAGATGTGGACAGTTTGAGTGATTGTCATATTAGCTGTTGAATGGTTTATCCATTGCGTAAAGAAGCAGTTTAAGATGAAGTTCATTTTGTTCTGTTTGTTTAAATTCCGTTATTTTGAGAACACAGTTTTTGCATCAGATATATTATGATTCAAAAAGTATGATTTTCGCTAACATTCTTTTGTTATCGAACAAGGACAATATAGTAAAGAAATTTACTCCTCATCTCTACAATTCCTTTAAAAGAAGCCAAAATGCAAGAACTATGAATAGCACGTGAAAGAATATCGTTAGTAGTGCTGTTGAAATTAACGCTAATAAATCAGTTTTTCAACCATTACTTAGCCTAGCATTTGTCAGCATCTCCCACTAAATAATGCTGATGTCATCAGTCGATAATACTTAATATTCACGCTAACATCCTATTAAATGGGGCAATGACCTTATATCGATTATAATTTCATCTCTTTCTCTCTCTCTCTCTCTCTCTCTCTCTCTCTCTCTCTCTCTCTCTCTCGCTCTCTCTCTCTCTTATATATATATATATATATATATATATATATATATTTTGTTAAAAATATTTTTTTTTAAATGAAGTGTAAAAATCTACAAGCTTGTTTCAAGCCTTGCTATCATCAGGATATCTTTTGGGGGGCACGCCACCGATCTTTTATGGCGTGCGGGGCTTGATTTCAACTCTGTGTGTGCAGGCGATCTCATTTGCTGCACGTGCGGCCTGTGGTTCTTATTGGGGCCTGTTCAGATGGAATGTGCTAGCAAAGATTTCCACTTGTGCCTGCAATTGTTTACAATTTCTACTTTTGTGTTCAGAGTTGCTAAGTGTGGTTTACATAATATCAACCATTTTTCTGTTGAGCATAGATTGCATCTTTTTGAAATATTGTTGTATGGTGTTGCTCTTTTTATGATTTTCCATGATATGTTGTAGTCTATTTTTTATCTTTGAGTCTCCAAATGTATTTACTCAGCTCTGTTTGATTTTTGTATTTTTCATTTTTGAATGACTGTTTGTGGTTTGCGTATCTGGTTTTGAAGGTGTTTTCAGTAATCCCTATATATGTTCCTTTTTCAGTTTCTGATGTTACCGTAGCTTGGTATACAATGTTGCAAAAGAAGATTTTTAACAGATGTTGCTCCCCAAGGGGTTGAGCATTTTAAGATTTTTTAAGGACATTTTTATATTGTTCATGATATATATATATATATATATATATATATATATATATGTGTGTGGTGTGTGTGTGTGTGTGTAGGAGAGAGAGAGAGAGAGAGACAGACAGACAGACAGACAGACAGACAGACAAAGCCATAACAGTTACAATGAGCTTTGCTTTGAAAATTGACAAATTCATTTGTCTAATTTTGTTAATACATGCATGACGGCTGTGCTGTCTGCATAAAGTTAGGTTCCAACTCTGGTCTGTAACAAAACAGTTTGGTTTCGGTCATCTGAGAATACTTCAAGTGGGAGAGTACGGCAGATGAGACAGGTAGTGGTGGAATCATTAGAAAGAAGGGGCTTGTATTGTGGCACTAACTGACCCAGCCAGTGCTAACTAGAACTCGGCACTAAGTCGGTGTCGAAGAGAGAGCTTGGATATATATCATAATGATTCTAGACAGGATGAAAATCTCAGACGACAGTCATAATGCGCTCAGCACCAGTATATCCTATTCATAAGATTTACACTCTTGGTTCTGTTTTAGAAGAAACTCTGTTCTAGTTTACTGTTTCATTCCTTATGTTGATAAATCTTATCATCATGGAAGAGGTGTGCCAATTTTCAAAGCAGAACTCATTTAATTGTTATGGCTTTGTCATGTATGGGTTGTTATACCGCTGAATTTGTTCAATGTTTAATTGTAGACACTAAATCCGTTTAGCAAACTATTTCATCAGTATTTCGTGACACTTTTTTTTTTTTAAATAAGACACTTTATACATTTCATTCCAGCAAAGAGAATGAACACTGATTTTTGCTGGCATTCGTTCGCAGTGTTGGCTGATTTATAATAACCATGCTGATAGTTGAGCAGAACAGGTAGCAAGAAATGTTTCTAACGTCTTCTATGGTATCAAGTTTACATATGTGCAATATGACAGATTGTCAGCTTTTTTGTTTCGTCCTGACGTACGTAAATCTTTATCATTGGGTGTGCGAAGCCTCAGTATTAGGGTTATCAAAAGTTCAGCGTTCAGATCATATTGGAATTCTCCCGTTAAAAGATATTGCGAAGAGATCAGTTGCGTACTTCAGCCAGATTGACAATTGGGCACATTTTCCGTCACTGTGATCAAATAAGACGATCCCCTCCTGTGGAGGTCGTTGAAAATGTGATGCCTGTTTTGTACGCGAAGAAAACTTTAGTTTGAAATGTTTGACTTTCAAAACCAGCATCTTTCGTGAAGTCTAAGTGTCCGTTCTTGTAAAACACTTCCCATCACTCGCTACCGCATTTACCCGTTTCCCACCCTACCCCGTCCGCCACCCCCACCCCTTGCGCCTTCCCTTTCCGTTTGCGTCGTTCTGTCGTAGCTTTGGTTTGTTCCACTGATCATTATAGATCTGAGGATCAATTTAGCGTCTAAAACCATCAGCATAGATGAGCAGATATAAATAAAGGCACAAAGCAACCAGCCACGAGACACATGACCAGAACCGAGTCATTTGGTCGAGGTTGTCAGTGAACAGGGTATTACTTTGATTTCCTCCTGCCCAACTCGTGTCCGGGTGCCAGATAGTGCCACAACAGACCCGCGAAGCCAGGGAGTGGGGGATAGGGGTGGAATGGGGTGGAGAGTTGAATGTGGATGATTGCGTTGGTTGGTTTGGTTAACGAACGGGAAGAAGACAGAGAATTAATGAAAGGTTCGGGGAGAAAGCGGTGGGTAGGTTCACTTGGGAGGGAAAGAGGGTGTTAGGGGCGGGGAGGGAGAGGGAGTGTGGAGGGGTGGTGAATGAAGGGTTAAGGAGGAGGCAATGTGTGTGTGTGTGTGTGTGTGAGAAAGAGAGAGAGAGAGAGAGGAATAGCCGGGGGGGGGGGGGAGCAGGGAAGGGCAGAAGGATATGGTTGTGGGAGCAGAAAACGCCGGAGTGAGGGAGGCAGGAAAACGAGGGGGAAATCGGAGAGGCACGGAGGAAGGAGAAAGGGGACAAATAAAGGAATTGTAGTAATAAAGAGACTGTGAAAAGGAGACACAGAGAAAGGGGGGAGCAAGGGGGGGGGGGTGGAGATGCTTTCTGGATTACTTCGTGCTTGTGCATAATGGGCATATTAAGAGCCTTCACATGATCTCAAATAATAATCTGAAATAACATCCCGCTAAGTTAATCCAATCGACCAGTTAACAAATACTATATAACAAGCAGAGCCAGCAAGGGCAATGGACAACGTGGGAGAATGCACTCCAAAGAAGTCTCACTTGGAATGACATTTGGCACATGGCCCCTCTCAGGATCAGCTTCATTCTCAGATCTGCATATGACCTTCTGCCCTCAAATGCAAACCTGGTGAAGTGGGGGAAAACAGACGATCCTGCATGCCCCCTCTGCCATGAAAAACAAACAGTGGAGCATGTCCTAAGCTCATGTAAAGTAGCCCTGGCTCAAGGAAGGTACACATGGAGGCACAACCAAGTGCTCAAAGAGATTGTACAAGTAGTCTGGGCTAGTACCAACACCACAAAAGGGAAAATCAGGACTCCAAAAGCACCCGCAACATTCTTCACGGCAGGAGGCAACAAATCATGGCCAAGAACAACAGTGCCACTCGAAACATGCAGGCAGAGTCTGCTGGACGGGGCAGATGACTGGGAGTGCACTGCAGACCTCCCAGAATGGAAGAGTCACCCAGAGATCATCAGCAAGAGTGGCATGAGACCAGACATAGTAGTCCACTCTAAGTCAACCAAGCAGCTGATCATGATCGAGCTCACGGTGCCATATGAGAACAGAATGGAGGCAGCTCAAATCTACAAGACTGAAAAGTATGCTGATCTGGCAAACAGCCTGAGGAGAGAAGGCTATCAGGTCAAAGTCCTCACTGCAGAAATTGGAGCTAGGGGGTTTGTAGGAACGTCTGCATACAGCCTCATGAAACAGCTCTCAGTTGCAGGGAAGGAAAAAACCAGAGCCCTGAAAGCAATGGCAGAAGCGGCAGAGAGGTGTTCAAGCTGGATCTGGTCAAGGAGGAACAAAAGTGAACTTCATAAGGCTTAATTTCCCTACAAATATCAGGTGTCCCTGTGGCTCAGTGGTTAAAGCGCGAGTCATTAAGTGGAAAATGAGCATGTCCAGAGGGTCATGGGTTCGAATCCCAGCCATGGCTCGTCCCAAGTTGGGAAAAAAAGGGGCAGCAGAGGGACATCCGGAGTCATGAACCGGGTGTGGCCCAACCCCCTAGAGTGTCAGGAGATAAGGGCCGAAACACTTGCCTGAAGGGGGCTTCTCTTCTGAGGACTCTCTGCTGCCACGCTCTCCACGAGTTTCTTTCTACCAAGCGTATTTCGCATTGTCCAAGTGGTCATACCCGGTGGTCTGTGACGGCACCTTTTTGTTTCAGTTTGGCGCGAATTAGTTTATGGTGGTGGTGGTCATGTAATATAATGTTGGAAGAGTCGGAGAGAGGGTGGAATTGGGGGGAAGGGGGTGGGGAGGGCGTACAAACGAAGAAAATAGGGGTGGCCCCAAGTAACGCTATATACTCGGGTTCACTGCAACGTGTTTCTGAATTTCACAACTGAATATAGACGACACCTACATTTCATTCGTGCACTCCCCAAACTACTACAGGCTGGGAGGTGGTGGTGGGAACTCGGGGTGGACGAGGCATGAAAACTACCTAGAAATAATTCTGTGTCTGCCTAATATGATTCGGTGTCCTAACCACAGTGTGGAAATCAGCACTGGTTTTAGGTCCTGTCACCAAGGATCCTACGCTGGCCTCCCACCAAACTTCCCTTCGCAGGAGATGTTCTGGTCTATTTACACTTCCCGTTGCAAGGAGTCTGAGGTCAGTGACCCAGGTACCGGCAGGATGTGCTTTGTTCTTGACATATTGAGCAACTGCCTATTTCTTTTTGTTTCCACTTTGCGCGGTTTTCTGTCAGATTCGTGGTTCGCCTTTTATTGAGGTTGATAGTGGATCTAACATATATTTCATCTGGGTGTATGTTACATTTTAGGATGCAGATGCAGACCTGTTTACCCTTACGATTTTGTCGTAATCGAAATTACGGGAATTATGGGCCCCCCAAAAAAATTACGGGAAAAAAAATCAAAGAAAGAAAATTGTTAAACGCAAAGTTTCGTCTGCTACCGTTTCGGTCAAAAGCAGTAAAAAGACATTTCCCAGCGTGCCTTGCGTCTTTTACCTTGTCAAAGATGGCGACGAAGCGGTCTTACGCGCCCACGGCCGGCTCTTCCAAATCTTCAAAAGTTGCGAAGTATTGCGATTATGAAGATTACTGGGTTGTTGTTTTTTCCAAATTACAGATTTTTGTCCGAGATATTACAGGTACACGAATTTATGGTAAACAGGTCTGCAGATGACGTTCTTGGGTGGGTGGAGGTGTACTTCAGACGTTGGCATGCCACGTCCGGCGATCCCATAGTGACTGGAAACAAGTTCTGTCCGCATGCAGACAGGTGCCACACTTCTTCGATGCACAGGGCTGGAAACCTGACTCTGGAAGAGGGGCGTGTTCCGGAAACCACTTAGGCGCGGTGGGTTTGTAGCATTCTGCCAAGTTTCTACGATGCCTGTCCGCTGAAATAATCAGCTCTGGGGAAAGGTGGTTCGGTTCTTGGGGTCTGTGAACAGAGTGTGTAGGTTCTCTCCGATTTTGGCTTTGCAATTGACTCTTTACTTTAAATAGCTTGAGCCAATTAATTGCAAAGTGAGGCGACTGCGAGCGGAGATCTAAATAAATTTTAAAATGTAATTATAATGAGCCCGCCGATAACGCGGACAAACGAACCACAAGACAAAACGCGACGCGTTTTGACCTCGTAGATCTTCAGGCAAGATAAGCAAGACTCGGGACAACGAAAATGAAGAACGAGCAATCACTTATCTTTGTCGAATTCGGCATAAGATGGGCGTTGAATGAAAACGAGGCCGTCGGGAAGAGACGGTACGAGTTGAAGTAGCAACAATGATAATAATGATACTGACAGCAATAATGATGATGATGATGATATTGAAAACATAGTAGAGGATTACTGCCACTTTTGGTGATAATATGACAACACAACTGCTGGTGGTAATATGACAACTACAGCTGCTATTGTCATATTATCACTGAAAGTGGTAGTAATCCTCTTACTGATTTTTTTCGATTTTATTATCATCATTATTATTATTATTTCATTATTATTGTTGTTGTTATTATTATATTGTTATCAGTATTATCATCATCATCATCCCTACCTCAGCTTGCATTGTCTCCTTCCCGACGGCCTCGTTTTCATTCAACGCCCATCTTGCGCCAAAATTCGACAAAGATAAGCGATTGCTCGTTCTTCATTTTCGTTGTCCTGAATATTATGTTGCCTGAAGAAGACCTAACAGATGGAAATGCTAAGTGTTTTTGCCTTGTGATTCGTTTGTCCACGTTGTCTGTGGATTCCTTATGATTACTTTTTGAGGCAGGCAGACTTCCTTGTATTATTCCCCGTCTGTTTGTTTGTTTTCTGCTGGAGTTTGTCTCTGTTCTTGATTGGCTCCCTTTTCTGTTTTCCCCCTGGCGAGGTCCGGGTCCCAGCAGAACAATTTCATGGGTTGATCAGCCAAAGTCGCGAGAACATTCTTGTGTTCTTCTGTGGAGGGTCTTCCTCTGGCTACACGGCATTCTCAGGCGAGATCCATTGAAGAGTGAAGGCGGGTGGCAGCTGTTGGGTGGCTTGGTAACTGTGGTGAGTCCTTGTTGAAGACGTCAGTTTGGATGTAACCGTCTTCAAGCTGAAGATGAATCTCAAGGTAGTCGGCTGTCTTGTCACGGTCCACTGGATGGTAGGGGATGGGTTGCTGGAAGTGTTTCTCATAAGCATCCACGTCGTTCATACTGGGTAAGATGGTAACCCCATTATCCCGAAAACGGCTCCAGTCTAGGAAATAGAAATCTGGTGCTTCGACTTTGTGGACAAGGCCAGAGAGAAGAGGAACTGGTTATTTCCCAACAAGGGCAATGTCTGAATCATTCATGAATATATACACAAGTCACAGCCCATGGTTCTTTCTCTGATGGGCTTTGTATCAATCGCTGTTTCGTCATTTTGTTGATATTGCGTTGCCCAGTGCAATCTCAAGGGTGTGTAATATTCGGTTCCTTGTAATAGAAGGCTAGGTCCTTTTGTCAATTGTTTTGTTGCAGTGGTATCTATGTCGATAACATCGGGGTGTAGGCTGCTCACATCGCATACCTGTATGCCTGCTGTGTCAAGTAGGGCAGCCATTTTTCCATCGATTGATTTGATCTTCTGCATGAAAACCTTCATGTCAACGATTTGGTACTGAATGTGTTTTGTCACATGACATATAGCTGCTTGAATAACTCGGAGACTGCTTCCAGTGGGGTGCCATTTCCAGCCAGGAGTCTAACAGAGTTGTTTTTTCCTGTGTTTTCACAAATTACTTACATTTACCAGGATAAGAGTTTGAAATATTGTTAGCAAACACAGATTTTCTTCTGTGGGAGTGCCTTTATCGGTGCGATGGCTCACCCACTGCAAGACTTTGTTCACCTCAAAGTCATAACGGTTTTGTTGGACAATGTGATAATGCTAATAATGGTCTGGACCTTGTTCACTACAGTCACTACAGAGTCATTAGGATTCTGCTGGGCAATTTAATACTGCTCTGGATTATAGAGGGCCTGCACGATGTTCCAGTCTCTTTTAAAGATGGGATCACACCGACTTCCGATTCACTGTAAATGAAGAAGCGGCTCCATGGGTCATTGGTAAAAAATGAAGCCCACAGTTCTTGTTTGTTTCAGGTTGTCCTGGTGTCAGGTTGTCCCCGATTCGCCTTCTGTTGCTTTTGTCCAGGATCTGCAAAGTGCACGCTTGGAGAAACGCTTGAGTACTGCCTCAACTTTAGGTGCAGGTTCGTTTGTAGTTTTATAGCGTGGCGTCTTGTGGAGCCCTCTTCGTCATCTGCGGAAGATTCGGAACCGTTCCCATTTCCTGCAGAGTGTAGTAACGATGTCCACGGAGACGTTCTGCCCATGCCAGGGTCCCAACTGTCTGGTCGCAGACATCCACTGGACAGCTGGTGTGGGCCACAAACAGCCCGCCGTTCTGCAAAGAGATTGCTGGGCGTCTGTCGGAGCAATGTTGTCTGCCGGTAAAATTGTATTCATTGACATAGGCTTCTGTCGGAGCAATGTTGTCTGCCAGTAAAATTGTATTCATTGACATAGGCGTCTGTCGGAGCAATGTTGTCTGCCAGTAAAATTGTATTCATTGACATAGGCGTCTGTCGGAGCAATGTTGTCTGCCAGTAAAATTGTATTCATTGACATAGGCGTCTGTCGGAGCAATGTTGTCTGCCAGTAAAATTGTATTCATTGACATAGGCGTCTGTCGGAGCAATGTTGCCATAGGCTTCTGTCGGAGCAATGTTGTTTGCCGGTAAAATTGTATTCATTGACATGGGCTTCTGTCGGAGCAATGTTGTCTGCCGGTAAAATTGTATTCATTGACATGGGCTTCTGTCGGAGCAATGTTGTCTGCCGGTAAAATTGTATTCATTGACATGGGCTTCTGTCGGAGCAATGTTGTCTGCCGGTAAAATTGTATTCATTGACATGGGCTTCTGTCGGAGCAATGTTGTCTGCCAGTAAAATTGCATTCATTGACATGGGCTTCTGTCGGAGCAATGTTGTCTGCCAGTAAAATTGCATTCATTGACATGGGCTTCTGTCGGAGCAATGTTGTCTGCCAGTAAAATTGCATTCATTGACATGGGCTTCTGTCGGAGCAATGTTGTCTGCCAGTGAAAATGCATTCATTGACATAGGCTTCTGTCGGAGCAATGTTGTCTGCCAGTGAAAATGCATTCATTGACATGGGCTTCTGTCGGAGCAATGTTGTCTGCCAGTGAAAATGCATTCATTGACATGGGCTTCTGTCGGAGCAATGTTGTCTGCCAGTGAAAATGCATTCATTGACATGGGCTTCTGTCGGAGCAATGTTGTCTGCCAGTGAAAATGCATTCATTGACATGGGCTTCTGTCGGAGCAGTGTTGTCTGCCAGTGAAAATGCATTCATTGACATGGGCTTCTGTCGGAGCAATGTTGTCTGCCAGTGAAAATGCATTCATTGACATGGGCTTCTGTCGGAGCAATGTTGTCTGCCAGTGAAAATGCATTCATTGACATGGGCTTTTGTCGGAGCAATGTTGTCTGCCAGTGAAAATGCATTCATTGACATAGGCTTCTGTCGGAGCAATGTTGTCTGCCAGTGAAAATGCATTCATTGACATAGGCTTCTGTCGGAGCAATGTTGTCTGCCAGTGAAAATGCATTCATTGACATGGGCTTCTGTCGGAGCAATGTTGTCTGCCAGTAAAATTGTATTCATTGACATGGGCTTCTGTCGGAGCAATGTTGTCTGCCAGTAAAATTGCATTCATTGACATGGGCTTCTGTCGGAGCAATGTTGTCTGCCAGTAAAATTGCATTCATTGACATGGGCTTCTGTCGGAGCAATGTTGTCTGCCAATAAAATTGTATTCATTGACATGGGCTTCTTGCGTCAGTTTCTTCCTTCGGCCGTGGCCGAAAAACGTGATTGAGATGAAAACTTCTCGCGTCTGCTTTTTTCCTCCTCAAGCGATTTTGGCGGTGAAGTCTGGAGCGTTCGATTTTATTAAGGTTTCATCTGGTCGGGGACTAAATCGACCGTTTGATCCGCTTATCTATCTCTTGTTTTGTAATACGCCCACTGCTCCTATTAGGCCTACAGATTAGTTTTGTATTCAAAGTTTTTCCTTTGTTTGAAAGCAGACGGCCATGATCTCTTTGTGTTTTATTCATGAGGGAGTTAGTCTGTGTGTACCAAAGGATGACATATTGTTTTCCTCGTCAAACCTATCAAGTTTTATGTTAATACCCTGGTCTACAATTTTCTATTAGCGCGTTCAAAAAGAGGATCAGGCTTTGTCCAGACTATTTTGGATATCCAGAACAAGCTTGATGTTCCAGAGGCCAAAAGCTAAAGTTGAAGCGTTGAAGTCTCCTCTGCAAAACTTTGCTCTTGTTCCATCGTTTAAAGAAATGCCTTTTAACGTTCATTAGATCTAATTTTCTACGTGTAAATGAATAGTCTCCCGTTACATCACAGTTTGTCGACGTGGTGGATGACGTGATTTCGTCACCCAGAGGGAGCCGGCCAGGACAGCGACAGAACAGTTTCTGTTCGTAGTCAGTGGAATAATGAAAGAGCTTTCGTTTTAAGTTTAGCGCCATTCCTTTGCTTGTAAGGGCTGGATTCGAAAAGTGTTGAGAGACTTTCGTACACAGTAAAAAAAATCCACAGAACTCTTTTTCTATTACTGTATTACTTTCTTTTCTGGCCGAGTTTCCAGAGAATTCAGTCTTGCCGGTCTTATCCTCAACCTCCTGGTCACAGACCACGGCGCTGACGTTAACGACCATTCTTAAGCTCTTTTACGGAGAGAGAGAGAGAGATATCCTGGGAAGAATGTGAGTTCAGTCTCCTGTTTATTTGTTGACATGTGCTTATATCAAAGAATTTCACTATTGCTTGTACGTGACGCCAAGCTTTGGCGCTTAAGAAAACCAAAAGCAGACGCTGTTAGTTTTGTTTGAAAAACTGCAGCCACTTATCTGTTCTTATATCCCTGGCCTTCTTGGAATGCTAACTCATTTCTATGGATGTGATAACTGTTGCGATAATCGCATCCACGGCCAGAAATGAAAAAAAAGCAATGAAATGTCCAAGGCGATTCCCACACTACCTGTCAAGCATTGGCTAAGGACGGAGAAGCTTGTTCATCAGGGAAACGCCCTCACGTCAACAACCATCTCGGAGCAGAGAGTTTGGGAGTTTTATGGTCATTAGATGATGGATAGCCAGTCGTCCCTGTCAGCAGACAACCAGTTTGGGGTCTTCAGTCGATTGGGTGTGGGTGGCAGGCGAGGTGAAGAACTGGCAAACCCGTGAGAAAGATGACGAAAATGGTTGGAATGAATGAGATAAGGATCGGCCTCAGTGTCTGGTCTTGCCTGCGGAGTGAGGTGCCAGTTACGGTTCCTCTGCCTCAGCGGGTTTCATCAAGTGAAGATATCCCTGAGTTATGGAGCGAGCAGAAACGTCTTCTGACCTGTGTATGTCAGTGGGGGAATGCCTGTCTGCGAGATGTGATGTCTGAAAGGGTTGGTTTGACTGGCCGATTTGGAGAGTGCGTTTTATTGTCCTGTGTCTGACCCTGTCTCGACTCGGTGTGTGTGTGTGTGTGGTGTGTGTGTGTGTGTGTGTGTGTGTGTGTGTGTGTGTGTGTGTGCATGAGAGAGAGAGAGACGGAGAGAAAGAGAGAGAGAGAGAGATAGAGCGAAAATGTGTGAGAGCGAAAGATGCGTGGGAGAGAGACGGCCATTCTTAAGCTCTTTTACTGAGAGAGCGAGAGAGAGATGCTGGGAAGACTGTTGGTATACTCTGTATATTTGTTGACATGTGTTTACATCAAAGACTTTCACAACATACGCACTGCTTACACGTGACGCCAAGCTTTGGCTTTTTAGGAAAACCAAAAGTAGACGCTGTTAGCTTTGTTGGGAAAATCTGCAGCCACTTATCTGTCCTTGTATCTCTCGCTTTCTGGCAGTACTCTCTTTCACGGCTATAACTGCTATCGCGATAATGGCGTCCACGACCAGAAATTAAAGATTAGGCAATGCATTATCCAAAGCGATTCCCACACCACCCATCAAGCATTGGCTAAGGGCAGAAGAGCTGTTCATCAGGGAAACGCCCTTACGTCAACAACCGTCACGGAGCGGAGAGTTTGGGAGTTTTATGGTCATTAGATGATGGATAGGCAGTCGTCCCTGTCGGCAGACGACCAGTTTGGGGTCTTCAGTCGACTGGGTGTGAGTGTCAGACGAGGTGACGTGCTGGCAAACCCGTGAGAAAGATGATGGAAACGGTGGGAATGAACGGGATAAGGACTGGTCTCAGTGTCTGGTCATGCACGTGGAGCGAGGTGCCAACGATGGTTCCTCTGCCTCGGTGGGTTTCATCTGTGGAGATTTTCCACGAGTTCGTGAGCAAGCAGAAACGTCTTTGACCTGTATATGTCAGTGGGAATGCCTTGTCTACGAGATTGTGATGATGCCTGAATGGGTTAGTTTGACTGGCCGATTCTGGAGAGTGCGTTTTATCGTCCTTTGTCTGACCCCTTGTCGACTTTGTGTGTGCGTGTGTGTGTGTAACAGAGAGAAAGAGAGAGAGAGCAAAATTGTGAGAGAGCGAAAGTGTGCGTGAGAGAGAGACAGAGAGAGAAACGGCCATTGTTAGCTCTTTCACAGAGAGAGAGAGAGAGAGAATGAGAGGCTGGAAAGTGTGTTGGTTTACTCTGTATATTTGCTGACATGTGTTTACATCAAAGACTTTAATAATACAGGCACTGCTTACACCTGATGCCAAGCTTTGGCTTTTTAAAGAAAAATGAAAGCAGACGCCATTTGCTTTGTTGGAAAAACTGCAGCCACTTATCTGTTCTCGTATCCCTGACTTTCTCAGAATACTCACTTTTATGGATGTAACTACCATTGTGTTAATGGCATCCACGACCACAAATGCAAAATTAGGCAATAACTGTCCAAAGCGATTCCCACACTACCTGTCAAGTAGTGGCCAAGGACGGAGAAGCTTGTTCATCAGGAAAACGCCCTCACGTCAACAACCATCTCGGAGCGGCGAGTTTAGGAGTTTTATGGTCATTAGATGATGGATAGACAGTCGTCCATGTCAGCAGACAACCACTTTGGGGTCTTCAGTCGACTGGGTGTGGGTGGCAGGCGAGGTGAAGAGCTGGCAAACCCGTGAGAAAGATGATGGAAACGGTGGGAATGAATGGGATAAGGATCGGCCTCAATGTCTGGTCTTGCCTGCGGAGTGAGGTGCCAGTTACAGTTCCTCTGCCTCAGCGGGTTTCATCTGTGGAGATATCTCCGAGTTATGGAGCGAGCAGAAACGTCTTCTGACCTGTATATGTCAGTGGGGGAATGCCTGTCTGCGGGATGTGATGTCTGAAAGGGTTGGTTTGACTGGCCGATTTGGAGAGTGCGTCTTATCGTCCTGTGTCTGACCCTGTCTCGACTCGGTGTGTGTGTGTGTGTGTGTGTGTGTGTGTGTGTGTGTGTGTGTGTGTGTGTGTGCATGAGAGAGAGAGAGAGACGGAGAGAGAAAGAGAGAGAGAGTAGAGCGAAAATGTGTGAGAGCGAAAGATGCGTGTGAGAGAGACGGCCATTCTTAAGCTCTTTTACAGAGAGAGCGAGAGAGAGATGGTGGGAAGACTGTTGGTATACTCTGTATATTTGTTGACATGTGTTTACATCGAAGACTTTCACAACATACGCACTGCTTACACGTGACGCCAAGCTTTGGCTTTTTAGGAAAACCAAAAGTAGACGCTGTTAGCTTTGTTGGGAAAATCTGCAGCCACTTATCTGTCCTTGTATCTCTCGCTTTCTGGCAGTACTCTCTTTCACGGCTATAACTGCTATCGCGATAATGGCGTCCACGACCAGAAATTAAAGATTAGGCAATGCATTATCCAAAGCGATTCCCACACCACCCATCAAGCATTGGCTAAGGGCAGAAGAGCTGTTCATCAGGGAAACGCCCTTACGTCAACAACCGTCACGGAGCGGAGAGTTTGGGAGTTTTATGGTCATTAGATGATGGATAGGCAGTCGTCCCTGTCAGCAGACGACCAGTTTGGGGTCTACAGTCGACGGGGTGTGAGTGTCAGGCGAGGTGACGTGCTGGCAAAACCGTGAGAAAGATGGTGGAAACGGTGGGAATGAACGGAATAAGGACTGGTCTCAATGTCTGGTCATGCACGCGGAGCGAGGTGCCAACGATGGTTCCTCTGCCTCGGTGGGTTTCATCTGTGTAGATTTTCCACGAATTCGTGAGCAAGCAGAAACGTCTTTGACCTGTATATGTCAGTGGGAATGCCTTGTCTACGAGATGTGATGATGTCTGAAAGGGTTGGTATGACTGGCCGAGTCTGGAGAGTGCGTTTTATCGTCCTTTGTCTGACCCCTTGTCGACTTTGTGTGTGTGTGTTGTGTGTGTAACAGAGAGAAAGGGAGAGAGCGAAAATATGTGAGAGCAAAAGTGTGCGTGAGAGAGAGAGACAGAGAGAGAGACAGAGACTGACATTCTTAAGCTCTTTCACACACACACACACACAAACGGAGTGAGAGATGCTGGGAAGTGTGGTTTTCTCTATTTGCTGACATGTGTTTACATCAAAGACTTTAACAATACAGGCACTGCTTACACCTGATGCCAAGCTTCGGCTTTTTAAAGAAAAATGAAAGTAGACGCCGTTTGCTTTGTTAAAAAAAAAGCTGCAGCCACTTATCTGTTCTTGTATCCGTGACCTTCTCGGAATACTCACGTTTATGGATGTAACTACCATTGCGTTAACGGCATCCACGACCACGAATGCAAAAATTAGGCAAGAACTGTCCAAAGCGATTCCCACACTACCTGTCAAGCGGTGACTAAGGACGGAAGAGCTTGTTCATCAGGGAAACGCGCTCACGTTAACAGTCGTCTCGGAGCGGAGAGTTTGGGAGTTTTATGGTCATTAGATGATGGACAGGCAGTCGTCCCTGTCAGCAGACAACCAGTTTGGGGTCTTCAGTCGACTGGGTGTGGGTGGCAGGCGAGGTGAAGAACTGGCAAACTCGTGAGAAAGATGACGAAAATGGTTGGAATGAATGGGATAAGGATCGGCCTCAATGTCTGGTCTTGCACGCGGAGCGAGGTGCCAGCAACGGTTCCTCTGCCTCAGCGGGTCCCTGAGTTATGTAGCGAGCAGAAACGTCTTCTGACCTGTGTATGTCGGTGGCAATGCCTGTCTGCGAGATGTGATGATGTCTGAAAGGGTTGGTTTGACTGGCCGATTTGGAGAGTGCGTTTTATCGTCCTGTGTCTGCCCCTTTGTTGTGTGGGGGGGGGGGGGGGGGGGGGGGGGGGGCGTGTGAATGTGTGTGTTCAGACTTTTTGTTTGTCTGTGTACCTGTAAGCACGACAATGACTTGTGATCTAATAGTATCTCTCCGTAAGATAACTATGAAATCAGTCATCTGGTAACAATGTCATCACGGTCGGCTGGGCTCTAAGCGACATGAATTGAACTGAACCGACAGTGTGACATGATCAGGAATCTGGGATAGTGGACTGCTGAATTAAAGATAGAATCACTCAAGCCATATAGGGACAGCCTGGAGGGAGAGGGCCGATTTTGGCGTCCTAGTTCATTGAACAGTGAGACAAGCCATTAAAAGTGTTAAGAGTTGGACTTCATGATTTTGTCAAAGCTGGATGAACCACGGTAACCTACAAGAATCGTTAAGTTCAAATTGCTGACTCATGTATGTCACGAAAAATAAACGTACCCAAATCACACAGCAGGACACCTCCCTCCTCCTCTCTCTCTCTCTCTCTCTCTCTCTCTCTCTCTCTCTCTCTCTAGTGGAATTGTAAATGACGTCCGACAACTGCTGATAATAACTACGTTCTGCGAAATTCTCCTTACGAGGATGTTAATCTGTCTGTTGTTTTACCAGATAGCCTATTCACTTAACAAAATGTGGCATTGTATAAAAATTTAAATAGGAAAGAAGCAAAATCAGAGTACCAGTTTCCTGGGACTGTGCATTACATGTTGATAATGGTCAGAGCCTTTCTGTGGATGATTGCTTACGAAACGATCGAATCAGAAGTGTGGGGAAACGCTGTCTTTCTTCACATTTTGCGTTAGCTTCGAGACCTAAAAAACAACTGGAAAGTTGACAAGGTGCTTCAACAACATTTCGACTAATGGAGTGAAGACAAGTAGTGAGACGACAGTCGATGGCAGGTTGGGGCTGTATAATAAGGTAGAATCACTGCCGTTGTTTGTTTGTTTTTCCAGCACCCATCTGCTCCGTCAAGAAACGTAGCATTGCCTTTTCCATCCTTCTTCAAATTTTCTCAGATTTGACGTAGGAAAGATGACTTTTTTAACATTTCCGGTGTGTTTTAGAAGGTGCGTTTTGAAGGGTTGTGTGAATGAGGGTTTTTTTGCAACTGACTTGTGAACTTAAACGCGGTGACAGCCCTAATATGGCCCTTTGCGGTCGGCTGGGCTATAAGCAAATCACCTTAACTTACCTCCTCTCCCTTCCAGTCCAAGACTAGCCCCAGTTCCGTAACTGCCCCTAACAAACCATATCGCCCGGAGGTCATGAACCTTCAGTACCCAAGGATGACTCAACACTCATTTCCCGCAGTACTGTCTTTCTTTCGACAATCAATCTCTACTTGGTCGTCGCCATTTTCCGGAGGCAGGGCCGTCACCGGCCAATCAAATCGTAGTTTACACCGAAGGGTATTTTGACAGAGGTACCGGTCTAAGCTATGCCTTGTCCAGCGCGCTGGCATCAACAGGTGTAGTGGCACGACTGTGGGACCGTTTGTATTGTCGTTCATCTTCAGCGTCTGTCGTGGGGGTGATTAACTTCCCAGGGGGACCGAAGGAGTGCGGTGCTGTGTGTTCTTTGCGTATCGGTCTGGTCTGGGTAGGAAGGTGAAGGGCAACAGTGGGAGGGGGGAGGAGGAGGGAGTGAGAGAGAGAAACGTACAACAAGGCAGTTCACCACACCATTGAACAAGCTACAGATACATGTCAGTAAGGCAACTTTATTAGGAAATTCAGCCGTTCAAACTGCCACCATGACGATTTCAAGCCATACTGACAACAGTCATGAAAAATAACAGAAAAAATGGTCAAAATGCTAAAGAATCCACATCAGAAAAGGCTTCGCACATGTGCATTATCTCAAACACACAAACACACACACACACACACACACACGCGCACGCAGCACTCGCGCATGTGTGTATGTGTGTGTGTGCATGTGTGTGTATGTGTGTGCGCGTGTGTAAGACCCTGTCATCTTCTCACCACCTCTGTACTATTTTTATATTTTCATAACGTTCTGTTCTATTGCTCGTTTCGTAACATGTAACCGACACGTACAAATGTACACACGAACACGCATGAGAGCGCACAGACACTCTTCAAGAGTTACTAAAGAGACTGTCAGTCTGTTCGAGTATGGTCTCTCTTGCTGTGTGTCAGATTGTAGGTGACGCAGTGTTGGTCATCACTGTGGAGACCGCACACACGACACTGCGGCCACAGTAGGACGAGCGGTCTGTGGCACAGTCCGACAGACTGATCAGACGAGCGGTCACATACAGCCATGAAGTGTTATGTGTCGTGTACTCTTATTGCATCATCGTATTTGTTTATCGTAACTCGCGCAGTCTTGCTTGGCTTCGGATGATGGGATTCTTGAGTTTGGTTGATGTGTGTGCATACTATCTGAATGAATCAGCTCTTGTAGCATTGACAGCGGCAGCAGCAGTAGCAGATAAAGTGGAACTGCTGTTATTATTCTTAGTCTTCTTTCTCCTTCTTATCATTATCATTTTCACCATCGTTATCACGAGCATTATGTAGTATTACTTTCATCTCCATCCCATCATCATTAGTAGTATCGTTCTTTTTGGTTTTGCTTTTGCCGTTGCCATAATTGCCACCACCACCGTCCACCACCACTACAGTTACTGCGTTTTACGCTTGCTAATGGTGGTTTAGTAACGTGTCCTGCAACAACAAAATTCGGACATGGTTTGAGACATGATACAACAGTGACACGCAATTAGACGGACAAACGCTGATCACTGTATCACCACAGTATTGTTGTTGCCGTGACAAACGTCCTGTGTCGGATTGAAATGAGGATCCCCTCTATCTCTTACTGTTATAAAGATTAAGGGGCTAACTGATACGAGCCTGTTTGTTCCTGTTATAAAGATTAGGGCGTTGAATAATAGGAGATGAATTCTGTGTTGGTTTGTCATTGTTAAAAAAAAAAAATGAGGCGGTTGATTAATACGAGATGCATTCTGTATTGTTTCTGTTCATGTTACGAAGATCAGGGGGCCTATTGATGCGAGATTGTGTTTTGTTTCTTTTATAATTATTATCACAAACATCTGTGGCATGTTACTTTGACATGGATTCTGTGTTGTTTCTGCTATCGTTATTGATATCCGTGATTAACATAAGATGAACTCCGTGATGTTTCTGTGACTTCAACATTTGTATCGGATTCACGAGATGAGCTCAGCGTTGTGTCAGTCGTCGTCATCATCATCTCATCATCTGTGTCCTATGAACATGAGACGAATTCTGTGTTCTTGATGTGATTGATGCTACTACTGTCAACATCAGTGTCTGATTAACATGAGATTAATTGTGTGTTGTTCTTTCTGTTCCAGCTGAATCCCAAAACTACAGACGAGGTGAGTGAAACGTTGACACGGAGAGATGGCGGGGAGAGGGAAGATAGGAGATGGTGGGAGAGGCAGAGAGAGAGGGGGAGTGTAAGAGTGTTGATGGAGAAGCATGAGGACAAGAGACGTGGCGGGGATGGGCACCACACACTCTTCATACATACACTACCCATATTCAAGCTTGTCGATTTTTTAATGCCTTTTATGAACGGTTTAATTGACGAAAACAAATGCATAATTGATGTACACCATTTTGATACTGAAGCCCTTCATTTGAGCGAAACTAAAATGTTCTACGGCGACTTAATGAATGGACTTTTTTCCAGGATTCCCCTCAACTGTACTGTAAAATGTAGATTTCTATTTTCTAAACCAACTATTTAGAAGATGTACATTATTTTGAAAATATTTCTGACAGAAAAAAATATGCCGGGATCTATGCAAAGACCAAACTGGTACGGAAAAAATGGGTTTGTTGAGAAAGAAGAAAAAAAAAACTTTCTGGGGTTTTTACCGGTTGGTAAGCGCACTCGGTAGGTTACCCCCATTTCAACACACAAACGCACGCGCGCGCGCATACACAGGTTCAGACATTTTGTTTGTGTATAGGCCATTGCTCCTCGCTGAGAGAAATTGAACAATCATACAAGGGTTTCTGTAAACAAAAAAGCTAGTGTTTTACAATACAGCAACTTGACGCAGCTGAAACCTTATACACAATCAGATAGGATGGAGGACAAACATGCAACTAGACACGGCGAGTGAAGGATAGAGAAAACGGACATGGAGCCAGAGACGGGGGAGAGCCATTGCCCCTCCCTATATTCTACATGACATCAATATTCCACACACCAAAATACACCCAACCAACCATCCATGTAACAAACATCTCGATATCTCCATGTGTACATTACACTGCATTGCCCATACATACATACATACATACTACATAATCAAACATGTCATATGTGCAGAAGTGTGTACTGCTTGGAACATGCCACAGCCAGACCCACTGTCCAGAGAAGATGAGACTTTTTAAGGCCGGGTATATATAACGGGCGAGGAGTCAGAGGTTGTCAGTTATCTGTTCCATGTTGTTGGGACTTGTAAAGAAAACAATATTTGTCCGCAAGTCCTTGTATGGGGTATCTTGAGAAATCGGAAATCAGAAGAGCGGAGCTGACAGGCTGGAATAGAGACTTGGAGCAAGATCAGAAAAGATGCTCTGCGTCAAAATCACTTGCATCAGAAAAGTCTGGGTAGACAGCTTGTAATCTAGTCGATCGGTCACGGGCAAAAAAAGTAGATAGTTGAAAAAAAAAAAGGTTTGATTTAGCTCTGGACATGAGTCTGACGACATAAATGCTAGATTCTTTGAAGTCGGTGTAGCAGACAGCAAGGCAGGCCGAAAGAATTACAGTAATCCAACCTCGAGAAAACAAGAGACCACATGACAGTTTGGGTTGCATCAGTGGATGGATTCTCCGACGAATGGGTAGACAAGCAGGTCATCTGCTGAGGTGGGAATGAAGGCCAATTCCTGAGGCACAAGATCGTCCACAAACACTGCATGGAATGCCGTCCTGCAAAGATGGGCTTCGTTTTCTCCGATTCCGCTTTTCCTGGATGGCGGCTGCTCTGTTGCGCTCGAATGCCTCTGTGCCTTGGGCACACCCTTGCTTCCACCGTGTTCTGCCAAGGCAACATCTCCCAGGAAGGAGTGTTGTCGCTGCATCAATAGAAAGTAACGGATAGAACTGATACGTGTAGTTCCATAACGCCAACTGTTGAAAAGAAACAGACCGGTAATACGTTAAACTACACTGCAGACAGGAAGAAAAGGGAACGGGTGTAATTGTTAAATCGGATTAGAACAACGAAGAGATGAATGTTGAAAAAATTTCTTGGGCAGGCCGGCATATATGAAGTTACCGAGTCATTCAGTTCTTTTAAGTCAGCGATGCACTTCTATGTCTGGAAGATTCGTGCATCAATTCCGGCTATGGAGTCCAACTGATGAAGCCGATTCTCATTGGCGAATCCCTCAACATCACATGACAACTGATGACAGTCTTGCGTGCCACACGGTACACAAAAAAAATGTGGACCCAGGACGGACCCCTGTGGGGCACAATTACCCCAAGGCAAATGCATGAAAGTATACACCAGTTTTGTGCATCCTTTCTGTGTACAATCTCTCGGGTTGATAAAATCCATGCCAGTGCAAATGTCATGATATCAAAAACGTTCAGTCTGCTCAAGAGAACAGAGTTATCAATAGCGTTAAAGGCTGCTGACAAATCTCTAACCGCAAGAAGAGATATTTTTCCTACGTCAAATCCAGAAAGCAGGTCGTCCACTAACCTGGAAAGAGCCAACTCGCAATGATAACCACATCTGCGGTCTGACTGTAAACAAAATAAAGACTGCAGTGGTGTGATCGTTTTTAGCAGTTTCGACAAAATGAGACGGGCTGGCATTTCTTTCAAACAATAACGATGCAAGTTTCACGAAGCGAGGGCGTGCAAATTCCCTTTAGAGATATCATAAAATAAACCAGATAACAAAACGAGTGAACTGCATGGATAACAAAGGGCAGCTGAACATCCAGCAGGGAGGACAAGGTCAAATTCATTTCAGACCAGAACTCGGACACTGACTTGCTTTCTCTACAAACGAATCAAAATAATACAAAGCAGAACTACTGTAGCCTACTCGCGTTCTGTTGCAGGTAAAAAGGTGGAACAGAGGGGTCAAGCTTCTCACGAATGATCATAAAAGTAACTTGCCATAGAACGCACGTCATATACTTTTGTCATTTCATTTGAGCACGAGCGCGCGCGCGCCTCTGTGTGTTTGGTGTGTGCGCGTGCGTATGTGTGTGCGTGCGTGTCTGTGCGCGTGTCATTTTCTATACCCCCAATAAAACGTGTTATTTTCTCACCAGGGTCGGGATCCTCGCAGACCACCCGACCACCATCATGGGGGGAGAACCGGGCCGTGACCTTCACCTTCCTGCTGGGCAACCCTCTCACCCTCACCCTTCTCGTGGCCTTGACCTCTCTCTTGACAGTCAGTTTCGTCACCACGTGATAGCAGCTTGCTTACGAGCTCCACACACGTCAGGGCCAGGCCAATACAGCACAGGAAACCTGGCGGCGTCTGGAAAAAAAAAAACTTGAAAAATAAAAATCCATTGGAAGACCGATGGGGAAAACAGTTGTGGTATGAGGAAAAAGGCGGAGTGGATGGAACGGAGACGGAAAGAAGAGTCCTTGTGATGGAATTAAGCCGAGGCGAGAGCTCGGTGTATGTGCGTGTGTCTGTGTGATAGGAACGAAACGGAGAGAAACCGAGATGTCTTGTTCATTAAAAGAGTGAAGAAGAAATCCCAAACTTCGAAGACGGAAGGGGGAGAGGGGACGAACACAGCGGAAATTAATGAGCCGTTATGACCCCGCCGCGTCCCTCAATGTCTGGAGTGATGGAGTTGACGATGGAGTTGACGCGTCAGGTTTGAGTGTCGATGAACGCCGCCATGATGGGGACGTCTGGACCCAAAAAAACAGCGGTTTTTGTTGTGTTTTGGTTTCGTTTCGGTCAAAAGCTGATGACTGCAAAGCAGGAGATTAATAAGCAAGCGGCAAGAACCTTTGTTTTTTGGGGTGTTTTTTTTGTGAATTTATCTCATTTCTAAGGGGAGCATTGGTGCCGAGTTTTGTTTAAAAGGGAAACCCGAGCATCCATGTCTTCAGCTTTTCAACTAGTCATCAGCGACTGTTCCTAAAATTTTGAAAATGTGTGCGAAATGTTCGAACGAGGTTTTTTTTTTTATAGGAAAGAGAAATGCAGAAACGAAAAATATACGTTCGTATACCATCACAAAAAACGGCAGCAAACACAACAAACACAAAATGTTATTCCGTGAAGAAATATTCCAATGATTTTTGTGCAAGGAGACAGAGTGAAAAGATGAAAATTCCTTTAAAGGGATCGATACTTCATTGGTAAACTATCTTCCCCACAAAGGTCGTCAAGGAGATGGGGAAGGGGAGGGGGTAGAGAACAAAGGACTGAGGAAAATGATGGGGGGGGGGGGGGGGGCGAAAGAAAATGTGCTCACCTGTTTTAAGAAAAACCTTCCGTACTAACAGGTCTAGGAGAGAGTGTGGCAGCAGATTTCTTTCCACAAAACCTGCTCCTGGGCCTCATGACAAAACGTCACTTCCTGAAGGGTCTGAGGCTCTTCAGTACCAGCTGATGTCTCCCTCTTTCGTCACCTGCAACAGGAATGGAACTAAACCAGAAACAGGAAATAGGATGAAATACTACAGGGAGGGGGTTTGAAGGGGGTGGGGTGGGGGCGGGGTGCTTGACCGGTCTGTGTGCGCGCGTGCAACATAAATGATGGTGCAGGGAAGGCACAAACAGAAATCGTAGGTACGCAGCTTTGTTGCTTTTGTCAGACCAGAAATATTGTTGGTCAGACGCCAGCCATGGTACCCTGTTGGAATCTGAATTCTAAGCCTGACCTCTGACTATTCCATTGAAGACGGATCACGTCCAGAACAGGATCTACAGTCCCAGTCCGTTGTCCAGAACTGTTCTGCTCGGTGTCCTGGGGACCCAGAGTCAGTCGGTCCGTGTCTCTGTGTGGACTCGGCACTTGTCGCTGTAGCAGCGGCAGAGTACAGTAGGAAGATGTTTTTTTTTTTGTTTTTTTTAGACAGTTCACAGTGGACGATCAACGATTCAATCTGAGTGAAATGTTCCAGTTTTTGTGACGGTGTTTCGGACAGGCGAGGTGCGTGTGGGTGTCAGTGTTGGTGCGGCTGAAGAAGTTATAACCCCCTACATGACGGACAAAAGAACCGATTTTTCAGCAATATCGAAGTGACGTAGCGTGGAAGTGTGGGGAGGGGGGAGGGGGGGTCTGCTGCTGCTGACATCCCAAAGTCCTGCATGTCATGACGCTAGGACTTGGTGTGGGTGTGTCCAGGGCTGCAGTCTGACCATCATCCTCTCAGTGGAATCTCTAAGCGTAGCCTGTGAGGAAACTGACGCGACGGCATGGTGTCGATTAAACGCGCGTTCCCGTGTAAACAGAACAGGGTTGTACAATGTTTTGTTCCCCAGTGGATGTCGGATCTGGAGCAGTTTGAGCCAAGGATGTGGGCCAACAAGAGGTGTGCCAGTCGTGGAACCTTGATGCCCAGCATGTGGACTGAGGCTGGCATGTGTGTGTGTGTTGTCGGCTTCACTACCGTTTTCTTACTACCTCTTCCGTACGCAGCTTAAGTGGTATCCGGTTTTTACTCTTTGTATGCGTGTTTGAGAGGGCGGGTGAGGAATGGAAGATATTAATCCCACTTATTACAGTTTTTTGTTTTAATCCACCATCGGGAAAACTTGTGGGTCGAAGTGGATGGAGGCTGTTGCTGTGATGATGGTGATGCCTCTTTCCCTGCTGCTTCTTTGTCCGGACACGTGTTTAGCCTATGCCCCCCAGGACTGTGGCCGCCAACAAGACGAGGAATTTGGGAGGACTGTGATTTCAGCGGGCGTGGGTCAGGTCAGGTCAGAAGGTCACCACTGACCTCACAGTGCCTTGTGTGGACGGACCGGGACGCGGGGTGTTCACATGGCTCCATGACTCTCTTGGGACGCAGAACGTAGACAGTTGTGTGTGTATGTGACGGAGAAACCCTTTCTATGAGGACCTCATCCACCTCCTCGATCACGAGAGGCGTCGGTACCAAGTGGTGCGAATAACATTTACTAGGTCGGTGTAAATATGGATCGTAGGTCGATGTAAATATGGATCCACTTCTAGGTCGGTGTACATCTGATGGATCTGCTTCTTCAAGTTGTCCGTCGTGTGTTTGTTCGTCCTAGGATCGCAGATCAGCTCATTTCCCTCATCCACATCAAGAGCCGAATCTCTTCTCAAGAACCCGCCTTCGCCAAGGCGTTTGCATGTCCGTTTCATTCAGCAGTTTAGCACTGACTGGGCGAAATAAATGTGATGAATGGCATCGTCATTCGTGGTGGAGGATCGTTCCGTCACACCCATCCCACCCCACCCACTCCACCCCATGATTTCATTGCGCCTGCTGTAATGTTTGACGTCTCCAACCCCGAGGCTTAGGAAATGACTGATGGCATGATATGATCCACAGATTGTTGAACTCTGAAATAGTTGTGTCAAGAGAACTGTGGAACTGCTGGCACAGACGACGCAACCAAAACGGCCTGGATCAAAGGCAGTATGAGTGTATGATGCCATCCCCGACCCAAAGGTCTCTACTGTATGCTGAGCTGTTGACAACCTAAATGGCATTCAGTCTTCATGTTGTGTATGATCACGGATTGACCATCCTCCCCTACCACCACCACCACCACACTGCTTGGTTGTACTGGGCTGAGCTACGGTCCACACAAGACTGTTGGATTCACACATTAAATTGTTGCCTCTTGGAGAGTCGACACAAAACTTTGGTAGGTTGTTCAGGTGGATTTTTGTTCTACTCGGTACCTCTTCACTTTACTGCTTGGAGTTTCGTCCCTCTGTTGTGATCATCGTTCTTTTCGTCATTGAAAAGACAATGAAGGCATCATTCCCCTACCCGCGGGCACTCTGAGAATGGTAGCAGCATTTCTGTCAGGGGTGCAAACGGACATCTGGTGTTAAGCAGAATGGCGGATGCTACACGCTGCATGTTTACAGGCGTACAATTGTGTATCGGCGGGTGGTTGAATTTGATTTTTTGTGTGATCTGTGAATCCTTACTCTTTCTTCCCCATATCCCTTCTCCCAGCATCCTTCTGTTCTCTCCACGACCAGAGTGCGTTTTCCGGACACCTGGGGGAAAAAAAAACAGCATCCTGCACACAAACCGCCTGTCTTAAAAGAGGCCAGATGGTTCAATATAAATGGAGGAGGAGACTGGGAAGGGGAGAGAGAGAGAGAGAGAGAGAGAGAGAGAGAGAGAGAGAGAGAGAGGCGGTAGGTAACGATGGAGAGAAACAGAACCGCTGGAATAGAATCGCGATGTTGCCTACGTTTCCTATCTGTTTAGTAGCTGCTGTGAAGACCGTGCCGTGAAAGACACGGCACTGTTCGTGGCTGAACTGCTCGTGTGTAGGACTGTACCACATCCATCTCCCCATCTTCGGCTGCTCAGCTGTGCCCAGGTGAGAACTGCAGGAGATGACTAGGTTCCACGAGTGTCCGGACAACCTCGTTCCGCTGGATGTCATCAGGCAGAATTTTGTTTGTTTTTAAAATGACGGTGTTAACATGGTCTCTCATTACTATCCATAAATTCTGTTAAACGAAAGGGCTATGAAAGAGAAACTGGAAGAAGTTTGTTTCTCCTAATCTCTGAAGACTGCTTCTCCTAATCTCTGTGAAGACTGTGTGACGTCAGTGTATGACGTCAGTCCTGGTGACAGTGCTGTCATCGAGTTCTGCAGCGCTGCAATACCTCTCACTGGATTTTTTTTCCGTTTTTGTGACGCCTCTGTGATTTGGCTCTTTCAGTCTTTACCTATTTTCGTATTCTAAAACCAAGGACAAATTCTAGCGGGTGTATATTCATACCTTGGGCTATGCTAATATTAAGATTGATTTGGTCATGTGACGGGATGTACAAACTCTTCGTATTTGTCGAAAAGAAACCTTTTCAACCCTGTTGTTTTAATAAGGGAGTCACCACATAACGATGCTATGCTTTCCCCGTTTTCACCGAATGGGTTTCCACGTTATCAAGGTGGTGTCGCTGCATGCTGCCTGGTCCATACACGCTACATCACATCCAAGTCGGGGCCACGGCATAAGGGTTACAGCTCGATTAGTGAAGAAATTAGTGACTATCTATAAACACGAACGGATCTCGAAAGTCTTATGGACAAGATTCAGTTTGTGCTGGACTTGTTTATGCCTTAAACCGACGCGCTAGTCTGGCTTTTGGAGAACTGAATGAAAAGTCGGGTGGGAAATAACTCGCGGCAACGGCCGCCCAGCACGAAATAAACGGTCAGCTTTCACCCAACCATCTGTTAGCCCTCAGAAGACGTTGATGAATAGAGGAGGACAAAAAATGAGAGACAATAACATACAAAGAGACGTTTTGGTGTATACATTTTGTCAAACTGATTTTTTTTTGTTTGTTTTGATGAGGCGTCACGAATGTCTGGTATATTGGGGTTCATTGTATACAACTTTTCATTATGTTGGTGTGTGTACATATTTTGGTGTGTATAAACTATTTTGGTGTGTATAAATCATGTCGGTCGTGTATATAATATGCTAAGGTGTACATTATGTCGTCGTGTATAACTTAAAGGTGTGCAGGTTTTAAATGCGTATATAAATACGAGTGGTTTACAACATTTTTTTCCCGATACGACATACGTTGTACGTATGTGCGTGTATCTGGAAGAGAGATCTTTATGGATGATTAGTACATTTTATGATTAGCCTTTTTTCCTTTCTTCATCTTGTGATTTTTCTTTTTCTCATCCTATGTAGTGTGGGCTGCACATCAAATTCCACAGCAATGTATCTGAAGAAACAACATGAACGAGAGAGAACGAACGGATGTCGCTTTCCCATCTGTCCGTTTTTCTACGATACCCAAGGTCTGACCAGCGCGTTGGGCTTGTGCGCAGCCCAGACATCTGATAAGCCATCCTGATGAAGCTCTCATCTTAAATAATTTCATCTCAAATTCATTTACCCAACCTTTGTGAAATCGGAACAGTATGTTAAAGATGTGTAAGAATGGACAAAATGAGGAGATGAAATTTGCGTATTTGTTGACGGTTTGGGTGGCCATTCTGTTTCTTTGCGTGTTTAACGTCGCTTGTACTTGGGACGTATTTTCAGATGGCGAGCCGAGATCATGCAATTTATCCATTGCTGATGATCACAGCAAAAATCCTTCCGTTTGCTCTTAATTCCACTATATTTTAGTTCGCAATCCAAGTTCATCCCAGCCGGCCCAAGGCTGGCGCAGGGAAAAAAAGCACCGCTCTGGGAACTGTGGAGTTTCACTTGTTCTAATAAACATCAATTTGTGGCTAAGTGAGTTCCTGTTTTTCAAATTTACACTTCTAATTGGAAAGTCAGCGTTTAATACTATGCAGTAGTCAAACTGGACGCTTTGGAAAGTATCTGTAGGAGAAATTTAGGACTTGAACAAAGCCCAAACAGCTTCAACCTTAATACATCTAACGAGCTGCTCAGTAACGTCGTTCCAGATGTGATGTGTTCTCTCCATTGAAAAATGATCGTTGCCGGGAGGCGGTGGTAGTCTGAAAAGATCGTCGCAACAGATCATCACACCATCGCCTACTTCAATCCAGAAACGTGCTAGGAATCGCTGCAAGTCTGCAGTCTAGTTACGCGAACGACAGACTTATTATCACCCGTCACTGAAACTGATTTTCGTCTTACGGTACCGATGTGATCGGCACAACATAGGCTACTGCTAACTCACCAGTTAAGCGTCGTACACGCAAAGACATTATGATGCCTACTTTTAATTCTGATCTAGATAGCTTAGGTAAACCGGGGGCCCAGAACGCTGGCTTTGTTCCTTGAAATGAGTGCCAGACGGTCTTGACTGCCGAGGAAAGGGATGGTATCACACACTAGGCGCACGATTCCAGTCCAGTAGGAATTTTTGCAGCCGTGAATTCAAAATCACTTTTTTTTTCTTCGAGACGTTTCCGTACTTAGTATTCGGTTAGTATTCGCAATACCTCATTTTTGGAAAATTTAGCAAGAAGAAATCGAAAAGGTGTTCATCCTCCCATCCCCCACATCATTTAAATTTTAACTTTTCAAGGCGGGCTATTTTCAGACTTGTTTTGTCCATTTTATATGAAAAAACCGGAAACCAAGCACAGCAAAAATGCTTAACGTTAGTAACTGTGTTTGTGCCTAGTTTATTTTCGTTTTTATCGCCTACAGAAGTTTGACCCAAACATCTAAGCAGTGTCCGAGTCAGACAGAGAAATAGTCCAGTCTGGCACTGCACCGACATCCCCAGAACAACGCGCCAGCGTTACGTTACGCTGGGTTGGAACGTCGGACGGAGAGAGAGGCTTAACCGCTGGTCCAACGATCAACGTTACCAGATAGACCATGTCAGTTACACGTTCTCCAGGGTTACTGCGTTTCTCGATCACTTCATGCGCCGATGGTTGTTTAACAGTTGGTTTCCGTCAAATCTTTTGTTTTTACTTTGCTGCTTTTTGTGCGTTTACTGTTTGCCTGATGCTCTTGTTTTTTTGTGTGTTTTTTTTTTTTAGTGTCTTCAGCACTTGTTGAAAAAAAAAAAAAGCAACGTAGTAAAAAATACAGAAGCAGGATGTAATTCAGCCAGAAGGGCATGCGGAGCTTATGTGCAAAGCGGCTACATTCATAATTCTCTCTCGCATCACGCAGAATCGTCCGAAAGCATGAGGAGTACGTCGGGTTGGGTGTAAGGGATACAACTCCTGTGCAGATTCTGAAAGGCTTTCTTACCTCCCCTGGACTTTACGCGTGTTCGAGAATGCCAAGCGACCCAAACACCTGAACCGTAGACTATCGGAATGTCAGCCTATATGTGGCCAAGTTATGCTTGTTGTCGAGTCGTGGTGGCCGTGACTGTAATGTGTATGCGACAAACAAAAGAGAAACAACGTGCGTGTTCCCTAAACTGTAAGTGTATATGAATCGGTACATACGTGTTTGCCATGAGCGCCCCAGTCTATGGCGTTATTATGGAGCGCGCGTACATTGTGTGTATATTTTGTGCTTGGGAGGGAGGGTGGTGGTGGTAGGGATGGTTCACGCCCTAGAGTATGAGTGGTAATGTTGGTGGAACGCATGAACGGTTTCTTCAAGCCAATCCCCACTCCTTTCGGATCGAGATTTTTGCATCATCTTTATTCTGTAAACGTAGGAGAGGATTTTTAGCAGGTAAAGAATAAAGGGTGTGTAGAACATGAGCTGAAATTCTTAAAAGCCTATCTCACTCCTCATTGAATGTTGTTGTTTGTCTCCCCTCTCACCCCCCCCCCCCCTTTTTTATTTTTTCCCCTCCAGAATTCAATGCCGAACAGCAGTCGACGCTTTACCTTTAATCAGCGGTCTGAGCTTTTTTTTTTTGTTCCTGGCAATGTTAAATTGTATGTATGTGTGTCTTTTTTTCACTTTTTATATAGGTTTTGATATTTTTCATAGGGTTTTCGATCGTTTGCTTCATTTAAAATTGATAAAACATGCAGTGTCTACCTCAGTTCATTCGTTGGAAGACGTTTCTTTCCATGTACCCTTCTCCCTGTCTTCTGCTTTCCCTTCAGTTCTTTCCATGTACCCCTTTCTTCCCTTCAGTTCTTTCCCTTCTGCCAGCTTCCTTACCCACCCCCGCGTTCCATCATCCCTTTTTTTTTTTCCTTTGTCCTTCACCCCGTCTGTGACCCCTGACCCTGGCATTCCTGGTCCTCCCTGTTCAACCTGCTTTGAGGTGGTTCCGAATTCTCCATGGAAACAGAACTGCTCGGTCAGTGGCTCATCCAGTTGGGCTTTTTATCCATGCACCACAACAAGGACATCGGTGATACCCCCGTGTTCATCGATGATTTTTTGCCCAAATGCTGCTGCTTCTCCCCCTAAGCAAGTCATCTTTGGCATCTGTCTCTGCGCCCAGAGGCTTCACTTCAAAATAAAAGATTCGGATTCGCCGGTCATAAACACGCCTCGCCGCACCGCAATGCGAAGTCGGTCAGCTCCGTTTGTGTTGGAAGTCGGTGGTATTACACAAGGCCAGTGGAACTGAATTTTTGTTTCTGGTTGGCCAAGAAAGGACTGCCTCAAGCTCCGGTTACTGGTATAACTAGTGGCCTTAAGCTCCGGTTACTAGTATTACTACTGGCCTCGAGCTCCGGTTATTGGCATTACTACTGGCCTCGAGCTCCGGTTATTGGTATTACTACTGGCCTCGAGCTCCGGTTATTGGTATTACTACTGGCCTCGAGCTCCGGTTATTGGTATTACTACTGGCCTCGAGCTCCGGTTATTGGTATTACTAGTGCAAAACGGACCACCTCTCTGCACTCGACTTCGACATAACCGACTGAAAGACTGCGAGTATAAAAAAGCACTCTAGAAACTTCGGATATTCGTATTCAACGTTCGGTTGTTCCCGTATACTTCTGTGCTATATGCGGTTCCCGAGTCTGCGTCTACAGATCTTTTAAGTTTTGTTTTTTAACTTTTACGCACGTGCATTTGTGTACGTCATACCGGGGCTCTGACTGCCATAATGGTCAAACCTTGAGGAAGCTGTTAGACGTTTGTCTGCGTCTGTTAACGTTCATTTCTGGGGAGGACAGAGTGTACATACTGATGCCATCTTCATTCTTGTTTTCAGCTGTCAGTTTCGTTGAGCCAGAAGTGAATAAAATCGGCCATTGTACAGATTGCCTGTTTCTTGGTTTGCCTTCCTCTCTCTCGTGTTTGTGCGAGCGAGCGCACACACACACACACACACACACACACACGCACACACACACGAGCGCGCTCGCTCGTTGTGTGTGTGTGTGCGCGCGCGCGCCCGTTTGTAGAACGAGAAGAGGGAAGGAAGGAGGAGGCGAGAGAGGAAAAGACTTTCCATTGAAAAAAGGTGGGGGAGGGGGATAGACATTCTCCCCCCCCCCCCCCCTCCGCTGCCAAATGATGTATTGCCTATGAAAAATGAAGAAAAACATACGCAGGAAATACACATAGGCCTACACGCGTGCGCACGCGCGCGCCCCACATGCACACACACACACACACACACACACACACGCGCGCGCAACACAACACAACACAACACAATGCAACACAACACACAGTGACTCACCATGCGACTATGAAAAGACTGGAGTGCGTCGCCTCCAGCTCGTATCTTCAGGAAACCACTGTTGCCGATTCACCAGTCCCAGACACGGGGTCGACACCGTTCCATGATTCATTCCATCGTCAGCCTGGCCATCATCCACTACCTGTGGAACTTGGGTCACTCACCACCTAGTCAGCTGAACGGGTATGTCTCGACGGTATCCAGGCAGACGTGAGCAGTTCATCACCAGGAACCAAGCCACACCCAGACAGAAAGGAGACACAGGGCTGATGAACCACACCTCACTATACAAAGACATCTCACTACACAAAGGCACCACACTATACAAAGACATCTCACTATACAAAGACATCTCACTATACAAAGGCATCTCGCTTTCAAAGACATCTCACTATGCAAAGACAGCTCACTATACAAAAGACATCTCACTATGCAAAGACATCTCACTATGCAGACAGCTCACTATACAAAGACAGCTCACTATACAAAAGACATCTCACTATGCAAAGGCAGCTCACTATACAAAGACATCTCACTATGCAAAGGCATCTCACTATGCAAAGGCATCTCACTATGCAAAGACACCTCGCTATGCAAAGACACCTCGCTATGCAAAGACACCTCGCTATGCAAAGACACCTCGCTATGCAAAGACACCTCGCTATGCAAAGACATCTCACTATGCAAACATCTCACTATACAAAGACACCTCACTATACAAAGACACCTCGCTATACAAAGACACCTCGCTATACAAAGACGCCTCACTATGCAAAAGACACCTCACTATACAAAGATATCTCACTATACAAAGATACCTCACTATGCAAAGACAGTTCACTATACAAAGACACCTCACTATACAAAGACACCTCACTATACAAAGACATCTCACTATACAAAGATACCTCACTATACAAAGACAGCTACCCAGGAAAACTAGTGAGCGCTGTGTTGGGACTGAACAATTTTGTGTTCACAGGGAAGCACGCTTGCAATAATCAACAACTTTACAACTAGATACGGCTTTGCAAAATAGCAGCAAATAATCTTGCCGACAGTATAAAAATGATGTCAAACATTGACTCTTCCCGTCGTACATACGTTGCCCTCTCTATTAAAATTCGGAAGCAGAAAGGAACTTTGAACTTCTATTGAGACAATCAGGCAATGTACAATAAAGGTCGCGAACGGATTCGAAAAGAGTGCTATCTGAATGTTGCTGTCAATGAGTGGCCTACACTGTTGCCCAATATATGTAATATGTAGCGACAACTGTAAGTATTCACCTATTCTTCCACAACATAAGTCGTTATCACTTCTCTAAAACGATTTCAAGTTGAAAAATAAAAGTACTGTTACACCTTGCAAAATTCCCTCACTACTCCCCCGATTTCAAGTTGAAAAATGAAAGTACTGTTACACCTTGCAAAATTCCCCTACTACTCCCCCCGATTTCAAGTTGCGATTTCAAGTTGAAAAATAGAAGTACTGTTACACCTTGCAAAATTCCCTTATTACTCCCCCCACCCCAACCCCCCTCTTCGTTTCACATTATATTAGAATGATGTTCTTGTACGTAAATTTACCAACCGCAAAGACATAATTAGTTGCTCCTCATCTGTTTTCTGTTTTTCTTTTCAATATCCTCTTTGCCCTGAGGGGATGGAAGGATTAGATGCACTGTTACGTGTAAACCAATAGGTTTTCTTCCCATCACCGACACGAACAGTCTCGAATATTTGACTGCATTATTCGCAGCATCCAACCAACGTGTCCTTCGGAAGAGACCCAGCCTTCCACGACAGAAGGGAAAACCACCCTTTCCTCGGGACATCAACAGGGGAAAAAAAAGGTTTCCCCGAAATTCCCGGTGCCATAAGAAACATCAGACAGGAATTCCAGTCTGATGACATCAGTAATTACACAAGACAAGGCATCATGACCACCACATCAACACGTGTGACGTCAGAGCCGAAGACCCTGCAGCGCCCCGCCACACACCACCTCAGACAATCTCTGCAACGTCGCTCACCTCAACAATATACCTGCAAGAGGAAGAGTCGTCTCCAAAGCACAGCAGTTTCCCTCTGATTCTGTGATTCAGTTCTCTGAAGCCTACATCAGCAATTGATGGAATACAGCACTGTTTGTCTTCCCTAAAAGACGTAGATGCTAGAATACAGCACTGACTTCCTTAAAAGACAGATGCTGGCATACAGCACTGTTTGTCTTCCTTTTAAGACTACCGATCTGTTGATTTGGCTACAATATAGAAGCTGCTCTGAAACATTTGTGCATGAGAGACAAACTGCTTTTAAGAAAGTATACTGTACGGAACAATCAAAACAAGTTCTCATATTCTACTGGATCTCTCTCTCTCTCTCTCCCTCTCTCTCTCTCTCTCTCTCTCTCTCTCTCTCTCTCTCTCTCTCTCACACACACACACACGCACACGCACACACGCGCGCGCGCGAGGTTCAATACAAAAGTATAGAAAATGGAACCACCGTCTACTCTGTCTTTCTTTCCCATAAAAATCAACTGAATGATCAAATAATGATTACGATGATCTGTCGTACAGTTTTTCGTTCTCTTCGTAACGTAATCCTCCCGTGAAGCCCACATCTTGTTGCTCACAGAAAGCAAGGTAGAATATTAGCAAGGGATTTAATACGCTTTGTGGCTTCCCCCCCCCCCCCTCCCCCCAATAGCAAGGTTATCTCCTTCGGCTCTTGTCTTTCCATTTTTCAAAGTGTATCACTCTTTTAAACGTGGCGATGGAGAGGGGGGGGGGGCGCTAAAGCGGTACAATGACCACGTGATCTATGCAGTCGCCATCAGAATGACTTGAACACTAACAAATGAAATGGCCAGTGGATTCACAACGTTTGCCTTTCATATGACAACCCAAACCAACGATTCCTATAGATCGGTTTGAGCTACCTTTCACGCCAAACACCCTCTCTCCTTCCTTTCATCTGCTTTCGCTCTCGTTCATCTACTTGAACCATTCGTACAAAACGTGCGTCTCTTACCTGCGTGTCAGTTCGGTCCGCGTCACGGAGATGCCAGGTCGTGAGTGGACCCTGGACGACGGTCAACTCGCCCTTGGGGGATCGTCAAGGTGGCCGATTGACCAGCAGGGTGGCCCAGGCTTCCTCCTTCACTTCGTGAGTGTCGGTCTGGTCTTCTGACTGGTCAAAGGAACGTCAAGGGGCAGATAAAGCTGCAAACTAAAATAAACCATCGGCACATCAGCTGGAAGGATGGTCTGTCTCGGAGGTGGGGAGTGCGGTGCCGGCTGTGAGGTTTGGGTGAAGTGGAGGGGGTTCTGTTTCAGTTAAAGACAGGGAGAGTGGAGCCTAGAGTTGGGAAGAGTATTGACTACTGTAAGCTGTGATAGGATGGTCTGTCTCAAAGGTGGGAAGAGTGGAGTCTATTGTAAACTCAAGGAGGTGGTCTGTCTTAGAGACGGTGAAAGTGGAGCCGACTGTGAGCTGTGGGAGGGTGGTGTGTCACAGAGGTGGGTAGAGTGGGGCGTACTGTGAGCTGTGGGAGGGTGGTGAGCCACAGAGGTGGGTAGAGTGGGGCGTACTGTAAGCTGTGGGAGGGTGGTGTGCCACAGAGGTGGGTAGAGTGGGGCGTACTGTGAGCTGTGGGAGGGTGGTGAGCCACAGAGGTGGGAAGAGTGGGGCTTACTGTAAGCTGTGGGAGGGTGGTGTGCCACAGAGGTGGGAAGAGTGGGGCTTACTGTAAGCTGTGGGAGGGTGGTGAGCCACAGAGGTGGGAAGAGTGGGGCTTACTGTGAGCTGTGGGAGGGTGGTGTGTCACAGAGGTGGGGAGAGTGGGGCTTACTGTAAGCTGTGGGAGGGTGGTGTGTCACAGAGGTGGGGAGAGTGGGGCTTACTGTAAGCTGTGGGAGGGTGGTGTGCCACAGAGGTGGGGAGAGTGGGGCTTACTGTAAGCTGTGGGAGGGTGGTGTGTCACAGAGGTGGGAAGAGTGGGGCTTACTGTGAGCTGTGGGAGGGTGGTGTGCCACAGAGGTGGGGAGAGTGGGGCTTACTGTAAGCTGTGGGAGGGTGGTGTGTCACAGAGGTGGGGAGAGTGGGGCCTACTGTAAGCTGTGGGAGGGTGGGGTGTGTCACAGAGGTGGGAAGAGTGGGGCTTACTGTGAGCTGTGGGAGGGTGGTGTGCCACAGAGGTGGGGATAGTGGGGCTTACTGTAAGCTGTGGGAGGGTGGTGTGCCACAGAGGTGGGAAGAGTGGGGCTTACTGTGAGCTGTGGGAGGGTGGTGTGCCACAGAGGTGGGAAGAGTGGGGCTTACTGTGAGCTGTGGGAGGGTGATCTGTTTCAGCTGTGGACAGCGGAGCCTAATATGAACGGTGGGAGGTAATCTGTCTCAGAAGCGGGTACAGGGGTCTTCTGAAAGCCATGATAGAGTGGTCAGTATCAGAGGTGAGGAGTGGGGCCTACTGTAAGCTGTTGGTGTGTCTCAGGTGGGGAGAGTGCAAATTACTGTAAGCAATAAGATGGTGATCCGTTTCGAAAGAGGGAAGAGTGGAGCCTACTGCAAGCTGTTTCAGGGTGGTCTGTCTCAGATTTGGGGACACTGAAGCCTACTGTAAGCTTCGGGAGGGTGGTTTGTCTCAGAGGTGAATAAGTGTGGCGCCTACTGTAAGTTGTGTGAAGGTGGGTACATCTCGGAGGTTGGGAGACTGAAGTCTACCTTTGGGAGGGTGGTCTGCATCCAGAGTTGGGAAAAGTGGAGCCTGCTGCGAGCTGTGAAAAGGTGGCCCGAGTCACAGGTGGGGAAAGCCATGCCTAGTGTCATCTATGCGAGTGTGATGCGTCTCAGAAGTGAATAGCGTGGGGCCTACTGTAAGCTGTGGAAAGGTGGTGCGTAAGCTGTGGGAGGCTGGTCAGCCTCAGAGGTGAGAGACCGGAACTCACTGTCAGCTGTGGGATAGTGGACTGTCTCGGGTGGGGAGAACGAAGCCTACTGTAACATGTGAGAGAGTCTGTCTACGAGCTGGAGAGGGCAGAACCTGCTGCATGCTGTGAGAGAGTCGTCTGCCTCAGAAGTGGGGGTGAACCGAGTCTACTTTCACACTGTGGGAGGTGGTCTGTCTCAGAAGTTGGGAGATTGCAGCCTCCTGTAAGCTATGGAAGGGTGGTCTGTCACAGAGATGGGTAGATTCAAGCCTGCTCTAAGCTGTGGGAGAGTGGTGCTTCTCAGAGATGCACAGAGTGGCCCCTACTGTAAAGTGTGAGAAGGTGTGCCGTCTCACAGTTAGGGACACTGTTTCGGTCTTTTCTTTTTTAATCAAGGTATTCCAAGGTTCTAAGCCGACAGGGAAGACAGATGCTGCCACAGAGAGGACAGGTTGCTGGTGCCAGGTGGGCAAAACATTTCACACCCATTACAAAGTAACAATTAATGCCAGGCGTGCACCAGGTATCCTACACTTAACGGCGAAAGTTATATAATGCCAGGCGTGCACCAGGTATCCTATACTTAACGGCGAAAGTTATATAATGCCAGGCGTGCACCAGGTATCCTATACTTAACGGCGAAAGTTATATAATGCCAGGCGTGCACCAGGTATCCTATACTTAACGGCGAAAGTTATATAATGCCAGGCGTGCACCAGGTATCCTATACTTAACGGCGAAAGTTATATAATGCCAGGCGTGCACCGGGTATCCTACACTTTAAGGCGAAAGTTATATAATGCTAGGCGTGCACCAGGTATCCTGCACTTTACGGCGACATTAACACAGCGTTAGGCGTAGATCGGGTATTCCACACTTTACGGCGAGAGTAACATAATCTCAGGCGAGCGCCGAGTATCGTTTTCTTTACGGCGAAAGTAGCACAGTGTCTGGTGTGCATCGGGTATTCAACACATTACAGAGCAAATAGCAATGCCAGGCTTGCTACGGGTATCCTACACCTTACGGTGAAAGTAACAGTGCCATGCGTGGACTGGGTTATCCTGCACCTTACGGTGAAAGTAACAGTGCCATGCGTGGACTGGGTATCCTGCACCTTACGGCAAAAGTAACATGATGCCACGTGCGCACGGATATCCTACACATCACGGACAAAGTAACATGTTGCAAGGAGTGCTCGGATATTCTACGTCTCACGACGAAAGTATCATGGTTACCACCTTACACAGATACGAACGGATGTCCTACACCGAAAATAACATGGTGTCAGAGGTAAACGGATATCTTACAACGAAAATAACAAGGTGCCAGATATGAACGGACATCCTGCACCGAAAATAACATGGTGCCTGGTTAACCCAGCAGTGACGCAACGTGTTCGCAGTTTTAAGTTCCGACCGACATAAAAACTGTCATGTTTACTGCCCATTTTAATGCGCTATTCTCCTCCTCTCCCGTGCTCCACCTTCCCCGACCACACTACGCAATCTGAAATGGTTATTTCTGTCTGTCACACAAGCTAAGGTGCAAGTGGACATCACGCCTGAATGTACATATCCAAACAACTATAAACAAACAATCCTAATACAGCCAATGTACCCATCTCATCAACTATTGAGAAAATGGTAGACAAGCCTGATTTGGCCTGTGCAACTACCCAAAAAAGTATATACAGTGGACAGCCCTGATATCGCCAACTGCAAGGAAGAAAAATAACATCAGGAGGAAGGCTATGACAAAAGGCAACATTAAGATTGCAAGCATGAAAAAAAGAATGATAGAAGAGGCCATGTGAAGAAACGAAAGACTGATAAGGAAACCAAAAACAAGGAAAAAATGGATTATGAAACCAAAACAAATGGAAAGATGGATATAGTCATCATGGGTATGGAAAGATAGGTGATGACATTATGAGAAAGGAAAGTAAAGAGAAAGATACACCCCCGAATGTGCCTCTTACAGAGAAAGTAGCAAACAAAGGATCGGTGTAGACATCACAACAAGCAAAGATAGACATGGACATTGTGAGACAGGACAGATGGAAGCAGACATGAGAAAGGAAAGATTGGCGTGGACATCAAGAGAAAGGAAAGATGGATATGGACACCCTGAGGAAAAAAAAGGTGAGGACATTGTGAAGTGTAAAGATGGATGAGGACACACTGACAACGGGAAACTGGATCTGGACATAATGACAAAGGAAAGATAGATTAGGACATCATGAGAAAGGAAAGATGGATGGAGACATCGTGATAAAAAGGTGTATGTGGACATCATGAGAAAGACGAAATGGGTGTGAACATCTTGAGAATGACAAGGTGGGTATAGACACCGTGAAGCAGGAAAGATACTGTGGACATCAAAAGAAAGGAATGATGAGTGTGAACATCATGAAAAAGGAAAATGGCAGGATCATGAACAAGGGCAGACGGATTGGAGCATCCTGAGAAATGGAAAGGCGGATGCGGTCATGGTAAGAAAGAAACGACGAATGAGGTCATGGTAAGAGAGAAACGACGAATGAGGTCATGGTAAGAGAGAAACGACGAATGAGGTCATAAGAAAGAAACGACGAATGAGGTCATGGTAAGAAAGAAACGACGAATGAGTCATAAGAAGAAACACGAATGAAGTCAGGTAAGAAAGAAACGACGAATGAGGTCATAATAAGAAACGACGAATGAGGTCATAATAAGAAACGACGAATGAGGTCATAATAAGAAAGAAACGACGAATGAGGTCATAAGAAACGACGAATGAGGTCATAAGAAAGAAACGACGAATGAGGTCATAATAAGAAACGACGAATGAGGTCATAATAAGAAACGACGAATGAGGTCATAATAAGAAAGAAACGACGAATGAGGTCATAATAAGAAACGACGAATGAGGTCATAAGAAAGAAACGACGAATGAGGTCATAATAAGAAACGACGAATGAGGTCATAATAAGAAACGACGAATGAGGTCATAATAAGAAAGAAACGACGAATGAGGTCATAATAAGAAACGACGAATGAGGTCATAATAAGAAAGAAACGACGAATGAGGTCATAATAAGAAACGACGAATGAGGTCATGGTAAGAAAGAAACGATGAATGAGGTCATAATAAGAAAAACGACGAATGAGGTCATGGTAAGAAAGAAACGACGAATGAGGTCATAATAAGAAGGAAACGACGAATGAGGTCATAATAAAGAAACGATGAATGAGGTCACAATAAGAAACAACGAATGAGGTCATGGTAAGAAAGAAACGACGAATGAGGTCATAATAAGAAAGAAACGACGAATGAGGTCATGGTAAGAAAGAAACGACGAATGAGGTCATAATAAGAAAGAAACGATGAATGAGGTCATAATAAGAAAGAAACGACGAATGAGGTCATAATAAGAAAGAAACGATGAATGAGGTCATAATAAGAAAGGGAAAATCGAGGAAGATATCAGGAGAAAGGAAAGATGGACATGGTCGTCGCAAGAAAGGCAAAATAAAGGTGGACATTATGACAAAAGCCAAGACGTGAGAGGACATATGCTTTTAAGAATTCTGAGAGACCAACAATAAATTAAAGCATTACGAGTTAGAAAAAATGGATCGGAAAGAGGACATTATAGAAAAAAATAAAGATGGGGATATGATAGAAAAATGATCCGACGTGTGAAACAAAAGACAAATGAGGACATCATGAGAGAAGCAAGATGGAAGAGGGCAACATGAGAAAGATGACGATGTCACAAGTAAGGAAAGATGAAGCCATCATGAGAAAAGGAAATGTAGACAAGGACATAATGAGTTCAAAATTAGATGATGCTATGTTGAGGAAGAAAAGATGTGACAAGTATTACATGAAAACGGAAATATGGATAAGGAGATTGTGCAAAAGGAAATCGTGACAAAAAGAAAAATGGATGGAGACATCATAAAAAGCAATACATGAATGAGGACATTATGAAAAAGGAAAGATTGACGAGGAAAAGGTGAGAAAGGAAAAAATGCATGAGGTCATGGTGAGAAAGGAAAGATGACGAAAACATCACGAGAAAGGGGATACGGATGAGAACATCGAAATGAGGGGAAATGAATGCTGAAATCATAAGGAAAGATGGATGAGGACACTACGAGAAAGGAAAGATGCAAGAGGACAATTAGACAGAGGCATAATAGATGAGAGTAGCAGGAGAAAGGATGGATCGATAAGGACATTATGAGAAAGATGGATGAGGACATCACGAGAAAGGAAAGATGGGCGTAGACATCATGAGGAAGGAAAAATGGATGAGAGTGTGAAATGAAAAAGAAAATGAACGATCACATCACGAGAAAAGGTGGATAGCTTATTACGTCATGAGGAGGGGAAAATGAGGCTATCATCAGATGGGAAAGGTACATTTGGGCAAAGTGAGAAAGGAAAATAGATATGGACATCCTTAACAAGGGAAGATGAACAAGAACATCGTGAAAAGGACAGATCGAAGAAGCGTCATAAGGAAGGAAATATGGTTAAGCATATTTTGCAGAAGGAAAATGGATTACGAAATCCTGAGAAAGAAAAGATGGTCACGGACTTTATGAATAAAGGCGTACAGAAGAGGACATAATACAGAGAAAATGAAGGCATGTGAAGGTGCGCTGTAGAGAGAAAGATGGATGAGGATCATCACCCAGGAAAGACTACTGAGGACATCAAGGGATCAAGGGAAAGAAAGATAGCTAAGGATACCGTGAGCCAGGCAAGATGGGAGAGAACTATACCATGAAGGAAAGATGAATGGGGGCGGAATCAAAAAAGAATGATGGATAGGGACATTATGGGTACAGAAAAGATGCACAGAAGACATCATGGGAAAGGAAAGAGGGGGAGGACTCCAAGAAAGGAAGATGGATGAGGACATCATGAGAAAGGAAAGATGATGAGACATCATGAGAAAGGAAAGATGGATGAGGACTAAAAATGCGAAGAAAAGAGACGGAGAAGGATAGATATGAGAAAGGAAAGATGGAGACGACATAGAGAAAGGAAAGATGGATGACGACATCATGAGAAAGGAAAGATGGATGAGAGACATCATGGAAGAAGAGGAGAACAAAGGAAAGATGGATGACGACATGAAAGAAAATGATGAGATCATGAGAAAGAAAGATGGATACATCATGAGAAAGGAAAGATGGATTGAACAATCAGAAAGAAATGATGCATCATGAGAAAGGAATAGCATCATGAGAAGAAAGGAAACATATGAAAAGGAAGAATGAGACATATGAGAAAAGAAAGATGGATGACGACATACTGAGAAAGAAAGATGGATGACACATCATGAGAAAGGAAAGATGTTGACGATATCAGAAAGGAAAGATGGATAGGACATTCAGAAAGGAAAGATAGATGAGACATTATGAGAAAAAAGAAGATGGATGAGGACATAATGAGAAAGGAAAGATGGATATAGACATTAGTAGAAAGGAAAGATGATGGGACATTATAGAAAAGGAAAAATGGATGAGACAGTTATGAGAAAGGGAAAGATGGATAACATTCAGAGAAGAAAAGATGAGGACATATGAGAAAGGAAAAAATGGATTAGACATTATCAGAAAGAAAAGGATGAGTACAATGAGAAAGGAAAAGATGAATATGAACATCATCAGAAAGGAAAGATGGATGAGGACATTATGAACAAGGACAGATAGATAAAGACATTATGAGAAAAAATAAGACGGATGAGAACATAATGAGAAAGAAAAAATGATTATGACATTACCAGTAAGAAAGATGGTTGAGGACGTAATGAAAAAGGAACGAGGATGAGGACATTATGAGAAAGGAAAGATGGATGAGGACATTATGAGATAAGAAAGATGGATGAGGACATTATGAGAAAGGAAAGATGGATGAGGACATTATGAAGAAAGGAAAGATGGATGAGAGACATTATGAGAAAGGAAAGATGGATGAGGACATTATGAGAAAGGAAAGATGGATGAGGACACTATGAGAAAGGAAAGATGGATGAGGACATTATGAGAAAGGAAAGATGGAGGAGAACATTATGAGAAAGGAAAGATGGATGAGGACATTATGAGAAAGGAAAGATGGATGAGGACATTATGAGAAAGGAAAAATGGATAAGAACATATGAGAAAGAACAGATGGATGAGAACATTATCAGAGGGGAAAGATGGATGAGGACATTATGAGAAAGGAAAAATGGATGAGAACATATGAGAAAGAACAGATGGATGAGAACATTATCAGAGGGGAAAGATGGATGAGGACACCATAAAAAAAAGAAAAGACGGATGAGGACATAATGAGAAAGAGAAGATGGATGAGGACATTATGAGAAAGGAAAGATGGATGAGGATACCATAAAAAGGAAAGACGGATGAGGACATAATGAGAACGAGAAGATGGATGAGGACATTATGAGAAAGGAATGACGGATGAGGATACCATAAAAAGGAAAGACGGATGAGGACATAAAGAGAAAGGAAAGATGGATGAGGACAACATGAAAAGAAATGACAGATGAGGACATTATGAGAAAGGAAAGACGGATGAGGACACGAGAAAGGAAAAAGGGATGAAGGCTACATGAGACAGGAAAGATGGATGAAGACGTTTTTTTTTTTAGGAAGAACAGACGGATGGAAGATATCAAAAAGAAAGATAGATGGATAAGGATATCATGACAAAGAGGAAATGGATGAGGGCATCATGAGCTGGTATATAGACACATGGTGAGACAGGAAAGGACAGCTCAGGACTTTGCTTAGGAGGAAGGATGGCTGAGTACAAGTAAGGAAGAAAAAAATGGAGGACATGCGAGAAATATGGATGGGAAAATCACGAGAACAAAATGACGGAATTTTAAAAAATGGTGACAAAGTGAAGAACTGACGAAAAAAATATGGCGAGGGAAAACGACGGGTGAAATCATGGTGAGGAAGGAAATACCCGAGGACATGGTAAGACAGAAAAGGGTGTACGAGAACGCTACGTGTAAGAAAAGACATACTGGTTGGAAAATGATAGGGAAAAAAAACAAAGAACGGATTAGGCATGGTGAGAAATGAAAAGACAGATAAGAGATTGTGAGGGGGAAAGGGGCGAATGAGGACGCCACAGATTACAAATCAAGGTCAGGTTAAATGGCATGAGAAAGAAAATGATGGATGAAGACATGGTGAGAAAACTGAGGAAGGGAACATGGTAAGCAACGACGACGGGGACAATGTGAGGAAGGCCAGTGATGACATTTTCAGAAAATAAAGGACGAAGGTCGGAAAGGAAAGGATGAATAAACGGCAAGATTGTCCTTCGTACCCCTCTGCTCTCCACAGTAAAGAGCTTCGTCGCGTTAAAGATCCACGGAGCGTACATAGATGCAGTAGATATTGATAACGTTCTTAAATGCTTAGGAGCATACAATGCAATGAGAATTCAATACAACTTTAACATGTACCAGGAAGAAGCTCTTGTACAGATGAAGATGGTAGGAAACGAATTATTTCCAACATATATTTCTTGTCTCTTTCCAATGTATTTTTCTTGCCTTTGGAGACAGCAAGTCTAATAGAGGGGAAGGGGCGGAAATCTTGCCAAATGGGATCTTACAGTTTGCGAGCCTTTTTGTTCATTGCCAGTGGCTGCTCATAAATGAAGTGCCATCGTTCACGTTTTTCGCCGGTGAGGACAACATGAACTGCTTGAAGGCGCTGCAAGAGAAACTACGGAGGGATTGTAGGCGAATGAACGAGTATCCAAGTGACTGATTATTAAACTGCTCGACTGACTGACTGATCGATTGATTATTTTTTTATTTACCTATGGGGGGTTCCTTTGATTGGATAGGTTTTCCTTCAACCAAGAAAAAAAATCGATTGCTAATCTTGTACTGAAATCAGCAAAGAAAATTCCAAGGAATCGCTGTCCACAAGCACACATGTGTGTGCGTTACACACACACACACACAACACACACACACAACACACGCACACACACAGATTTTGTCTGATCTATCTGATACATTGATGCTAAATTCCTGAAGCAACAACAAAAACAACACACACACACACACACACACACACACACACACACACACACACACACACACACACACACACACGAATACTAACCAACCTTCTTCGGTAGTTGTCAATTCACTGCCAACACTGGCGATAGCCGACACCAAGCGACATTCACACTGGCCCTGGTATTGTAAACTTCCCCTTCCGCTGGGAGTTCACAACAGCTGCTTTTTCCAGTGAGTAGAATTACCTATGCAGGTTTCTGAAAGTTACTTCTTCAAACTGACACCAGAAAAGCACAAGAGCGTGAAAGCACACGTGCGTGAATGTATACAATGCCTAGCATCGATGTCACAACAACAAGAAACTTCTGCGAAGACCACTGACAATAAACTGATTTGTTTTTGGTGTCGAGGTGGCGGAGCTTGCTTCTTCTTCTTCTCCATGGAGTCTCACCCCGGTGCGCCGAGTGGTTGCTCAGAGCAAAGATACTTCGCTCAGAGAGAAGGCAGGAATCACGTGCATCAGGGACAAAACGTTGCTGATAAGGTGGTTCACGAAGATCTGTTTCAAATGCAAGGATTGTGTGTGTGTGTGTGGTGTGTTGCGCGCGCGCGCGCGTGCGTGCGTGCGTGCGTGCGTGTGTGTGTGTGTGTGTGTGTGTGTGTGTGAAAGAGAGAGAGAGAGAGAGAGATACTGACACTGACACTGTTTTTTATTGTCCAATAGTTGTACAATAGTTGTACACCCCTTTTAGACAAGGAGGGGTGAGGGACAATCAGCTTCAGTTTCATCAAGGAGGCGTCACTGTGTGCGGACTAGTCCATATACGCTACACCACATCCGCTAAGTTTTGAGACCACACTATGCATGATTTTAAGCTGATGGATAATGGAATTAACAACTAAGATGAGAGAATTGAAGAAGAGGGTCTCGTGGCTACGACTTAGCAAATGTCTGACCTACGCATTAGCCCAATGCGCTTGAGTGCTACCTAACATCGGTAGTCTTCATTTTTTTTCTTTTTTCTTTTCTTTTTTTTTCTTTTTTTTTTTTATGTGTGTAGTGAATGTACACGTGTGTGTATGGATGTGTGGGCACGGTCCCATGTGTGTGCGCATGCGCATTGTGTGTGTGTGTGTGTGTGTGTGCGCGCGCGCACGCGCGCGTGTGCAAGCGTGTGTGCACGCTTGTGTGTGTGCGCGCGTGTTCGCGCGCACGTGTGTGTGTGTATGTGTGGTGTGTGTGTGTGTGTGTGTGTGTGTGTTGTGTGTGTCGCGCGCACACAACGTATGTGTGTGTGTGTGTGTGTGTGTGTGTGTGTGTGTGTGTGTGCACGCATGCGTATGTGTGTGTGTGTGTGTGTGCGTGTGTGTGTGTGTGTGTGTGTGTGTGTGTGTGTTTGTGTGTGTACGTGTGTGTGTGTGTGTGTGTGGTGTGTGTGTGTGTGTGTGTGCACGCATGCGTATGTGTGTGTGTGTGTGGTGTGTGTGTGTGTGTGTGTGTGGTATGTGTTTGTGTGTGTGTGTGTGTAATTTGTGGGTTTGTGTGAGCATACACACATATCTGCATATGTATGTGTACATATGTGTGTATACGTGTGTGTCTTTGTATGTGGCGTGTACGCATGTGCGTGTGCGTATGCATAATTGCGTTCATGTGTATGCGTGTATGTGCGCACACGTGTGGGTGTGGACGTGCACATGCACGCATGTGCACGTGTGTGGTGTGTGTGTGTGTGTGTGTGTGTGTGTGTGTGTGTGTGTGTGTGTGTGTGTGTGTGTGTAGGAGCGAGCGCACGTACGCGCGCACGTTTGTTTGTGTGGGCGTGTGTGCGTGTGTGCACGCGTGTGTGGGCATGCGCGCGCGTGTGTGTGTGTGTGTGTGTGTGCGTGTGTGTGTGTGTGTGTGTGTGTGTGTGTGTGTGTGTGTGAGTGTGTGTGTGTGTGTGTGTGTGTGTGTGTGTGTGTGTGTGTGTGTGTGTGTGTGTGTGTGTAGTGACTGCGTGCGTGAATGATCAGAAGATGACTTAGGATCAAAAACAAGAACAAGACCACAAAATACAACATATATGTGCATGCGCACACGCGCACACACACACGCACACATAACAATAAGAACAACAACTCCTCCCCCTCACACACCTCCCCACGCACACGCACACACACACGTCTACAGAATGCGCTGGGGCCCTGAGAGATTCAAAGTCTTATCTCAGTTGACATGTGTTGATCATTTGTGTATGTTATTGGAAAGGCCCAGTATGAGTTTGCTGAAATCTCTAGGAGTCTTCGCAGAGTTGGCCTTGAGATTATTCCAATGTTTGTTTGGTTGGTGATGTTTCTTGCTCTTCCTCTAAGTCTGAATGTACGGCCACTTCCTCTCTTGATGTTCAGATCTGAAAGATGGTCTATGGTATAGTGGCTTTGCTCTTGTTTGCTTGAGTGATTCTCCAGATTTCTTATCACATCAGATCGGCCAAGCTGTAATCCAGTTCTTATCGTTGCCTTGCCAGCCAGTGTGTCTGCTCTCTCGTTTCCTTTAACTCCAGCATGTCCAGGGCAGTACATCCATATGAGTCTCTCCAAAGGAAGGCTGTGCATTAGTTCATTCCAAGCATGGCTTCCCATTCCACTTTTCACTTTCTGAAGGGGACAATCATATGGATTATGACTTAACGTTATATTACAAATGATCTCGATTCAAGTTTATCAAACAGCATACACACACACGCATGAAAGGAATATACACACGCATGCACACACAAATGCATGTTGTGTGTGTGTGTGTGTGTGTGTGTGTGTGTGTGTGTGTGTGTGTGTGTGTGTGTGTGTGTTTGAGAGAGAGAGAGAGAGAGAGAGAGAGAGCATACACGCATGCGTGTGTATGGAGAGAGAGAGAGTTTGTCTGTGTGTGTGTGTGGTGTGTGTGTGTGTGTGTGTGTGTGTGTGTGTTGTGTGTGTGTGTGTGTGTGTGTAGTTGTGTGTGTGTGTGTGTGTGTGTGTGTGTGTGTGTGTGTGTGTGTGTGTGTGCACTCTATGCAGATAAAGCATCTTTTACAAACACACACACACACACACACACACACACACACGCGCGCGCGCGCGCGCGCGCGCGCGCACGCACGCGCGCTTCACCTGTATATTTTTATAAAGGGAGATAACATGTATGCACAACTGGGCAGAACACAAACGACTGACAATAGAAAATATTAGGGTAGCCACACTATCTTCTGCCCTCCCACCCACACCCCCAAAATTTGAAGCGAAAAATGTGAAGAAAAAAAACTTAATTCATAGTTTTAAAAAAAAAAGTCCCTCACTCCCCGTTCGCGCCTTGACAAGAATGTAAATACCGCCTCCTGCTCTCCCCTCCCCCTACTTTCCCGTTTGTATGAACATTTACAAGATAAGTTCCTCTTCATCCCTCCCCCCACCGGCTTTTATGAAAATCAAGAAGATGAATCCCTCTCCACCCCCCCCCACCCCCACCCCCCTGTCTGTTATGACAGTTTAGAAGACGATTCCCTCTTCACCCCCCACCCACCCACCGACCCACCCATCCCCTTTCCCAGACTTTTTATGAAAATTTGTTAAAAATGTCTCCTTCCACCCCACCCTCACTCCCCTTTCCCCTAATTCTTTTTTTTTCCATTTGGAAAACACCCCCCCCCCCCCCCCC
>CM065729.1:10588258-10615758 GCA_033310375.1 Conus canariensis
ACCTTAATACATACCACTTACTTCATCCAAGACAGTCCGGGTTCCGACACAACCATTCATGCCACACAGCCCTAATCAACCTGGTTGATGACTGGCTAAGCAGCACTAACAACAACAGATATTGTGGTGTCCTATTTATTGATTTCAAAAAAGCATTTGATGTGATAGACCACAACCTTCTTCTTAGAAAATTAAAATTGTATGGCTTATCCACAAGAACTCTTACGCTTTTTCACTCATATCTCACAAATAGGCAACAATGTGTGAACATTAATACAACTCTCTCTTCATTTCAAACACTTTCCTATGGCGTCCCACAAGGCTCTATCTTGGGTCCCTTATTATTCACAATTTACATCAATGATCTACCTCTACATATCACATCCACTTGTGAACTTTTTGCTGATGACACAACAATCCACACAAATCATTCTGATGTTACTGTTCTTGCACAAACTTTACAAGAAAGTGCGAATGATCTCGTGAAATGGACTGAACTAAATCACATGTCGCTTCACCCTCAAAAAACTAAATCCATGCTTATCACAACCAGACAAAAAAGACAAAATCTCACTATTAAATTTCCTCCGGTGCATCTTAAAGATGAACCCGTTGAACAGGTTGCATACCTCAAAGTGCTAGGAATAACAGTTGATAGCAATGTTAGCTGGCAAGCTCACATAACCTCACTGTGCAAAAAAGTCTCTCAGAAAGTCTATCAACTCTCCAAAATTAAACGCTTCCTCGACCTGCATTCACGCAAGCTCTTTTTTCAATCTCATATTCAATCATACATAGACTATGGGTCTACTCTATGGGACTCTGCTAGCGCTATTACCCTCAAACCATTGCTAAGCCTACACAAGCGAGGACTCAAATTAGTCCTCCTTAAAAACAGTAGTCTCCTAGACTCAGACTATAAAAAGGTTCAAATTCTCCCCTTAAGTCTGAGATTAGAATACAACAAAGGGATCATAATGCACAGAATTATGTCTGGGAAGGCACCCTCAACATTAGTTCGCAGATTCTCAATTAATTCCTCAAGGACTCGACCCAAACTACATGTCCCTGTTCCTAGAATTGACTTATTCAAATCCAGTTTAACATATTCAGGTTCCTGTCAATGGAACTCGCTCCCTGAGTCATCCAAGCAACACCAATGCACATCAACCTTCAAACACCATTATTTCATCCATCTTATGTGCAAATACTCGCATACTCCGCCATAAATCCACCACCAACCACTACCACCCTCTTTACCTTATGTATGAACCTGATTATTATGGAAGTGATTTGTACTTGAAATGCACATGCTACTCTGCTCAATAAGTATGTCTTATGTAAGTATGCGCGCGTGTATGTGTGCGTGCGTGCGTGCGGTGTGTGTGTGTGTGTGTGTGTGTGTGTGTGTGTGTGTGTGTGTGTGTGTGTGTGTGTGTGTGTGTGTGTGTTTTCCTACTACCTCTTGCCCTCTCGTCACTATGTCGTAATGCTTGTATTCTTATGTGACTCTCTGTCTCTGTCTCTCTGTCTCTGTCTGTCTGTCTGTCTGTCTGTCTGTCTGTCTGTCTGTCTGTCTGTCTGTCTGTCTGTCTCTCTCACTCTCTCTCTCTCTCTCTCTCTCTCTCTCTCTTCTCTCTCTCTCTCTCTGTCTGTCTGTCTATATATGTGTGTTCAGATACATATGAGTTGGTGATTTTGTGCGTGCAACATACAGGAATTGTGCTTTTTAGTCTTGCAGTACTTCGTCCTGTACAACCTGACAGCAATTAGTTGTGTGCACATTAAATTGTAAGTTCATTCTCAGTCACCTATTTCCGAACCACTGCTGTGGTATCTAATCTACCAGTTTTTTTGATTGGTTTTTCTTGGGGTTTTGTTGTTGTTGTTGTTGTTGTTATTGGTGTTTTTTTTTCTTCATCATTTGTTTTACTTTTTTTGTACGTGTCCTTTCTTCCTCTTTCTTTTTGTTTTTCCTTTTACTTGTGCACTCAGGACATAACATGACCACAAACCAGAACTCATGGCCATCGAGAGATGGACTGAGAATTTGCCATTTAAATATCAATAGTGCAGTCAGTAAGATCTCTGATATCTCGACCCTGATATCGAACCACCAAAAGCCATTCCATGTTCTGGGTCTCTCCGAATCAAGACTAAATACCTACATTAGTGATAAAGATGTATCAGTCCCAGGTTATAATATCGTTCGAAAAGACCCTACTAAAGACAAAGAGACAGGTCTTCTAGTGTATATCAGTGAATCTCTCAACTTCAAGAGATTTTCCCACCTAGAACAGCATGACGTAGAAGCAGTGTGGATACAAATCACACTGAACAAATCACGATCCATTTTAATCGGGTTTTGCTATCGGAACCCAGCAGAAAGAGTCAGCTGGACTGATAAATTTGTTACTATGATGGACGCAGTTTCTTTAGAATGTAAAGAGATCGTTTTACTCGGTGACTTCAATGTAGATCTTTTGAAACCAAACAGCCAATGGAGCCAAACGATAAGTGTGTTGAATTTACATCAGATTATCAAAACACCCACCAGAGTCACACCAACTTCAAAGACAATCATTGACCATATCTATGTATCAAATGGAAATAATATACTAGAAGCTTGTGTACCAGTCTTCTCTTCTAGTGATCATTACCCAGTGTGTGTTACATGGTCTAAACATGGAGTGAAAATCCCAAAACCAGGCCACAAAACCATAACCTATCGTTGCTTCTCAAAATTTAATGAACAAAATTTTTTGCTTGATTTAATGAAGTCAGAACTTAATACAGTATACAATATTACTGATCCAGATTCAGCGATTGACTTTTGGATCGAAATTTTTACAGAAGTCTATAACAGACATGCTCCGTTAAAAACAATCAGAGTAAAGCATATTCCCAAACCACCGTGGTACACGAAAGAACTACAGGAGGCATGCTACCTTAGAGACCTTTTGAAAGAACATGGCTATGAAGAAGAATCAAGATCACTAAGAAATGCAATAAACTCTCAGAAGCGCAGGGAAAAAACAAAATACTATCGCGAGTTATTAACTTCCAAACAAAATCCAAAACTGGTTTGGCAAGCAATAAACCAGCTTAACAATAACAGTTCTTCTTCAAAATCAACTGTTATAAAAGGTATTTCTGCTGAACAACTTAACACTCACTTCTCTACCATTCCAGATACAGTTGTTACTACTGATCATTCAAGCTCTAATGAACTTAAAGAACTCCATCAATTTTGTCACGACAAAAAAATCACGTCTGAACTACACATTCCCCTCATAACTGTGCACGAGGTGTATCAGTACCTACTTCATCTCAAACAGTCAGGAACACGTGGACTAGATGGCATAGATGGCAAAATTCTGAAACTCTCGGCGCCAGTTATAACTGACACGTTAACGTATATCTTTAATTTGTGCATAGATAAAAGCTATTTTCCTAATGTGTTCAAAAAAGCAAAAGTTATACCCATTCATAAATCTGGTGATAATACTGATCCTTCAAACTACAGACCAATATCAATCTTATCTATCCTTTCCAAACCTCTAGAAAAGCATTTAAATAAACACATCCTTCATCACTTCAACAAGTACGATTTGCTCCATCCCGGACAGTCTGGTTTCAGACAGAAACATTCCTGCCATTCTGCATTAATCAATCTTGTAGATGTGTGGCTTAATAATATTAATAACGACAGATATTGTGGTGTCTTATTCGTTGATTTTAAAAAAAGCATTCGATGTCATTGACCACAATCTCCTTATTCGAAAACTCGAGGTATACGGTCTTTCAAAATCCGCCCTTATCCTTCTAAAATCATACATCACAAAAAGACAACAATGCGTCTTATCGGGGACGACTGTCTCTTCTATAACAACTCTTAAGTATGGCGTTCCACAAGGCTCCATTTTAGGCCCACTACTCTTCTCAATCTACATTAATGACCTACCCCTACATGTGAGATCTACATGCGACCTCTTTGCAGATGACACCACAATTCACACCAGCCATAATGATCCTTCCAGTCTTTCAAAACATTTGCAAGAGAGTACCAACGACCTTGTAAAATGGACCGAACTAAATCACATGTCACTTAACCCTCAAAAAACAAAACTGATGTACATTACAACTAGGCAAAAAAGACAAAATCTCACCAATGATTTCCCTCCTATACACCTCAATAATGTACTTGTGGAACAAGTCACTCATCATAAAGTATTAGGACTAATAATTGACAATAGTCTCAGCTGGAATCCCCACATAACTTTACTCTGCAAAAGGCTTTCCCAGAAAGTTCTATCAGCTCCACCAAAATCAAACACTTTCTTGACCTTCATTCACGAAAACTTTTTTTCCATGCTCATATTCAGTCTTATGTTGATTATGCATCGACTATATGGGATTCTGCAAGTGCAAACACACTAAAACCATTGTTCAGCCTACATAAACGAGCGCTCAAATTAATCCTTCTGAAGAAAACAAGCCTCGAAAGCTCTGATTATAAACATCTTCACATTCTTCCATTCAGCCAGAGACTAAAATACAACAAAGGGCTAATGATGCACAAGATTCTGACCGGGAATGCTCCAACAACTTTAATGAGACGATTCTCAAAAGTCTCGTCGAGAAACTCCCACAAACTCCATATCCCAATCCCCAGAATTGACCTATTTAAATCAAGTCTAACGTACTCGGGAACCTCTTTGTGGAACTCCCTTCCAGAATCCATCAAACAAATCCATTGTACCACAACTTTCAAAAACACTTACCTTACCCACCTTCTGCAGTAAAAAAACAACAACAACAAAACAAACAAAAACCAAAAATACAACAACCCATAAGTAATACCAACAAGTGATCTCAAAAGCATAAATTCATCCCATTTTCATGTACTTAACCAATTTGTTTTTTCTTTTTTTTTTTTTTTTTTTTCATGTATCAAGTATTTTTATATATGTATGTATGTATGTATGTATGTATATTATATATATATATATATATATTATATATATTATCACCAATGTGTAGTGTGTATGTATGTAGTATGTTTGTATGTATGTATGTATGTGTGTGTGTGTGTGCATATGTATGTGTATGTGTGCTATATATATATATATATATATATAATTATATATGTGTGTGTGTGTGGTGTGGTTGTGGTATCCACACGCGCGCGCACGTGTATATGTATATGTGTGTGTGTATGTGTATATGTGTTATATATATATATATGTGTGTGTGTGTGTGTGTGTGTGTGTGTGTGTGTGTGTGTGTGTGTGTGTGTGTGTGTGGATATATATATGTTTGCATATGGATATAATCTTGTGAAAAATGATATGTTGTGCCCTTCTCTCTCTCTCTCTCTCTCTCTCTCTCTCTCTCTCTTCTCTCTCTCTCTCTCTCTCTCTCTCTCTCTCTCTCTGTGCGTGCGTGTGTATGTTCCGAATTCCGTACATATTTTGTCATATTCATTTTACTGTCTGATTTTATGTATGCTAATTATTGTACGTTTTAGTACATTTCCATTTCAAATCATTGCATTTCATGCTGTCCCCCCCCCCTCTCTCTCTCTTTTTTTTTTTGTGCCCCCCCCCTCCCCCCCCCCTCCAATATCATCACTTTGCTTAATCCTTCTACGTATTTTCATGCCTTACGAAAATGATTACATGTTGTGCCTCTCTCTCTCTCTCTCTCTCTCTCTCTCTCTCTCTCTCTCTCTCTCTCTCTCTCTCTCTCTATGCGTGCGAGCGTGCGTGTATGTGTGTGTTCAAAAATATGTACGTATTTTGTCATATTCACTTCACTGTCTGTTTTCATACAAGCCATCTTGTACGTTGTAGTACATAATTTACATATGTTCCCCCCCACCTCACTCCCTCCCCACTCTCTCCTTCCTCTTCGTTATTGTTATTCTCATTTTTTTATTTATTTTTTTTATTATTATTATTTCTTTTCTGTTTATTATTATTCTTATTTTTTTGTTTTGTTTTCATTTCTCTTCTATTTTCATTTGCTGTTCCTCTATGATTACATGACGCTTTGCTTGCTTCTTTGCTTTCTTACATTAATTGATTTCACTGCATGTTGTAGTCCCTACTCAGGGCGAGGACTGGATGTAAAAAAGCACGTCAGTGCTTATCTATTATCCTCGTAAATAAAGAATTTTGTCTTGTCTTGTCTTTTGTCTTGTCTCTGTCTCTCACGGTTCTGCTGGAATGACTTGATTATTATCTATATGACACCCCTCTCCCCCTTGTACCCGTGGTAACTGGGCTATCATTATGCTTTTTTTTTTCTCCATTTGTGTGTGTGTGTGCGTGGTGTGTGTGTGTGTGTGTGTGTGTGTGTGTGTGTGTGTGTGTGTGTGTGTGTGTGTGTGTGTGTGTGTGTGTTTTCCTTCCTGGTGCTTCAAACTCGATTGTCTTGCAACTCCTTGGTATCTTTTGATTGTCAGACTATTCTAAACATACTCTTTCCCACACCCCAATCTCGCCTCTTTCTCCCTCTCCGTCTCTCTCCCTCCCCCCCCCCCCCTCTCTCTCTCTCTCTCTCTCTCTCTCTCTCTCTCTCTTCGCCCTTCCCTGCACTCCTTTCGCTCCTGCGTCTCTCTCGTTCCCCCCCCCACCCTCCCCCCGCTTCTCTCTCTCTCTCAATTACTTTTTTTTTTTTTTTTTTTTTAAATAATTCCATGTCTAATTTTTGTTCTAGCCACTTTTACATGCTTCTTCTATTGCCTCATTTTACATTGTTGACCCTACTCAGGGCGAGGACTGGATGTAAAAAAGCACATCAGTGCTTATCTATTATCCTCGTTAATAAAGAATTTTGTCTTGTCTTGTCTCTCCCCCCGCCCCCCCCCCCCCCCTCCCCTCTCTCTCTCTCTCTCTTTAGAGAGTGAGAGTGCACGCATATTTCTCTCTCTCTCTCTCTCTCTCTCTCCTCTCTCTCTCTCTCTCTCTCCCCTTTAATGCTATTTTGGATCAGTACGTAAAGTATTGCACTGTAACATGAAATGAACAAGACGGGAAAACAGTGCGTGTTTCAATGACACGTAGCCTACGCAGAGCAGACAACGCGTGTTGTCGGCAGGGCTGTGTTGAGCGCGGCATGGAAAACATGATGAGCGGCTAGAATCATTCCACTGCCTACACTAAACGACTTGCTGCCAGGATATGAAAGCTTTGTACCGCTACCACTTCTCTGTTATCGACGTAAACCTGATTAAAACGAACCGATTGTTGAACACATGGGTGTCTATAAATATCGTCGCAGTCACTGTGTTGATATTCTGTTCTTCACTTCCGGTCAGTGCACTTCCTTTTGGCTTACGACAAGCGGTTTCAACATGGTGAGGAAATTTTTCGAGTATAAAATCCACGTCATCTGCATGTAATACACCTTCTGCAAGTAAAGTCACTGTGCCGTATAATAAGGATAGCATCTCAGAAGATCAGAATGGTAATTTGATGTGTACATAGATGAGTATTGTAAAGAAATCGGACATAGGAATATGAGGTATGAGATGTCCGAATCCGACTTGGGATGTGGATTTGTTTAACAAGTTTTCCATTATCTTAATACACAGTGTGATAAATCATCATAAACAACAATGTAAATCCAGTTTTCCTTATCATGTTTCTGCCAGCCTGGAGTTAAACAAGGGTAGGAATTGCTGCGTACTTTGTTATATTATTGTAGTTATTGTGGGGACATGAGGATAATCATAAAAGTCTGCTTGGCCCCCCAAATTTCATGTTGCCCTCCCTAAGTAAAGACGCGATTGATTTTTTATCATAAATTACTGCAGGTAAAACAATGACAGGTCAGCAGACGTGATATTCAGTGGTGGCATGCACTGCACACAACGTATATATGAAACAAATGCCCGAAGAAGGAGAAATTGACAGAGTGGATCTGTCGTCGATGATGATTATTTCCTGTTAAGTAAGGGGTCAGACTCGATGGAAAAAAAACTCGTTTCTAAATTTTCAGGTGACACGGAAATATTTAGGGAGACACACATTATAAATGCTTATAAATGTACTGAAAACATGCACACATACACACGCACATGCACAAGAGCGTGTTCTCACTGGCTCACACTTGTAAAAAAACACAGAGAAAGAATTAGACAGAAATGAATAAGAGGTGCTTTTATCAGGTTATTGTAAATGTTATTTATTTAGATTCATGTTCCAAAGTTCATAAAGTGTAAAATAAACTGAACAACTGTCAGCACCTACACCGTCAGGATTTTAACGGTGAAACTTGGTAAGTGGGATTCTGAGATTATCATCACAGAATTCATTTACACAACGTGACCCAATTCCGTAAGTTTTGAAAAATTATTTGACCATATTCCAGTTGCCTTGCAATGATCAACAAGATAATAAATAAGAGGCGAGTGATATTTATATTCATGGAACCTTTCAGATTCACAAAACTATGTAGGTTGGCCACTCTTGCACTGTGTGTTGCACATTGCTATGCCATAACGGAACCATTTTAATTATCCGAACTGGTCCAGTTGCATAAATCGCTTGATGTTTGTTTCGATTCACCAGATTATCACCGCAAGCCACAGATGAACCGTCAATTTTATCTCTGAAATGTAGCATTATATACGGTTGTGCATGCAGTTTGCGCTTGGCCACTTACGTGATCTTGTGGTCCAATCACAGACTGGGTAGTCTATTTTGACAACTGTTGTTGGTTTTCAGTGGAGAAGAGTTCTCAAGCAGAAGTTGTTCATCAGTTCAGAACGTTCTAAAATGTTGAGGAAAGTTATGCATCGACTTCAATAGTGACAGATCAGACAAAAGTGTTTTTACGTGACACACTACTTAGAGTTTAGAGAGCTCTGTAAATGTAATATGTACAGGAGAAAACTAATGTCACAGTAAATTTTTATGTCTTAATGATGCACTGGCCTGAATTCCAGTGCGTCAAATGAGAATTGCATGCATCAGAGATGTATCCTCTTCTTCAATTCTCTCATCTTAGTTGTTAATTTATTTATCCATCAGCTTAAAATCATGTGTAGTGTGGTCTCAAAACTTAGCGGATGTGGTGTAGTGTATATGGACAGTCCGCACGCATTGAGGCCTCCTCGATGAAACTCAAACTGAAACTGTACATTTGTGAGGAAGAATTTCCAGTGGGCATTGATTCATCAGGCATTCTTTCTGAATGAGTACTTGGGGGGGGGGGGGTTACAGCTATCTTCAGGGACTTATTACACCAACGTTTAAAACTATGTGGTTTTTTGTTTTCAGGCGGACGAACAAGAATTGGCTGAGAAGAAGAAGAAGAGGACTTTCCGCAAGTACACCTACCGTGGTGTGGACCTGGATCAGCTGTTAGACATGAGCAGGTGAGGAGGGTGCAGGTTGTCTGCTTGTGTCTTTTTGTGTGCTTGTAACCCAGTCCATACCTCGGACGTATATGTGAAAACGCCCAAGAAGATGGATGACGCAAGTAAAAAGCATAGCTTCAGTTAACCCTTTAAGCCCTGTTATTGCATCTGCCTCTTCCCAGCTTGGTTTTATTTTGGCTGTTCAGCTGGGAAAAGAGGGTTTTACTCAGACTGTCTCGCTTTAAATCAGAACATACAAGGGCTTACAGCTACCTTTTTTTTTCTTTGTATGTTAAGTTTTCATTGTGTTCGAATTGTTTTATCTGGTGATGTATGGTTCCTTGGTGAAAAAGGGCAGAAAAGATCCTCCGGACATTCATTGATTTGTACTTCATATCCTGACGGTTTGTCTTATTGCATTTGTGACAAAGTGCAAATACATCTTGATTATGTCATAGTCTAATGTAATTTTAGCAACTACGTAAGTGGATATGGCTTTTGCATTCATACTTTTAGGGTTATTTGTTAAGTTAGACCACTATGATTCCATCTAAAATTTGCCTCACAGAAGGTTACTTCATGAGCACATGGTGTCAGAAGAAACATAAGGCGAAAGTCGTTAATCATTTGAAATTCTCTTGCACAAAGCAGCCTGTGACATGAGAAATAAAAGGCTTCAGAACACATTCCCAGTTCTTATCAGTGCATGTAATATATGTGGTAGATTTAAAACAAGATTGATTTCTGACCTGAGGTCATATGTGTTCATTACAGTCCAGTTTTAAAACCAAATTATGAATTGCCTGAAAAATAGTTTCAGGATTGCGTGTTGTTATTATTTTCATGATCACGAGGATAACAACAACTCGGTTTCTGAATGGGAGAAATGGTCCCAGTTCAGTTTCTGGATCAGGGATTCTTCCCCACATAAACTCGAGCTCATCACCAGACAATTCCATGATCAGTGCCATAGATTGTGGTGATATGTGTTTCTGTGAACAGTTCTTCCTCACTTATACCCCAGGCCATCGCTAGACAGTAACATGACCAATGCCATTGCCTCTGCTGATGTGTGTTTCAGTGAGCAGTTGATGGAGCTGTTCCACTGCCGTGCCAGACGCCGATTTGCCCGTGGTCTGAAGCGCAAGCCAATGACCCTGATCAAGCGGCTGAGAAAGGCCAAGAAAGAGGCTGGACCCCTGGAGAAACCTGAGGTAAGCATCATCTGTAGGCGTTTTGTGTGCTGACACAACATGAAGAGAACCATGGTGATAAGAATGGAGTGAGTGTTCTGTTCCAAGTTTTGGTATTTTATGAAGCACGTTTGGAAGCCTTGATTCTTCACAGTGTGCAGGGTTGTACATCTGTCATGGGAAATATTCAGTTTGATCAGCTTTGGTCAAATTCAGGTGTGGCCGTGCTTCACAAAGCCAGTTTTTGTAAAGATTTTAAACAAACTGAGATTTTCCAACAAAATTGTAGGAAGGAAACCACTCATGGAAATTGCAGAAAATAAAATATATCTTTATTAGCAGTGTAAATTTTATGTCGGCAACAGTCGACATGCAAACTACAACCGCAAACCCATTGTGAGCTGCCAAAAAAATCTTTCTCAGGATTCGCTACCCATAGCTTATAATGTGTACTATCAGCCTTTACTGTCTCACAAAGAAGTATGTGTGAGCATTGATTTCTGACAACACAGTTCAGAAATGTAAGCTCCCTTCACACCCTTCTTCCCCAAATAGTGGGTTTCAAAATTGAACAAGTATAGCAATCATTTGGAATTTGCATGAATGCCTTTGGTGTATATATATATAGAATAGATGAGAGCAAACCAAAAATGGCTGAATTAGAACTTTGTTCAGAGCTGCCACCCACTAAAGATTGAGCATGGTTGCTGTTGAATTCATTGCATGCTATAGAAGTACAAAAAAATGACATGGAAATATTGAACATTGCCAAGCAGCCTACAGTTTAATGTTTCGAATACTGTCACTGACCTGGAAGTAAAAAGTACATCAAGGTAAAATGAACGTAAGGAGATGTGTTTGTCTGTGTGCCACAAGACTATGAGAATACCATGCCAAGTGAGGTAACTCCGCAACACATACACACTTGCCATAAAGAAATCTCAATAAAAAATTTGCTTTTAACTCATCTATTGTATAACAGTAATGAAGAAAAAATCAAAGACATCACTCCATCCAAAACGGCCATTTTCCCCCATAAATAGTGAACTGGTACACGAGGGAGGAAAGAAAATGAACCGACTAACTCTACTTCAGTGTTCTCGATGCTAAAACAATTTTCCCTAAATTCACTGTACCCACAGAATGTCATGGATTAGGAGCACATAGTGATTTTCCAAGTCTAAACAAAGTACTGAAACCTTCAGGAACAAAATGAAGTCATTCTATATGGTCTGCACACTAAATAATCAACTTTTGTTGTGAAGGAGAAAAAAAACCAAACTTCAATAGTTTTGTTAAACTGAAGGTATCACATACAAGAAGATTTGTCTAACTACTGAGGGGAAAAAATTACAAGAACAGATTACTGAATACTGGACTTTAGATCGTGATGGAATTCAGCAAAAATGTGCTTTTGCACAAGTGCACTGAGCAATCCCCCCCGACACACACCACTGTGGTGATATGTACCTCTTGTCTGTCTCCTCTTTGCTTTTTGATAAATGAGGCAGTTTTTTATTTAGGCCAGAGTTTATGTTCATTCTTTTCTGCTTGCTTTTGTTCAGCAAATAGATTTGTTTCTCGTTAAAGGTCTGCCAAAATTCCTCTGAAATCAAAAGGCTAAAGGTGACGCTCCCACAGGCAAATCATGGGACACACCCACTGACTGACACAGTTTCCTGGCTGTCAAAACACGCAAAACTTTTGGGGGGCTTCACTTCTTGTAGTCTATTACTCCAGTCAACAATTAAAGAATCTCTAGCTACTTTTGTTTTTTGAATTTTCTTTTGGGGGGGGGCGCTGGGCCCAGCAGCAACGGGCAATTCGACATTGTAATTATCATCGCCCGAATCATTGATTCCGGCCTCAAAATCGGTCAGCAGTCGATCTTTATTTATAACTAGGTCAAGATCGACGTCCAAATCGTCACGCTTCAAATCTTCTTCAAGAGTGTAGCCCGCAAATACGCTCCCTTCATCCCTATCACATCCGAAAATGAATTCTACAAGTTGCATAGTTACTCGATCTGCCATTTTCCCAGAAAATCTTCACACAAAAAAAGCCAAACTTTGAAAATCTACAACAGCAAAACTACTCCACCAAAACTCTTGCAACAAAAAACAAAATAACATCCAGAAACATCTGTACCGGAAGACTGTTCTGTTGCAGTTGCGTTCTGGGATATGCGATGGTGAAAGTGAAAGTTGTTGACCTGGTATTCAGAGGTCAATCCGGTATTCAGAAAGAGGAAATCTCGGTCGATGCGGTAGGAAGTGGGTTAAAGAAGGCGTCGGACCAATTTTGAATAGAGACAAGGATGAAAGTACCTGTTTAGTACTGCTTCCACTTGCAAGTTCCTGGCACAGTATGAAGTTTACCTCTACAATTTCTGTATGCTCCGATGTCTGTTTGTGACTTCAGCCTGTGGTACTGCTAAAATTGTTAATAAGACATAGCTGCCAACCCTCCCGAAATTTTCGGGAAACTCCCGAAAATGAAAATCTGACAGGAAATCCCGAAAGTTGTCTTTTTTTCCCGAAAAATCAAAATCAAAAATCACTTCACGTTTCGGTAATTTTTCGCAAGGTGTCGGTAAAAAGACACATCGGTTTACCAAAACAAATCGACTTCCGCCGGTACTTCGTCCGGTACTTCCATCCGCGCGAAAATGGCTTCAGGAAAGCAGTGCCACATGGACTCGAAAAAAGGGCAAAAGTCAAGTTTTTGCCGCGATACAAAGTCGACTACGCCTTCATTGATGCGTCCAAGAGAGATGAATATCATGCGTTTCGTAAAGAATGCCGTACTGACATCAACATCTCACATGGTGGAAAAAAAGACATCGAACTTCATGCCTCTTCTGCCAAGCACAAGAGCTTGAAGAGGAATGCGGCGATGATGCATGATGGTGGTACATGGTCAAAGCCAACATGAGTGGGGCTTGCTATGAGCAGCAGTCTCCAATAGAGCTGTTGAAAAAAGCGAAGTCGGCAACATCAGATGCTCTCAAGACAGAGAACAACTCAACCCCCCCCCCTTCAGCATCCTCCTCCTGTTAGGCTGACAGGTTGTGAAAAAAAAGTGTAGTTCTGAACAGATATAGGTGTACATTGTAGGAAAGAAATTTTTCCTTAGTGATTCCCCCCCCCCCCCCCCCCCCCCCCCCCCCCCCCCCCATTTTTTTTGTTTCTTTATTACCATGGTGATGATGATTACCAACATCTTGATGGAAACTTTCAGTTTGCTGTTACAAGACTATAGGAGAATCGGATATCCAGGGATGATGAAACAAGAAATATTGCAGTATTGGTGGTATCCATTGTATACAGACTGAAAAACCAAGACTTCCAAAGCATCTTTCATTGTAGCTAGATAATCTAGGAGCAAAGAGCAACACAGATGGACATTAGTCTGGAGACTTTTCTTCTCTGCGTAACCTGTCGATACACAGTTTACTTGTTGGACTGAAGTGGTAAGTTGAAGTGCTTTCTAATGTTGAGTAATGTGTGATGACTGTAATTTTTGTAATCTGTATGCTTTGCTATCAGTACTGTTCATGTCTAATTCTAGCATGATGAGATGGAAGAAATACCCCTTTTCAACCCCAGAAAAGCTAATTTTTTTACCTCCAAATGTGCATGTACCCGTCAGCGTCTGGGGGCGTTGCCCCCAGACCCCCAGCAGGGGCATTGCCTGCACCCATGGGCTACGGCAGCCCCGGACCCCCGCCTTCTCACAGGAATTTCTGTTCCGACAGGTTGGCAGCTATGATAAGAAAAGATGAAAAAAAGAAAGTAGAAGTAGCTGATACTGATAATACTTAAATGGGATACAGCTCTGTAGTTGTTAGTGTGGTAGGCCGATTTTTCCCGATGCTGCTCATTATGGCCACACTCGTTTTGTTCTGTGGCAGCTTTGGCAGTACCTAGGGAGCAGTCTTATCGGATTTGTTACGAAATCACCCACAGATGGAGACCTGCTCTGATGCAAAATCTCTTTGATGATGCCTGTTCTGACCAAATGACCAGATCTCTTTGTTAACAGAGTGTGAAGTTTTCCATAGCTATTCAAGCAGGCTCCATGTTTCCATTGATTGGTCAGAATTTGCTGACATGTCTAAGGAAGAGATGTTATCTCCATTGACTGATGACTGATTTGTAGATGAAACATTTCCTGTGTTAAGCACTTGACAGTCATTCCTGTGAACATGGTGTGTGAATGCCAGTAACTAAAGTGATTTTTTTTGTTTGTGTTTTGCTTTGTTTTGTTTTTTGTCTGTACAAGAGATTAGTCGAACAGATTTTGCCCAGTTTGAGCTTAACACCTTTCAGCTTCCGGTCCAAATAGATTTGGCTCCATCCATTCACAAAGAAAGAGTTGTCAAAAGAACTTCAGACTGTACTAAGATCAATAGGTCTTGGCACAGAGAAAGTGAGCCAAGTGTAAGCCACTGAAAATGGTAATGGTCTCGTTATTAACTGTCGTACAGAACATGCATCTTCAATGTGTTGCATAGAAGTGTTGCCCATGAGGACTGAGGGAGGGGGTAGGGAGGAGGACTGGTGGGATGTGAGGGGTATGATCTTTAAAGGGACCACCAGTTAAGACTATCCATGTTGTTGGTGTTCCACTGTGAGCTATGATGGTAGTGATTGTTCGGCAGGTGGTGAAGACTCACCTGAGAGACATGATTGTGGTGCCAGAGATGATCGGCAGCATTGTGGGTGTGTACAACGGCAAGACCTTCAACCAGGTGGAAATCAAGGTACACGGTGCATGGTGGTGGTGGTGGTGGTGGGGCAGGGAGGGAAGTTACAAGTCTAGGTCTGGGATTCCTGTGATGCTGGAAAAGGACCAGAGTCAGACCACTTGGTGTGAGCACATCGTAAGCAGGCCCTTAATGTCACTCTTTGCTTCCGCCAAGGTGGTTAGGCGCTGTGTCTGCTGTACACTTCACAGGAATCTTGACCCAGAAGCACAAAGTCTCTTGTGGAGTTTCATGGTGGTGTTGGTTTTTTAGTATGTTGAAGACAGTAAGTCTTTTTGTAGTTGGTATCTGCTGGTTTGCTCATCAGATATCCTGGAAGAGGAGTGGGTTTATTTTTTATGTGTTATTACAGGTTTTCCATTGAAATTATACCCTGTTGCTTGCTTGTTTGTTTTTTTAATGTTTTGTCATAGCAAGTATGACATTTCTCTGTCAAAACCGTTTTTTTTTCCATCAAATGTATGGGTGTACTTTCACACCTGCAAACCCTTTTTCTTCAGATTGAAATTGTTCTGCTTTTATTGGTCTGCATTCTGCTTATGCAGAGATAATTCTGTTGCTCAGAAAAGATAACAGAAACAAAAGGCAAGGCCGTCATATGCTAAACTGGTTGGCATAACTTCTGTCTGAAAAGCCAGTGATTGATCTATCACAACCTGTCGGAAACGCGCTTGCTTCAACAGGAGCAACCATGATAGCAAGTGTGCAATGCGGAGCTTGGTCAAGCAAGGCAAAGAAAAGGGAAAAAAAGAAAAATGACTATGTATTGCATGGAAGTGTGGGCCTTTTTTGTGTTGTCAGCGGTCTTCCTGTTTCTTCTTGATGACAGTATGCTCCATTGATTCCAAAATACCACTGCTTTTATCCAGACAGTGCCCGGCTTTGAATTATGTACAAAATCAGGAAGAAAATCCTGTCAGTTGACAGGGTCTGATGGAAAAGAAACATGCATGAATGAAAATGAAAATCTGCAGGAACATATGTTCTTTCCCAGCTTGCTATATATGGTTTTTGCATCTCTGGCTGAAGTGCAAAGTGATTTACTAGTCTGAAATTTGAAATTTTTGTTGGAACTGCCAGACAGTGAACTTGTTCCTATCGTCCATAGCAAAATGGTGATCATTAAGGAGAGAGTTAACTTACACAGCACCCAAGGAATTCAAGGAGGGTTCATAGAGTCTTTCAGGGTTTTGAAAAGTTGCGGAGAAACGGATGTAGCTTTTATAAAGCGTGATAGTGCTAAAATTAAGTTATGTATAATCATGCTCTCTGTGAATCGGTCTCGGCGATCCTAATGTTTTTAAAACAAGTTTCTTTGTTACATTTATTGGTCAAACCACTAGTTCTCTACGACAGTTTCCTTTTTGTGAGGGCAGGTACGCAACATATATTCATGCATGTTGATTTGATATCCATATGTAATCTCTAGTAGAAAATAATTAAGAGGTTTTGATCAAATGGGGTGGTCTAATTTATGTGGGCAGAATATTGGTTTTACATTCTGTCAGCAAGTTTTCGTTTGTTAGAGGATTCATAAATACATGAAATATTCTTGTGTCTACAGCCAGAGATGATTGGCCATTACCTGGGAGAGTTCTCCATCACCTACAAACCTGTGAAGCACGGTCGTCCAGGTATCGGTGCCACCCACTCCTCCAGGTTTATCCCTCTCAAGTAGAGACAGACCATCCCCCATCCCCATGTTGTTCGGACATCTCTCTCAATAAAACAACTGTCCACCTCACTGCATTGTGAAGATTGTGTGCTTGGATAAGGTTAGAGATGTGAAAGTTTGTGTTTAATCGCATAAGCTACAAAACAAGTCTAAAACTGCAGAAAGCCAGATCTGACATAAGAGCCAATGAAAGTACTTGTTAGGGAATTCACATTTCTCATTCAGGGAGGTAGACTTGGTAACATCATTTCACATCATTTGAGATGGAAGTCAAGTCATAGAAACACTTCATGTCATCACTGACCACTTGGAAATCGGGTAACCTTCACCGTCCACAATGGGTCATCTGAGGAGATGAAAGTGGTGTTTGAAAAAGGTCAATAAACCATTCTGTGACTCATTCATGTTGTACTCGTATTTGTATTGAAGAATCAGGTACCACATAAAATCCAGTGAAGGACATGCATCCATTTCTAGAGGTGGGTGCCACAGACCTGTTTACCCTTACGATTTTGCCGTAATTTTTATGGGGAAAAAATCGAAATTGTGCCCCCCACAAAAAATTACGGGGGGGGGGGGGGGAATCAAAGAAAGAAAATGGTTAAACGCAAAGTTTCGTCTGCTACGGTTTCGGTCTAAAGCAATAAAAACACATTTCCCAGCGTGCCTTGCGTCTTTCACCATGTCAGAGATGGCGACGAAGCGGTCTTACGTGCCAATTGTCGGCTCTTCCAAATCTTCAAAAGTTGCTAAAGTATTGCGATTATGAAGATTACAGTTTTTCTTTTTTTTTTTAAATTAAAGGGTTTTGTCTGAGATATTACAGGTACACGAATTTGGGGTAAACAGGTCTGGTACCAGTATGAAATATTGCACTGGTAAATAAAAAAGAAAAGCCAACAATGTTTTGCATCAACGTTTATCGATGATGAAGTTCAATCCCTGTCAACACCAGCCATGCAGATGGGTCGAAACATTATGATGCCTATGTACCTGCTTACCTAAGGAATGGGCACTAACGGCTATCAGAGCTGCGAAGTGCTATGCTTTCGGTGTAGCATGCTACAATTGTGTCGACAAGGCTATGTTGCAATGCTTACAGACAAAATGCTGTCCCCAAAGCAAAATTATGTTGATCTATCACGTGGTTGCCTGTCGGTCTTAAGCAGCGCAGTTTAGCAGTTTTCACTGTTCACTGAGGCCAGAAACAGGTTGCACAATATCTCCCCATTTTTGCACGATTCCTATTTCAGCACTGCTGCCTTTGTGTTTTGCTGCACACTGTTTACGGTTAACAAAAGAAAAGAAAGAAAGAAAACTCAAAGAAAAGATACATGGTGGCTAGAAAAAACGTCAAGAAAGCAAAGAGTGATAGAGAAAATGGGAAGAAGGTCGACTGATTTACCGTCACTATCGCATGGCGCGTTGTGAAAAGGTTAATAAATACTTTCAGCCAAAAGCGCAACTGTCACTTTTCAGCACATCCCACCTTCTTATTGTGTGGTTACCAGATCTGACACTTGGAGGTTGACAGCCATGTTAACTGCAGAGAAAATAGCAATAAGAGATTTCTATAAATATAACTTCATAAATTTTGGTTAGAAAATGAGCAATACTTTGGTATCTCCTTCACTTAAAGAACTGTCTGCAACTGTCCTCCCCCTTTCCCAAATATTTCAGATTCTGATCTCAACATCTTTCTCTCTCTCTCTCTCTCTCTCTCTCTTCTCTCTCTCTCTCATACTTCAATTGCAGTCCACTGATTCATGATCAGCATTCTAGAACTGTTGGCCTTGTACCAGTACTTTGTGCCTTATCAACTCATACCGGTACTTCAGTATTTATAATGTAACCAAATTTGACCGTCAGTACTATCCATTTTGAAGGTCAGTGAGGTCTCTGGTTCAAATGTTGGATACTGGTTTGTGTGGAGTGGGTTGTTGAGACACAGCATATACAACAACTACAAGAAACAGGGTGGGTGTGATTGCTTTAGTGGCAGATTAAATGAGATGGATGATGACTCCTCTGCACAGCAAGAGCAAAAAAACAGCTGAGGAGATTGATAACACTTGAATTTCCGTAACAGTTGTGGATTGTTCTTTCCACTGATGTTGGGGCAGTGGTTTTTTTTTTGTTCCATCTTCTGTGCCACCTCAGTGGCAGTGCAACCACGCCACTCATTCCGACACCCGTTCACAGCCACAGCCCAGTCAGTCCCGCCGCAGCCCTGGCCAGCCCTTGTGTAGCTTCAGAATAGGTGGTTGAGGTGTGAACAGATTTGTTGATATCTGTGTTCTTGTATGAGATGTAACAAATAAATAGGACAACTCTTGCTCCCATGGTAAAATACTTTAGGCCAATAACTGCAAACAAATGCAGCTTGTGACATCAAATTGCTTGGCAGAAATGACAACACAAAAAAAAACAGAACAGAGAAGGGGATGTCTCCTGATTTCATCATGGGAGCAAGAGTTGCCCTTCGTGTTTGTTAGTAATTGTTTACTGTTCCCTGCCACAATTAAGATTTCTTTTCATCAAAACTCAAAGTTGAAGTAAACAGAAAGTAAGAATGGGTGGATGAGATGTGAACAGATGTTTTCATGTCTGTTCTTGTGTGATAGGGTGATCTTAACATCAACACTCAAAAGTTGATCTTTAAAAGTATAATGAAGTAAGACGCAAATGATACCAGATCTGAAGCCTCGCACTTTTGGGAATGTTTGCATGCAACTTCGATTGTTTTAACATACCTGAATTGAAAATGAAATGGGCAGCAGCATACAGAACAAACCAGAAGACTTAAGAAACGTTTTGAAGTGGTGCTGATTTTATATACAAACAAAAAAAACAAAAAAAAGTCTTCAGTTTGACATTTTTAAGTGGTGCAGATTTTATGTACGTACGAAAACAATCAAAATTTTCAACAACAAAAAAGTCTTCAGTTTGACGTTTTTAAGTGGTGCAGATTTTATGTACATACGAAAACAATCAAAATTTTCAACAACAACAACAAAAAATTCTTCAGTTTGACGTTTTTAAGTGGTGCAGATTTTATATGCAAACAAAAACAATCAAAATTTAGAAAAATAAATAAAATAAGAGGTCTTCAGACATTGCAAACAGCAGACAAAGACGCACTAAATGGTTCTTCCTTCATTCCAAAGCTGGAACTGGAGCACTGATGATTGATGGAAAGTCTCGCACAAGAACACGGACAATAAAAACATAAACTTGATCTCATTTCGTCCACTAATACTAATGTTGCAATACTAAACAATCGCAGCTTGGGCTATCACTGCAGGTATGTCCAGATATTGCGAAATTGCCCATCATCAAAGGACCACAAAGATAAGATAATTTTATAATTGCAAAAAACAAACATGGTGAATAGGGAGATGATGCCCAACAGTGATCACACTTGAGGTGCAGTTGTTAGCATTATGAGTTTTGAGATGTTTTTTTCTTTTCAATCTTGTCATGGGTATCAATTTGGGGAGGGGGTGGGAGTGGCAGCTTGTACCCACAGATCCGAAGAGAAACAATGCGAATATCCACATCGTGGAGTACAACCCTGCCATGTAGTCCCTGACCAAATCGGGGATTCTATGGCATCACCTTGATCATCCTGAAAAATTTCTTGTGACCCTTTGTGACCTGTAACTGCAGAAACCTTATGCAAATGATTTCATCGATATATTTATCTCCTTGGGGAGTTTGTTGAGGCTGTTTGTATTGAGTCATTCTAGGAGGCTGTTGCTGGGTGGATGGCCGACACTGTACAGAGAAATGCTGTTTCCACAACTAATTATTGATGGAGGCCTTTGTAAGTGGTGTCCTGCATATGTTGGGATCAGAACGGGCGCCAACGAACATTAGAAGCCATGCAATGTCGCCTCTGGTAGCTTGCCTAGTGATGAACCTCTGTTTTTTTTTATGATAATTATTGATATTGATTAAAAATGCATTCACTTCTAATTGTGCCACATTAAGTGGGAGGGGAGACGCATCTTGTTTTTTCCCTGCAAGTCCCACGGAAAGTCTTGCCCCTTCCCTTTCTTTCTTTCTTGTCTTTTTTTCTTTCAGAGGAGGGGGGGGGGGGATCACAGGAAGCAAAAGCAACTCTCAGAAGTCGAGCTTGCTTCCAAATTTTTGGGACCAATAAATCGGAATTCCTCTTCTCATGGAGGTTCACTCCTTGCTGCACTCCCATCAAAATACTGAAACAAAACCCAAATACATGACGTTAGCAGCAGAGTCACTGGGTTCTAAGCTCGTCCCTTCGCCAGTAACGTCATACATGGGGGGGATGAAAACTACTCTCGCACAGGAGAAGAAAAGCGCCACACCCGGCACTGGCGAAGTCTGCTTGGCGCAGGACAGTGACGTGGGACTGGAAACGAGTCCCCTTTTTTTTCCATAAATTTCAGAGAGAGGAGAGGTCAGGATCAGAACACCCCAAAAGTATTGTTATCAAGAGAACAGTTTTCCTTGTGATAGATAACTGATAACCTCTTTCTAGAAAAGGACCAGAAAAGGAAAAACTGCACAAAGTTTTGAACTTTAATATTTTAAAGGCCCATCCCCACACATACAAATTCAACTGAACCTACCTGACAGGCAGAGGGTGACAGCAGGGAAATGTATTTGGCCCGCAAGCAGCTCACACACCATAATAGAAGGGCAAAAAATGGCAGGCAACACATGTCTGACAACTTTTCATCCTTCCCTCGCCAAAAGGATGCCAACAATAATACAAAGCTGATTTCCTACACCCCCTCTCCAATAGGATGACGACAATACCCAGATGATTTCCCAAACCCCTCTTCATAATATGATGACAACAATGCTGACTGGCTTCCCAGTTCGTTCTCCACAAAAAGATGACAACAACACCATGATGGCTTCCCACATCACTCTCCCCAGAAGATGACAATGATGCCAATATTTACACTCCTCAATAGGGTGAAACAGACAAACAAGATGGCTCCCCACACCTTTCTTGTCAATGCAATGACGACCACAATAACACGATAGCTTGTCGTACCCCCTCTCCTCAATAGGCTATAATGCCAAGATAGCTTACCACCCCTGTTCTTCTCAGCAGGTTGATGACAACAGTACTAGGATTGCTTCCCACACCCCTCTTCTCAATAGGATAAAAGCTACAATAACAAGATGGCTTCTCACACACCATCTGCTCAATAGGATGACGGCTACAATGCCAAGACGACCTACAAACCCCAAACATTAACAGCTCGATGACAACAATACTAGGATGGACTGCCACACCTCTCTTCCCGATAGGATAATGACGACAACACCAACACGCCTTCCCACATTCCTCTCCGTAGGATTCTGACCAAAATGCCAAGATGGCCTCCCACATCCCTCTCCTCAATAGGATGATGACAACAATACCAAAGGGGCTTTCCACTTTTGTCTCCTTAATACTATGACAACAACAATACTAGGATAGGTACCCAGCCCCTGTCCACTCAATTCGATCATAAGAACACTATGGAAATGGCTTCCCCCTACCCTCTGCTCAGTGCTATGAAGAAAAAGACACTAAGATTGCTTCCTCACCCCCATTCCCTCTCCTCAATAGGTGACAACAGTATTTAATTAAGATGGCTTCCCATGCCCTTCTCCCCAATAGGATGACCACAGCAATACCTCCCTCTTCCCTCTCCTCAATGATGTCACAATACAAAGCTGGTTTCCTACACACTGGCAGCCACGTAAGGCACACCTGTATGTTGTCACGCTCAGAGAGACTTCCGCACTGACACTGTGCCTTGTTTTGACTAGCAGTTTCACAAGACGTGTAGGTCTCCATTGGATCAGTCTGTCACTGTCAACAGGTTCGGCAGAAGGCTGTTTTCCACGTTCCCCAGCTCATTTGACGTGCGGTTGATGTTCATCTTGGGGGGGAGGGTGGGGGGGGGGGGGGGGAGATTGGACGTACAAAAAGCAATGTATCCAGTTCCTGAAGTTGAAGTGTTTGTGGTATATAAAGAAAGGAGGTCCTTCACTGTGTCATCAGCTATTCACCAGCTGACGCGTCCTTCACATCTGCTCTGAAACACTAGCGCACTGGCCATTGGGTGCATCTTCAGCTTGCAGCTTTTCCAGGGCCTCCTTCAAGGACCTGGTGGTCAGCTGAGCCAGCACGTCCTTGATCTCTTTCCCCTCAGCCCCTGACCCTGCGGCCTTGCGCAGAGAGGCCTCCATGTGGGGATGACTGCTGATGGCACTGGCTACCAGGTCAATAAGGCGGCTGCGTGATGACTGAGTGCTGGTGGACCTGGCCTGGACAGTAGATAGCATACATGGTAATGGTGATTATACTGTTGATTATCATAGCCCAACCAACCACTCAGGGCCTTTTCAGGCTGTCAAAATTGTACGGGGAAACACCATCTCCTGAAAAATAGGTTAGATCCTGAAAAAGCAAGAAACAACAAGAACAGTCAATGACATGGTGGCTAAAATACTGACATCCATGGGCCAGGTAAGATTAGCCTTTGCTCAAAGCAACAAAGGCAGTCATTCCTCTAAATTTCTGTTTTACAACTTTTTTGTTTTATTATTATTAAAAGATAGTTTGGGCAAGTAGAGTACAGAATGAACAGCTTACCCCATTCTGGTCAGTGAATACAATTTTCACTAGCTGGTCCCCAGACTGAAATAATTGACATGTCATCGTAGATTAGATTCCCTCTGTGTTGTGTGTGTGTGTGTGTGGTGTGTGTGTGGTGTGTAAGCTGGAATTTTTCTTTAAAGGACACAACTACCTCGCTCTCTGCCATTCTGGCTGGGAAGGGGCGTTCCCGAGCTCTCTGATTGGCTGGACCATAGCCATCCGTAGCCAGTGGGTGTGGCCTGCGTGCATCCCTCTGACGATAGGCCTGCTCCAGTTCGTCCCTCTGGGCAAAGGCGGGATTTCTGTAGAAGAAGGGTTCATACTTGTTGCCAGGTGGATAGATCAGAGGCTGTTGGTCCATTCTCTCCATGGCCTCTCTCTTTCTTTGCTTCTTCAGGCGGTGCTGCTTCATACAGCTGCAACAGCCACCAACATCTGGCTGTGAATTAGACACAATCAGCATGCTGTAGACAGTCATTCTGCTTGCTTGTATGAGAATACTCCTCTCTCTCTCTCTCTCCCTCTGCGTGTGTGTGTGTGTGTGTGTGTGTGTGTGTGTGTGTGTGTATGTGTGTGTAAGCTGGGGAAAAGTTGGGGCAGGCAGGAAAATATACCTGTTTTCTATCATCAAAGTGCCCCTCTTTCCCCCTTCCTTTCTTCCAACGTATCCATCCACCAACCCATCCTTCACCACTGCATTGCTTGTTACAACATTGGTTCCTTGTTTGCTGATGGAAACAAACTCCATGAGTACTGTCAATCAAGCCACCCACCACCCCACCATCAACAATAACAAAAACCCAAGGAAAACACACACACACACACACACACACACACACACATGCTGATTAACAATTAACCTTTTATAATACCTTAACTTTGATGCAAACAAGATTGGCTTCAGTCTATGATCTAACAAGCAAGCAGGCCATCAACTGAAGGATTATGGGTCAAGTTTAAGAACGCTATGATTAAAACAGTCAGGTTGCAAAGTGAGATGACTGCAGGTGGAAATCTAAACAAATCTTAGATAAATGTTAGCGAACCGCCCAGAGAAACGTGGACATTCAACGCCTTCTTCCTTGCGCTGAACTCTGAAGCGATCTAAAGCGATCAAAGCTAAGTGAATTTTCGTTATTTTATTCATTTGTTTCTCACCTGAAGAAGACCTAAGAGGTCAAAAGGCGTTGTGTTTTGTCTTGTGACTCGTTTGTCCACGTTTCTCTGGGTGGTTCGCTAACATTTATTTAAGATTTGTTTAAAACAGTCAGTCTTCACATCCCTCGCAAGGAAGGTAGTCCAAAGACAAGAAAGCCTTCCAGTCACAAAAGACCTAAGATAACTGATCACAAGACGGACTGCGTCTATTGGCAGATGAAGAAAGAGCTCTGATGGGCTGGAAGAAGAATCAGTGAAACACCAACGCTTGACCCGATTCCTTATTCGTCACTCCTACAGGAAGTACATCAATCAAGCCTTTACTGAGGACCCTGAGTCATCAGGGATCCCACAACATAAGGCGTGTTTTGACTGGCTTCACAAAGTGCTGGGAACTTCCATGATCGACGTCTACCCCCTAAAGATTGATGGAGCTGGTCACAGACCCAGACGCCCAGGTGCAAGAATGGCAAGTCTATCTTTGGTAAGGGTAGAACATACATGCGAGGAACTTTTCCAGTGATGTTCATATGCCTGAGCCATATTCTAAACTACACATTTGAGAAAATCACTCTCACCACAGAGGGTGTATGGAAGATCCTTAGCAGCCTGGATTACTCCAAGGCTTGTGGACCAGACATTTTTCCATGAGAACCACAGGAACTGGCTGGTGAAATATTCTCCATACTAACTCACACACACACACACACACACACACACACACACACACACACACACATATATATATATATATATATGTCTCGTTTAACTTCAGGAGTCGTACCAGCGGACTGGCACATTGCAAACAGGTCCTTCAAACTACCGACTAGACTCTTATATGAGTATCCCATGCAAGATCCTTGAAGACATCCCTGTCAATGATCTCATATATTACCCTGACAGCAACAGAATATTTTACATTAAAGAGAACAGGGGCTCCACAAACGTAGATCTTGTGAGACACAATTTTTCAGCATCACTGACAGACTTTTCATTAGCATGAAAATAGGGAATCAACCAGTGTCATTTTAGATTTAGCAAAAGCAGTCAACAGAGTCAAGCACAGCCTGCTGTTACACAAATTAAGCCATTATGTAGAGCAAGAGCAAGTTAGCACGTGAATCAATGTATTCCTGCTGGTCAGACAGCAAGCCTGCGCAGCAGTGGTCAACACCATGAGATCAAGAGTAGCCAGCTGGTGCCTAGGAGTTCCACAGAGACCTGTCCTTGATTCAGTGACTTTGCTGGTGTATATCAACGACCTCCCAGAAAAGCCGACTTCACGTGACCAGAACGGCTGTTTGCTGATGCCACTGCTGTCCAGACTGCCTCTGGCATGAGCTACGATCATAACCAGCTTGCAGCAAGACCTGTAACGCCTTGAAGAATGCGAGGAAAGATAAGATATGCCGTTCCATCCTCAGTGGGAAATGTACCACACTCTCTGTCAATCGACAGAAGACTACATCAAAAGACAGTGTTAAGTTCATGGCCAGACTTTGGAAGCTGTCACCTTTGCCAAGTGTGTGTGTGTGTGTGTGTGTGTGTAACTGGTTATATTAAGGGATAAGTGAGATCAGCGGAGGGCAGGAAAAATCTGCGTACCACGTGCAGCATTTGAGGATCAGCAGTAGAAGCAAGACCAACAAGATGGCAGCCAAGCCCGTCGTTGCCATTCTGACGTCTGCAACACACCACAGTGATGTCATCGTACATTGTGACGTCTGTAGCAAATGGAGGTGAAAATTACTGAGTTTTATTTCTGCGACTTTTACCATGCAGATCAACGCTTGATTTTCTTTCCATTCCTGTCAGGACAAATCCCGGATCTGCCCTTGGATCCGGAACTTTATCACAGATCCCCACCAACGTTACCAGGTCCACTTTTGAACAAAATCATGAAGGCAACTTCTATTATAAGTAAATTTTGAAATTCTGTCACAGGAATGCTTCGCTCGGCTTGATAAAGCTTTGAACAATTAGATGGCGGGCTCCCGGGAAGTGTGGACTTCCAACAAGCTGGAACGGATTCTGGATCCAGCTTGGATATGGATCCCCACAAAAGGTAAGGAAAGGGTGAATATTGTGTATTTGTATTAACTGTAACAATGGAGAAAAAAGGTCAGTGCACCTAGGTTGTCATTTTTAAAATTTATTTATTTATCTATTTATTCATCATCTTTTCGTCTATTAATCTATTTATTTTTATATGATGAAGTCAGTTCATGACAGAATAAAACTATTCCTGCCAGGGGAAGTAATAGCACTTTCAGACTGAAAGTAATTTTCCGTTTACCTTTTGTATCACCATATGAAAAATACGAAATGTCAGCGTATACATCATTAAAAGTTGTCCATTCCATGAAAATATATTGCTTCCTAGATCAATTTGTGATGAATAGTAACTTCACAGGCAGTGTTGATGGCCGGTAGAAAATGTGTCATCATCTTGTGGAACGAAATCCCGGATCTGCCCTTGGATCCGGATGGTCATCGCAGAACCCCACCCAAGGTTATTGGGTTGGTCTTTGAAAAACATTCCAGCTTTCCTAACGGATTTTTGTTTTAAATTGATGATGTAGGTTTTGCGTAGTCTCACTGACAAACCATGAAACAGACACGGGTGAAAAGATAATAGATAACCATACCACTTTCTCTTTCTTTGTGTCTCTCTCTCTGATTACAAC
>CM065729.1:10618258-10623258 GCA_033310375.1 Conus canariensis
GCATAGATTGCAAGGCATACAGAATAGCCCTGGGAGTTCCCCTTTACGCTTCCATTTTAGGGACATATCATGAAGCTGGCGTTTTGCCCCTGGATGCTTATCGAAAATTAGCTTGTGCTAAATACATTCTAAGATGTTCTGCTGTTCAGAACTCAAATGAGGATGAACTTGATATGCGATCTGATTTAGATTTTCCAAAACGCGCAAAAACAATACGATCAAATAAAACCATCCTTACGTATTCCTCAAACCTGTTGAAATCTGCCAAAATTGATCACAAAACCATAGCCCCACGTTATCCCCGGAGTCCCATTCCTCATTGGGAACTTATCCCAGCAAGGTTTGATTATAAATACACTGATTTGCAAAAGAATGTTAATAATAACGTCTTAGGTGCTATGGCCAAGTCACATATTGACGATAGTTATCCTAATCACTTAAAAGTTTATACAGACGGATCCCTATTAAATGGTAATGCTGGTTCCGGCTTTGTTATTCCTGCTTTGAAAGCAGATAAATCATTTCATCTTGGAAAGGGGTTCTCTGTCTTTACGGCTGAACTAATAGCAATTCTAATGGCTCTGCATTATATTATTGACATTCCACGTGATTTTTCTAGAATACTTTTTTGTGTTGATTCCAAATCTGTTCTTCAAGCAATGGAATCTATTGCTGCTACCAGTCGCGCCGAGATTATCACCGAACTAAAAATTCTTATCCATTTCCTTAGATCTAGAGGGATAACAGTTGACTTTTGCTGGATTCCGTCACACTGTGGGATTGTAGGAAATGAATGGGCAGACAGAACTGCCCGTATGGGATCCAAAAACTCTGAAAATTTTGTCCATATTAAAATACCTTGGAGTCTTCACGAAGCCTATGGACTCTTAAAAAGAGTCTCTTTTGAGTCTTTTTATAATCTGTATAAAGATTCAGTACTCTTTAAAATACATGCACAAGATTCTTCACTGAGCTGCTGTTCAAGAACTCAGAAATCTACTCGTCTATCTAACTCGTCCATTCAAATTCGTAAATTGTATACAAAGACGTATGTACATGTACACAAATTTCGGAAACTGGAATCTCTCTTTTATAGGCTTAAAGTTAACGCTCTTCGTACAAAATTCCACAGAAATTTACAATGCGCTTGTGGAACAGTCGACAGTTTCAATACTCTGCATTTTCTTTTTGATTGTTCCTATTTTAACTCATCTCTCTCGAACTTCCGACAAAAAGATTCCCAATGCATTTTCCAGAATCTTCACGCCTTTTTTACATTTGTAAATTCGTTGATGTTAAGCCCAGTTGGCTCGTTTGTGCAAATATTTCTAGTTTTTTTTTTTTTTTTTTTTTTTTTTTTTTGTAATTTATCTTTTACATTGTTAAATTTAGAACAGTATTCTCTTTTCAATTGTCAAAGTCGCACACGCACACACACACACACGCACGCACGCACGCACACACACACACACACACACACACACACACACACACACACACACACACACACACACACACACACACTCGCACGTAGGCCTATACTAGCATTTTGCATACACTATTTCCATTTCTCTCATCCACTCATTTCTGCATTATTTTGTCTAATGTCACTTAAAGTGAATAGACGTTAAATTGAAGAACTAACTAACTAACACACGCACACATTGTGTGTGTGTGTGTGTGTGTGTGTGTGTGTGTGTGTGTGTGTGTGTGTGTGTGTGTGTGTCCTTCCCTCTCCCCTCTATCCTTCCTGACCTCCCATCCAATATCCTCACGTGCTTGTTTGTATGGGGGATAAGGGCTGGGTTTGGTAAGGGAGCAGGAATATGTAACATACTGGTCCGACGTTTAAAGCGCTGGAAACAACACACACAGCATGAGCTCGCGTGCTAGCCACGAAGGTGTACGTAACACTAGTTTCCTGGTCTCGTATTATCACTATTGTTGTATTATTTAACAGGCTTGTCATCTGCGGTAACCCGAAGGGTGATTCTAATTGATTAAGACTAATTGCTCTAAGTTTGAGAGTGTTCATGCTCAGGGAGTTAAAGCAGGTATTGAAGATCACACCACAGAACTGCTGGATGATTGACGTAGCCGTTATGACGTCAACTGGTTTCAATATCCCCCCTCCCCCCTCTCCTTACAAACACTGCTAAAATGGATGGCGTTTGTGCAGGAGAGAGAGAGAAGAGAGAGAGAGAGAGAGAGAGAGAGAGAGAGGGGGGGTATGGGTACTTTATTCAGGACAGAGAAATATGGATACTTAATGCAATCAAATCCATAGATAAAAGAGACCATGCATAGAAGAAAAAAGTGTGGGGGAAGAGAGAGAGAGAGAGAGAGAGAGGAGAGAGAGAGAGAGAGAGAGAGAGAGAGAGAGAGAGAGACGGACAGTCAGACAGACAGACAGAGTGAAAGAGACAGAGATTCAGATTCAGACAATTTAATCATTAAGGTCATATGAAAAGGGCGATAACAATAATACAGTAAATAATCATTATAAAGGCATCAGTATCACGAGTCCTTACAATTACAATATACAGTCAATCAAAAAAGCAATGTTTCTCTTAACTGGAAAGCTTTATATACATAAAGAATTAAACTGCGAATCACACTCTCTTTTTCTGATGACATCAGCAAGGGAAAAAGGAAACATACATGGCTAATTATAAAATTTCGTAGGTATTAGCGGCAAACGGAGATTCCTATAAGCAGGGCACTGCAGGACAAAATGATAGAGAAGAGAGAGAGAGAGAGAGAGAGAGAGAGAGAGAGAGAGAGAGAGGAGAACCGTATCAACAGACAGTTAACGGTCGGTAGACGCACTGACCATTGTCCGGTTGGACGTAGAGCCAGACTGAGAAGGTGTGACCACCAGCCAGCCCCACTGAATCCACCCTCAAGGTCACCTGATTGCCCCGTGACGTGTACACATGCTTCAGTCCCAGGTATCCGTCATCACTGTTCGGCGTGACGTCAATAGGGAAATTTGTGACGTCATCCTGACCCTCTATGACGTGAAACAGCTGGCCGCAGCCTCGCGTGTTGTCGTCATGCTCGCTACAAAGCCGGAGGTCGAGCGCTCGGATGTCAATTGCGTTCCCTGCATACCGTTTTGAACCGGCGCGATAGAAACGATAGGAAGAAGACTGATGAAACACGTTAAATAAGGATAAGATTGAGGAGAAGTAGTAGAAGACAGGACTAAGTAGGGAAAACAAATGGGAATAGTAGGAGGAGACAGGACTGAGTAGGAAAATAATGAGATAAGTAGGAGAAGACAGGATTAAGTAGGGAAAGAATGGGAGAAGTAGGAGGAGACAGGATAGAGTAGAAAAAGAATGGCAGAAGTAGGAGGAGGCAGGATAGAGTAGAAAAAGAATGGGAGAAGTAGGAGGAGGCAGGATAGAGTAGAAAAAGAATGGGAGAAGTAGGAGGAGACAGCATAGAGAGAAAAAGATGGGGAAGTAGGAGGAGAGCAGGAGTAGAGTAGAAGAAAGAATGGAGAAGTAGAGAGGCAGGATAGAGTAGAAAAAGAATGAAGGACAGACAAGTAGGAAGAGCAGGATTGCAGATTAGAAATAATAATGGTAAGAATAGGAGGAGGACAGATAGAGTAGTAAATAATTTAGAAGGAAGTATCACGAGTCACAATACAAAAAGAATAAAAGAAGACATGCACGAGCTATAAAAAGAATGTAACGGAATCGAGGCACCTCTTTGAGACATCAGCAGGAAAAAGAAATGGGAATATAGAATTCGAGGATATTAGAGGAAACGAATTCTGGAAGTAAGAGGGCATGCAGGACAAATGATAGAAAAAGAATGGAGAGAAGTAGGAGGAGACAGACAGAGTAGAAAAAAGTAATGGTCGAAGTAGACGATGACAGCACGGTGGAGTAGAACAAAGAACTGAGAGGTGAACGTAGGCAGGAATCACTAAGCACTGATTGGTAAAGAATGTGTAAATGTTCAGGCAGGTGCAGATAGAGTTGGTGAGAAAAGAATTTGGGAGTCAATGATATCGTGAAGGGCGCAGCTCGCAGTATGCGTAGCTGAACAAAGGATGGTGAGAGTCAATTGGTGAGTTGAACGGAGCAGAGTAGAAAAAGGAATGGAAAATAGATGAGAACAGATTAATAAGGAATAAAAATGGGAGAAGTAGAGAAGACATGACTAGAGTAGAAAAAGAATGGGAATAGTAGGAGGAGGACAGGATAAAGTAGAAAAAGAATGGAGATAGTAGGAGAGACAGATAGAGTAGGAAAAGAATGGGAGAAGTAGGAGGAGGCAGGATAGAGTAGAAAAAGAATGGGAGAAGTAGGAGGAGGCAGGATAGAGTAGAAAAAGAATGGGAGAAGTAGGAGGAGGCAGGATAGAGTAGAAAAAAATGGGAGAAGTAGGAGGAGGCAGGATAGAGTAGAAAAAGAATGGGAGAAGTAGGAGGAGGCGGATAGAGTAGAAAAAGAATGGGAGAAGTAGGAGGAGACAGCACAGAGTAGAAAAAGAATGGGAGAAGTAGGAGGAGGCAGTATAGAGTAGAAAAAGAATGGGAGAAGTAGGAGGAGACAGCACAGAGTAGAAAAAGAATGGGAGAAGTAGGAGGAGACAGCACAGAGTAGAAAAAGAATGGGAGAAGTAGGAGGAGGCAGACTAGAGTAGAAAAAGAATGGGAGAAGTAGGAGGAGACAGCACAGAGTAGAAAAAGAATGGGAGAAGTAGGAGGAGGCAGGATAGAGTAGAAAAAGAATGGGAGAAGTAGGAGGAGACAGCACAGAGTAGAAAAAGAATGGGAGAAGTAGGAGGAGGCAGGATAGAGTAGAAAAAGAATGGGAGAAGTAGGAGGAGGCAGGATAGAGTAGAAAAAGAATGGGAGAAGTAGGAGGAGACAGCACAGAGTAGAAAAAGAATGGGAGAAGTAGGAGGAGGCAGGATAGAGTAGAAAAAGAATGGGAGAAGTAGGAGGAGGCAGCACAGAGTAGAAAAAGAATGGGAGA
>CM065729.1:10635758-10668258 GCA_033310375.1 Conus canariensis
TCTTTAAGACAAATTTTGAAGTAGAACCTTTCCGAAGTTCTGAAAGGGGCAAGATCCCTGCTTCATTATAGGTCCCTAAGTTAGATGTATATGTGGGAACCCCAAGGGCAATTTTATACGCTTTGCAGTCAGTGCTCTGAAGTTTATTTAAAAGGTATTGAGGTGCATTAAAAAACACTTCTTGAGCGTAAGTTAGTCTAGAGCGAATAAGGGCAGTTGCTAAAATGGTTAATGATTTCGAATCCTGTCCCCAAGATTGTTTGCTAATTATTTTTAGGAAATTTAAGCTTTTTCTTGCTTTGTTTAAAATAATTATATTCAATATGAGTGTTCCAAGTTAACTTATTGCTTAAGATAACACCCAAGAATTTAACACTTTTTGCATAATTTAAAACAATGCCATCCAACGTAAAAGTAGGAAGTTGTCCTGGATCGTAACCAGAATTAAAAAGAATCATATTTGTTTTTTTCTGGGGAAAGAGAAAGGCCGTTCTCATTTAATAAGTTATTGATCTTATTTAGTTCATGTTGATATTTTATTTTGATGTAATTTAGTGATCTTGATGATGTATTTTTTTTCATTGTCACTTTTGTCCATAGGCATATATCATCAGCAAATTGAGCCACTTCAATATCTTTAGAAAGACTGTTAGGAAGATCAGAAATTAAAATATTTTAATAATATTGGAGAAATTACTGAACCTTGGGGTAAACCCATTTGTAAAGGTCTTGGGTTGGAATATGTATTTTCTATTTTTGTTTGAATGTGCCTACAGTGTAGAAAATCTTGAATAAAATTGTACATGTTCCCGCTGATTCCAATATTTTTTATTTTGTACATTAGTCGTTTGTGCCACACTTGTTCGTATGCTTTACGAATGTCAAAAAAGGTGGCGAGAATGTTCTTACGTCGTGCAAATTGATGTTTTACGTGAGTTGTAATTTTTACTAAGTGTTCAATTGTAGATCTGCCTGCTTGGAATGCAGCTTGGTTGATAGGAATGACACTGTTTTTGTTGCAATGATGTATTAGCCTTTTTAACACTATCTTTTCCATCAATTTACATGTGTTAGATGTTAATGATATTGGTCGATAGCTATTTATATCTTTGAGTGGTTTTCCTTGTTTATGAGTTGGTATAATAATTGAGTCCTTCCAAATCAAGGGCATTTTTCCATTGTCCCAACATTTTTGGAAAAACAAATGTAGAAAATGTATTATATTTTGCGGGAAATGACCTAACATTTCATTTGAAATGCCATCTAATCCCACTGATGTCTTTTTATTCAGATTTAATATACACTCTTGGACTTCCTGCAATGTTATAGCGGTATTTAAATAGTGATTTTCTGTAGGTTTAGGGCTATTATAGATGTCTTTCTTTCTTCTTCAGTTTCGCGGCGTTTTTTCTTGTCCAAGGATAAGCTGTCAATGCTACTGTTGTTCGCAAATAAGTCTGCAAAGGCTTCAGCTTTATCAAAATTTGATGGAAATTCAGATTGTATTAGATTAATTGGACAATGTGGAAGGTTAATTCCATTTTTCATCGTTTTTAATTGTGTCCAAACTTTTTGAATATCTTTTAAGTTAGACACCTCATTTTGACATATAGACGACCAATACTGCCTTTTTGCTTGTGCAGTTATTCTATTTTGGTGATTTTTTTGCTTTTTTTTTTCTCTCAAGAAGTTTTCGTCTTTTTTTCTTTGGGATTTGTCTCTCTTTTGTAATCTTGTTGCTTTTTCTATTTTTTCTTGTTTGCCTGCTGACATGTACCATTCACCAGACTACCGAATGTTTTTTGATTTTACAGATTTTACAGTCGGTGTGTAAAAGTCAGTGTGTGTGTGTGTGTGTGTGTGTGTGAGAGAGAGAGAGAGAGAGAGAGAGAGAGAGAGAGAGAGAGAGAGAGTGTGCGATGGGGTGTTGCTGTTGGTGTTTAAGAGGGTGTGTGTGTGTGTGTGTGTGTGTGCATGTGTGTGCGTGCGTGCGTGCGTGTGTGTGTGAGGGAGAGTATGTGGATACTGGTGGTGGTGTGTGTATGTGTGTGTGTGCGTGTGTGCGCGTGTGCGTGCGTGCGTGCGTGTATGAGAGGTACCTTTCCAGTCGATTCGGGTTTAGTGCCAAGTCCAGCTGACTTTCCACAGATGTGTAAAATACCAGTTTCAATCTGGTCGATGACTAGCCATTCCCGGATGAGACTTTTATTACTGTGAAGCAGACTCGTCAACAATTTTGCTCCTGAATGGTTATATCAAGATTCAACAAAAATTATGCCGTGACCAGGATTCGAACCTGGGTTATCGCGGCCACAACGCGAGGTCCTAACCACTAGACTATCACGGCCACGTGAGGAGATAGAAAATTTAATTTTATATATCTTTTTATAGAACAATCACCGCTGTGTTTACTTTACAAATCAAAGTAAATGTTTTACGTACTCCGCTGTTATTTCATTGAAATCATGCTACCGTTATTGTGAAGTCTGCCTGTTTTTTTTTTTTTTCTTTCCCCAATCTCTAATTAATGCACGAATGCAAGTATGAATGAATGCTCCCCCTTTAATACAGACCAAAATGGCCGACGTACTCGACGTAAGCGTGGACGTGAAAGAAGAAAATGATGACTTCGAGGTGGATGAAGAAGGAGACCGTAAGTACCAAACATATTTATAAACAGCATGTCACTCCCTTCTCTTTGCACACCCACATCAAACTTGATTGAAGCCTGTAGAGTCCATTTTTTTGTGTCGACTTCAGTGGTTATCTTGTCTTCAAACTGCCATCCACCATTTTGTCCCTTGTTCTTGATATACTCCCATTCACCAAGCATAGTCTGTATATTTGTAAGGACTTTACTCTATCTGGTTAAAAACATCAATCGTCCAAAATATGAAATTGTGTTGTACATTGAAATCAGCCTGATATGCAGTTGTCTGTGATTGTAATGAAGTGTATTTGTAATTTTCTGTCATTCGCCGGGTTCGGTTACACTCATGGCTAACAAAACTGACTGTCAAATCTGGAAACTTGTACAATCACTGATGATCATGACTTAAAGGTATGCATTGTTGTCATCAGCAAGAAGAATGAATTATACTGAAATACTAAATCTGTGTTATTCTGATTTGCTGTGTTATTTTACAATAGTTTTTATTTGGTTGTTTAAAATCCACTGTAATTTATTGAATTTTAATAATGCTTCCTTCTGATCTTATTCTGCTTTTCAGAGGGCTTACAAAAGCTGAAGGAAAAAGCAAAGAAGAGAAAAGGACGAGGATTTGATGGAGGTAAGTTTTCGGCATATTACAGATTCACTTCTGCTGAACTTGAAATTACAGATTTGTACACTTCTGCAGAACTTCAGTTGAAGTTACTGGGACTTGAAGGGGGTATGGTTTCCATTTCTTATTATAATGCACACTTCATCTGAACTTCAATTGACAAGCTTGGATTTGATGAAGATTTATGTTTCCCATGCAGTGAAATACATAATTTCATTGAACATCAGAAGTGATAAAGAAGGATTTGGTTGAGTTAAGATTCCTAATTTTTTTCAAGTTGCTACATTTTTGCTGTAATGATCAATTTGGATTTGATGAATTTGTTTCCTGTGTGAATTGTGAATACCACTGATTCTTTAAAACAGCTTTTGGACACAAGAAATTATCAAAGAGCAAAGGATACTTTATTGAATTGAGCCTCAGATTTATTTACTTTTTTTTCTTGTTCTACTTCTCGATTTCTTTTTGTGTGATTGGTTAATGTTGCGAAGCATGATTTTTTTAAAATGAAAAACTCGGTGACAACATCACAACTATGAAAAGAAGTTTGTTATAAGCTACTCAAGGGACAGTCAGTTACTGAAATTGACTGGGTGGAAAGCAGTAATTGTCTGTGAGGTGACTCTGATCTATTTTGATTCAGGTAGCATAGGTTAGCTTTGTGGGTTGTTCAGTCTGTATCTGTTTCCCAAGACTGAAGAAGGCATAGGATGGAGAGGAATCAATTGGTTAGTTTGACAAGAATCAAGCTAGCAATTGATTTTTAGAATATCTGTGCGTATTTTGAAACAATACTAACTAAAAGAAGAGTGATAATTTTGTTCAGGAATAATTTATTACTACAATTCCATTTTTCATATATCTGAAGAACATGACTGAGTGGGGCTTAGGTGGCTGTTTCTCAGAGGTTCAGGTGCTTACTTTTAGCAATGACACAAAAATTTTTTTATTGATATGAAAATTGTGATAGGTGGCCAATGGTTTATAATATTTTACACATTTTTATTTCTTTCTTTCGCACAAATTTTGCTGGGTACTTTTTGAGAAATAAGAGAAGATCTTACCAAGTATTGTAGAAGTTCTAAAACCATTTTTTATATAAAAGCCATGAAAGTAGAGGTATTGCAGAAAACGCTTTTGACTACACAGTACACTCAAGTCTCACTGTACAGCTCAGCAGCCAGTGCCATGCTCATGAAATGCCAAATAAGGGACTTCTTTATGTGCAACTGTCGACATCCAACACAACTGTTTGTTTGCCAACTCTCTTCAACCTGTACTTGGAAAATATCATGTGCGAGGCCCTCGAAAACTTCAGCACTACCATCTCAGTCAGCGGCAGGCCCATATGCAATCTGCGCTTTGATGATGACTTAGATCTACTCACCGGAAGCAAAGTTGAACTCCAAGACCTAAGCAGCAGGCTAGAAGACTGAGCCAGTGCATATGGGATGAAAATCAGCACAGAACAAGGTGATGGTGAACAGCAGCAATGAAGACCAGACTGTAAACATCACAATGAACAGACAAAAGCTGGAAGAGATGGAAGCGTTCAAATACCTCAGCTCCAAACTCACAAAAGATGGTCTTTGTACAGCAGAAGTCAAGGTCAGATTAGCTTTTGCCACATCAGCCATGGCAAAGTTTACAAAACTGTAGAGAAGCAACGAGATAGCTTACCAGCAAAACTCAAGCTGTACAAAGCAGTTGCCCTCCCCATCTTCCCGTTTGGGTGCGAGAGCTAGACCTTGATGGCAGAGTTTGAGAGATTGATCCAAGCGTTTTGATTATATATTTAAAGGAAGGCATACAGAAGACTGCTCCGCATCTCCTGGACAGAACACAGAACCTACAACTCTGTCCAAGAACAGGTAACTACTCTGGCAGGATGATAAGAACTCTTCTTGGCTACGGTCAAGAGGAGGAAGCGGATGTGGTTGGACTCGCATCATATGCCACGACTTGCTGGCAAAGACCATCCTGCAAAGCATGCTTGAAGGAGGAAGGCACAGAGGCAGACAGAGAAAAAGTTGGTTGAAGAATGTAATGGGATGGACCAACCCCAGTCTGTCAGAACTCATGCAAGAAACAGAGGACAGGCCATGATGGAGAAGATTGGTGGAGTTGTCCCTAACAGGAATGAGATGAGATGAGACGCTCCAGTCTTATTTGCATCTGCATTTCAAGTATAGTATTAAGCCCTGTGGGAATAAGAAGTATTGATGAGGTATCGAATGATCTGCTTAGTCCTGATTTTGCAATGAGCCATGGATCTCTGGAGTATTCAGTTATGATAAAGATCTGACACAGGAACAAAAATTATTTCTGTAACTATAAGAAAGTGCTTTCTTGAAGATACGGCAGTTTGAGTGTAGCAACACAGATCTTTGGGCTGTGTAGCCCAAACATGGCAGACTGGTAAGGTGTATCTTCCCATTCTGGGGTAGTTTTTAGAGATGTCTTTGTTGAAGGCCAGTACTGATGTGTGTGTGTGTGTGTGTGCACAGAGGGACCTACCCGCGGAGAGGTGGAGCAGTATGAGGTCATGGAGGTGGATGAGGAGAGCACGCCCACACTGGATGGACCGGGACCTCAGAGATGTCAGTTCTGTCTGTAGCACCATGTTGTGTCTGTAGCCTCATGTTGTGTCTGTAGCATCATGTTGTGTCTGTAGCTTCACAGCAGCTGTCTGTGCTTCCTAACCTGTCGCAGTTCTCCATATTTGTCATGTACTTGCATGTGTAATGTTAGATGTATGAATCTTATTGAGTTATGTGCATTTGTGAGATCAATAAGGGGAGAAAATAGACAACCGAGACAGTACGAGCAGCAGATCCAGTTATCAATAAACTGTGGTAACTATGTTCAGCTTTATCATCCATCATTGGGCTGTGGCTTCACTATGAGCTGTGAGCTGTGTTGTGTGAGGAATGGATGACGTAAGTTGCTGTACAGGAGGCCGCACAACAAGCAATGGCTGCTTGGGTAATGCTAGTGGTAAGCAATGCTAGTGTATTGCAAACATTACTGTTGCTCGACAGTAGCACCACCTGTGTGGCTGTCACCTATGGTGTTGCTACCTCATCATTTGTTTCAAGGCACTGCCACTGTGTAGCTCATAGCTCATAGAGTGACCACAGCCTTAATTTTTCAGTGATAGAGTTCTGTTGTCATAGATTTCAGAAGTCAACTGTAATCCATTATTCATGATTTACTTTGTGAATAGTGATGATCTGTAGACTGTAATGGTGGACTGTGATCACTAACACAAACCCCATCATCTGTGATGAACTTCTGAACTGTAGCAGTAAGTTTTCAAATCTCTATAAGTAGGACCTCTGAACAAACAAATCCTACAAAAAGAAGAGTTTGTTTATAGTCTAGCTATTTTGCATTGAGCTAATCCATTGATGTGAAATGATTCAATAATAAGATGTCCGATGAAAGTGCATACATCCTTTTTCAAAACTAATGTACTTAACAGCTTGCATGTTGGTTGGTTTGTTGGCATGCTTTTGTTTTTGTTTTATGAACAGAGTAATTAATGTTTTAGATTCATTTCCAGCTTCTGTAACAGCAAAAACATTAAATGATTTTAGATATCAAATTGACAGATATTGAAAAGAATCTTGTTTTCAGACTAATTTCATATTGGAAGCTGGTTAAACATAGCATATGCTGTGCATCCCAAATGAGCAATTACACACACACACACACACACACACACACACACACACACACACACACACACACACACACGCATACGTTCACTCTTTGAGACCTGAAAGGGCAGGCCAAAGGCCTGTGCCTAGGTATGTTTTTGTAAGCCAAGTTTGTTTGCACGCTGAGTTCATTGAAAGCATGACAAAAGCTGGAACATCCAGGACAATGAAAACAAAGAACGAGCAACCACTTATCTTCTCATATTCGGTGCAAAATGGGTGTTGAATCTGTTACCTAATGGAAGTTTCATGCACTTGGTGCCAAATGTGAGAAGGTAACTACTTACTCGTTTTTCATTTTCATTTTCCTGGATGTTGTTTCTTATTGCCTGAAGAAGACCCAAAAGTGCAAAATGCATCATGTTTTGTCCTGTAATCTGTCTGCATTGTCTGGCGGAACTAATAACCTTTCTTTCTAGAATTCAAATCTTTTAGTTATTGTTTCTGCAATTCAACATTTGATCTTCAGCTAAGATTCATAAGGTTGCAGTTGCAGTGTTAAACTTTGAAACTTTTATGTACTTTTGGTTGATAATTGCTCTAGCTCAGTGTGTTTGTTTTGTCGATGTATGGGTATGGTTATTTTTGTACATGCTTGTGTGTATTGAGTACATGCTCATGGATATTGTGCCACTGTAATCATTTATTTAAAGCTGGGAATAGTTAATTGGCCTAAACAAACATACAAACAAACACATGTAATAGAGTAGAGGATTTTTCTTCTTTAACACACAATGCCAAGTAGACTTGTGAGTTGTTTACAGTTGAAATGTGTCTTCCTCAGACGTCACAAACGTTTGTTAGACCTTGGGAAGACGTGATAGACATAGGGGAAGATGTGTGTGTGTTAATCTTTGGGGAAGATGTTTGTTAGACCTTGGGGAAGACGTGATAGACATAGGGGAAGATGTGTGTATGTTAATCTTTGGGGAAGATGTTTGTTAGACCTTGGGGAAGACATGTGATAGACCTTTTTTTTTTTTTTTTTTTTTCCCTCCACCACCCCCGCCTTTACCAATTTTTTTTCCTTTTATTTTTTTTCCTTTTCTGTCTTTTTTTTTATTTGCTTGATTTTTTTTAATGTTCTTTATTTTTGGCTTTTTTTTTTTCTCCTTTTTTTAAGGCGGTCCCTTTTTTTCTTTCTTTTTTCTCCTTTTTTTTTTTTTGGTACCCTTCAACTCTCACGCACCCCGCGAGTCTGTATGTTTTATTGCTATTAATGTACACCATTTTGCTGATTTTAATGTTTTGGCTTTTGTTACAGCGTGTCTGGGTTTGGTTTTGTGCTAGTGTTTAGTGTTATGACACTTTCACACTGCGTGTAACAGACAGATACAAAGGTTATAGGAAAAAAAGAAAAGATCACAAAAAAAAAAAAAAAAAAAAAAGCCCGGATATCTTCCGGGAACCATCCTTGAAACGAAACACTAACATAACTATGCAAGGATGATACCAGATGTGCGGGAAGGAGAGAAGGGAGGAACAAAAAACAAAGAAGAGAGCGAGACAGAGAGCTAGAAAGAGAGAGCGAAGGGAACGAGAGAGAGAGAGAGACAGAGACAGACAGACAGACAGACAGAGACACAGAGAGAGAGAGAGAGAGATGTAGTACAGAAATCATACAACTCGTCTCGCAAACTGGCCTATTCCCCTGGAAGGATATCCTTATAGTGAAAAGAGAAAAAGGAAACAAAAGAGAGAGAGAGAGACTGAGACTACAAGGCACGAGGAAATCTCTGCAGCGAGACAATCAGTATCAATGAGAGAGAGAGAGAGAGAAAGAGCGAGAGAAAGATATACAGACAGATAGAGAGAGGGAGACATGGAGAGAGTTTCTATCCTCCTTTTTCTTCCCCCCCCCCCCCCCCCCCCCCTCCCCTTTTTCTGCTCAGCCCCAAGTCTGTGTGTTTATTCTTAATCGATGGACATGCTTGTTTCTTCTTTGATGGCGATTTGTTACACAGTTATATGCCTGGTATTTTTTTTTTTTTACCTAGTCAATATAGTTCATGTTTTACTTGCTTGTGACACTCCCCTTGTACATTCATATCTTGTTTTTTCTCATGCTTGTCTGTTTATGCATGAATTTTGTTTATATGAATACATATGTACAGATACGTGTCTATCAGCTTAGTCCAAATATTCAGGTCAAAATTGGGCACTCTGCCGCAAATAATAAATCAACATAATTTCTATTAACTATGTACACGTCCTCACGGAGTATAAATCAATGTAATCAATGTTACACATAAAGTATTAACATAAATTTCATCCTCCTTTTAGTATGATGTCATTTTCTTCCAATTATTTTCTATCATATTCCATCATATTCTGTAAGATTGTTAAATTGTGTGTGTGTGTGTGTGTGTGTGTGTGTGTGTGTGTGTGTGTGTGTGTGTGAGTGTGTGTTTTGTTTTCTTTAAACTGAAAGTTGTCTCATATTAATCTCTCTGTCAAAAATGAGCCGCAATGCTATAGCTGAATCAGTTTTTTTATAAATACTTATACACATTTTACCAATCAGTATAAGGTGATTTATATATTTGTATTTTTGCAATGAATATCTAGCTCTTGCTGTCCCAAACAATACATCCGTAACTCTTAGTTTTATTTGTACATTTATTTTGTTATATATGGTTTCTTCAACATAATTCCATAGTGAACACACTGTAGGACATTCCCAATAGAAATGTTCCACAAAATCCACTGTATTCCTACAATAGGAACATTTGTTGTTTTCTTTTACTTTCATTTTATTTAAAAGAATGTTTGTTGGGTAAATATTATGTAATATTTTCCACTGAAGAACTCTTAGTCGGGTTTCCTTTGTTACTTCATTAGCTCTGACCCAAATTTCTTTATCTATATTCATTCCAAATTTTCTTAACCAAAACTGAGATGCACAAGGTGTCACTGGCTCTCTGGATTGTGCTATTATTTTCTTTATAGCTTTTGGTTTAGTGTTGTATTGACTTGCTCTGCATGCACATGTGTTTCCCTCTCTTTCCCCTCTTTGGACCCACCGGAACCATGGTTTTGGAAAAGCATTGACTAACAGGTTGTATTCGATGATAGTGTTTGGTTTATTTGGACCCAGTATATTCTGGATTTCCTCTGGTTAATAGTCGATTTTCATCTTGGTGAATAACATCTCTCACATGAGTAATTCTCAGCATTATATGAGTAATTCTTTTCTCTTGCCATGCTTTAAAGAGCAGTGTTTTGCTTCTATGGGTGATCAATGCATTGTTAAAAAGTAGTTGACTGTGGAAATTGTCACTTGTTACTTCTGATAAAGAAGTAACGGATTTGCTTTCTAGATAACTACGAATAACTTCTTTCCAAAAGGCATTATCTATTTCGTCTAATCCTTTTACTTCACGTGCTTTACAATTGATGTAGAAAATACTGCCATACTTTGCCAGTTTTTCAATATGCCATTTTGGAATATACCCCCAGTTTTGATTATCAGTGACTTCAAATAGTTTTCCAGCCCATTGTAGATTCAAGTATTTTTGCTGGTCAATCATGTTAATCATTGTAATACCTCCTTCCTCTGCTTCAGCTTCCATTATTTTTCTTTTTACTTTTTCAAATGCTTTTCTGTTGCTGTGTTTTTTCTGCCATAAGAATTTATATAAGATAGTATTAATTTTACTTAAAATGTTGCTTGGAATACTGATGGATTGCATTACATATGTAAACTGACTAATAAGAAAACTTTTAATCACTACCATCTTACCAAAAATACTTAGGTCTCGTTTGCTCCAATCCCTTATCATTCTATTTACGTGCTCTAACCTGTGTGTCCAGTTGTCTTCAATTTCTTTTGCTAATCTATGTGCTTCAAAGTATATACCCAGTATTTTTATCTTAGTAACTATAGTGAATGGGATGTTTTCATTACCATGTTGCCCTGTTCTTAAAGCTTTTGTTTTTTGTGTATTCATTTTAAGCCCAGAAAATCTTTCAAACCTGGCAAGTATTTCAACCGATGTATGCATATCTTGCGCATGTTTCAAAAACAGAGTCGTGTCATCAGCAAACTGTTTTATTTTCAAGTACATTGGATCAGTCTGAGATGTCATAGGTAACTTTATTCCTTCTATACTGCTATTTCTTATTTTGATAGCGAGAAGTTCCACTGCTAATACAAAAGCCAGTGGGGAAAAGGGGCATCCTTGTCGAATGCCACATAACACATCAAATGGCTCAGAAATCCATCCTCCATTACTAATAGAGCTAACGGTCCCATTGTTTAAGACATACACCCATTTTCTAAAGTCTGCTCCGAATCCAAAGACTTCCAATGCCTGATACAAAAATGTTTTTGATATAGAGTCAAATGCTTTGGAATAGTCAATTGCTAGAAGATACCCTGCTTTTTTAGTTATGTTAAGGTAGTTAATTGCATCGTCAATAGATCTTATTATTGTTGAAATATTTCTCCCTCTAATGTATCCTGCCTGATCTTCACTAACTATCTTATGTATTACATTACAAAGTCTTTCTGCTAATACTTTTGCTAATATCTTATAATCACAATTAGTAAGTGTTATGGGTCGCCAGTTTGTTAATTTATCTCTTTCTAAATCCTTTCCTTTATGTAACAGCGTTATTATTCCTCTTTTTTGTGTATATGATAGCTCCCCTTTCTGAAAAGATTCTGCAAATGAATTAGTAATCATATTGCCTAGTTTCCCCCAAAAGAATTTTAAGAACTCTATTGTTATGCCGTCACATCCTGGAGCTGAACCATTTTTTAACTTCTTTAATGCATTAGTAGTTTCGTTTAAAGTGATTATGCCTTCACATTTGGTTGCGTCTTCTTCACTTAGTCGTGGAAACTGTTCACTTTCAGTGAACATATTAACTTCTTCAGCAACATTATCTGTTGCTGTTTTTTGACTGTAAAGCGATTTATAAAAAGATGTAAGCTCTTGCATAATGCTGCCCTGCTCAGTTATAACTTCTCCTGTTACTTTTTGAAGCCTAGTTATAGATTTTTTCTTTCCCCTATCCTTTTCTAAGCTACAGAAGTATTTAGTATTGACATGTGATAGACCTTGTGGAAGATGTGTATAAGACCTTGGGAAGATGTGTTTTAGACCTTGAAGAAGATGTTTGTTTGACCTTGCAGAAGATGTGTGTTTGACTTTGGTGAAAGGTGCATCAAACCTTGGTGAAGATGTGTGTTAGATTTGGGGGAAGACGTGTGATAGATGTAGGGAAAGATATGTGACAGACCTTGGGAAAGTGTGTGTCAGTCCTTGGAGAAGATATTTGGTAGACCTTGTGGGTATGTATGTTAGACCATGGGGAAGATACATCTTTGATCTTGGGGTAGATATGTATTAGGCCTAGAGGAAGATCTGTGAGACCTTGGGGAAGATATTGTTAGATCTTGGGAAAGAAATATGTGTTAGACTCAGAGGGAAGATGTTTGTTGGGTAAGATAAGTGCTAAATCTTTGGAAAGTTGTGTGTTAAACCTTGGGGCAGATCTTTGTGATGTACAAATTGTGTAAGGGGGGAAAAATGATTTAGATGGTGCTGGTAACAGTGGAAGAGTATGGAAAGTGGGAAATGACTGAGGAGACTTGTCGTGTGTGTGCAGCTGTGGAGGGGTGGATCCTGTTTGCCACCAACGTCCATGAGGAAGCCCAGGAGGAGGACATCCGGGACGCCTTTGGGGAGTATGGGGACATCAAGAATCTCCACCTGAACCTGGACCGCCGTACCGGCTTCCTCAAGGTCAGTCTTCTCTTGACTCGGCTGTCTGATGTTGTTCCTCTCTGCTTTCAGCAGGATGTGTAGGCTTGTCTGGTGCTGTACCAGTTGATTTTTTTTTATCTGTTCCTACGATGACGAAACAAAGCAGCCAGTATCAAGTACAGAAGTGTGTCGTTAAGCAAACATACATGTACACAGTCATTGCACACATCAGTTTGTCTCTCTCACACACATGGGTAGATGCTCACTCAATGAATGTAGAGTAGTTGCCATGGGCAAAAGAAATGAAACTGAAAGGGACTTTGTGTTTAGAAAAAAAAAAGTTGAAGCTGTGAAATCAGACGGCTGGCCTGAATTGAGTATGGAGACCTGTTTACCCTCACAAATTTGGCGTAGTATCCATGATTGCACATACCTAATTATGCCACTAGCCCATAAACAGTGATATTACACATTTTTTAACATATCAGACAACAGTTTGGATAAATTGTGCTAAGAACACAGATGAAAGTTCTTTCATTTTTAAGGCTTTCAGCCAGAGGGAAGATCCTTTTTTGCCATGTTTGGCTTTTTTTTTTTTTACATTGTTGATGCCCCCCTCCCCCCCCCCCCCCCCCCCCCTCACCACCACCACCACCATGATGGTTTCAGCACTGAGAACTGAAAATAGAAATGAGTAGCAGAAGTTCAGCCATTCTCAAAAGACCCCATGCTAACAAGCGCTCCATGAGAGCCATGTAAGGTTACAGCTTCTCACTACATGCCATGTAAGATTACAGCTTTTCACTACATTTGATGATCAGCTTGCTAAAACATGCCTGCAATGACAGGACGCCACTCTGTGCCTTAGATCGATACAATTGCAAAGATTTAAGGCTAAATGAAAAAGATGAAGGCAATATTCAATGGCATGAGAAGCTAAATGACGTTGCTTTATGTTTGTGCGTGGTTTGCAATGCAGAGCTGAAGTATAAATGATATGAAAAGAATTGGCTTATTGAGCATGTTCAAAACCCTGAAAATCCAAAAACTTGAAAGCTGAAACTGATATTTATTGTCTTGGGTTTGCCTTGACCACAAGGTCTCCATCTCTGTCTCTCTGTGGTTCTGTCTCCCCATCCCCCAGTCTTTTTTTCAAATTAATCCCTGTTCATGTCAGTTTCTTTCATAGATTGGTAGTCTGCCATTTGCTGATGTTTACCATACTTGCGATGTCTCTCTTTAAATCCCAAGTGTTCCCTCATTTTATGGACTTACATTAAAATTTTGGTTTTACCCAGCCTCACAGGGGCAAAATGTTTGTCCTGAATGTGCCCTTATTTGCTTTAAAATACCTTCAGTTTCTCACTCAATTATCAAAGTTTCTTCCGCTTCAGTTTTTTTGTTTTGTTTTGTTTCTTTTTTTATTTTTTTTAAAGTTTAAGCGATCTAAGGGTTCTGTCATTTTTGTGAGACATGTTGTCCAGCCTAAGACATCATGATTTGGTAGGGGACCAAACAAAAGACAGTCCCACTCCCGGTCCTTTCTGCAGAACAGTTTAGATCATCCTACAAAGATATGTGGCCTAGTAATCGGTCAAGATTGTGGTGAATGAGTGTCAGGCCTGTGATAATGTATAGTGCAAACTTGGCACTCAAGACAGTTACATGTTGGTGTAAGGGCAGATCTGAAATTTGTACTCTGAGGGACAGAGATCGGAATGATTGTTTTTTCTTTTAAAAAAGAATAGAAAACCTCCTTTGATCAAATTCATTTTGGCCTGAAAAATGATATGGCTATGCTGACTTCTAGTTTTCAGTTTGTCTCTCAGTCCCAGTCATAGAAATTCTAGTTCTTTTCTGTCTTGTCAGTGTTGTCTTACCATACATCTCATCTCCATTTAATTGTCTCTACTGTCTCTCCTGCGCCCCAACCCCCATACACATTTACACACTCATACTTCTGTCTCTCTCTTTTAGTCACACACACACACACACACACACACACACACACACTCCTTTAAACTCATTACGCTCATTGTGCACATTCCATTAGAGGGAAAACACTACACCAGTGACCTCCCAATTAGCAAGGAATGAAATGTACCACAGTGAAACCTTAAGAAGAAGCAACTGATCAGCAGCTGTGTCTTTTAAGGTACTTTAAGTAGTTGCAGAGTATTCATAGCAAATGATTCCTGTGATTCTTTTGGTATGTGGCGAAAATGAAATGAACCAGTTCATAATTGTTTTTATCAAGAGATGTGAAAACAGGGTATGGGTTAGGATGAAGGGAGGGGAAGTGTCACACATCATTGAAAATTTGGAGTCTGTTGAATGTCTATAATACCAGTTTTCATGTGAGATTACTAACTTTTTTTGTCTTTATATTACTCAGACATTTTTTTTGTCTAAATGGGTCTGAATACATGCTTGTCTGTTTATGATTTGATTGTGACACGGGAGGGGAAAGACGGCTATAACAGTCACCATCCTGAACGTTTGTTGCAGGGCTACGCTCTGATCGAATACGAGACGTTCAAGGAGGCCCAGAGAGCCATGGACAACCTGAACGGGTCTGACCTGCTAGGACAGAAGCTAGCTGTGGACTGGTGCTTTGTGCGGGGGCCTCAGCAGAGCAAGTGAGTCACCCAGTTGGCCACTAGCACAATTCTCAGATGACTGCTTCTTGTTCATACAGTGACAAGTTACGACATTCCAGTGAAATCATAGAACATTTGACTAAGCCAGTTTATTTTTTAAAGATCTGTTTTACACCATTATCATGATTTAACAGTTTTCTGTCTTTTGATATTGGAGTATATAAGGGAGAGAATGATAAAACCAGGTCCTAACGCCATCAGTTTCAAGGCAGTGGTATTAAGTTCTTTGATTGAGTGATACACTAATGCTTAAACCTTAAGCATATAGTGACCATAATCAAAACAGTACCCACAGGCATGCGGCAAATCAAACACAGGGATACACATACACAAGTACCTCATGGGTACCACTATTCAAATGAGAAGATGAAGTTACGTACACATCACACACTGGAGCCATCTGCTTCACAGAACAGCAATGGTTCAGTAATGTTTTGATCTGTAGTTAACCCGACTGGATTGTTTTTACAAAGAAAACATAATGATATTACAGAATGTGGATGCCAAAATTTTGTGAAGCACTGACAACTACAGTATTAGCATGAATTTCTCAGAAGCAGCAGATTTATTGGGGATAACTAGTGACAAAGTTAAGGAGGTTTTTCATAGCGACTTTCACCACAAAACGAGGATTTTTTTGTCAAACAAAAATCTAGGGAGCAACATTAACGAAGCCAAGTTGGTCGAGTGAGAAATGTCAGTCAGTTGCTAATTTTGTTAGCCTATGATGAAGCCATATCGATTTAGTTTTGATATTGCAGACCAACAAATTTCTATTTGAAAATTGTGAAAGCAGTAATATTGTACAGTTAGACTGGATATTTTACATGGGAATTTGATATATGCAGAGCTTCGGATTGTTGGTGCGTCTGGGCAATTAGTGTAAACAGTTTTGAACTGAAGCATGGTATCTGGAACATACGTGCCTAGTGTACAGCAACTGCTGTTAGGCTATTTTAGTGTGTCACTATCAGCATTGTATCCAGAAGGAGGTTACAGCTGTAAAATGACAAAACTTTCAAGGGGAAGCACATTACATCTTGTGTTGTTACTGGTTGTAGTAAGTTCTAGTAGCTAATCAGCATTGACTGCTTGTTAACAAACTGGATAATCATTTCAGTGTGCCTCTAAAGAACTGAAAAATTGTTGTTTATACTTGTCAGACAATAACACTATCACGTTTACATTTTTAAGCTTTTACATTTAGTTATTTCAGTGATGTGTGCTGCTGTATTGCAGACTTTATGTCTAGACTGATGCGGCTTACATTATGGCACTGACTGGCACAGGTTATGTCTGGGGGTCCCTGATTAGTTCTCCAACTTTGCAGGACCAGAAATGTAATTCACACAAAAAAACACAAATTCAGATCAATTGACATCACTATCAGATTAGGCAAAGCCTGAGTTTTGCAGGCCCCTGTCTTCCGTCTCCCTCTTTTGCCAGAGAGTTCTGTCCAACAGCACTTTCAGATCTGGTATGATGCGAGTTTAACAGCAACAGCACCTGTCCCACCCACTCACCCCCTCTACCACATGAGTAAATCCAAAACTGACTTTTCTTGTTCACAAGCAGCTGACCATTTGACTCCTGATACTTCAAAAGAATCTGAAGTTCTTCAAGTGTTTGTTTTGTGCTAAATACAACGATTTCTTTTGAGTTTCAAATCATGGGGTGAAATGCTGAATTAAGATTGATTTGCAGAATGATTTTGACCTACCATTTTGTAGTGTGTTGTTGTTTAGCGAAAAGAGGCAAGTAAACTCAAGGAAAAATTTAAACCAAATTTTTTTTGTTTCCAGAGACTGGATTAAAGTTTTGTTCGCTGGTTTGATACTTATTTAGAATGGAAAACAGCACCCAGGCATCAGCAGTGTACCAATTTTAGTTCAACGTTATTTCATTTGATTTTTTTTTTTTTAGCAATATATCTGTGGCACTATTCTGTATTATTACTAATTTCATTTGTGTACTTCAGTTCTTGTAGTCTGTAAAGAGAACACACATACGCATCATGATTCACAAGTGAACAAGCACAGCGCCTTTTCATCTTTATTTTATTTTTTGCAAAATTTAAAGCATCTTTCCTATGTGGGCTTGGATGAGAAAGAAATTCTAACACTGGGAAAATGATTTTTCATTATATCAGTGTGTACCTTGCATCCTGAGCAGTCCTTGACATTGAAAATGCTGGTCCAGGATAGGGCGTTTTTTAATCGCCAGTTGGGCATTATTGTTAAGAAGTTGTTTTTAGTTTGCATGAATTATTAATTTATATAATTTCTTCTAGTAGAAAAATAGTTTCTGATTTTTTTGTGATATGTAACCATTCATAAGACAGCTAGGCATCAAAGCCACATTTTTGGATTGAAACTTCAGGCAAGCTCTTCAGACCACCAGCTTTCACAATGGAAATTGGACTGGCTCACATGGGGCCGAGAGTGGTTAACTTGGCACAAAGAAATGAGGGTTAAGAAGAAGGGAGAGATGTCCTACTGAGCGCCCTGTCATTGTCATTCCTCCCAAAAGGAGTTCAGTTAACCAAAAGGTGATCGATGGTACTTGAAGAGTTGTTCATGCTTGCTGCCAATTTCTAGTTACCTGATGGAGAAAAGCACTACCACATTAACAGAAAATAGCTCCCTGAAATTGATTAGATCCTCCTGCTGCCCATGAAGAATGGGTATCAGAAGAACAATGATAAGGGTTTAGTAAAGAGGATAGTTATTTTGAATATATGCCATATATGCAAAATATGCCAGATGTACAGTGTGTGTGTGTGTGTGTGTGTGTGTGTGTGACAACATTTGGATGGGGAATGGGGAGTTTGTATGTCAGTCAGATCAGGATTTTATAAGAAAAAAAAGCTGTCACCAGCCTACTCAGTGAATGGAACAAATGAGTGTTAACACAGAAGCAGCACATTTTGACCGTGATGATTTTCTACATGCAAGACAGGCAAAAACCCAGTAAAGAGAAAACAGTGACTTAGTTATGCTTGGTTTGCATCTTTGTTTGAATTAAATGAATAACTCAAAAAAGGAGATGGTTTGTAAATGAAATATGTTTGTTCCATATCAGTGAATAATTTTGTTTCATAAAATTTGTCATGCATTTATTACAAAGCAAATAGTCGTATTTTAGGGGAATAAAGTTTGTGTGATCAACTATGTGTATTTTTGGTTTGTTACAGGAAAAGCAGAAGAAGCAGTCGAGGAGATGATCGCAGGCGTCGATAATTTCATCATGTTGATGAATGTATATGTGTGTGTGTGAATATAACTACTTGTTTCTTTTCATTAAAAAACACAAAAAAAGGTAATGTTCCTTTCATTCTTGATCCTGTTACTCAAATCACATTTGGTTCACGCAAGGCAGCATCGTCATATTATACCGTAGAAACTGTCTTTGTTGAAAAGTTTGAAGCTTTTTCTTTTTCGCTTTTAAGTTAGTTTTGAAAACAGGAAGTAAAGGAGCATTACATAGAGATGGAGAGAGAGAGGGAGAGAACAAGAGAGAGAGAGAGAGAGATGGACAGGAGTCATTGTGTGTTGTCATTAAATCTTGATACTGTTTCTGCATTGTGATCTGAGAAGAGAGAGAATGGGGAAATGAATGCCAACATGAAAACATGAGCATTGATGCATTAAAATGAGGTTTAGGACCGTTTCTTTTGAAGGCCATTTTTCTCGTGACACGGTTCCATAAAAATCTGGCACGGAAGATAGATCCTGGCTAGATCCTCAACAAGGGCCTGAAAGGTTGTGCACTGTAACGATTTGATGCTGACAACCATCCCATTGTTCTCAGCAGTCCTCCTGTTTAATGAAAATCATTCTCTGAATCCATGATTTCCAAACTCTTTCCCTAAAATGTGGAAGGGGAGGGGTTAAGGGTGGGGGTATCATGTTTGGGCAAGGGTTGGTTGTCATTTTGGCAGATCTCTCCGGAGGTGGAAAGGAGAGGGGGGGGGGGGGGGGGGGTCATTTTTGGAAAAAGTTGGGTGTCACCTTGGCAGGAAACCCTGGAGAGGAGGGGAAGTTGGAAGGATGGTCATGTTTGGGAAAGGATTGGGTGTCGATTGGTTTCTGCTGAAAACCTGTTATTGTGGATCTCTTGGAATGATCATTTGGTCTATTTTTGTCATGGAGTCTTGTTTTTTGTTCTTATAGGAGTTGGAAGGAAACTGGGATTCACAAATCTGAACAAATATTTCAGCAGCTAACATCACATTCATCCATGGCAGAAAATAAGCGGATGGTTTTGAGAAAGTTGGGATTTGGAAAAGAGATAACTGCTTCTAAAACTTGAATTTTGAGGAGACATTTGTATACCCCCCCCCCCCCCCTCCTCATATGCTACACAGTATACAGTCGCATCCTGATGCCCCATTCCTAATCTGTTCCACCTTTTCATTTAACTGGGCTCCAGTCACAGTCATAGTGATGAATCATTGTGTAAGAGGACAAGTCCTAACAGTCCTTTCCTACTGTCAACAGCCCAGCCCCAGTCTACTCCACCTACTCCTTTAGCTACGCCCCATCAGGCCCTCAACTTCTGTCAGGTCTTGTCCATGGCACACGTGTCCTGTGGAGCGGAGACCATACAGATGGAACTGTATTTCCTTCTGGCCCACCACAACATAGTTTCTTCTCATTGTTTATGGCATCGATGCAGCATCATTGAACATTCTCTCCTCTTACTTATTATGCACTTACATTCAGTTCAAGTGCACGGGAATTGCACACACAATGATGACAGTTATATAGATGCTGACATGGAGATAATCAGCCTGGATAAGAAATCAACACAATAATGTGAACCACTGATATATTCATTTGCAATTCTTGGCTGAGACACCCAGCAACCGAGCATTATGATTGGTGTGATTTGATGATTAGCAGAGGCCAGTGTTATCCACATGGCAATTTTTATACTGAACACACACACACATACACAAAATACATGCGTGCACGCACATGCACATGCATACACACACGTAAAGTGAACACGCACACATAGATCTTTTAAAAACTAACATCATTCATCATTGTGACTTGGCAGTTATTTTCAGATGTGAAGCTTAGTAGGTGATGTCCTGCATTGTCCAATCAGAACAGGCATCACAGAACACCACCAACATGACTTGACAGCAGTGCAGCGTCTCCACTTTCGGGGAGCTTCATGATGATCTGATGTTCATGGAGGCTGCAACATAAGGGGTCTAGGTGGGGCAGTGTATTAGGGAGTCATAATGAGCTGTTTTGGAATCAGAATGCTGAGAAGATGAGGGTAACACAAAGATAAAACCTGGTGCACTTAGACATGCACAAGTGCACACACACACACACATACATGCATGCGCGCAAACGCATGCACACACACACACACTTGCACAGGTAAGCAATGAATTAAACGCCATGCACAAGAAATGAGAAAAATGGGACAGATTTTTATTTTCCTTAATTGCTTCCCTTGCTGTATCTGCTATAGACAGGGATACAGATTAATGGTCTGGACCTACCCGATGACTTCAGTGAACTATTTCAACAACTCTACTCTTTCTGTTGCATTCCTCTTTCCCATTTGTCATCAACAGACACTAACGCATGACACTTTAATTTCATAAGTTAAGGTTGGGTTTATCATCAGTGACGACAATCTCGTTGGACTTTAATTATCATTATTCCCAAATATGAATACTAGTAGAAACTTGTACATCAGATAATAAGATAGATGTTTTTAATTTTCTTGTTCTTACAAAAAACTGGGAAAAGTCTATTAGTATAAAACATGTACGGTTCATATAAATGCAGCAATTATTCAAAATATCAAAGCCAAAGAAATTACATAATGGCACAGGTGTTCAGGGAAATGTACAGTAATATACACACTGAAATTATTCAAAATGCATATTAAAGTCAAAGAAGTTAACCAATAGCACAGGTGTTAGGGAATGTACTGTGATATGCATGCAGATATTTAAAATAGCGGAGTCAAAGAAGTTACATAATGGGACAGGTGTTACTGGAGTGTACTGTAATATGCATGCAGATATTATTCAAAATGCATACTTAAGTCAAAGAAGTTAACCAATGGCACAGGTGTTACGGGAATGTATTGTAGTATACATGCAGAAATTATTCAAAATGCATATTAAAGTAAAAGAAAGTTAACCAATGGCACAGGTGTTACGGGAATGTACCGTAATATATATGCAGAAATTATTCAGACTGCATAGTATCGAAGTCAAAGGAATTAGTCAATGGCACAGGTGTTCCGGAAATGTACTGACTGTTCTGTTTGCAAGACAGCATTCACATCTTGGGATAGTTTTCCAACTCATAGGGTTGAGGTTCGTCCCAAAACTCCCATATTGGCTTGCTGAAAGAATCATTACGTCGGAACACTGTGTCCCGTGTCGTCACGGCTGTTAGTCCCTGTTGACACAGTGAAAATTGTTATAATGGTAACACTAAAGACAGTGTTCATTAATGACAGTGTCATTAATCTCCATCAAGACGGTGAATGCTGTTGACCTTGGAATACAAAAGCCAGACCTTAGAACTTTTGACAAACATATTCACTGAGGTCTAAATGGTCATTCCAAACTAGTGCATCTGTGACGCTGAAAATTTGGGATGGTTTTGATTAAGCCTATTTGACAATGAGACAAATACACCACCCATATGCAAGTAAATATTCAGGTCAAAGTATGTGAGGTTAAACTCCTCAAACGGCTGAAGTATGAAAAAGATCACAGAAATGATTGTTCCATTTAGAATCCTCGGTGTGTTTCCTTTAAGCTCAGGTCAAAATATGTGAAGTTCAACTCCTCAAACAGCAGAAGTGTGAAGAAGATCACAGAAATGACTGTTCCGTTTAGAATCCTTGAACGGTGTGTTTCCTTTAAGCGCTGCGTACTGGTGTGTACACTTCAGATTGTTACTTTGTACAAAGGGAAGTAATATTTGTAATCATATAGTAAGTGTGTTGGACCTGCATTTACTTCCCATTCATATTCTCATCAATGAGTAACCCCACTACCCACAGTCGACCCCTTGGAACTCTTCTATCGTTGTGGCAATATTCAGAAACGTACTTTTCCCAGTATCATCGACCGCCTTGTTCGACTGAGTCAAGACTGTTGTTTTCTCTCTCTCTCTCTCTCTCTCTCTCTCTCTCTCTCATACATAAACACACACACACACCTAATCACAAACTTGAGAAGGAAGAAAAGTTTTTTGTGAGGCTGGATCTTGCATTCAGGAGACGCTGCCTAGACAAGGTCTGTTGCAGCATTAATTTAATCATCTGTAGCAAACTCTAGCAGCGAGCAGAACAAGACATTGGCGACAGATCACTAAATTATCTTGGGATCGCATCTCATATACGAGAGAAAATGTCCAGCAGTTGTACTGTTCGGTGAACAGAGCTTGAAAAAAAGTATCATTGTCTGATTGGTGCATGAACAGTAATAAACTCCTCTGATTGGTGTGTGAAAAGTAATCAATGCCTCTGATTGGTGCATGAAAAGTTATAAACTCGTCTGATTGGTGCGTGAAAAGTAATCAACTCCTCTGGTGCATGGAAAGTAATCAACTCCTCTGACTGGTGCATGAAAAGTAATCAACTCCTCTGATTGGTGCATGAAACGATAAGGGTCCTAACCTTCCAACAGCCAGATGAGCTGAAAAATAGCCATTTTGTTAACAAGAATTTGTTCAGCGGCCATTTTATCATTCTTGTAATAAATGTTATAATCTTAGTGCAGACTGCACCTTTGTTACAATTTTAATGGTGCTGCATTGATACAGTTCAAGCGACATGATATCATTCATCTTTGCCATGTTCACAAATGTGACTCCTTCACCAAAATTACCTCGATTACTGCAGAACGTGCTTTAAGACAACAATCAACAAAAATGCTTCTTTTTTCTTCTAAGTTTTCTGCTTGTAGGTAGTACTTTTTTTTTAGTCAGTCATGTTCAATGTTGCTCATCCAAACAGGTTCAGTCCTTTTCCTCTGCCTCTCCGACCTCCAGTACTTCTCTTTCCAATCTTCACTTCTTACAGTACTTTCGTTAACAGCCTCTGTATGAGACGCATGCAGGCATGTGTGCGTGTGTTTGTTGTATGTGTGAATACAAGTATGTGTTTGCGTGAAAGCCCTGTACTAAGAATGCTCTTGCAGCCTTTACATTTGTGTCATATCACACACACACACACACACACACACACACACACACACACACACATTTGCATGCATGCTAACATATGAACACACACACACACACACACACACATACATACACATCTGCCCGTATGCATGCAAGCGTTACAGAAATCCTAATAAATATTTCTCACATGGATTTTGTCCTTGTGCTCAGTCAATGTACACACACACACACACACACACACACACACACACATACACACACACACACACACACACGCACGCACACACACACACACACACACACACACACACACCTGTGAGTAATGCATGCAAGCAGTACAGAAATCCTAATAAATATTACTCACGTGGATTTTGTCCTTGTGCTCAGTCCAGAAAGTTACAGGCTGTTCTCTTCTGTAATTGTGGTCCTGTTCACACCCAGGAATAACAAGAATAATTAAAATTGTAATGATGATTGAAAAAAAAAACACATTCATTTGGTTCTACACAACTTGCATGCATATTTAAACATACATACACAAGACAAAAAATGTACCAGTATCCTTCTGAGAACAATACCGCTGCTACTCAATGAAGAGGAATAGGGGTGAAGAGGGCAGGGAGTGCATATGTGTGTGTGCGCGTGCACTTGTATGTGTGCGTGGGGCAACGATGTGTACAACCAATGTGAACAAGTGACCACACTGTGCTGACCGTCAGGGACAGCTGTGGGGGAGGTACTCACTCTGGTGGGCGGGTTCCTCTGTGGGGTGAAGTCAAAGTCGTAGGACACTGTCTTCACAGAGCGGAAATCCGTGGGCTCTGGCCCAGGGTCGTCCTCCACTTTCTTCTCTTTGCTGGGAACACGGACCACACTATGGTCAACAGGATAACATGGACCACACCACAGTATTAGGATAATATGGACCACACTACAGTATCAGGATAATGTGGACCACACAACAGTATCAGGATAATGTGGACCACACAACAGTATCAGGATAATGTGGACCACACAACAGTATCAGGATAATGTGGACCACATTACAGTGTCAGGATAATATGGACCACACAACAGTATCAGGATAACATGGACCACACCACAGTATTAGGATAATGTGGACCACACAACAGTATCAGGATAATGTGGACCACACAACAGTATCAGGATAATGTGGACCACATTACAGTGTCAGGATAATATGGACCACACAACAGTATCAGCATAACATGGACCACACAGCAGTTTCAGGATAACCTGGACCAGACAACAGTATCAGGAAAATGTAGACCACACTACAGTATCAGGATAATGTAGACCACACTACAGTATCAGGATAATGTAGACCACACTACAGTATCAGGATAACATGCACCACACCACAGTCATCAGGATAACATGCACCACACCACAGTCATCAGGATAACATGGACCACACCACAGTCATCAGGATAACATGGACCACACCACAGTCATCAGGATAACATGCACCACACCACAGTCATCAGGATAACATGGACCACACACAGTCATCAGGATAACATGGACCAACTACAGTATCAGGATAACGTGGACCACACAACAGTATCAGGATAACGTGGACCACACTACAGTATCAGGATAATGTGGACCACACAACAGTATCAGGATAACGGGGACCACACAACAGTATCAGGATAACGTGGACCACACAACAGTATCAGGATAATGTGGACCACACTACAATATCAGGATAATGTGGACCACACTACAGTATCAGGATAATGTGGACCAAACTACAGTATCAGGATAATGTTGACCACACAACAGTATCAGGATAATGGGGACCACACTACAGTATCAGGATAATGTAGACCACACTACAGTATCAGGATAACATGGACCACACAGCAGTTTCAGGATAACATGGACCACACAGCTCTTTCAGGATAATGTGGACCACACAACAGTATCAGTATAATGTGGACCACACAACAGTATCAGGATATGGGGACCACACAACAGTATCAGGATAATGGGGACCACTCTACAGCATCAGGATAATGTGGACCACACTACAGTATCAGGATAATATGGACCACACTACAGTATCAGGATACGGACCACGCCAGAGTTAGGATAATATGGACAACATCACTTGATGTTATGAACTACACCACAGTCATCAGGATATGGACCACACCACAGTCATCAGGATATGGACCACACTACAGTCATCAGGATATGGACCACACCACAGTCATCAGGATAACATGGACCACACCACAGTCATCAGGATAACATGGAACACACCACAGTCATCAGGATAACATGGACCACACCACAGTCATCAGGATAACATGGACCACAGCACAGTCATCAGGATAACATGGACCACACCACAGTTACCAGAATATGGACCACACCACAGGCATCAGGATAAAATGGACAACACAATGGTCATTAGGATAACATGCACCACACCACAGTCATCAGGATAACATGGACCACACCACAGTCATTAGGATAACATGGAACACACCATAGTCATCAGGATAACACGCACCACACCACAGTCATCAGGATAACATGGACCACACACAGTCATCAGGATAACATTGACCACACTACAGTCATTAGGATAACACTGACCACACTACAGTCATCAGGATATGGACCACACCACAGTCATCAGGATATGGACCACACCACAGTCATCAGGATAACATGGACCACACCACAATCATCAGGATAACATTGACCACACTACAGTCATCAGGATAACATGGACCACAGTCATCAGGATAACATGGACCACACCACAGTAGTTAGGATAACATGGACCACGCCACAGTTACCAGATTATGGACCACACCACAGTCATCAGGATATGGACAACACCACAGTCATCAGGATATGGACCACACCACAGTCATTAGGATAATGTGGACCACACCACAGTCATCAGGATATGGACCACTTCACAGTCATTAGGATAATATGGACCACACCACAGTCATCAGGATAACATGGACCACACCACAGTTACCAGAATATGGACCACACCACAGTAATCAGGATAACACGGACCATACCACAGTCATCAGGATATGGACCACACCACAGTAATCAGGATAACATGGACCACACCACAGTCATCAGGATAACATGGACCACACCACAGTTACCAGAATATGGACCACACCACAGTAATCAGGATAACATGGACCACACCACAGTCATCAGGATATGGACCATACCACAGTAATCAGGATAACATGGACCACACTACAGTCATCAGGATAACATGGACCACACCACAGTCATTACGATAACATGGACCACACCACAGTCATCAGGATAACATGGACCACACCACAGTTACCAGAATATGGACCACACCACAGTCATCAGGATAACATGGACCACACCACAGTCAGCAGGATAACATGGACCACACCACAATCATTACGATAACATGGACCACACCACAGTAATCAGGATAACATGGACCACACCACAGTCATCAGGATAACATGCACCACACCACAGTAATCAGGATAACATGGACCACACCACAGTCATCAGGATAATATGGACCACACCACAGTAATCAGGATAACATGGACCACACCACAGTCATCAGGATAACATGGACCACACCACAGTTAACAGAATATGGACCACACCACAGTAATCAGGATAATATGGACCACACCACAGTCATCAGAATAACATGGACCACACCACAGTCATCAGGATATGGACCACACCACAGTCATCAGGATAACATGGACCACACCACAGTCATCAGGATAACATGGACCACACCACAGTTACCAGAATATGGACCACACCACAGTAATCAGGATAACACGGACCACACCACAGTCATCAGGATATGGACCACACCACAGTCATCAGGATATGGACCACACCACAGTAATCAGGATAACATGGACCACACTACAGTCATCAGGATAACATGGACCACACCACAGTCATTAGGATAACATGGACCACATCACAGTCATCAGAATATGGACCACAGCACAGTCATCATGATAACATGGACCACCTCACAGTCATCAGGATAACATGGACCACACCACAGTCATCAGGATATGGACCACACCACAGTCATCAGGATATGGACCACACCACAGTCATCAGGATAACATGGACCACACCACAGTCATCAGGATAACATGGACTATACATCACAGTCATCAGGATATGGATCACATCACACCATAGTCACCACGATATCTGTTGTTGTCATCTGGAGCTGTTGATGCCCTGCATGTGCTTACACACACACACAGACACACACCACACACACACACACACACACACACACACACACACACACACATGCACGCTGCTAAAATATTACTTCATTAGACTGGAGATTTTGTCAGTTGCAGACATGCTGCTTACCAGATATTTGCAAAATGCATCTGCTGCATCAGTTCTTTCTTGGAGCCTGTCAGAAGAGTTAGACAGACAATCAATCAAACCTGTCTGCATCATAAGTGACATGCAACAGAACTCGTCACAGGATTATGAACTGACGAAATTGAAAGAAAGATGCACAAATCGAGTGAAAATATCATAAAAATATGCCTACGAGAGTGCACTGAAACAATATATACCATCCACAATATTCATCTACTGGTTTGTCCATTTTCCTATTCATTGATTCCTTTATTCATTCATTCATTGGTTGTTTGTGTCTATATTTACAGTATTCATGTACTTGTGTAAATGTGCGGCTTTTTCGCACAGCCATACTTAAAAATAGACTTATGTGATCTTTGGGCTCAGTAGTTCACGTAACAGAAATATACAACATTATTTTGAATGTTATCTCCCTTATTTCATTTCTTCTTCTTCTTTCTTCTTCTTCTTCTTCAAATGTTGGTCTTTAAAAGTGCAAAAACAATACGAATTACATGCCAAAATAACTATATATCATGCTTGTTCAACGTTACTGCTACACATATATAAGCGAGTACCATTTCCATTTTATAGTAAATGTATAAATCAGGATCTCCTTGTTTGTGTGCACTCTCTAGAGCTAGGACAGCTGTCCACACCGACCCATCGAAGACAAATTTTATGTCTCTGAGATGTGTTTTCTGCATCCAAAGACATCCCTGCAATATCTTTATCCTTGTCTGTTCTTGATTTACCTCCCATTTGACAAAAAAACAAAAAAACACCCCTCCCTGTAAAACACCAACTTTTAAGGATTTCCAGGCATCTGTCGGTATTGAGGCTCTACATGTATAGGTGTTTTTGTTCTGATGTGGTGTGATGTGCCGTCAACTGACAAGAAGAAAAAGTGCTCTACTTAAGATTGCTATTTTCATCATGAATTCGTTTGACAGAACACACCCCACACACACACACACACACACACACACACACACACACACACACGCACGCACGCACGCACGCACGCACACATGCACACACACAGTCCTTGGGATGAGTACATGTGGACTCACATTCCAGAAGGACTACATGGCAGTCAGAAAAAAAAATGTAACCTTTATCTCAAAGTAGTTCGTCAAGGGTGGGTGTTCCTTTTTATCTGCTTGGAGTGAGGGTGGGGGTATCGTTGTTACATCAGTTTGAACTAAAATCACTGACATACTGTGCTTTGTCATATCCATGGTCTCTTTGTGTGTGTGTGTGTGTGTGTGTGTGTGTGTGTGTGTGTGTGTGTGTGTGTGGTGTGTGCGGTGCGCACACTTGTGTGTGTGTGTGTGTGTGTGTGTGTGTCTGCGTGCGTGTCTGCGTGCGTGTATATGTGTGTGTGCGTTTGTGTGTGTGTTCGTGCGTGTGTGTGCGCTCGCACGCGCGTGCTCGCATGCACATGTGTATTTGCGCACAAGCGTGATTTCCCCCTTTTTCTAGCATCAACGGGCATGTTTGTGTGTTCCTCATACAAGCATTCGAACGTTTGACATGTAATCGGGCAATGGGTATGTAGTGCGTTCTCTCACATTTAAATATCATTGTTAACCTCATCCTTTCATACTGTAAAAGCAACAGTGATCGAAATTTGAAAATAAATGAATAACTATTTAAACAAAAGTCCAGAAAGAAAGGTGTTCTCACCAACTTTGCGAGTGGTGTCCAGCACAGGCGGGGTGTAAGTGACGCGAACGGTGGTCTTGTCTTCGGCTTTAGCGTTAAAGTCAGTGGTCAGCACGCCTTTGTGGCCGTGACGCAGCACCTGCAGCTTGCTGGTGATTTCATCTTTCAGCTGGACATCGGGGTCAATGTTCTTCACTGCACGCTGGAGACAGAAATCAACACAAATCATGTGTCACTCGGCTTCGGTGCTCTGGAAGCCTTCTCAGTCTGAACCTGCCCCAAACATTAAAGAAAGGTCTCTTTGAGGCTCCAGCCCAGAATCCTTTGTTCCCCAGTGTTCTCACATATGTGACAGATGATTTGTAGATACAGTCTGACACATCATCATAAATCTATCAGAAAATGAGGCAATAAACGAAATCACTTCATGATTCCAGCCCAGAATCCTTTGTTCCCCAATGTTCTCACATAATTCTGTGACAGATGATTTGTAGATACAGTCTGACACATCATCATAAACCTATCAGAAAACGAGGCAATGAACGAAATCACTTCATGATTGTTATACTTCAATACTCGACTTCCTTACCTTAGATTGCCGAGTTTGTGGAGCACACAAAAACACACACACACCAACACACTCACACACCAGCACACACACACACACACATACCACACACACACACACACATTGTGGATGCTATTTAAAAATACGTCCGCATCAGGTCCTTACAAATAAAGGTGAGAGCAGGTACAAGGCTGTAATTGACTCAATGGTGAATGACACAATGACAACTTGGAATCTTGCTTATTTTCAAGGTTAGGAATTCCCTAATAATTTTTTTTTCTCTCGTTTTTTTCTTTTCTTTCGTAATCCTGGGAACACGTGAATGACAAAATCTACTTTTCCGGCCAAATTCTTGGTTACCTTCCCTTAGTGTAAAGGACATGATTCTGCCCAGCTTTTGAGAGGAGAGAGTTGGCAGGAGTTAATCCCTCAAATGTGGGGTGGAATTTCAAATAGGGGAATCATCAGCGAGAGGAGCTGACCCAAGCGCAGCTTCGTCTAATGGATGAGATCGCAGTGAGGGGTAACTTAGCTGGTAGTTTGGAGTGTCAGTTAAGATGTCTGGAGAGTGTGGTCACTCGGCAGACATGCTGGCTACAGCTAGTCTGGGCAGACTGGTTTAAAAGGCTAATCAGAGTCTGGGAAGACAGCTTTGGAATTCGGCGACATCGTAATTGTTGTTGCCTTCGCTGAGGAGGCCTTGAACCACCCTTTGACCATTGCTGGTCTGGATGGAGTGGTCTGAAAGACCAATTAGCGGACGGGGGTACGGCCCTCGAAGTCTGTGACGCCGTAGTTGGTGTTGTCTTAGCTGAGGAGGGTTTGAGCCTTTACAGAGGTTCCCCAGATGGAAGTCGTTGGCGACGGAGTTGACATACGCCGCATTTCGCCCTAGATACGGGCCGTGTGAGGTAGAAAGATCCAGCCACTTACATGATGGTCGGCCTCGTTGTTTGTCAGGCCGTATGGGATAGAATGTCAGTTCGAGGTTCGGAGACAATTATAGCAGCCCGGCAAAGCCGGAAATATCCTCATCAGACGCTTGTAATGGTTCCGTTGCGACTCAGGCGTAGCGACAGCCACAAAGAGAGTTTCTGGAAAGATCTGGTCGAAAGAGGCTGGGAGGCCTATGTACTCCCAGCGTCCTGGCTCTAAGGCCATTTTCTTCACTGAGCAGAGTATGGTGAAGGCTGCGACGCTGATTCCGTTATCCATGTGTTTGTTAATGCACGGGGCTGAAAAGCAACAGCCGCGCCTTGTTGGGCTGGTGTGTAGGCCTAACGGGTGAAACGTGAAGAGCCGTAGCGTGTAGCATGCACTGTCCTGAGGTTGGTTCGGTCCAAACTGGTGCCTTGGTCCAACTACGATTTGAAATAAAAGAGGAAACCAACGAAACTGTCCTGCCATGAAGGTCCTGAGAGATAACTTGGCGGATGCAAGAGAATCAGAGCTATAGAAAGAGAAATGAAAGTTGTTCCATGTAGAGGGTGATCGCTCTCCAAAGGTGTCAATATAAAAGCCATAATCATGCTAGATTTTTGCCCTTTTCCTATACTATAGTCTGTAAAGTTTCATGCAAATTTGTCTGAACATACCTTTCTTAATTCCGTAGCCCCTGCTGTGTTCAAGAAAGCTTTCAGGTCATTATATCAAAACTTGGCCACATCAATACATGACACGAGTCCAACCCATCACTGCTTGTCTTCTTCATTGCTACCTACGATTTTTATCAACAACAACAAAATGATGATGATGATGATGATGATGATGATGATAATAATAATAATAATAATAATAATAAACAACTGTACTCATATCATAAACAACTGACTGGATACATGCCAATATTACTGGATTGCCACTTCTTTCTCCTTGGTACAATACATATTTCATTTTCCTTTAAGTTTAAGGACCCTTATTTTTCTGTCACGAACTTGAAGACAGCATTTTTTAAGTCTAAGCAGTTCAGACGGAAAGGTCAAAGTTTGTTGGATCACTCAATAACTGCTGTATGAAACTCAACGTCTATTTTGTGTTCATCTTCTGAAGGTTAATCCCCTAGCCTTATCCTCAACCTGGTCCTAAACCAAATCCAACTTTGACATTTCCCTAACCTCTAACCATTCAGAAAACCTGAAATAATAATAATAGTAGTAGTTATAATAATAATAATAATAGTAATAACGATAACGATAATAACGATAACGATAACAATAATATAATGATAATAACAAAATGATGATGATAATAATAATAATAGTTATAGTTTTAATGCTTCCTGCTTT
>CM065729.1:10678258-10685758 GCA_033310375.1 Conus canariensis
CGGACAGGAGACACAGACAGGATACGCAAGCTGCTAGAAGGAGAACTCCTGAGCAAAGAGCAGGAGTGGAGGAGGAAGCTGGAGGAGAGCGACAAACACCTTCAGGAGGAGCGGACAGAGTGCCAGAACCTCAGAGACATGTTGATACGCGCCCAACTGGACATCGAGAACCTCCGGCAAGGCGTCTCCGATCAGATGACCTCGCAGACTGGGGAAATAGCGACGAGAGACCGTGAAATTGAACGCCTGAACAAGCAGGTCCAGCATCTGGAGGAGACGCTGAAGATCCAGGACCAAGAGAGCAGTGAGGCCCTCAAGGACCTGGAGCAGACCAAGGAGAAGCTGGAGCGTGAACTCCGTCACGCCCAAGGGTTGCTGGAGGAGAGTCACAAGACACGTGACCAGTTGCTCATGCGGAACAAACAGTTGGAAGCGGAGATGAAGGCCCTGAAGAGAGACTTCCACCGCAAAGTGGCGGACATGGTGAAGGCGCAGATGGTGCACAAGAATGGGTCCTCGCTTTCCCAGGTGAGTCTCCGGTACAGGAATAGCATAGTCAGCTGAATGCCTTTGCCAGCACAGTTCTCCGTCTTGTCGTGTGTCTTAAACCTTATAACAAACTGGATCTCTCTCTCTCTGGAGATCAGTTTGCATTAAATTGGGGGTAACCATGAGCCTACTGTGTTCACACCAGATAGGAGCTGTAAGGATTTGCTGGTGCCGCTCGGATGTATATTTGTTACTTTTTTTCTTTTACGTGACCTACTGTTTTGTGTTGTTATAATCTGTCATTTATTTTGCTGACGACTGCTTCATCTAAACTCTCTCTCTCTCTCTCTCTCTCTCTCTCTCTCTCTCTCTCTCTCTCTCTCTCTCTCTCTCTCGCTGTCTAGCAGTCTCATCCTCTTTGCTATCAGAAAGGCATTTCTTCCTCACCGTCTATGCTGCCTCCGCCATTCACAGCCACACCCAGAATCACCTTGTTTGAAGCCTGACACGCACAGACATCTGCGCAGGCAATACCAAGTCTTCACCAGACAAGCCGCCAAAGTAGACACTGCACGGGTACCGAGGCATTTCAGTGGTGCCTCTTCTACTGTAACATACACAGCGAACCATCGACTAAGGCCCTGCGGACGACATTAGGAATTTAGTCTCCGAGTAAGCACGAGTGATTGTAACCTTTAGAATTGCGCCAGCACTTTCATCCAACGACAGTGTCTGTCGACTGACCGACAACAAAGATTAATACAAAACTTCTCTCGGGCATAGGCGCGAGGCGCAAATCAAAGCGAAGGTTACTATTGATGGATGGCACGAAGAGCCACAGAATCTGACTTTTTTTTTCAATACTACTCAGATAGGGTGAGGATGATAGAGCTGATCACTCTGCGCCAAGGCAACATGGCAGAGCTGTTCTCTGCATGTTGTTTTATAACAAATGTCAGCGTCAACCAAGCCCGAGAGCTACAGACACCTACAAGCCAGGACATAATATGAACAACACTGTCAGCGACACACCCATTACGTGTATAAAATGCAAGTGTGTGATTGTGCCGATAGCGTATTCAAAAGCAAAGTGATGATCCAATTTTTGCCGAAAGATCCCACATGTAGAGGCATATATTACTATGATGGAATTGAAACTCTCTCTGTCTCTGTCTGTCTGTCTGTCTGTCTGTCTGTCTGTCTCTCTCTCTCTCTCTCTCTCTCTCTCTCCTCTCTCTCTCTATGTCACTCTCTCTCTGTCTCTCTGTCTCTGTCTCTGTCTCTCTCTCTCTCTCTCTTTCAATCGCTCACTCATTCACACAGGATCTTGTTTTAATCATAAATGTGGAACCTAACACTTTCTTCATAAATTCAAATTTGAATCTAAGCAGTTAGATGCTTTTACTGTAACATGTAGATCCCTAAATGAACGTAGATTTCCGGTTCTGATCGATCAACAGATATCGCTATACATCTATCGGGCGATTCTTGCTTGCTATTGACGCCATAGTTGATAACATTTGACGATAGCAATTCATACTGCCTGTTTTCATACACATCATCATCAGTGTGTCGACCACAGATCATACAAGTGCCAGAACAAAAGCTTACGTAGTAAGAAGCGTCTGTGTGTTTAAGCTTCCGCAACAGATGTATGTGCACCCTCAGCTGCACTCTGTAAGATGGTGTTTGACAGGTGTCATGATGAGATACATGTTCATCCTCCGTATTCTGTAGAATGATTTTGGATAAGGAGTCATGGTGAGATAAATGTCCACCCTCCACTGTACCGTGTAGAATGGTCTTGGACAAGGAGTCATGGTGACATAAATGTCCACCCTCCACTGTACCGTGTAGAATGGTCTTGGACAAGGAGTCATGGTGACATAAATGTCCACCCAACACTGTACCCAGTAGAATGGTCCTGAGCAGGGAGTCATGGCGAAGTAAACGTCCACCCTCTACTGCACTTTGTAGGATGATTTTGGACAGGGAGCAATGGTGAGATACGTGTCCGCCCTCCACTGTACCCTGTAGAATGGTCCTGAACAGCGTGTCATAGCGAGAAACATGTCCGTCCCTCACTCTACGCTGTAGAATGATCTTTGACAGGCAGTCAAGGCGAGATACATGTCCACCTTCCATTGTACCCTGTAGGATGGCTTTTGACAGGGGTCACTGGGAGATTCATGCCCGTCCTCCACTGTGCCCTGCACAATGGTTTTGGACAAGGAGTCATGACGAGACACATGTCCACCCTCTATTGTACCCTGTAGAAATGTCTTGGACAGGGATCATGGCGAGGTGCATGTCCACCAACCATTGTGCCCTGTTGGTTGGACAAGGAGTTATGTTGAGATATACGTCCACCCCCTCCCCCCCCCCCCTCCAGTATGGTCTTGGACTTGAAGGCATGGTGAAAAACACATCAACCCTCCATTGTAACCTGTAGAATGGTCTTGGACAGGGAGCCAAGATGAAAGAGATGTCCACCCTTCACTGTATCTTGTCGAATAGTCTTGGACAGGGAGCCATGGTGAGATACATGTCCACTTTCTCTGTACCCTGTAAAATTGTCTAGGACAGTGAGTCACAGAGAACCATACGCCCATCCACCTGTTTCTCCAGTCTCTTGGTTAGTTCCTAGCAGTCTATACTTCGCTTCCTTCCACATGGGTTTTCGTAAAACAGTGACCATGACATGCAGCGTATGATTGTTTTCCGGTAGCATGATTTCTAGTTGTTTAGCTCTAAAATAAAACAGTAAGAATATCTTTCACAGCGTCTTTCAACTGTCAACACTGAAGAGATGGTTTGGGTGTTCTTGAAGGAACCTTTCTGGAAGACACTGGGGGAGTGGGTAACGATAAGATTTATAATCAACCAGAAGCTAGACGATTGTTCATTGGTGACGATCGCACGGTGAGGTCTTGTCATGTTTTGTCCAGTATAATATGCAGATTTGATCTGCTTAAGCTATTCTCCTACACAAAGTTACTCTGCATAATGTGCAGCCGAACCCAGTATTCCCCATTTCACCATCTCATTCCTCTACCCCCACCCTCTGAAGTTCTTGCATGCTAAGTTTTGATGTCCATTGTAGGGCTGCTTTCATAGTCACGAGAAGGCGAGATTCTGGCGAACCGAGCAAGTGAGCGGATTTCTTCGCGACTTAACCAGACGAGTGAAGGTATGCACTGGCGAGGCAGTATGGTGACTTGGCATGGCTCTGGTCTGGCCTGTATACCAAACAAAGATGGCGGCGCGGTGGATGGGGTTGCTGGTGGTGAAGGACGAGTCTTTCTTCAATATGAGAAAAAAGAAAAAAAAAAAAAAAAAAACCCGCTGACTGTGAGCAGTGTTTGGGACATCCTGCCACGAACCTGATATGATACACTGTGTTGATCTGCTGTTGGACGCTACCATTGTCACACCTCTCGAACACAAAGGCTTATTTCGTTAGATTCAGAAGTCAGGTTTAACAGAAAATGTCCATGAAACGAACTTCCGGCTAGTGCCATCTCTTTATCATTATTTAAGAGTTTTGCGACCATTACTTATCATTTATTAGACTCGGCGGTAAAATTTGTCGTTTCTTGTAAACTTGATCCGTCGTTTCTTTGTCTTGCCGGCATTACCTGGCAGTGAGATTTTGTCGTTTCTTTGTATAGTCTTGATGGCTTTACCTGGCGATGAGATTTTGTCGTTTCTTTGTATAGTCTTGATGGCATTACCTGGCAGTGAGATTTTGTCGTTTCTTTGTATAGTCTTGATGGCATTACCTGGCCGTGAGATTTTGTCGTTTCTTTGTATAGTCTTGATGGCATTACCTGGCAGTAAGACTTTGTCCTTTCTTTGTATAGTCATGATGGCATTACCTGGCCGTGAGATTTTGTCGTTTCTTTGTATAGTCTTGATGGCATTACCTGGCAGTAAGACTGTCCTTTCTTTGTATAGTCATGATGGCACTACCTTGCACTTAAATTTTTTTTGTGTCGTTTCTTTGTGTAATCTTGCTAGCATTACCTGGACATAAAGATTTTTGTCGTTTCCTTGCCTAGACTTGCAGGCACTACCAGGTGGAAACATGTCGTTTCTTTGGGAAGTTTTGCTGACATTAACTCGCGGCAAGTTATCTATCCGTTCGCACAGTTAAGAAACACACCTTGGGTGCCGCGTGCTTGCCCGTGTTACGAGGTGCAGGAGGTAAAGGCGATTATAAGGTCTGGTGCTAGGCCACGCTCTCTCCCTGACTACCCGTGCATGACGAGTTCAAGGGTTCCAGTCACGCCCGGTCGGCCGTGTCGCGCGTGCTCGTGTGTGTGTGTGTGTGTGTGTGTGTGTGTGTGTGTGTGTGTGTGTGTGTGTGTGTGTGTGCGTGTGTGCGTGCGCGCGCGCGTGTGTGTGTGATTTCTCAAAAGAGAGAGCGTGCCCCTTCACTGTGGATAAAGTCCGCGTGAAGCTCTTCGTATTTTACGCACTGTCAGTATGCACTTCACTGCAGGTCTGCCACAACACACACACACACACACACACCACACACACACACACACACACACACACACACACACACGCACGCACGCACGCACGCACACGCACACACATATACACACGCATACGCGCGCACGCACGCACGCACGCGCGCGCGCGCGCGCACGTACACACACACACACCCACACTCACACGGACTCTCTCTCTCTCTCTCTCTCTCTCTCTCTCTCTCTCTCTGTCTGTCTCTTTCACTCATTCACTCACTCTCTCTGACACACACGCGCGCGCACCCCCCCCCCCCCCCACACACACACTCTCTCTCTCTCTCTCTCTCTCTCTCACACACACACACACAACACACACCACACACACACACACACACACACACACATGCCCGACCTTGCACAGACACACAAAAAGCGAATCAAAAGTATTCCAAAACAGTAACAAAGAAGAATAGATGAGAATATTGCAAAAGCAAAACCATGTGGGAAGGAGACATACTACTCAGAATCCCAATATCACAGTCAGCAGTGCGTTTCAATAAAGTTATCGCGTCTGAAATAATGCCCTTTTTTTTATTCACGAGTATTCACTACTTTTTCCGGGCTGTTAGCTGCATTTTTAAGGCACGTGTTTCTCGCGGCAACAACATTGCGCATAACAACATTGACTGCTGCACTAATACTACTGACAGATTTGGTCACGAGAAGCTAAATGCCGGGACAGGTATATAGCGAGATCCTTCGCCCTTTCATCTATGAACTATATACTTGGATTGAGAAATAGATCATACAGAGAGGGAAAAGCAAGTCAGATAGAAAAACAGAGAGATGATCATACAGAGAGGGAAATGCAGAGAGACAGGTAGAAAAACAGAGAGACAGGTAAAAAAACAGAAGGACAGACAGAAAAAAGAACAGGATTAAAAAAAAAAAAGGCCTGAAATGCAGAGGGAGGAGAGACTGGTATTGACAGGGAGAGTATACAATGACTGTGTGGGAGAGACTGATGGACATACAAAATAAGGACAGAGTAGGAGAGGAAACTGGATTCTTGTGTTCATTTGATTTCTGTTCGAATTAGAATAGCATTGACCAGTGCGAAAGCTTTGCCATACATAATGCAAATATATGCTTATATCTGGAAAATGCACCTGCCTTATGTTAACATCAGGCAATTCTTTTGCCTAATATCAACATTAGTCAACTGTTCAAATATCGTTTAACGGATAATACAGTCTTCAAATTCGCTGAGGATATTTTTGAAACTTTTCCAAAAAGAAACGAGAATGAATCTGGATGATACACATCTATGACAGACAGACAGATAAGGGTCATTGCACGCGTTGCTGCGACAGGACTTATACATTGTTGATTAAAGCATACTGTGCAATTTGTGCTTGCCTGTTACCACCCCCTTTTGTGGGAGTTACTGAGTTCACTGTGATGTTGAGTGTATCCTTTGCAAACATTAGAGGTATATAGGGTCAGCGTCACGGGTAAAGGTCAATGTCCCTCAGCCTGATGGCCGGAGAGGCAGTGACTGTAACTATTAGAGATTCACCGTATCTAAGGCACAGCCTTATGGAACACGGAATCGGTCCATCTCTTTCCACCGCCTTTTACCTTCCCTGAACTGAACCAGGTACCCATTCACTGTTGGAGGGGGAGGGGGTGGAGGGGGGGGGGGGGGGGACAAGATTTTCGATCCCTAAAAATTCGACTCCACGAATGACGAATCACGGCTAGTGTTATAATGAATCCTTGGTTAACGTTGTAGTGACTTCACAGATAGTGTTGTGACCAATCCACGGATGCTGTTATCGCCGGTCCTACTTACACACATTGAATGACGATCAAACTAGAATTTCCACATTCGTGAAGTTCTTTGTGAGACCTTAATGTTATTCAGAACAATACCGCCACACAAGCAGAACAGAGTAGAAGAAGATAGAACTTCAGTAGAACTTTCTTCTTCACTTTGACTGAACCGGTGTAACAGCCCGTTCTTACCCCCCTCTGGAACTTACCCCGGGGTAAGTCTGGGCTAGCCTGCTTTTACCCCCGGTGGTCATTCTAGGACTAGCTAGAACTTACTTTGGCTGCTTTGTTTAACAGTCTCCATATACATGGCTTTTCCACTTTTGGCTGCTGTGTTTAACAGTCTCCATATACATGGCTTTTCCACTTTTGGCTGCTTTGTTTAACAGTCTCCATATACATGGCTTTTCCACTTTTGGCTGCTTTGTTTAACAGTCCTCATTTAAATGGAACTTAACAATCTTGACAGCTTGGTTTGGCTGCATATGTTCATTAACGTGTTTTTGTTTAGTTCGTTGGCAATAGGTCCCGGTTTAAGCCTTTTAGCCGTTTTAGGAATGCATTTTTTAACATGAGAAGCGGAATCGTTTTGATGTATTAACAACCCTGATAGGGCCCCCTGTTGGGCTATAAGCAATATGAAATGAACCTGGTCTAACTCATTCCCAGTTTAAAGTTTGTCCAGTTTAGGACATAT
>CM065729.1:10690758-10700758 GCA_033310375.1 Conus canariensis
GCTATCAGGCTTTTACATTACATTGCTGCTATCAGGCTTTTACATTCCGCTGCTGCTATCGGGCTTTTGCATTACACTGCTGCTATCAGGCTTTTACATTACACTGCTGCTATCAGGCTTTTGCATTACACTGCTGCTATCAGGCTTTTACATTACACTGCTGCTATCAGGCTTTTACATTCCACTCTGCTATCAGGCTTTTACATTCCACTGCTGCTATCAGGCTTTTACATTACACTGCTGCTATCAGGCTTTACATTCCACTCTGCTATCAGGCTTTTACATTACATTGCTGCTATCAGGCTTTTACATTACATTGCTGCTATCAGGCTTTTACATTACATTGCTGCTATCAGGCTTTTACATTCCACTGCTGCTATCAGGCTTTTACATTCCGCTGCTGCTATCAGGCTTTTACATTACACTGCTGCTATCAGGCTTTTACATTACACTGCTGCTATCACTATCAGGCTTTTACATTACACTGCTATCAGGCTTTTACATTCCACTGCTGCTATCAGGCTTTTACATTCCACTGCTGCTATCAGGCTTTTACATTACACTGCTGCTATCACTATCAGGCTTTTACATTGCACTGCTATCAGGCTTTTACATTCCACTGCTGCTATCAGGCTTTTACATTCCACTGCTGCTATCAGGCTTTTACATTCCGCTGCTGCTATCAGGCTTTTACATTCCACTGCTGCTATCAGGCTTTTACATTACACTGCTGCTATCAGGCTTTTACATTACACTGCTGCTATCAGGCTTTTACATTCCACTGCTGCTATCAGGCTTTTACATTACACTGCTGCTATCAGGCTTTTACATTCCACTGCTGCTATCAGGCTTTTACATTCCGCTGCTGCTATCAGCTTTTACATTCCGCTGCTGCTATCAGGCTTTTACATTACACTGCTATCAGGCTTTTACATTCCACTGCTGCTATCAGGCTTTTACATTCCACTGCTGCTATCAGGCTTTTACATTCCACTGCTGCTATCAGGCTTTTACATTCCGCTGCTGCTATCAGCTTTTACATTCCGCTGCTGCTATCAGGCTTTTACATTACACTGCTATCAGGCTTTTACATTCCACTGCTGCTATCAGGCTTTTACATTACACTGCTGCTATCAGGCTTTTACATTACACTGCTGCTATCAGGCTTTTACATTACACCTGCTATCAGGCTTTTACATTCCACTGCTGCTATCAGGCTTTTACATTACACTGCTGCTATCAGGCTTTTACATTACACTGCTGCTATCAGGCTTTTACATTCCACTGCTGCTATCACTATCAGGCTTTTACATTCCACTGCTGCTATCAGGCTTTTACATTCCACTGCTGCTATCACTATCAGGCTTTTACATTCCACTGCTGCTATCAGGCTTTTACATTCCGCTGCTGCTATCAGCTTTTACATTACACTGCTGCTATCAGGCTTTTACATTCCACTGCTGCTATCAGGCTTTTACATTCCGCTGCTGCTATCAGCTTTTACATTCCGCTGCTGCTATCAGGCTTTTACATTACACTGCTGCTATCAGGCTTTTACATTATACTGCTGCCATTAGGCTTTTACATTCCGCTGATGCTATCAGGCTTTTCTTCCCTGTGTTTAGGCACAGTACACCCCAGTACGAACGGAACCAACGGCAACCACCCGGGCATCTTGAAATCAAGGGAGAAAACCTTGACTGGGCCGGCCTCAGGGCCCGTGCTATGTTTCCAGGAACAAGAACCATCAACCGCGGTGCCTCCTGAGCGACAGGTGGGCGAAGACAATCCTCTTGTCTCCTCCCTCCTTCCCGTTCCCACCCCACGTCCCAACTTCTCTCTCTCTCTCTCTCTCTCTCTCTCTCTCTCTCTCTCTCTCTCTCTCTCATGGAGCTATTCCATATCTCAGGTTAGATCCCAATCTTATGAAAATTCCATACTATATATGTCCTGTAGAACACCCTTTTTTCTGATGCCATCTGTTACAGGTGTCTGGACACGCACTATCTTTTTTGATGTAATTGGTACAATGACCTGTGAATGTTCTAGTATAGCCTGTACTTTTTTGTGTCTTGACCTGATCACTCTGGGCTCCTCTTTCCTTCTCTATACTGGCATTTAGGAGCTGTGCTTTGCTTTCTGTTTCTGCGTGTTTCATATGCGTTTCTTGTGTGTGTGTGTGTGTGTGTGTGTGTGTGTGTGTGTGTGTGTGTGTGTGTGTGTGTGTGTGTGTGTGTGTGTGTGTGTGTGTGTGTGTGTGTGTGTGTGTGTGTGTGTGTGTGTGTGTGTGTGTGCGTGCGTGCGTGTGTGTGTGTGTGTGTGTGTGTGTGTGTGTGTGTGTGTGTGTGTGCAATTTCATTGTTTTCTGTTCAAAATAAAGAAAAAAAATCTGCCCTTGTTTTACAAACTTAATAGCTTAGCATACATTTTCCCCATGCATGGCGAAGAGTGAGCCAAACACAAACAGCAAAACGTGAAGCATGTTTTGTATATATGTTCCTCAGAGAGCCATGAGCACACCCTCCAACCATTTCGATGCACGGGACAGTCGCTTCCCCTCCATTCGCTCCTCCCCTGACATTAAGCCACGGCCCCAGGACCCCAAGTCACGCCCCCCTGAATCCAAGTCACGAGCGTCCTCTAGCAGCAAGCTGTCCAAACCCAGGACACTGCCCAAGGAAATGCTGTTCACCAAGTGAAATTTCAGCCTGCTTCCCCCCAACTGGAATGACTCATGAGTGATATTTTTTTCCAGAGATGAAGGGGGACAGGATAAGTATGCTGGCGGTTCATTTGTTAGAGTTCTGTTGGACATAATTAGTGAAGGCATTCACTGCTTCCTGTTGATCCGACGGACTGTCTGCCTTCTTCCTGTTTTCGGATTGTGTGACTGTTCGCCACTGATTGTGCCAACTTTGATGCACACCGGTGGTTCGCTTGGCGGCAGGCAGTTGAGCAATCCCACTGACAAAGCAGCTATATATGAGATTGAGAGCTACCTAGCCCATGGAACAATTCTCTCGTAGCGCGCGGTAACTAACAGTGATGCCCGCAAGTCACAGGCTAAGTAGTTAGTAATCTGTGCGAGTAAAGAGGACTCCAAGAAAATCGACAAACAGAAAACGTGTCCAGATTTACACTTTGTCTCCTCGAAATCGTTGACTTGTCAAGAAGACGCACATGGAAACCCTTGAACTGTTGGCCTGCTCTTAAAAGAAAATTGAAAAAAAAAAGTCACGGGTCTTTTCACGGACACTTCAGTTGAAGGAACAGGCAGTAACTGCGTGCACACTTTACCACTTCCGTGCTAGGGAGTCTCATCTGTGCCCAAAGGCCATGATAAATGTACAGGAAAGGAACTTGTCAAGTATGCCGGCCAGTCAAAGTACTGCTGAATCTCACAAAACACTGTGAAACTTGAAATCGTCAAATATGATGAATGAATGTATTCAGCCATCCAGGGACTAGAGTGTCGTCGTCACAACATGACGTCAAAAGTAGACGTCACTGGAGCTGTCTATAGTTTTAAGGTCGTACTTAACTGAACCATTGGTTTGTGTTTGTAGACTATGACGAGTCAAAGTTTTTCTTCTTAACAGTAGCCATCAGGATCTAGTTCGCAGAGATCACCGAATTCCGACGAACGACAGACAATAAATAACAAACAAGTGGGATAACTCTTGCTGCCATGAAACAGACGGTTTCTTCATTGAAGGTTGAACAACCTTTTCTCAAGGAAGGGGACACACCAACCTCCAAAACACTGCTTACTGGTGCTCGTCTGAAGAAGAAAAAAATCATTTATTTCCAAAGCACAGTGAACATAAATATTTAGGCTGTACCGGGTGAAATTATTTACTTACAAATCGATAATGCAAATTTATACGTCAACCAGCCATCACAGATTTCCGCCACAGGAGAGTTTGTCAGCTAGCTGCAAAATGATTTCTGAAACAGGAGAGCTTTCGTATGATTATCTCCCTTTGTATGATTTCAAATGGCTACCAAAACATGCGGAGCGATCTTTTTTTTTTTAAATTTTTTTTTTACATCTATTCATTTTCTCTTTTTTTTTTAAATTTAATTTTTACATTGCTTTTGTTGTTGTTGTTGTTGTTGTTGTTGTTGTTTGTTGTGCTGTTGTTATTGTTGCTACTGTCTGTGAACGTAGAACGGACGAGATAACCAAATCTCACCGATCCTGGATGATGACGAACCCAAAGATGGCATGATTCACAAGAACGATAATGACCTCCGAGACTGGCGCCTCCACGTAACGAGATGAACCGGAAAGGAAATCTTAAATGAGGAAGAGAACAGTAAATAGTAAATAACGAACAAGTAGGATAACTCCTGCTCCCATAATGAAATAAATACAAGCCCGTAACTCCAAATGCATGGGGTTGTCTTCTAGTTCGTTCCGTGTGCTCTGTGTTGTCCTTTCTGCTGGGCGATTCGGTGTCGAAAGCAGCCTTCGTTTGGGGTTACTGGCGTGTATTTATTTCACCATGGAAGCAAGAGTTACCTTACCTGTTCGTTACAGACGAACCAGAGTCGCCAATTAATAGTGCGTTCAATGAGGAACATCTTTTAATTCAAGAGCGTCAGATAGACAGGACGTCAAATCTTACCATTGGGAAATGCTGTGGATATACTATTCTATATAATTCTTCCATTAGGGAATGTCTGTGGATATATTATTCTGTGTTATCTTTCCATTGGGAACTGTCTGTGGACATATTCTGCGTAAGTGTTGTGAAAAACAGTGAAGGGGAAAATAAACATGTAGTTCACTTGGAGGTCAAAGTTCACTGTATAATGGACAGTTCGGAACATAGTCCAGGACGTGACGTGACGTGACGTGACGTGACGTGACGTGACGTGACGTGACGTGATGATGTGATGTGATGTGATGTGATGTGATGTGATGTGATGTGATGTGATGTGATGTGACGTGATGTGGTGTGATGGATGGCATGAGATTGGATGGGATGGGATGGGATGGGATGTGGTGTTATGTGATGTGATGAGTTTGGATGTGATGTGGTGTTAAGTGACGTGGTCTGCAGGTCAAAGTTCACTGTATAATGGACAGTACGGAACATAGCCCAGGACGGAACATAGCCCAGGACGTGACGTGACGTGACGTGACGTGACGTGACGTGGCGTGGCGTGGCGTGGCGTGGCGTGGCGTGGCGTGGCGTGGCGTGGCGTGACGTGACGTGACGTCACGTGGCGTGACGTCACGTGGTGGGATGGGATGGGATGGCATGAGATTGGATTGGGTGGGATGGGATGGGATGTGGTGTTACGTGATGTGATGAGTTTGGATGGGATGTGGTGTTAAGTGACGTGGTCTGCTGTTGTGTGATGTAATGTGGTGTCAAGTGATGTAATGTGGTGTGATATGGTTTTATGTGATGTGAAGGGGTCAGGTCTGATGTGATGTAATCTGATATGATGTCAATTGATGTGATGTCACCTTGTATGATGTAATGTAGATGATCTGATATGATGTGATGTCATATGATGTGACATGGTGTCACGTGATATAATGGTGTGATGACGTCGTGATATGATGTGGTGTCATGGGATGGGATCTCATCTGAGATGATCTGATACGATTTGATGTGATATGATGTGACGTGGAGTAATGTGGTGGAATAATGGCGTGAAGATGTGGTGATGTGATGTAATGTGATGTGATATGATGTGACGTGGAGTAATGTAATGGAATAATGGTGTGAAGATGTGGTGATGTGATGTAATGTGATGTGAGTTGATGTGACATGGAGTAATGTAATGGAATAATGGCGTGACGATGTGGTGATGTAATGTAATGTGATGCGATAGGATGAGATGGGATAAGCTGGGATGGGGTAAGATGGGATGGGGTAAGATGGGATGGGATGGGGTAAGATGGGATGGGGTAAGATGGGATGGGATAAGATGGGATGGGGTAAGATGGGATGGGGTGAGATGGGATAAGATGGGATGGGGTAAGATGGGATGGGGTAAGATGGGATGGGATAAGATGGATAAGATGGGATGGGGTAAGATGGGATGGGGTGAGATGGGATAAGATGGGATGGGGTAAGATGGGATGGGGTAAGATGGGATGGGATAAGATGGGATGATGTAAGATGGGATGGGGAGATGAGATGGTGATAAGATGGGATGGGGTGAGATGGGATGGGATAAGATGGGATGGGGTAAGATGGGATGGGATAAGATGGGATGGGGTGAGATGGGATGGCGTGAGATGGGATAAGATGGGATGGGGTGAGATGGGATGGGATAAGATGGGATGGAGTAAGATGGGATGGGGTGAGATGGGATAAGATGGGATGGGGTGAGATGGGATGGGATAAAATGGGATGGGATAAGATGGGATGGAGTAAGATGGGATGGGGTGAGATGGGATAGATGGGATGGGGTGAGATGGGATAGGATAAGATGGGATGGGGTAAGATGGGATAGGATAAGATGGGATGGGTTAAGATGGGATGGGATAAGATGGGATGGGGTGAGATGGGATAAGATGGGATGGGGTGAGATGGGATAGGATAAGATTGGATGGGGTGAGATGGGATAGGATAAGATGGGATGGGGTAAGATGGGATGGGATAAGATGGGATGGGGTGAGATGGGATAAGATGGGATGGCGTGAGATGGGATAAGATGGGATGGGGTAAGATGGGATAGGATAAGATGGGATGGGATAAGATGGGATGGAGTAAGATGGGATGGGATTTAGATGGGATGGCGTGAGATGGGATAAGGTGGGATGGGGTAAGATGGGATGGGGTGAGATGGGATGGGATTGGATTTAGATGGGATGGTGAGATGGGATAAGATGGGATGGGGTAAGATGGGATGGGTAGATATGGGATGGGTGAATGGGATAAGGTGGATGGGATAAGATGGGATGGGATAAGATGGGATGGGATAAGATCGGATGGGATAAGATGGGTTGGGATAAGATGGGATGGGATAAGATGGATTGGATAAGATGGATTGGAATAAGATGGATGGATAAGATGGATTGGGATAAGATTGGATGGGAAAAGATGGGATAGGGTAAGATGGATTGGGATAAGATGGGATAGGGTAAGATGGATTGGGATAAGATGGGATGAGATAAGATGGCATGGGATAATGTGGGATGGGATAGATTCAGATCGTAAGAGATGGGATGTCCAGCACGTGCAGAATCTCTTTGGGCCATGGCTAGAAGGGCACGAGGACGACATCTTCACCGTTCATTGCTGACTGTTGCTGGTCTGAGAGAGAGAGAGAGAGAGAGAGAGAGAGAGAGAGAGAGAGAGAGAGAGAGAGAGAAGCAGAATTTCAAACTTAGATCGACACTACTTTTCTTCATGGGATAGCTAACACAGAAACAACAACACAAACAAAACGGTATCAACAAGGACCATATGAATTCTTTTTTGCAATTACGATCTATAAATCCATACTGCGAGATATGCCCATGATTGCATGACTATAAAAAAGAAGGGACTATCACAGTGTTGGGCTCGTTTAAACGTGTGAGATCTGTCGGTCTCTCCCTTTGGACCACCCATTTCAACCAATAGGAATCCACGGGGCTGTAATTGTGTGCTTTTCTCTCTCTGTTTCCTTGGCTATCCTCTTCAAGCGCGCTTGCGGATTTTTCATGTATATGTGAGCGTCTTGTGCGTGTGAGTGTGTGTGTGTGTGTGTGGTGTGTGTGGTGTGTGTGTGTGTGTGTGTGTGCGAGCGCGCGCGCGCGCGCGCGCGCACGTGTATGTATGTGTGTGTGTTTACGCAAACATTCATGTATTATGTCTTTCTCAGCTTGATCTCAATTATTTGAAGAAAATACACATTTGAAGTCGCTTTAACTTCTCTCATGATTTTGAAGCACGTGCGTGCGTGCGAGCGCGCGTTCGCGCGCGCGTGTGTTTATGTATAGCCGGGCGTGCACGAGCACGCTATTAGTGTGTGCAAGTGTGTGTGTGTCTGTGTGTGTGCGTGTGTGCATGCATGTGTGTTGTGTGTGTATGTGTGTGTGTGTGTGTGTGTGTGTGTGTGTGTGTGTGTGTGTACTTGCATGCAGGCGCACAAGCACGCCCATATCCATATGTGTTACGAAAGCGTACGGTATGTGTAATGCGTGAGCGCGTGCTTCTACGTAAAGCTCTAAGCAAATGGAAATAAACTGGCTGTGAATATAACCTAGTGACGTGCTTAACGCCCTTTGGTCTAAGCACCTGCAAGTTAAAAAAAACAAAACAAAACAGTAAGTGTAGAATGCAAGAAGACACAGTTTAAGAAACAAGCCACTCAACCAAAGCGAACAAAACTTTCATGAACAACAGCATTTTAAAACTGAATAATGTATTAACTGGGAAACAACAGGGATCATATTCAGCTGTACAAGTCAATTTCTCAGGGGAGAAAACGGTTCTTCAGTTCTGGAACATCGTTTTCTGGGATGTCTCCTTGTTTGTTCTGTGTGCTCTCTTGCTGTAATTTCTGCAAGGCGGATTGGGTGTCGTAAGCAGCATTCGTTTGGAGTTATGGGCGTGTAATCATTTCATCATGGGAGCAAGAGTTACCCTACTTGTTCCTTATTTACTGTTTACTCTTTCCTGCCTCATTCAAGATTTCCTCTCATGTCACTAAAACTGAGGTTACATCATGTATTTGTTTCTGTTCGTCCACATGTGTGTGTGTGTGTGTGCGTGCGTGCGTGCGTGCGTGCGTGCGTGCGTGCGTGCGTGCGTGCGTGTGTGTGTGTGTGTGCGCGCGCGCGAGCGTGCGCGCATGTGTGTGTGTGTGTGTGTTGACTGTCTTTGGAATCGAAAAGGCCGTGCCAGTATTGAATAAATGTTGATTGGTAAGTGTTCATTTCACTGATAGTTGTTGCTGTGTAGATGTGTCAGCTGCGGTGTATATGGGCAATCTTGGATCATCCTTTTCTGGCGATGTCTCCATGTTTCTTCTGTGTCCTCTGGGCTGTAATTTCTCCTAGGAGATGTGGTGTTGTGTCCTCTTGGCTGTAATTTCTCCTAGGAGATGTGGTGTTGTGTCCCCTGGGCTGTAATTTCTCCTAGGCGATGTGGTGTCGTGTCTCTGTGCTGTAATTTCTCCTAGGAGATGTGGTGTCGTGTCCCCTGTGCTGTAATTTCTCCTAGGAGATGTGGTGTTGTGTCCCCTGGGCTTTAATTTCTCCTAGGAGATGTGGTGTTGTGTCCTCTGTGCTGTAATTTCTCCTAGGAGATGTGGTGTCGTGAGCAACATTCGTTTGGAGTTTTAGGCCTTTATCTGTTTCATTATGGGAGTGAGAGTTACCCTACCCTACAGCGTGCGTAAACAGTGTGTGTGTGTGTGTGTGTGTGTGTGTGTGTGTGTGTGTGTGTGTGTTCGTTCGGTCGTACTTCTGTTTAACGTCTGTTCACTTTGAGTGATATTAGACGTGAATGAAAGAAGAGAGTGACTGACTGACTGAATGATTAAATGAATAAGCCTGTGTGTTGTGTAAGCATGAATGTAGGCCTTTGTATGTGAGTGTGTACGTGTATGTATCTGTATATGTGTCTAAACTGAACAATAAACATATCAATAATCTTAAATACAACAATTAGTGGGGAAAAAACTAACATATAGCAAGAAAACAAAAAAATCCTTCACTATCTTAAACAAAATGAGTTAGCTCAAAACTATCTAAATAAAAACCCCAATCGGACTATGTATTAAATATTCAGCAATTTCGATCAGCAGAGAATGATTCGAAAGTAGATCTTGCAAGTTTTTTTTTTCAGAAAAAGTATTGGATCGTAATGATGTTAGTAAGAAAGTAGTCAACTTGTGACAATTAACAAAATGTGGTTCAGTGTTATCTCTTTACCACAAATACAGTTAGTATTCTTACTAAACTTTGTTTTCAAAGCATTTAGCTTTATCGAATTATAAGGGAAGATATTTGTCTTGAATAATAAACTGGAAGATCAGGCAT
>CM065729.1:10705758-10715758 GCA_033310375.1 Conus canariensis
GTTTCCAGTTTCTCCATCTTCAACCCCCCCCCCCCCCCCTCCTTAAGTCCAAATCTTCGCCAAGTCATTACTATGAACACAGTTCAGTTGTTGGCCTGCGTTTGTTCCCCCCCCCCCCCCCCCCCTATTAGATTGTTCGTCAATGTATTTGTCTGACTTTATTCAAAATTAAAAGGCTGTGCCAGTCTTGAATAAAAGTTACTCTGTGTTAGGTTTTCTTATGGGAGCAAAAAATACCCCACATGTTTACTGTTTATCGTTCACTGTTCCCTGCCTCATTTCATTTCCGATTTATAATCATATCAAACACATACATTTATGCACACGCGTACGCACGGGCACATACATACATGCAGTAACTTAGCGTGTGCGCACGTACACACGCGCGCGCGCACACGCACATATTAACGCACGGTTGTGCACACATAGGGACACACACTCACTCACTCAACACCACACCACATCACTCGCGCTTGCATATACCCTCACACACACACACACACCGGAGTTAAGTGTGAGTGTGCATGCTGAGAGAGAGAGAGAGAGAGAGAGAGAGAGAGAGAGAGAGATCATGCATCTGTTTTCTATGCGGTCCTTCCTGGATACCTGATCAAAGACAGCGTGGCGCTTATTTAAAAAACGCCGCCCGCGTGGTCCGTTGACCATCACGGACCGACAACGTGAAGTAAGAGGCAAATAGTGATAGGCGGTGCGGTCTGTCCCTCTGACGGTGGCTTTGAAGACGTTGACACGGGCCTGTGAAACACTCCTTGTCCGGACCCTTGTCCAAGCTGTTTAAAGTCGCCGAGTGGTCGACACACCGGGGACACATGTGGCAGACGCGCCGAGGTGCCCCCTCCCCCCCCTCCCCACCCTCCCCCCCCCCGCAACCCTCCCCTCCCTCCACCCGCTACAGCACTCCCACCCACCAGATTCCCTAAGAACTGAAGCGAGTTTCAACGCCGCGAGAATTTTCCAGTGGCTGGCCAGCCTGAGACGCGTTTCGTGGAAACTGGATGCTAGGGGCTTGCGAGTGTGGCGAATGACAGCGTTTCATAGCACACTCTAGCGGCCAGCAAGCCTAGATATAGTCGACAGAGCGCCAGTCGAGAGGGCTCTCTGGCGTACGACAGTGTACTCCTCTGAGCCTCCGAGGGGCCAGGGTCTATGACACGTTCTTTGTAGATACGAACTAGTTCGTAGCAGAAAAAAAAAAAAAGTTCGTAGCACAAGAAAATGCATTTCATGACGAATACGTAGCTGGGATTTTGTTCGTAAGTGAGTTCGTAACTTTAGCTGTGGTCTATCCCCCCCCCCCCCACCCCCCCCTCCCCGACTAACTCTGTGCGTAGCTACGTTGACGACACAGCTGCACAGCTTTATCAACACCCAGAATTAATTATTCGCACGCAAAAAGCAGGGAAGTCCTGTGAAGGGTGTCGGAAGTGGTCTGCATAAAGGCCATGCTGCAGCCAGGAGACATGAGAGAAGCAGACACATCGTTGATTTGATTAGTCTTACACCCATTTCCTTCTCTCTCTCTCTTCTCTCTCTCTCTCTCTCTCTCTCTCTCCTCTCTCTCTCTTTCCTTGCAGCGAGTACAGGCCAGCCACTTGCTAATTCCTGGCAGCTAGAGAACACGCCTCAATGGTTTAGTGTGAAGAAAGCAAGAATCAACTGGAGCAAAGAAATGTGCGCTAGATAAAAATTCAGATTGAAAATATATGACTTTCGACGAGCTCTTCTGCTTGTTTAAAGGCCAACATTCCGATCGTTTCATGCACCAATGACAGGACGTCACTACTTTCCGCGCGCCAATCAGAGGACGTCACACTGCCTGCCATTTTCTCCAACGTGCAAGAGAGGCCCGCCTGGGATACTCTTGCAACCTTCAGCCGAAGTCCGGCTTTGTTCGCTGCTAGGTTGTGCTATAAAACGCATCCACTCGCTCAGCTTGTAGGAATTCCTATAGTATCTAGCACCTATGAAAAGCGTCTATTCCTATAGCCTCTAGCACCTATGAAACGCGTCTATTTCTATAGCCTCTAGCACCTATGAAATGCGTCTATTCCTATAGCCTCTAGCACAAATGGAATGCGTCTATTTCTATAGCCTCTAGCACCTATGAAGTGCGTCTATTTCTACAGCCTCTAGCACCTATGAAATGCGTCTCTTCCTATAGCCTCTAGCACCTATGAAACGCGTCTCTTCCTATAGCCTCTAGCACCTATGAAACGCGTCTATTCCTATAGCCTCTAGCACCTATGAAACGCGTCTCTTCCTATAGCCTCTAGCACCTATGAAACGCGTCTCTTCCTATAGCCTCTAGCACCTATGAAACGCGTCTATTCTTATAGCCTCTAGCACCTATGAAACGCGTCTATTTTTATAGCCTCTAGCACCTATGAAATGCGACTATTCCTATAGCTTCTAGCACCAGTGAAACGCGTCTATTTCTATAGCCTCTAGCACCTATGAAACGCGTCTATTCCTATAGCCTCTAGCACCTACGAAACGCGTCTATTTCTATAGCCTCTAGCACCTATGAAACGCGTCTATTTCTCTAGCCTCTAGCACCTATGAAACGCGTCTATTTCTTAGCCTCTAGCACCTATGAAACGCGTCTATTTCTCTAGCCTCTAGCACCTATGAAACGCGTCTATTTCTATAGCCTCTAGCACCTACGAAACGCGTCTATTTCTCTAGCCTCTAGCACCTATGAAACGCGTCTATTTCTCTAGCCTCTAGCACCTATGAAACGCGTCTATTCCTAAGCCTCTAGCACCTATGAAATGCGTCTATTTCTCTAGCCTCTAGCACCTATGAAACGCGTCTATTTCTCTAGCCTCTAGCACTTATGAAATGCGCTATTCCTATAGCCTCTAGCACTTATGAAATGCGTCTATTTCTCTAGCCTCTAGCACCTACGAAACGCGTCTATTTCTCTAGCCTCTAGCACTTATGAAATGCGTCTATTTCTCTAGCCTCTAGCACTATGAAATGCGTCTATTTCTCTAGCCTCTAGCACCTACGAAACTGCGTCTATTTCTCTAGCCTCTAGCACTTATGAAATGCGTCTATTTCTCTAGCCTCTAGCACTTATGAAATGCGTCTATTTCTCTAGCCTCTAGCACCTACGAAATGCGTCTATTTCTCTAGCCTCTAGCACCTATGAAACGCGTCTATTTCTCTAGCCTCTAGCACCTACGAAACGCGTCTATTTCTCTAGCCTCTAGCACTTATGAAATGCGTCTATTTCTCTAGCCTCTAGCACCTATGAAAGCGTCTATTTCTCTAGCCTCTAGCACCTACGAAACGCGTCTATTTCTCTAGCCTCTAGCACCTTATGAAATGCGTCTATTTCTCTAGCCTCTAGCACTTATGAAATGCGTCTATTTCTCTAGCCTCTAGCACTTATGAAACGCGTCTATTTCTCTAGCCTCTAGCACTTATGAAACGCGTCTATTTCTCTAGCCTCTAGCACTTATGAAAGCGTCTATTTCTCTAGCCTCTAGCACTATGAAATGCGTCTATTTCTCTAGCCTCTAGCACTTATGAAACGCGTCTATTTCTCTAGCCTCTAGCACTTATGAAATGCGTCTATTTCTCTAGCCTCTAGCACTTATGAAACGCGTCTATTTCTCTAGCCTCTAGCACTTATGAAACGCGTCTATTTCTCTAGCCTCTAGCACCTATGAAACGCGTCTATTTCTCTAGCCTCTAGCACCTATGAAACGCGTCTATTTCTCTAGCCTCTAGCACCTATGAAACGCGTCTATTTCTCTAGCCTCTAGCACCTATGAAATGCGTCTATTTCTAGCCTCTAGCACTTATGAAACGCGTCTATTTCTCTAGCCTCTAGCACTTATGAAACGCGTCTATTTCTCTAGCCTCTAGCACCTATGAAACGCGTCTATTTCTCTAGCCTCTAGCACCTATGAAACGCGTCTATTTCTCTAGCCTCTAGCACCTATGAAACGCGTCTATTTCTCTACCTCTAGCACCTAGAAAGCGTCTATTTCTTAGCCTCTAGCACTTATGAAACGCGTCTATTTCTATAGCCTCTAGCACTTATGAAATGCGTCTATTTCTCTAGCCTCTAGCACTTATGAAACGCGTCTATTTCTATAGCCTCTAGCACTTATGAAATGCGTCTATTTCTCTAGCCTCTAGCACCTATGAAACGCGTCTATTTCTATAGCCTCTAGCACTTATGAAACGCGTCTCAGATCCAGCTCCATCCCGATGCTCTTCACTCATCTTCCTCCTGCTTCGCCTCTTTCACTCCATTACCCCTGTTGCCATCTTGTCTGTCTGTCTCTCTCTCTCTCTCTCTCTCTCTCTCTCTCTCTCTCTGCAGGCAGCAGAGCTACACCTTCCAGTTGTATTTCTAATAATGATGAGAAATTGAAAGTGCTAAATCTTCTGAGTGGCAGCTTTAATGAAAAGCAGCATGATTTACGTTTGAAATTTAGACAAATGTCATTCCACGCTACATTAAATCCATATGTGTTTGTGACGGACCGTTTTTCATCCGGTCACAAAGTTTCATGTGCGACCGTGCTTACCGGAAGGTAGTTGTCCGGAAGCCGGTTGCAAAATTTAGCTGACTGCTACTCACCGGCGCATTGCTATAAGCCGGGTGAGTTGCACCGGTTAGGCAGTCTCTGCAGTGATTCCGGCAATACAAGTCACAGAAGGCCGAAGAGGGACTCAGCCATTTGCAAGTAGCAGTCAGGTATTTATCATTGAATGTTTATTTATTAACAAACTAAAACTGTGTTCCCGTTTAGGAGCGACTGAAACTTCCTCAGCGCTCTTGTGAAGGTTTTATTAAAAAAAAAAAGTATTGTTGTTCTGTTATCCTATGACTTGATAGGGTAACAAAACAAAATTGTTTTGGAAAATGTGAATAGATGAAGTAAGTGTTGTAAGAAGTGGTCTTTAGAAAAAAGAAAAAAGATTTTGTTTATTTTGTAACTTAACTGGCTTTGAGCTTCATGATGAAGAAAAAGTGTCTATTCTAATATGGTTTGCAAGAAGATGGAGAGTTTTGATGCTATGGATAATAAGCTCCCAGAGTGAGCGACATAGACTTTTGTTTTTCATTCTGATGTGTGATGTGTTTACATGGGTATCAATATATGTGTTGTTAAACAAAAGCATATAATGAAGCTGTTGAACTGAAGTGAAGTGAGCATTCTTGCGTTACAAGAAAAATGAACATTTTGTGAATTGACGAAAGACATTTATAGTTTGAAAAAATAATCATCAATTGTGTGTAATGAATTGTATTCATGGTTTATTGAAGAGGATCCAGATGGAAATCCTTTTCCCTAATTTGGAAGACTAGATTATGAAAGGTTTATATGGAAATCCTTTCCTGTGCAATGTTATGATTCCGGAAAAGGGAATGTTGTAGTGTAATGATTCCGGAAAAGGGAATGTTGTAGTGATTCCGGAAAAAAAAGAATATTGTAATGATGAACAAATATGCTGATGTATGGCTCAAGTTCTAGTGAAATATGATGTGGCTAATGAATATGAAGATAGTTGTGATTGCAATGAATTTAGTGGCCATGATAATCAAGGTAGTTAATCAGTTGCCCCCAGGTTGATAGTGTTCCCTGGACTGACGGGGACTGGCTGCTACCGGGTTAGGGCCGGGGCCATAGCTGTGTTGACGCCCCGTTCTCCACCTGTTTGCTGCTGGTGTTGAGAGGCCGGCCTGAGCGCCGACAATTGCCCTACCTGCCACTGCGCCCGTGACCGACCACTGTTGGGCCAGTAGGTTGGAGACGTCGCTGCTGGTGAGCCAGGACGTCGCCCCTTTTGTGCCGGCGACCTGCGTCCGAGGCCGTCGCTGTGTGTGTGGTGTGTGCCACAGCTCTTGGTGTTGAGCCACAGGTGGTGTGTGTGCCACAGCTCTTGGTTGGTGTTGAGCCACAGCTCTTAGGTGTTTGAGCCACAGCTCGTAGTTGAGACTGTCACCGTGTTGCTGACAGAGACGCCACGAACGTGTTAGTTTTTCTCTTCCTTCTTTCTTCATTGTGAGCCACAGAGACTCTGTTGTCAGACTTGACTCGTCGCTGCCGCCGTCATCATCGTTGGACCCGGCAGTTTTGATAACTATAATTGTATTGACTTGTGTGTGTACACCTGATGGTGGGTGTACCAACCTACGTTTGTGTTTATTGTGTGTTTTGCTTGATGGCTCGGGCGGCATAAGAAAAAAAAAGTGTTATTTTGTTGCCTGGCTGTCCATGTTCGGATGAGTGGGTGTGTATGTGAATTGGAAAAAGTCGTGCATGCATCCATAATTCTGAGTGAGTCAGACTTCCACACACACGCACTTCCATCCGTAAGTGTTTTTTTTTTATTTTTATTTTTTTACAAAACTTCCGGAATTCTGCTGCGCAATAATTCCTTCACCTTTACCTTTGCGCTGGTTAATGCAACACTTGCCTAGCTTCCAACTGGTCTACAAAATACAATTTCATTAAAGCATACCCAAACATCTCATGTCGCAATAATTGGATTCTTTAACCCCTTCGCTGCTACAGCCATTTTGGCTGCAGAGGGTAATCATAAACATCCATTGGCAAAACTGTTCTGGAAGTCATAATTTGATTACAGCGTCTGAGCGCCCGCTACTTTCAGCCTCTCTTCCCCATGCGATTCTCTTTTCTATCTCAGCTCTCCACCCCCCTCCCCTCTCCCTGCTCCTGACGTAATTTGTCTTTTTGGAGATAATAACTTTTTGTTTATCTTACCTTAACGATTACACCTGGATTACAGCTTGGCCGATCTGACGTGATAACAAATCTAAAAGAATAACCTCAAACAAAATCGGAAATGAATTGAGGCAGGGAACAGTAAACGATAAACAGTAAACAAGTGGGGTATTTTTTGCTCCCATAAGAAAACCTAACACAGAAACTTTTATTCAAGACTGGCACAGCCTTTTAAACTTGAATAAAGTCAAATACATAGACGAACAATCTAATAGTGGGGGGAAAAACAAGCGCAGGCCAACAACTGAACTGTCTTCATAGTAATGATCTGGCAAAGATGTGGACTTAAGGAGGGAGGGGGGGGGGGGGGTTGAAGATGGAGAAACTGGGAACATGAAATTAAGAAAATATGTTACAGACATGAAAACTCTTCACTAGCTGCATAAGGGAACCATCGCAATCCCTTTTGAAGGCAGATATATATGCGATGGGACTGTTTAAGAGTGGACGTGGCCGCACATGAAGACTGAATGAAAGGAGGTGCGAGTAGTCACGTGTCTGGCTGACACGTCTGAACACGATCGCTGGGCGAGAAACATAACCAACCAAACAGTGGAATAATCTCAAGATCAACACTGTGAAGACTCTTAGAAAAGGAAATGAATCCATACTGGATCTTTCAAATAGCAGGCACAAATGTCAGCTGAAATGATACACTTTGGATCTTTCAGGATCTTGTTTTATATACCAGAAACGAATGTACAGTGGTAAATGTGCACATATGACGGAGTGCAAGTTGAAGTGTGTAACATGGATTGAACGTAGTCTGTGTGTGTGTGTGTGTGTGTACGTGCGTGCGTGGGTGCATACGCGCGCACGCGCGTGCGCGCGTGTGTGCGTGTGTGGAATGTGTGCGTTGTGCGTGCGTACGCGTGTACGCGCGTGTTTGTATGTAGGTGAGAGAGAGAGAGAGAGAGAGAGAGAGAGAGAGAGAACTCAGAACTCAGAAGCAGTTTAATGTAATTCGGCCTTGGGCCACAATACAATACAATCGGGAGGGAGGGGTAAGGGATGATAAATGGATTAAATGGAAGGGGAGGAGGGGGGGGGGGGGCGTCAAAGCAATGGTCATAATATTTTCATCTTGAAAGGAAAGCTTAGAATCCAAATAAGAGTACGAACGCAAAGACACATTTTATAGACTGCACGATTATCACACAGTTTAACTTGTTACACAACCAATGCCGTTAAGAGTAGTGGCCTCTGAGCAAATTAAACTACTGAATTGGAGCGAGTGAAACAATACATCAAAAATAAATAAATGTAAATGTTCAACCTTGAGAAGTCATTTTCTTCCTAATATTATTAGCATGAAACACATACCTGGACAAATTATGCCTGTGGGTGGCATTATTTACTCTAAGCAAATCAGGGAGTGGTAAAAATTTACAATCTCCCAAAAACTTTATTCTAAGGTCATCATACATGAAGCACTCGAATAAAAAATGGAATTCATCTTCAATTCTGGTATTACAAAAAGGACATAACCTATCTTGGCTGTTATTACTATATCGATGGACATTGTTGTTGAGTGGCAAAGCATTTAATCTTGCTTGTGAAACAGCGACTCGAAAGCAATATGTATCCATGCAACTGATATATTTCTCTCTTTCGAAAATGGTTTTAAAGGATCTGTAACTATCATACCTATCTCGATCTCTAATAGATCCAGTCCATTCCTGAATAAAGAAATCCACGAGTCTTTGTTTAAATAGACATAAAAAAAAAGCCTTAACATCTCCAACACCCTGCTGCAGCCACACAATGTTAAATCCAGTTTCACATAGAATTTGTCTTATCTGAGAAGCCCAACATGTCTTTCCAGATTTATCCACATCAAGCAACATTAAATAAGCATTGTATGGGAATCTGTCAGGATTCATTCGTAACAGTTTAAACCAGTATCTAAGGGAATTAGTGTAGGAGTTAATATAAAGTGGGTATCTTCCCAAGTCACCATACACCATTTTATTTGGTGTCCTTAGTGGTACTCCCAGAAATCTTTTGCAGGCCATCAAATGTACTTTCTCTATTTCCTCTAATCTTTGTAGGCCCCATATTTCAGAAGAATATAACAGAATGGGTTGGATTCTTACGTCAAAAATCTTAAAGAACGTGCTTGCATTCATTTCTTTATATTTCTGGAAAACTCGATTTAACTCCACAACAGCTTTCTTACCCTTGGTCACAAAATGCTCCGTACCTAATTTAGCACTGATTTTTGTTGTGAAACAGAAACCCAGATAGCAATAATTATTAACTACTTCCAATCTTAGGCCATTGAAATACCATCGCTCGCGTTTTCCAATAAACCCACCTTTCCTAAACACCATTACCTTAGTTTTTTTCAATGTTAACAGTTAGCTGCATGTCATCACAACAAGACTTCAATACATTTAATTGGTTTTGTAAGCCCCATGGAGTTGTAGAAATTAGAGCTACATCATCAGCAAAGAGCAAAATAAATATTTCCATAAGGTCTGGCAATAAATGAACGCCATGTCTTCCTCTTTCGCTCATATGATCTGCTAACTGGTTGATAAATATTGAGAACAATGTAGGGCTCAACACGCATCCTTGTCTAACACCAATCGGGCATTCAAAGAACTCAGATATATCAGAATTTGCACGAACACATGAATGTACGGATTCGTACATTGCTGTTAAAGACGCAAAAAAGTTCCACTCTACTCCTTTACTTTTGATGCATTCAATTAACTTATCGTGTCTAACCGAATCGAAAGCTTTTTTAAAATCCACAAAAGCAACATACAATTTTTTACCTTTTTTGCTCAAACACTTCTGAACAATCGCATACAGATTGAAAATCTGGTCAACGGTGGAGTAATCTTTTCTGAACCCCGCTTGGCTTTCTGATATTAACTGATTGTTTTCCAACCATGTGTACAATCTCGTGTTCAATATAGAAGTGTAACATTTGGATAAAATACTTAGCAAAGATATACCTCTGTAATTATCTACAATTTTCGGATCTCCCTTTTTATGAATTGGAATTATAACCGCTTTTGACCAATCTTTTGGATAGATGCCTTTATCAAAAATTGAGTTGAACAGCTTTATAATAAAAGAGCGAACCTGTCTGCCGCCATTCTTCAGCATTTCAGCTGTAATTCCATCTAATCCACACGCCTTTCCCGACTTCAGTTTATCTATTGCTCTATTTACCTCCTCTTCCGAAATACTTC
>CM065729.1:10720758-10738258 GCA_033310375.1 Conus canariensis
ATCACATTTAACATTTAAGACAGTACAAACAAAGAACGAAAATGACTCATCTGTTGTTAGTCCATGTGGTGGGGAGAATAGCCGCTAGGCGGAAATGACAAGGGGGATTATGGGAGAGGAAAAGGGGGGGGGGGGGGGGGGGGGGGGGGTTCGTGGGGGGGGGGGATTTTTATTACAAGATAAATATAAGGATTGTTATGTTTTGTTGTTGGGCGATTTTAATGCTTATACCAAAAGTGTGAATGATTTTATTGATATGAATCAGTTCACTCAGTCTGTGTTCTCTGATGTTCTCTGTGATATGAGCGAAGATAATTTCCAACCTTGTCAAAGATCATCTCAAGATAAGCAGAGGCCTAATAATTATGGTTATCGTCTCTTAGATTTATGTAAATCACTGTCAATATACATTTTTAACGGAAGAATTGGTTCAGATGCTGGTATTGGAACATGCACATGTAAGGGAAGCACAGTTGTTGATTATATCATTGGTTCTAGATATTTGATGGAAAATGCAAGTAAGTTTAAAGTTGATGTTTTTGATGCGTTGTTCTCTGATGTGCATTGCCCATTATGCCTGTCTCTTCCAGTTAAAACCTGTTTTGTTTTCAATGAACCTAATGGTACTAAACACTCTCTGCATCAAAGGTATGATGGTGCAGAGATTAGAAGATGGGATAGCAACAAATGTAATGAATATAAAGAACATTTAGCAAATTACAATGTTGATGAAATTGTAACTTTATTTGAACAAGGCACACTATCAATCAGTGAAATGAATAAGCGGTTTTCGTCAATTCTTGTTGATTCAGCGAAGGGTACATTTGGTACTTACTCTAATACTTACAATAATAGATATTCAATGAGGCAGAATCAAAGCTGGTTTGATAAGGAGTGTAAGGTTTCTCGAAGCCAGTACTTTAAAGCAAAGCATAAAGTTAAATGTTCAAATACTGTGCCTAATCTAAATAATCTTGCTGCTAAAAGCAAAGAATATAAAAATGTTTTGAGACGATCTGAAAGAAGAGCAACGAGAAAATGGCATAGAGAATTGCGAGCTTTAAAAACTAGAAATCCAAGAGATTATTGGAGGAAAATTAAAGGCAAAAAAGCTTCATCGTGTCCTATACCTCTTGAAGAGCTTAAAAATCATTTCCAGTCCCTTAATCAAAATACTGGATGTAATGATATCATTTTTAGTAATGAAGTATCTGAAAGAAATATCAATCTAGACATTTTAAATGATTCAATTACTGAGGATGAAATTGAAAGAGTCATTAAATGTTTAAAGAATAATAAAGCAGCAGGAGTTGATTTAGTAAGGAATGAATATATAAAGAATAGTGTTCCTTATATGACAAAGTTTTATTGTTTATTGTTTAATCGTGTTTTGGATTCTGGTATTATACCAGAAGATTGGGTGACAGGGTTAATTGTACCACTCTATAAAGGCAAAGGAGATCAACAAGACTGCAATAACTACAGAGGGATAACACTGTTGAGTTGTGTAGGCAAATTATTCACGTCGATTCTAAATAGCAGACTTACTTATTTTGTTGAAATAAATGGACTTATTTCAGAAAACCAAGCAGGTTTTAGACACATGCATTCAACGCTTGATCATGCTTTTGTTCTTAAGTCATTGATTGACATGTTTGCAATCAACAATGGAAAATTATACTGTGCTTTTATTGATTACAGAAAGGCATTTGATTCTATTTGGAGGCATGCTTTATGGCACAAACTGATGAGTCAAGGCATATCTGGGAAAATACTGCACGTTGTAATCAATATGTATGATCAAATAAAATCGTGCATTTTTCTAAATGGTCCAAAATCAGAGTTCTTTGGCAGTTTAGGGGAGTTCGTCAAGGAGAAAACCTTTCACCCTTATTGTTTTCATTATTTTTGAATGATCTACAACAGTTCCTTATTGACAATAACTGTTCTACTTTAGAATATGATTTAACGCAAGAGTTGAAACTTGAACAGTTTATTAAATTGCTTGTATTGTTATATGCTGATGATACAATTTTATTGGCAAATTCTAAATCAGCTTTGCAAAAAGAACTTAATGCCTTACATATATATTGCACGCAATGGCAGTTAGAAGTAAATCCAAAGAAAACAAAAATAGTTGTCTTTCATGGTCGAAATAGTATGCGTGAATTTTTTTTCTTTGGGAATGAAAAAATAGAGGTTCTTAATTCAATGAAATACTTAGGCATCGGGTTCAGCAGAACAGGTTCTTTTTACAAAGCAAAAAAATGTGCTTATAATCAGGCTCTCAAGGCAATGTTTTCATTATTACAAACTGCAAGAAAACAGAAATTGCCAATTGATGTTTGCATACAATTATTTTATTCCATAGTTGTACCTGTGTTGTTGTATGGTTGTGAAATTTGGGGTTATGAAAATGTTGATATATTAGAAAAGTTACAGTTACGTTTTGTAAATTTAGATTAAATAAAACTACAATGACTTCAATGATTTATGGTGAAACCGGAATCTATCCTTTATCTGTACTGATTAAAGTGAGAATGGTAAGGTTCTGGGCTAACTTAGTTGTTCCTGATTCTAAGAAGTATTCAAACAAAATATATAATATCTTACATGAACTATATGCAAAAGGAATTTTCGTTTCACCATGGCTTAGTTATGTTAAAAGCATTTTATTTGAAACTGGTTTTGATTGTGTTTGGGAATCTCATTCATTCACAAACAGAAGTAACTTATGTAAGTGTGTTAAAAAGGAGTTGCAAAATGATTATGCTCGTGATTGGCGCAGTTCTCTTGAAAACAGCAACAAGTGTGTATTCTATAAAAGTGTAAAGACTGTCTTTGGAAAAGAACATTATATTTCTACCTTACCAGATATTTATGTTATATCTTTATTTAAATTTAGATGTAGTAACCATAAATTGCAAATTGAAATTGGAAGACACCATAATATTCCAAGAGAATTGCATATTTGTCGTAACTGTGAAATGGGTGAAATTGGAGATGAATTTCATTGCATCATGGAATGTCCAAAATATAATGAACTTCGTGAAAAATTCATCCCTAAAAAATATCTAAAACCAAAGTCTGTTTTCAACTTTTGTAATTTATTTCAAAAAGGAAGACGCATTTGTTTGAATATTAGTAAGTTTCTAAAAAACGGGAAGATTGTTTAATGAGATTATTACAGTTCACCAGAATTCAGCATTTCGCAACTATGTTCACACATTGTTCTGAGTGAGTTTCGTATTTCTCTTTGTTACATTTGTATCCTCTATGCCCCAACAGGGGTCAAAGGATTAAATTTCAATTGAATTTAATTGAATTGAATTGTGTATGTGTGTGTGTGTGTGTGTGTGTGTGTGTGTGTGTGTGTGTGTGTGTGTGTGTGAGAGAGAGAGAGAGAGAGAGAGAGAGAGAGAGAGAGAGGAGAGAGAGAGAGAATTACTTTCATATATATTTTGATGAAACAATTTGTTTACGAGAATAATATCTGAAAACGATTCCTTTTTATACTAACATTGTACTCCTAAAACCTGGAACATGTCTTTGTTTTGTGTGTGTGTGTGTTTTTTTTTGTGTGTGTGTGTGTGGTATAAAACCACACTTGTTTTGATTATAGAGTTTTGGATAGAAAATAATAAGTAGTACATTATACTGTTTGGGGGTAAAAAAAAAACGAATTTAATTAATGTTATTAAAGAAAAACGCAAAACACCACTCAATTTTTTTTTTTGCTATATCAAAACACGAAAACGAAAATTTGACACTAAGGGTGTTATTTTCTTAGGAATGTGTTTATGTAACATGAATGAATAAATGATTGAATAGATAAATGAATAAATAAATGAATTAATAAAACCGTATGTTTGAAGATGTGTCGTTTTGGTTCCAGTCTTTGATGTACCGTAGTGAGAGACAACATTTTCAAAAATGACACAAAGATCAATTTTCCGTAAATAACCACGAACTTCGTGGTTTTCCACCAGTTCTACACGAACGAAAAGCAAGAAAGTTCGGTCGTAAGTCAGATAATTGAGCGACTGCAAATTTATAGAACATCAGTTAGGTAAAATTTCTAAAGAGTGGAGGATAGTTACTGCCAAAGACACAGTCATACAGAGTACAGGACTAGACACAGTGTCTGGTTCTGTACTCTGTCTGTGTCCTTGGCGGTAACTAACTCCCTCTCTTTCCAAATTTTGCTTCATTTTCCTCCTTCAGTCACTCCGTTTTGAAACTTATCGTTTAGGTAGCCTATAATTATGGTAATCATCCCCCGTTTCCCCCGGTAACATGATTCTCTTCGACACAACGTCAAAGTTAACGGATGACGTATGTGCATTAATGACGCAAAAACATCTGACGTGTACAAACTTGCCAGTGGAGGCACAGAAAGCAGGATGAGGATGATAATGAGTCACAGTTGTTGAGTTTGGTTTGGAGCTGAAGAGCTGCTCTTCATGTCGACATGACTCAATTAAGGTCATGCGACTGTGAGGTAAGAATATGTACAGAGGCAATTATTTAATCATTAATCCACGTGGAATCATTCTGGAGGAGTACGGTAATGAGGTAAGAAAAAAAAAAAGGCGTTATCACGGAAACACAACACACAAAGAAGATTTTTAATAAACAGGTCTATGCGTTCAGTAAAATAGATTTTGAAAAAAAAAGTTGATTTGTAATTTTTTTTTTTTTTTTTGGTCTTGACTATTACAATGTAAGAGGAGATTCGATTGAAACTTACACCATCCTTCATGACTGTTACGAAGACAACTCCATCTACAAATAGCGATAGCACAACGATTTAATTAATGCGTGGACCAAGCGTTTCTTTTATCTTAATTTTCAGCTATTAGTAAAAATCAAGCTTCTGAGAATACAGTGCTTTGAATTGTTTTCAAACTTTACTGTGAGCAGCTGTGTATTTAAAAAAGAAATGGTTCTCTTTTCGTCACATTGCCTCATAAACTTTAGTCTTAAATGAGGACCTGCTCATTTTGGAGAGAGAGAGAGAGAGAGAGAGAGGAGAGAGAGAGAGAAGAGAGAGAGAGATCACAAAATTCCACAAAGTATGGGCTTTTGAACGTTTTATGATACCATACCATAACATTGTTAAAGTGACACAGAAAAAGTTATAACATTTTTGTTACTTGAAAAGTATTGACAAGTGAAATCTGTCAAGATCTGTGTCAGTGCTTGAGTTGAAGACGGAAACGACGGTTGTTTTGCTTTCTTTAAACAGGCAAACGACATTAATCATGCGATTGATCAATGAAGTATGGACATAAAACGTGCGCGCACTGATTTATTTGCAATCATGTTACTTTCATATCAACATTGCTCTTCAAACCTGACACAGTGACAGTGAATTACTGGTGTGCCTGTTTCGATTCCAGTTACAAATCACACATCCTGAACAATACATGGAATCGTTTGGCATGAAATATAGAATTTTACCTTCTATGCTTCTAAATCCCATTGACAAAAAAACAAACAAACAAAAAACCCGCACTCAAATCGTCACATTGAATCGTAAAAACTGCGTTATGACACATGTTCAGGTTCAGTCACACAAACGTGGGTGCCCTTTCTTTTAATGACGTCTCAAAGAAAAATAAAGTTCATTCAGTTCTTTCCGTGTGTGCTCGAAAATCGAGAAGGTAAGGTCTTTTTCTCTTGAGTCAAAACAACAGTGTTTATGCTTTTTGTTTGTTTGTTTTGTTTTCGCCGATATTCTAACAAAGTTATTTGCAAGATGAAATATGTGAATGTCAGGCCAGCCCACTTTCTCACTGACACTGTTCTTGCCGATATTGTACCACAAGCCCCTACGTTATCAGCTGAACTGCTGTGCTCTGAAGGGAGAGTTACTGGTTCATGTAATTGGTAAGTACTTCAGGGAGTACAGGTGTGTTAGAGCTAAGTCATTTGTGGTGATTTACGACTAACAGGTTGATGTGCGCGAGCCGGTCAGATCTGATATTAAAAATGGGAAATCAATGTGAAGCGTTCCCAATAACACATAAGGGGTGGGTGGGTGGGTGGAGTGTGAGGGGGGGGGGGGGGGGGGGGCGGGGTATCTGTTAGTGTTACGCAAATGCATAAGGAATGCAATACAATACAAGACAGCGCAAGACAATGCAATACAAGACAAGACGAGACAAGGCAACGCAACGCAACGCAACGCAATACAACACAATCGACGTTCTCTCTGCTGAAACACCTGCACTGGATCATCATCTTACGGTGCATTTCAGTATAAATATAACACAGCACTAAACGAAAATAAATAAGAGAATAACAGAACGAACCAAACAGGAAAAAACCTGTAAATAAATCTTCTCTTGCACTCTATTCTTTTTCTTCTTCTTCTTCTTCTATCTTCTTCTTCTTCTTCTTCTTCGTCGTCGTCGTCGTCGTCGTCGTCGTCGTCCGTCTTCTTCTTCTTCTCTCTTCTTCTTTTCTTCTTCTTCTTTTCTCTCCCCTCTATCAATGCTCATCAAATAGTCGATTTACAGCAGACGCTGGTGTCTGGGTTGATTTCACTCTGGCACCTGTACATTTTGTGGGCAGCACCACCAGCTCGGGCTGGCTGCTGGCAGCAGAGAGTCCTGAACACACCACCTGGATGGAGCTCCAACATCTGCTTCATGGGATGGGACCTGCCCGTCCTCCGTCTTCTTCTGTCTTCTCCTCCTTCTCCACCCTCTCCTCCTCTCCATAAAACTGGCTACCACTCAGTCTCAGCTGCCCTTCCTTCCCAATCTCTACTGCTCTAAGATTTCAGTAAGCCCTCTTAAAGATCTGTGCCACCTGCCCCTCAGCCTTCTCATGAACTAGCTGGGCGTCATCGTTATCTCACTGTCATCCGTCAGCCTCCACTAGTCCTCTTCAGCCTCCTCACCATCTAGCCGAGATCAGCCTCTTCGTCAATTAGTAAGAGTCATTATTGCCTGACTTTCCACATCAGTGTGCTCATCTTCACCGCCCTCCTCATTGTCGACCCACGGAGCAGCCTCTTCTTCAAGTAGCTGAGGTCACCATCATCTTACTGTTGACCATCAGTGTGCTTTAAGCTCATTCTCCTCGCCATCTAGCAGGGATCGGCCCTCTTGCTCAACTAGCTTGGGTGAGGAGGCAACTTCGTCACCAGCTAAATGTGATCAAGCTATTTTTAAAGTAGATACAATCAGCATCCAAACCAGCTGGGACCAATCTCTTGACCAACCGGCTGGGATCATCAGCCTCTTTACCAACCAGCTGAGATCAAGCTCTTTACCAACCAGCTGAGATCAAGCTCTTTACCAACCAGCTGAGATCAACCTCTTTACCAACCAGCTAAGATCATCAGCCTCTTTACCAATCAGTTGGGATAAGCCTATTTACCAACCAGCTGAGATCATCAGCCTCTTTACCAACCAGCTGAGATCATCAACCTTTTTACAACCAGCTGAGATCATCAACCTCTTTACAACCAGCTGAGATCATCAACCTCTTTACCAACCAGCTGAGATCATCAACCTCTTTACCAACCAGCTGAGATCAACCTGATTACCAACCAGCTGGGATCAACCTCTTTACCAACCAGCTGGGATCAACTTCTTTACCAACCAGCCGAGATCGTCAACCTCTTTACCAACCAGCTGAGATCATCAACCTCTTTACCAACCGGCTGAGATCATCAACCTCTTTACCAACCAGCTGAGATCATCAACCTCTTTACCAACCAGCTGGGATCAATCTTTTTACCATTCAGGCAGGTCAACCTATTAACCAGCAAGTTGGGATCAGCCTATTTACCAACCAGCTGGGATCAGCCTCTTTACAAATCAGCCAAGATCAAGCTCTTTGCCAACAAATTGTGATTAGAATATTTACCAGCCAGCTCTATCAGCCTAGTTACCAGCAAGTCGTAATCAGCCTATTTACCAACCACCTTGGACCAGCCTGTTTATCAACCTGCTGAGAGCTTCTCACCAGCAAGGTGGGGGATGGGACACTCCTTTTTGTTTTCTGGGTTTTTTTTTTATAACCTCACTGTTGCCCACTGGTGTGCTCATCTCATCAAGCAGACAAAGAAGACTGCCATCCTAATTAGTTGCCTTCAGGACCCTTGCCCTGACTCTGTGAAAAGAAACATGAAGGGGGAAATCTAGTCAAATCCAAGCGGAAGGATAAGATATTTATGAAAGTCTGATACATGTTTGTGTTATCCTCAGGAGTGCTGATGTCAGTGGAGTAAACTTTTTTTTTTTTTTTTTTTTTTTTTTTACTCCGAATTTCAAGAAAGAATCTGCGTAGTAGTAGTCTTTTGAACTGGCACTGTAGTTGACTCTCTTGTCAGGTTTGCTGAGAATCATCGATTCAGGAGTACGACAAGTGGACATCCCTGAAAGTAAATATCAATGGAGCAGCTTCAGGCAGCAAGAACCTCCCCCAAAGTCAATCCGCAGGCCGTCACACGAAAACACAAGTCGGAATGCCATGTGAACCCAGGTGAAAGAACCAAAGCATGTCGATCCAAAAGCCCCACGGGACAATGGAAGTCTGCAGAAAGAACACCACACCCTCCTCAGCATCGCTCAGCTGTGGCTGGAAGTGGACAATCCACTAAGTGTGGAAGCCCGGTACTGCCCCGACAGCGTGTCAAGCAACAACTGTCCATGAATCCCGATCATCTGAAACAAACCCACGATCACTTTACAACAAATGAACCCGTTTCGGCAGAAAAGATTCTACATGTGGAGGAAAAATTCTGCAAGCTCGTACGCACTCTACAAATTATGAAATCTGCCCAGAATCTGAACTGGCCAAGACGGAGAGAGCATGTCTCCGACAATTCCAGAGTTCAGCACAATAAGCCCAGTAAGGGAGAGGCTCCCACGTCAGCCGACTCTTCCATTGTTCTGCAGCATAAACAGTCGCAACGTGGCTCTCAGCATTCCGTGAAACAGCCTCAGACGTGCGGCATTCGTGATTTTTGCCAGGCATCGTCCAACTTGTGCTGTGCCACCCATATACACTTGCCCACAGATGTAAGCCAGCACACCGAGTCCAGTCAGACCAGCTGTCCAGGTGAAGGAAAGCGGGAGTCAAAAGGAGCTTCCCCAAGGCGTCATTCTGTCTGTTCAGAAATGCTGTCTTCGTCCAAAACAAGATCCGTTCAACATAAAGAATCCACTCGCAGACACAGCCCTTTACGTGGTCAGAGTGTCAACCATGAGGGTAACAAACCGACATCCGTCTTGAATTACCGCCATCAGACCCGCCCTTCTGGAGAACGAACGATCACCTCGAACAGTCGGAAGAGTACTGCAGAACTTTTGGCCTCTTCCCAGTGTCGAAAAAGTCATGAAATCACCAATGCAGAGGAAACACATACGCTTACAGGGTGTGACACCCATGTCACAGAAGAGCTTAAACTCCATGAACCAAAGGGAGATAATGAAATCACCAGCGCAGAGGAAACTCATATGCTGACAGGATGTGACACCCATGTTACAGGAGAGCCTGGATTGCACGAACCAAAGGGAGATAATGAAATCACCAATTCAGACGAAACAGGAGGACCAAGACACCACGAACCAAAGGGAGAAAATGAAATCACCAGTGCAGAAGAAACTCCTATGCCTAGAGTATGTGACACCCATGTCCCAGGAGAACCTAAGCCCCGTAAAACAAGGGGAGATAAAACAAGAGCACACACAGCACCCATCTCCAGACTTGAGCCACACATGCTCACTGCAGAAAGTGGAGGTCAAGAAGCCCACAAATGTACCAAGAGCACGAAGGCATCTTGCGTGTGCGACAGAAATCCACAGCCATCTCATCGCAGGAGGTCTTCACCACCTCGCCCCAAAGAGTCACAGCCCTTCCACACCAAAGGGTCATCTCCACCTTCAGATTCCCCTCAACTCTGCGCCCCTCCACAACGGTATCCAAACTACCTCAAACCCAAATCGGGTATCACCACGCACAGATGTCAACTTAACCCACACACCACATCCACAGACTGCCAGATGCACGCCATGAACCCAGATCAGTCCCAGAGTCCAGAACACAACTACAAGTCAGAGGAAATTCAGGAAAAGGGAATGGAAGAGAGTCTGGTGTCTGACATCAACACACAGGAAGACAGCTCCAAAACACCCACTGCTTCAAAAGAAATGTCACGCGATCCATCAGTCACGGAGATTTATCAGGACGTGAATCAGATAGAAAATCAACAAACGATCCAAGATGAAGTCTCACTGTCCGAAGAGCCACCATCTTCGGAGAGGCCTGTCGTCAGTCCATTGTCCGGAGAGAAGACGGGCAAGCCTGAGCTGACCCCAACAGACATGGGTTTAGACAATGAGGTGAGTGGCTTCTGCTTCTAAGTTGTTGATTGATCATTCAGTGGAGCTATCAATTAATCAGTCAGTGTACCCATTCACTGTCATTATATTTTCCACTGAAGTCAGTCTGTCCACACGTCTGCTCGGTTGTCTCTCTCCACCTTGACTGATGTTTTGAACTTTAAAAAAATATGTCAAGAGAATCTCAGAGTCAGACAGATGAAGACCTTTGTTCAGTATTTGATTAGGAAAAGAAGAATTGTTAACCAGAGAGAGAGAGAGAGAGGGACAGACAGACAGACAGACAGACAGAGGTTTTAGCATGCTGGTTTACTTTGGTACACTGGATGTGAAATGAACTGCTGTCACAGCAGGGACGTCTTTTTGTTCCCCAGTGTCCGCCAGCCGACAGTTCCCTTCCAGTGGAAGCTGGAAATAAAGAAGTCAGCAGTGCCAGGACCTCTTTCACGGCAAACATTTCACCGGTGGCTTATCCACTCCACACAGACGACACATGGCAGTCCACTGAAAGAGCAAATGCGCCTCAAGAAGAAGCAAAGCACGTTCAAGAACACTGTACCGAATACATGAGGCATTCTTCCCAGCAAGCTTCAGACAACTCAGAGTGCAACTATCCCATGACTTCAGCTGAAGTGACAACGGGAGTTTTGCAGTCTGCTTCAGTCCCAATTGGAAACTTTCACGATATGCTACAGACCTGGAAAAGGGAATTGCTAGAAATGCTTACTGCTCTTGAGAGTTCTGACACTGATGCAGTCAGCCCGTCGTGCCCACTGTGTCTTAAAGAAAACGTCATCATGGCACAAGAAGATAACCAGACCACGACTGTGTTACAGGAGCTTCACCATATGATTGCAAAGCTCAGGCAGTCTCCTATGAAGCTCAGTGATAATTGTCAAGCCAGCATGCTGGATGCCTTCAAAGAATGTGCCTGTAGCGGGGAAAAAGAGGTGCCTTGTGACGAACCCAGAACATCCCAGGCCTATCACACCACCGGATGCTCCAAGGCTATGACTGCAGCGGTACAGCAGTCGATTCACATCCTGGTGGATTACGTGGATCTGTTGTTGGACACACTGGACCTGTTCAGATATGCATCGTCCGAGAAGATGAGCTGCAGTCCTCTAACTGATGTGGTCAATGAAGAGATGGACAAAGAGAATGATGAGGAAACTACTGGACGTGGCCAAGACGTCTCAGGGTTGGACCATCTTGAACATCACACAATGGACTGTCCTCTGGGTTATTCCAGTTGCCGGTCTGCCGATCTGAAAAGGTTGTCTGAAAGCAGAATTTCCCATCACGAGGGAAAATCGCCGACTACTGTTCCTCATCGTGAATCAACAGGTTCTTTGGCACAATTGTTTGCCAACGTTCAACACTGGAACAGAAAGGTCTGCTCAGAAACCGTCAGCATCCTCAAAAGCAAACAGATCTTAGAGCAACCAAGGCAGGGGCAGTTCAGGGACTACTATGCCCCCTTCAGTGATAGCTGTCTCAGAAGCTGTTACACAGATCACAACACAGCCTGTGGAAAACTTCATCTAAAACACTCACCAGCCAAATGCAGGACGTCAGAACATGATCAGAAGAATGAAGAATATGTAGGAAAACATCGTGAACAATTTTCGAGAAATTTACTGGTTTCATTGCCACCATCCAATAGAATGAAAGATCTGGAAGAAAGCACTGAAAATGACACTGAGGATGATCATGATGTCTGCCTCAAAGACAACGAGGCCTTGTTGAAAACTCAGAGACATGGAATGAACACATCACCCTCACCTTCAGCTGTTCAGGAACCAGAGTCAGTGTGTCCTGCTCTGGCACCATCCACCAAACAACTGGAGCAAGGCAGCGGACAAAATCGGGCCCTAGGCAAGTTCCGTCTTCAGTATCTTCAACACATTGAAAGCAGACTGGCCATGGTGCAGAATCAACACGGACACGTGGGCAAACCTCCGCTTTATGAAGGTACTACCAGAGTGTTGCCCAAAGTCACCATCACAGGCAATACTTGTCAGCCTCAGCAGGCAAACTATCATCAGATAAATCCAAGACGTTCAGCACTGGACCTGGCTTTACTGGCTCTCAGCAAGAGTCTAGAAAGACTTATCGCTGCAGAACACGAGAGCGGCATTCCCACTTCACCAAACAGTCCATATTTGCCATTGATCCAGTCTTGTAAAAACATCATCAGCAATCTCAGCCAGCTCCAACATAAAGACATGAAAAGTAAGGCTCCTGAACATCGCAATGTTGTACTTGATGATGCCATGGACCTTGAGCGGCCAGATAGCTCACATCACTCTCAGCGAAGTTTTCAGATCTCTGCGGATAATGATCAGTTTGTCCGTCTACACAGAAAAGGATACACTGGAAACTATCAATTCGTGGGGATTCGTGATGCCTCCAGCAGTTCAAACAACATTCGTGATGGGTCTGTAACAGCTCTGTCTGAAAGGAAAGACCCACGAACAGGGCATCAGCAAAACTGCACCACACAGCGTCTGACCATGGCTGAATCAGGCGCACCATCTGGCTTCCACAATTCTTTTTTCCAACAACCGCATGAATCAGAACCCTGCAACATGGACCCCTGCCCCACCATCCTAGACGGCTGTCCACGGGCAGTTGCCACAGATCTTTTAGCCAGACGAAAGCCAGAAGAACCTGAGCTCCAAGGTCCAAGACGCACGCAGTCGGGTTCGTGGATGCCTTCCTGTGGCTCGACATCTCCCCTTCCCGTGTCTGCCGTGCAGTGCACGTCCTCCTGTGTGTCTGTGACGGGCAGTGAGGGGAAGAGAGAGGGGTCAATGCGGTGGACAGCGGCGTCCAGCAGGCCTTCGACACCATTGACCAGACACTGCGACATCTGGCCACGCTGATGGGCAAGTCTCCTCACGGACAGCATCTTCTGCCTCCGAACTTTTCCTAGTTCCGAGAGAACTGAGGGGCATGTCCTGTCCCCTACTGCTATCATCTGCCATCAGGCATTTCTTAGTTCAGAGAACTGTGGGGCATGTCCTCTCATCTGCTGCTATCATCTGCCATCAGACATTTCTTCGTTCAGAGAACTGTGGGCATGTCATATCCCCTGCTGCTATCATCTGCCACCAGACATTTCTTAGTTCAGAGAACTGTGGGGCATGTCCTCTAATCTGCTGCTATCATCTGCCATCAAACATTTCTTATTTCTGAGAACTGTAGGGCATGTCCTCTCATCTGCTGCTATCATCTGCCATCTGACATTTCTTAGTTCTGAGAACAGTGGGGCATGTCCTCTCATCTGCTGCTATCATCTGCCATCAGACATTTCTTAGTTCTGAGAACTGTGGGGCGTGTCCTCTCATCTGCTGCTATCGTCTGCCATCTGACATTTCCTGGTTCATAGAGAACTGTGGGTTATGTCCTCACACCTGCTACATCGGTCATCAGACATTTCTTAGCTCAGAGAACTGTGGGGCATGTCCTGTCATCTGCTGCCATCAGACATTTGTTAGTTCCGAGAACTAAGGGGCATGTCCTCTCATCTGCTGCCATCATCTGCCATCAGACATTTCTTAGCTCAGAGAACTAAGGGGCATGTCCTCTCATCTGCTGCTGTCGTCTGCCATCTGACATTTCCTAGTTAATAGAGAACTGTGGGGCATGTCCTCTCATCTGTTACATCTGTCACCAGACATTTCTTAATTCAGAGAGAACTACGTATTCTCTCATCTGCTGCTACCATCTGCCACCAGACATTTCTTAGTTCAGAGGAGAAATCTAAAATCAATATCAAGAACACACTACACACACACACACACACACACACACACACACACACACACACACACACACACACACACAAGCACACACACACGCACGCACGCGCATAAACACACACACACACACACACACAGATACACACGCACACACACAGATACACACGCACACACACACACGCAACACACACACACACACACACACACACACACACACACACACACACACACACACACACACACAAAAGAAGAGAGATACGCGAGGTAAAACATGCTGTTAATCACTTGCATCTGTTTGGTCAGCAGTAGTTGCTAATGTAATCCTAGCTTTACCACATCATGGAAAAGATCTGAGTATTGAGGCTTGAGGGGCTTTACGAGTGTCAGCATGTGTACTGCCATAAAACTGGTTCAAAAAATTGTTTCACTCAACACCACCACAAATATATGTGCCACAATATTGCAAGAATCACTCGTTCCTGTGTGTGTGTGTGTGTGTGTGTGCGGGGTGTGTGTGTGTGTGTGTGTGTGTGTGTGTGTGTGTGTGTGTGTGTGTGTGTGGCTCAAGAGAGGAGAAGCTAAATATCTTCTTTCTTCATTATGTAGAATGACACTCTCCACTTTGAAGTCATTCACAGCTTCCTGTGAAACTTGTTGGTCTACATTGTTCATGCTGCAGTCATTCACCCCTTCCTGTGAATCTTGTTGGTCTATATTATTCATACTGCAGTCAGTCACCCCTTCCTGTGAATCTTGTTGGTCTATATTATTCATACTGCAGTTATTCACACCTTCCGGTGGAACTTGTTGGTCTACGTTGTTCATACTGCAGTCATTCACAACTTCCTGCGGATCTTGTCGGTCTACTTTGTTCATATTGCAGTTATTCACAACTTCCTCATAATCTCTTTGGCTCTCTGCTCCTCTTCACGGTTTAGCTGTCTCTTCATTACACTTGGCCTCTCATCGTGTGTCCAACTCTCCATCTAGGGTTGCGAACCAATTATTTCATGAATTATTTTGAGTCTTGAAAGGTGGTTGTTTTATAAAAACCTGTAAGAAATTGTTACTGGACTGTCTTTGCGATTCAAGAACTAAGAGAACGTGTTGATGACTAAACCAATCCAGTCTTTAAAAGAATTCAGTACTGTATCCACCAAACATGAACAAACCATCACAAAATAAAACACGACACGGTTTGACCTCTTAGGTCGTCTTCAGGCAAGATTAACAACACCCACGACGATGAAAATGAAGAACGAGCAATCACTTGTAAATACCATTGAATTCGGCGCAAGATGGGTATCGAATTCAATGGGATAGGTGATTGCTCGTTCTTCATTTTCTTGCGCCGACGAATTCAATGAGATCAATGATTGCTCGTTCTTCATCTTCGTTGTCCTGAGTGTTGTTCATCTTGCCCGTAGAAGACCTGAGAGGTCGAAACGCGTTGTGTTTTGTCTTGTGATTCGTTTGTTCAAGTTTGGCGTATGCAGTACTTCATCTCCTTAAGATTTCCGCCTGCAGTCGCCTCGCTTTGCAACTAAAATAAACCGCTTAGAGATTAGGGGCCCTTAGACGATGGAGATATTACCATGCTGAGACAATTTGCAGACACACCACACTCCGCAGACGTAGCCAGCCACAACAAGCGAGACACATTGTTCGGATATTACCATACCTGACCTTTCATCTTGCTTTATGCGCGCGCACTCTGCGCGAATGCTACCGTTCAAACGAAGAAATTGAAGTCATTGTGAGAACAATACAGAATAAAACTTTGGCAGCATTAAGACATTAGCTATACAGTAATGATACTTTAATACCAACGCAGATACCTGCCCATAAACTTGGGTATTCAGCCACATTAGCAGTAAGACAATAATACTTTAATATCAACGTAGATACCTGCCCATAAATTTGGGTATTCAGCCTGGCTCACCGTTCTCGATCGTCGCTCAACGGGAGAAGCCTGCTCATAGTTATACGTCGTTTCACATGACTTCACACTTGATTTAATTCTTTTTGTTTGTTTCATATTCAGACGATTTTAGGTAGTCGCATGCGCTTCTTCTTTGTGTGTGTAATTCAAAGAGCATATAGTGGCAGCCTGCGCGCATCGTCCGACAGCATGTAGAACTGTCTGGGCAGAGATCCTGATGTCACAAGACTGCACCGGTGCCAGATAAAAGAAACAGGAACCAGCTTTTACCAATGTGCCAAAGATTATCACACACACACACACACACACACACACACACACACACACACACGCACGCACACACACACACGCGCGCGCGCGCACGTACGCACGCATGCACGCACACACGCACGCACACAAATCCGTGAAATCATTGAGAAACGCCGGCTGTCTGTCTCTGTCTGTCTGTCTGTCTCTGTGTCTGTCTGTCTGTCTGTGTGTCTGTCTGTCTCTCTCTCTCTCTCTCTCTCTCTCTCTCACAGACACACACATACACACACATACACACACACACACATACGCACACATACATACACACACACACACACGCACACACACACACACACACACACACACACACACACACACACCACGCACACACACACACACACACACACACACACACACACAGAGTATAGTACCATTGACAGACGTGACCAGTGTGCCAATGCCTGGTGTTAGTCTGTCTGTTTCTCTGTCTGTCTGTCTGTCACACACACACACACACACACACACACACACACACACACGCACGCACGCACGCACGCACGCACGCACACACACACACACACGCACACAGTATAGTACCACTGACAGACGTTAGCAGTATGCTATGCCTGGTGATGGTTTGTGTGGTGCTGGTGTATGCCTATGGTAGGTATGGTGGTGGTGGTATGTGCGTACATGTGCTTTGGTGAGAGAGAGAGAGTACTTGTAGAATATTTTGTACTGACTACGCCTATACTAGAGTCTGTCTTCTAACATAGTAACAGTGTGTGTGTGTGTGTGTGTGTGTGTGTGTGTGTGTGTGTGAGTGCGTGCGCGCGCGATCGTGCGTGAGTGCGTGCGTGTGTGTGCGTGCGTGTATGTGTGTGTGCGCGCGCGCGTGTGTATGTGTGTGTGTGTGTGTGTGTGCGTAGCAGGGGTAGCTATTTAGCATTGTTTTCATACTTTAAAATTTTCGGAAAACCCATCAAGTTCGTTTTACATTCCAATCGCATGGAATTATCTTAAACTCTGGCCTAATTCGCAGAATTCTCAACTTGTCTGTCTGATTACAATTGTGTCATTTCCCCCTTATCTGATATTCTAATCCCCTGCATCTGCATTACAACCCCCTCTCTACCCCCCCCCCCTCCCCTCCCCCCATACCCCCCACCCGCGCCTCT
>CM065729.1:10755758-10758258 GCA_033310375.1 Conus canariensis
CATTCCGGCAGACTTGCTCCAGTAGTGTGGTCGACTCACAATGATACTGTCTGAAGAATATACAACGGATTCACACCCCGCCAGTGCTGCCAGTGGTGTTTCTGGTACAGGCGTGATGGCAAACGGTGAGGAAAGTAGACTAGGTTCAGCAGCCGCTGCCTATGCCGCTGCTCAGTGCTTGGTAGAAATGTCCGAAAATTTCGCAGCCTGTGCCGCAGTACCACGGGCAGAAAACCCAAACTTCATGGAACTCCAAGCTGAGGCACCGGGGAGACCCGATGCCTTTACCGAGACATATCGAAGCCTCATGGATCTCTTTAGAACGCTGACTGACTTCACGCATCGGGTGAACACAGGGAACGGTCCACGCGCTCCAGTCGTTTCGAGTCATCAACGTGACAGCCCGAATTCGGCACCAGAGACCGAACAGGAGCCCAGTGAAAACCATCCCCCCGAACAGGACATGGATCTGGTGAGGATTCTGGTCGATATGAGAAAGAGGGGAAGACAATGGCCATTGAGACCAGTGCCTGAACGTCAGGCGAGATTCAGCAGGGCACGGAGAGCTGCCAAAGCGACCACGCCTTCTCACGACTGGCAGGAGAGCTCGGACACAACGCCCCCGAAAGACTCCAAAAAGCTGCACGAATGCCCGTACACAGACTGTCACAAAGTGTACGGGAAAAGTTCTCATCTCAAAGCTCACTTACGGACTCACACAGGTAAGACAAACGATCTTGTGTGTGGGTGCGTGTGAGTGTGAGCGTGTCCCCCCACCCCCTTTTTTTATTTATTTTTTTTTATTCACTACTCGGATCTGGCGCGCCATTTCTTTGTTTGGGCGACCACATGGTCTTCGAGGTCGGAGCAAGTTTTGGGGGGGAGGGGGGAGCGTTTACTCTGCTGTGCGCCTTAGTATTAAAAGAAAAAAAAAAGTTCCTTTGTCTCCGAAATATGAGTACTGCCTTTGTAGGGGTTGGTTTGAAACATGGGTAGATGACAGATCATGCTGGGACAAGATCTAGCTCGTTAACAAATCACGCACACGGCCTAATCCACTGACTGTGAAAAAGTATACACCGTTCGTCAGCGCTTGGTGGAAATCGGTGCGCGCGGCTAGCTCTCCTCTCAACACAGTGAGGCGAGCTCTATTTTTAGACGTCTCGTTCTGTTTTTCACAACCAAGACTACAGACGCCGTGTTTTGGTTATGTTACCAGCCTAGGGGTGTTGTGTAGACTTGCAATCGCTACCGTTTTTCCCGGCATAACATGGAATCGACGGATGACTACTTGTCCACTAATGTCAGCGTTGACAGCGTCACTTGTGTTGCCATGGCTATTGGTATTTTAATTCTACAATTTCTAGCCACAAGATTATGACACGATTGTTTTTGATAACAGTGTCAGTGTCAAAGTGCAGCAAAGCGACACGCCCTCATCCTGACAATAAAGTTCATAGCTCAGGGCAAACACTGAACTCAATTCAGACCACTGCCGCTTGCATCACTCGGCGAAATAATCAGTGGGGGCCACTTGAGAACTTGCTTTAGTTGAAGATAATAGCACTACCAGGAGGGAGATGATGGCTGGGTGGTGGAGGGGGAGGGAAGAGTCTTGGCAGGTGGAGGCGGCGGTGTTAATTTGCATGGAAGTCGCATCATTTACCATCTTGTTTTTCACTGTTCTTCATTTCTTCCCTGTCTCAGTTTGCTGTCAGCACATTTTGAAATGTGTGTGTGTGTGTGTGTGTGTGTGTGTGTGCGCGTGTGTGTGTGTGTGTGTGTGTGTGCTATGTTTAGTGTGTAACTTTGTGTACAAGTACATAACTTTTTGTACATGCCACTGTGTAGCATTCTCATTTTATTTGTGGATTTTATAAGTCTAATGAGTCTTATGGAATTCAGGACATAGAATTGTTGCTTGGAAGTATGTATGCTTCTACTTGAGCCTCAATAAACATTAATCCCAGTACAGTATGCCGGTACTGGCATAATCACAAATATTGAAATTATATTGTTCAGGCAGAGGTCAGTAGCAAGCAAACAGAGAAAGGTCTGAATGGAAGCAAATAACAATGCAGGAGATTCAGTCAACTGGCTACTCCAAGATTACTTTACATGCTCCTGTGTAGAGAATTATAAAAGTCATAATGAAATATGATTGTTCTGTTTTAATATTCAGGGGTGTGAAAATGGTGAAAACGTAAAACATGTAGGTTTTGTGTGTGTAAAAACACAATTGGACTGCTTTGTATTAAAATCAATAGTAACCACACAAGAGCATAAAGAGACAGCAGTTCATACACACAGTGTTCCTATGGAAGGCTTCTGTCAGCTTTATTTTGAAAGAAAACTGAGACAGTTGGCAGTCACACTAAAAAAGAAAGGCGAGAATACAAATATTGCACACAAAACTGTGCAAAATTCTTGTTTTATTACACAGTACAAAACACTGATGTATGAATTTTTCAACATTTTTTTTTTTTTTTGACCACACAGA
>CM065729.1:10763258-10765758 GCA_033310375.1 Conus canariensis
GGCGACCCTCTTACGGCAACACGGAGGAAAGTATAGAAGCCGACTGAAGTCAAAAGATCTCAGCACGTGTAGTTGAAATCTGCGACCTACTTTTAGTAGTAGAAGGTTTATGTCACGATTCTTGTCACGTGACGGTGATGAGCACAGTAACCAGCACGCAAATTAATTTAGCAAATGAAATCAAGTGATTATTCAGTGAACGGTAAGTTTAAGCGTGATCCGTGATGGTTGACTGCGGGTTGAGTTAGCACTAACAGAGACCAACGAGGCGGAGGGGAAGAACTCTTCCTGCGAAGAAGGCTTGTTTACATTACGTGTTAAAAACGCCGTTCAGAGTGATCTGACATGATAGAACTACACCCCAGTGACAGATCTAGCTGTGCTGCATTGGAGTTATGTTTGGAATGGAAGTGGGATTCCACTAGCCTAATGGAAAATATCGCAGATCGCATCATCATGACTTGGGCAGTCAGGTAAGTTCAGCAGCCAATCCTCGTGTACATGTGGAAATTAGTGAAGTTAACATCAACGGTGCTTCCGCCAAGGATTTTTCGGTTGATTACCAGCGTTGATTGGTTGGTTGATTTGTTTGAATGTCAACAAATCTAGTCAAAAGTTTTTGCAGTGATTTTGATGTAACTTGGTGAAAAAAATGAAATTGCGCCTAAGGACAGACTCGCACGAGTTCGATGGGTGTGTGTGGTGTGTGTGGGGGGGGGGGGGGGGGGGGGGGGGGGGGCAAGGCAAGAACACGAGGTGATGCGAAAGCGTAATGGAAAGATGCATCTCAGCCCGTAGCCCAAGGACGACCGTTAAAGTGCAGTGGGGATCTGTGTACTAGATCCAGATCTGGGATCCATAGCCTGTTCAACCTTGACCTAGGTGTGCAGAAAGCCAGAGAACCAAGAACTACCATGGTCATTGGCATTGTCACTGCTCACCGCAGCGCGCTTACTGTGGTACTCAGGTGGTGGTTTAGAAAACAAAAACAAAAACAAAAAAACAACCAACCAACCACCCAACCAACCAAACGATTCAAGTTTCAGCAAGGGCAGTGAACCGCTAGAGGTTCACCGCGTGTCGTTGAGGGCGTGATAGAAGGCAAAGCTTACTTTTAATTGAGTTTTATCTTCCCAGACATGAATGAGATATCATTTACTACTGGGTGGACAGATGGTTAAAAAAAATCCAACTGACTAGGGGTTCGATCACACGACTGTCAGTTCAGCGGGTAAGCGCTGCAACAATGTGACTGTGGTCCTCCTTTTTGGTACTACGCCTCTTAGTTGAGCCGGTGCATGTCACACTACTTCCAAACCAGTAATTCTCTTGATTTGAACATGATTTCTGAAAATGGAAAATCCCTTTTCATTGGAAAACTGTATTTATGACCTGTGAAAGATGCTCAGCTGGCATTGGAGCTTTGAAGATAATCTGCATGGATATTTATGGCGTTTTTAAGGGGAGTCAGGTAGCATTTCTGACCTGCTGAAAATAATCAGGTGGTGTCTGTGACTTTTGAAAACAGTCGGCCAGTATTTATGACCTGAAGACAGTAATTTATGACCTCCTGAAGACAGTCAGCTAGAATTTGTGAACTTATGGAGACAGTCAACCAACATTGATGACCACCTGAAGATTATCATTCAGTTATTTGTGACCCCCCCCCCCCCCCCCCCCCCCCCCCCCCCCCCCCCCCCCCCCCAAAGACTGTCATTCAGTTGTTTATGACCCCCTGAAGACTATCATTCAGTTGTTTATGACCTCCCGAAGACTATCATGCAGTTATTTTTGACCTAAGACTATCATTCAGTTATTTATGACCTGAAGACAGTCAGCTTGCATTTATGATCTGAAGAGAGACAGTATTTATAACCTTCTGAAGACAGTCAGCCAGTATTTATGACCTTTTGAAGGCAGTCATGCAGCGTTCATGATCTGTTGAAGACAGCAGTGTAGTATTGATGACCATGGAAGCCAACACAATTTAGTTAAGGTGGCTGGCGATGTCCATAGGCTTGTCTGTCTGCGCAGTGTCCCATAGGCTGGTCTATCTGCGCTCTGTGTTCCACAGACTAGTCTGTCGGCACTCTGTGTTCCATAAGCTAGTCTATCGGCGCGATTAGTGTCACAGCTATCAGACCCAGTACTCTCTGCGGAGGGTGCAGAGTGGTGGGTAGATGCAGAGGTCACGTGTCAGTCGTTCGGAGTTGACGCAGATCAGTTCAACCGTTTTGTTGTGTTGACAGGTAGGTGGTGTGGGTGAAAGCGACGTGGAAGGAGTATCGTGTTATAACAGGTCCAATGCTGGGTCAACTGTTTGTATGCTGACCCAGCCAGTCGCCCTCCCTACCCTCCATCCCCTCCCCACCTCTCCACCCCGCCATGGGCCTACCCATCATTCCATCGCCTCACACACACACACTCACTCACTCACTTACTCACTCACTCACTCACTCACACGCGCGCGCACCACACAACACACACACACACACACACA
>CM065729.1:10770758-10783258 GCA_033310375.1 Conus canariensis
GGGTGGGTAACAAAGTAAACCCCCGTTAGAAGATTTTGTGTTCAGTTTATTTCTTACTCCAGGTACGTCGGTTCTTTTCAGCTGCCTTCCTTTTTTTCTTCTTTTTTTTTTCTTTTTTCCAGCAGATTTTCTCATTTCCAGCTGACGTCCTTTTTTTTCTTTTTTTTTTTTTCCTTTTGTTGCTTGAAATTCTCAGATTGCACTCCCACCCTAATTTTTTTTTTTTTCCACCTATAATATTTAATGTGAAAGCAAACTTGTTGGAAAAAAGCATTCGTAGTATTAGAAGGCAGCAAATTTGCTACGTTTTGATGTGAAATGGGCCTCTCTAGCACTGCCTGTTGTTTTCTCCCCATCTTCGAACACACCGATCTCTCTTCCCCACTACAGTATTACTTTTAACCATTTTTTTTGTTGTTGTATTTTTTTTTTTGTCTTACAGAAGTGGGTATGCCTATTGCTTGTCGCTATTGTTATAAATAATAATACAGCCAGTGACACACATAACACAACTACTTGCCTATGTGTAAAATCCCATCACCAACTTTCGGAAGAGAACGCCAGTTTGGCTGTTGGTATGGATGACACATTACAGTTACACACAGCATGCACCCTGCGTGAGAAATTGAAATATGAAGGAAGTAAGGAAATCGAGTGAACGACATGGACTGGATGACACGGGAAATGTGTTTGCAGGGGAAAAGAAGATAAGATATATTTTTACTGTCACTTTGTGATACAGGAGTCGAGTGTGCAGTTTGTTTGCAGGGAAAAGATGATACATTTTGACTTGTCACTTGTGATACAGGAGTGTGCAGTTTGTTTGCAGGGAAAAGAAGAAGATATATTTTGACTGTCACTTGTGATACAGGAGTGTGCAGTGTGTTTGCAGGGGAAAAGGAGATGGCGTCTCTTGGCTGTTACTTGTAATACACAAGTCTACAATGTCTTTGCAGGTGAAAAGAACTTTATCTGCCCGATCTGCGAGAAACGCTTCATGCGTAGCGACCACCTGAACAAACATGCGAAACGACACCCCGAGTTTCATCCCTCCATGATTAGGAGACGAGGTCGCTGTGAGACGGCCAACAGCGAAGGGACTTCCAACCAGTCCAGCCCGGCTCCTTCCCACCAGTCCAGCCCGGCTCCTTCCCCAACTCCTTGAGTTCTGATAGGGAATTTTAAGACCTTGAAAACCTTTGAAAATCAATAAAATGTGGTTCTGATGACCGAACCTCCTTGAAAACCTTTGAAAATCAAGCCGTCAGCTCCAAAAATCTTTAATGTGGCAGAAAGAAATGGCAGTTGGGTTGTTCTGCGTTCTTGTTAATGAAAAACTATTTTAAAACAAATTTTTACAAACATCGTCGCGATCCTGGATTCTCGTCGGCAATTTTACAAAGGGAGATAATTTGTAACTAATTGACGTTACAAATTATCTCCCTTGGTAAAATCATGTTCTGGGTTTTGTGTGTTTTTGTGCTCAAGAAAGTCTGTTGAAAGCATCTGTGGTGTTCATTTTGTCTATTTTCACATTTTTCTTAGTAAAAAAATGACTATTTGAAGGAGGTGTGTGTGAAAATTGCTTAACTTCTATATTTTCGAACGCCGTTTTCTCAAAATCACTTTTTTCGACAACAGTTGATGTGCAAGGAGTATAATATCTCTGGATCCAGGCCAGCTGGCTTAGTACTTTTTTTTCTTTTGATGAGAAATGATTTCTGCATGCAATTACATTTTATTTATAAGTCAAAACAGCGCATATCATTTGCGGTTTCTGTTGGAATAATTCAAAAGCAATGAAACGCGAAGCCTTATGGCCACCATATGGAAAAAAATTATTGAAAAAAAAGCAGTTTAGATATATGAAAATCCTTTTGTAATTGCATTACTATAGCTCAGCAAAACAAAATATAAAAATCCTTTTGTAATTGCATTACTATAGCTCAGCAAAACAAGAAAAGTCATGTTTCAAGTGCCTAACATGTCTGCTATGATACAAATACTGTTATACAGCTCTTGGCATGAACCTTATTTTTTTTATTTTTTTTTTTTTCATCATTTTGCCCCCATTTGTGGTTCCCAAATCACACAAGAGCTTTGAAATCGCTTTTTTTTTTTTTTTTTGGGTCCTGCAGCTTCTGTGTTGTTGTTGCTCCTCAAATGGAAGTGAATGCCAGTTCAGGGGACGTGTGCTTTGAATATAAGAGGTTACCAGTAAGACCAGGAGGGCATTCTTTCTTCTTCGTGTACAGCTGTTCCCTGTTAAACGTGACAACAGATCTGAAATGAGTTTTAGAAAAGTTTCTGTTTTTGTTTTCTTTCTTTTTGATACTGTATACCATTTTCCAGCTGCTGTCAGTTGTGTATTTTATGTCGGTTTCCTTTTTTTTTTTTTTTTTTTTCCCTCTGTAGATGCAGAAAAGGGCATGCACTTACGTGTGCAAGTTCAGGTATACCCACTTCACAAGTCCGGCGTTTGTCCTTCTGTATCCTATGTTTACTTACTTCCATGCTCTAGCAAAGCATGTTTGGAGATGAAAACTGGGCTGTATAGCAGTGCTGCTGTACTGTGCGTTGCTAGTATTGCAGTAATGCTGCTGCACTATATGTTTGTACGTTGTGAATGAAGCTTTTTCTGTTGTCAGATCTTGAAATGGACTCGGAGGTATTTTCAACTCTCTCCACCTTTAATGTTTACATACAGGCACTCAAGCGCACCAGCACTGCGCAGAACAGTAAAAAAAAAAGACTGATTGATTGGAATAGTTTAGAAAGTTGGTTTCATGAACTTTTGATAGCATCTTCATGTTTTTTAAAAATCTAATGTATGAATGTTATCTTTCTTTTATTTTTAATCAATAGTTGTTTTTTTTTTCTTTGAAAAAAAATGAAATGCAGGTGCAGGCATTTATTAAAGAGTTGCTTGGTGTTTCATTGATGATCATTTATTTGGTGTGATGTCAAATTTGTATAAATAATGTTCGTTGAATGCAAGGTTATCGTTTTGGAATTGGTGTGACAGACAGTAAGATTAGAGCCAAGATGGCTGCCGCAAGTTCTTTCGCACAACCCGCAAAGTCTGCACGTTTGTTTTTCACATTTCTCTGACTTGCAGCAAGACCTAAGTTGACCCCCTGAAAGGGATGTCTTTACAAACCTGTTCAGTCATTTTTTCACCCTTCTTTTGACTTGTGGTACTAAGGGGATATTTTGTTATCATGTGGCAGTCCTGCTGTGAGGTGCGTGCACTGTACAGACTGTGTGATGCAAATGCTCCAAAGTGGTGGGGGGGGGGGGGGGGGGGGGGGGAGATTGTGATGTTGTGAACAGGGTGGGAAAATATATGTAATGTGAGTTTCCTGTGCAGATGTGTTGGAATACTTGTGAATGCAGGGTCTTTGGTCATGCGGCAACAGTTTCACACTAAGGCTGTGTGTTTAGACTTGTAGATGTTCATATGAATAGTGTCGTGACCAATGTGCATTTTAAATGTATTTCAAAAGAGTTGTTAACAGGTGGTGATTGGTTCACAGATGAAGCACCTGCACATGATGGGAGGTACTGGGGGGTTTGTACAGGCGTTAAACGTTTCTAAAAGTTCTGCAGAAAATGAGATGCTTTTTTTTTTTTTTTTTTTAAAGGAATCTAAAGTCTGTTAAAACATACATGAGTTTGTATAAGGTTATAGATTTAATCCTGTTCCCTTAAAAAAGAAATGAAAAACTAAAAGAGAAGAAAAGTGAAATCAGCTTCCAGCATGGACAGAAGGAAAAACTGCCGGAATTTGGAAGTTATTTGGTGATCCTTTAGAGATTGGAACTACCGGAATTTGGAAGTTATTTGGTGATCCTTTAGAGATTGGAATTGCCGGAATTTGGAAGTTATTTGGTGATCCTTTGGAGATTGGACTATGCCAACCATAATATCATGATGAATGAATTCTGCTTTTATTGATCAAAACACATAGCCTGTACTCAATGTCCCAATGTACGTTTAAAGAAAGAAAAAGGAAAAAAGGAGGAAAATTTGAAATACCATGTTGGTGTCACAAGACAGTTGTAATATTCTGTGACAATACGAAGTCGTAAATAATGATCAGTTTGTGACAAGAACTTCACAGTCTATCTTTCAGTTGAAAATCAGTATTGATTTAAAAAAAAAAAAGTGCAAACAGAGCTGGCATCGCCCTTGGCTGTCAGGAGAGTTAATTACCATGGACTGAAGAAATCTCATAGCTACCACCCCTCCCAGGATTTTGGAATCATTCCCAAAATTCTGATCACAGGAATAGAAAATTCAGAATTTCAAAACTGTCAAAAATTGGATGGGAGGCATTGTGCATTTATGAATAGGGATGATAGAGTAATGCAGAATAAAGCTCCAATGATATGTTTATATGGGCAATTTAATTCATGGAAAAAACATTTGCTTTTCAAACCCCGCTTCTGTCAACTGAAACGCGAAAGGGTTAGAAACGCTTTCAGTCAACAGCGGAACAGCTCCGTCTTCACTCCACCCAACCCCCTCCATCCCCTGGTTCCTGAACTTTGACCCCAGAAAGTCGGCAGCTGTGGAGTTAAACATGTACTGTTTATCTGACTTAACTATGTAGGATCGTATTTGATCCTGATCGGCAGCAAAATTTAGGGAGTTGATCCCTAGGCCTAATTCTATCATTTGATGAAGCGTGATGAAAAAAGGTTTAGTGATTTTTGCATGATCTTGCAAAGAGATCAACCAGCTGACCAGCAGAATGGATGACATGGTGAAGGGGTGAGTGGTGACCTTTTCCTGTCAAACCAACCACAGGCAAAAACAAAAAATGGAGAGAAATGTTGACATGTTAGTAAGGGGTTAGCAGGTCTGTATATACCAGGTGCAGATGTTTTTGTGTTTTTTTTTCTCCCCGACCTGTGTACATAGTTTGAAAAGTTGCCCTGGAAGGGAGCAGCAGAAGTCTGAGGCTTGTGTGTACATAGAGGACGTAGAGGAATGATGGAGAGGACACCTTATCCGAAGGGTTAAGGCAAGGGTTGAGGGAGCTTGCTGAAGAGGACTGGGACTGTTTTCTGTGTAACATGGCAATTTCAGGCTGCTGCACACGGCAGTGGCATGGACCGGAACTCTTCCATAAGCCAGTTTGATATCGAGGTGAATTTGTTTTTATCCCTTTCTGACATCCAGATCTTGAGTGACGAAATTTTATGCTAGAAGACTTTCGCTTTTTAACTGCTTTGGGGGGGGGGGGGGGGGGGGGGGGGGGGGGAGAAATCTTCTTCCAACATGTTTCAGACACCTGAAACATAAAGGTGAATTTGTCATTCCTGGTTTTGCTTTTATAGTTGGAGTTTGGGAATGATGATGGAAAGGTTTTATATTGTGTGGGTTAACAGGATGTCTTTAGTTAAATGTGATTGTGATTTTTAAGCAGACAAGTTTTTAGATGGTTCATTGAAATCTCATTTTAGATTTACAGAAGCTCTTGTCTGATTTGAGATGGGTCTGTTGTTTCTGTCTTCTCTCTCTCTCGCTCTCGCTCTCGCTCTCTTGCTTTCCCTCCCTCAATCTGTCCCTCTGTGTCTAGTTTGAGATGGGTCTGTTATTTCTGTCTTCTCTCTTTCTTAATCTCTCTCTGTCTCTGTCACTCTCTCATTTCTCCCCCTGTCTCTCAGTCTTGCCTATATTACTTGCTTACTGACAGAACACAGCATTCTATTAGAATAAAAAAGACAGGCAGGTTTGTTCGTTTATAGCATGAACAGCTGCCAGAGACATTGATGGTAGCTGAATCGGTGTATTCAGTGTTAAAGTTCTTTTAGATTTGAACCATCAGATCAAAATTCTTCCAATGCCTATAGGAGCGGGGCAGACCTCAGGATGGGATGAGGGAGGGGTGGGCACCTGATGTGAGCCACAGTAAACAGTCCCTTGACTCTGACTAGCATGTTTCCCTGGCCATCATGTGATACAGTGATCATCTGGAGGTCAACTCCACTCCGTGTGTAAGGTGTGTGAATGGCCCTCAGGGGGAGACAACATTGTCAGGTGTAAGGTGTGTAAATGGCCTTCAGGGGGAGAGAACTCTTCAGGTGTAAGGTGTGTAAATGGCCTTCAGGGGGAGAGAACTCTTCCGGTGTAAGGTGTGTGAATGGCCTTCAGGGAAAGGGATCCCTGTAAGGAGTATGAATGGCCCTCTGGAGGAGGAACTCTTGTCGGGTGTAAGGTGTGTGAATGGCCCTCTGGGGGAGGGATCCCTGTAAGGTGTGTGAATGGCCCTTTTGGGGAGGGATCCCTGTAAGGTGTGAATGACCCTCTGGGGGAGGGATTCCTGTAAGATGTGTGAATGGCCTTTTGGGGGAGGGATCCCTGTAAGGTGTGTGAATGGCCCTTTTGGGGAGGGATCCCTGTAAGGTGTGTGAATGGCCCTCTGGGGGAGGGAACTCTTGTCGGGTGTAAGGTGTGTGAATGGCCTTCATGGAAAGGGACCCCTGTAAGGTGTGTGAATGGCCCTCTGGGGGAGGGAACTCTTGTCGGGTGTAAGGTGTGTGAATGGCCCTCTGGAGGAGGGATCCCTGTAAGGTGTGTGAATAGCCCTCTGGGGGAGGGATCCCTGTAAGGTGTGTGAATGGCCTTCATGGAAAGGGACCCATGTAAGGTGTGGGAATGGCCTTCATGGAAAGGGACCCCTGTAAGGTATGTGAATGGCCTTCTGCGGGAAGGATCCCAGCAAGGTGTGTGAATGGCCCTTTGGGGAAGTCAGGTGTAAGGTGTGTGAATGGCCTTCAGGGAAAGGGATCCCTGTAAGGAGTTTGAATGGCCGTCTGGGGGAGGGAACTCTGTTGGGTGTAAGGTGTGTGAATGACCTTCAGGGAAAGGGATCCCTGTAAAGTGTGTGAATGGCCTTCAGGGAAGGGGATCCTTGTAAAGTGTGTGAATGGCTCTCTAGGGGAGGGAACTCTGTCGGGTATAAGGTGTGTGAATGGCCCTCTGGGGGAGGGACCCCTGTAAGGTGTGTGAATGGCCCTTTGGGGGAGGGATCCCTGTAAGGTGTGTGAATGGCCTTCATGGAAAGGGACCCTTGTAAGGTGTGTGAATGGCCCTTTGGGGGAGGGACCCCTGTAAAGTGTGTGAATGGCCCTTTGGGGGAGGGATCCCTGTAAGGTGTGTGGATGGCCCTCTGGGGGAGGGAACTCTTGTCAGGTGTAAGGTGTGTGAATGGCCTTCATGGAAAGGGACCCCTGTAAGGTGTCTGAATGGCCCTTTGGGGGAGGGATCCCTGTAAGGTGTGTGAATGGCCCTCTGGGGGAGGGATCCTTGTAAGGTGTGTGAATGGCCTTCATGGAAAGGAATCCTTGTAAGGTGTGTGAATGGCCCTCTGGGGGAGGGATCCCTGTAAGGTGTGTGAATGGCCCTTTGGGGGAGGGATCCCTGTAAGGTGTGTGAATGGCCCTTTGGGGGAGGGATCCCTGTAAGGTGTGTGAATGGCCCTCTGGGGGATGGATCCCTGTAAGGTGTGTGAATGGCCCTCTGGGGGATGGATCCCTGTAAGGTGTGTGAATGGCCCTTTGGGGGAAGAATCCCTGTAAGGTGTGTGAATGGCCCTCTGGGGAGGGACCCCTGTAAGGTGTGTGAATGGCCCTTTGGGGGAGGGACCCCTGTAAGGTGTGTGAATGGCCCTCTGGGGGAGAGACCCCTGTAAGGTGTGTGAATGGCCCTCTGGGGGAGGGAACTCTTGTCAGGTGCAAGGTGTGTGAATGGCCTTAATTAATTTGTAAATCTTAACATTGTAAGGTGTGCATTCTGTTGTGGAGTAGGCAGTAGTCCCTGTGAGGATGCGTCCCGACTTTGTATGGTTTGGGTGGTGTGTGAGTTTGCTGGATGGTTGGTTGATGGTTGGATGTAGATTGGATGATGGTGGTAGGTAGCTTGGTTGATGGTTGGTGTGTGGGTTGGTTGATGGTTGATGTGTGGGTTGGTTGTTGATGGTATGAAGATTGGTTGATGGTTGTTACGTAGGTTGGTTGATGGGTAGTATGTAGGTTAGTTGATGGGTGGTGTGTGAGTTGCTTCATGGGTGGTGTGTGGGTTGGTTCATGGGTGGTGTGTAGCTTGGCTTATTGGTAGGATGCTTTCCTGTTGTCTTCACATGCTCATGCATTAGGCATGAATCAGAATCGATGTATGTCCGAGTGTTTTTGTTTTTCAGGGGGTGTGTTTTCTTTTCCCCCACTTCTGTGCATGGTTATGCGAGAAGGGACCTGTTAGAGCTGATCTGCTCGTCCTCATGTGTTTGATGCCATGTGTTGACTGGAACAAATAGAAGTATAGGGAGACGCTGTGTACAGTAGATAACATGCCTGAGAAACGCTGTGTGTGTGTGTGGCTCAGGTGTACTTGTTTGAAGGGCACTGCCTGGGTTCAGGAACGTCTTCAAAGGCAGCAGGTTCCAGTTGATTGCATTGTCACAGCTGTACAGCATTACCAGTTATATTTTTTCCTTTTCTTTTGTAGATGTATAATTCCATAGCGAATGTGACTTGTAGTTGGTTGTAAGAGTGGAGAGAGCCTACTCTTTGGAAAGAATAGAAATGCTCTCAATTTATTTGAAGTCCACGTTTACTCTTTTTCTTTTTTTCTTTTTTTCATTGTGTAGCAGAAAGTTGTCACTAGGTGCGAGAGTGTTCCTGTGACCATTGAACTATCTGTGTGATTTGAGGAGTGCAGCTATGGCTGGGTGATCTTTTGTCAGCTTCCGTGGGATTAGCATGCCCCGAGTTTGTGATCATGTTCTCTAGGAGGCAGTATCTCCTGGAGTTGATTATCTGCTGGAGAGTTGACTGTCGATAATAGAGAGACAGCACTTTGTGTGCACTTTGTGTGCACTTTGTGCTGTCTCTGCAATAATGAACTCTTCCCATGTTTGCAGTGGTCATCATGACATCACTTGTGCTTGTCTTTTTAAAGAAGCAAGAGATAATGTGGAAAAAAATGAGTGATGTCTGATGGTCTGAATGGGATGAGTGTTCGAAGAGTTGTACCATTTGGATGATACTCCGTTGAGGAGGAGTAATGTTGTTGGGATTGGTGCAGCATTTATGTTTCTAATCTTTCCTCTGTACATTTCAAGTGCACCAGGCATATAGTGTGTTATGTTGAAGTACTGCCTGTTTTTTTTTTATGATTTGAGTATGTTGTTTAAAATGATTATCTTAGCAATTTGAATTCCATTCCTATTGCATACACTGTTGGGAGGAATCCACCCTCTTGTCTTGCTGAGTCACGCACCGCTACATTTTTGTTTTCTGTTTTTTTGAAAGATTTTCAGATTTGTGTGGTTTCATCTTTCTTTTTTGTGATCATTGTGTTTTCTTCGTTTTTATTCTGAATGGGATCGACATATAGTACCAAGTGACAGATATGTCCAAATATGTCGCTGCCTGATATAAAGATGTTTGCTTTTTTTTGTAATCATTTTGTTTCAATGACAGTGACATAAATCAAAACATATTTTGTACTCATGTATTCATTTTTGTCTGCTGCTTCATGGCCAGTCTTGATTCCTGCAACGTCAGTGCATGTTTGATTTGTAGAACTTCATTTTCTTTTTAAAAAAAAAAAAGTTTTTTTTACTGCATTATGTGTGCAGTACAGGTATGTTAACTGCACAGATTGGCAATCGGTTGGCACTTCAATGACAACCACGTTTTTTTTTTGTCTGTTTTTTTTTTTGTTGTTGTTTTTGTTACTCATGAATAATTCTTGGTGCCTCTGCTTGGCATTCCGGCATTAACTGCCAGAGAGTAAAGGCAAGTCTTTGAGGTGTCATTTCATGCTAGTCTAAGCCAATGTGTTATGAGCAAGTTCACAATTCATTTAAGAAGATATTCATTTTTGCTGTCTTATCTTGTGTCCCTGATGAGTGTAAATCTGTACCGATGAAAGATTGTCAGTACACACACACACACACACACACACACACACACCACACACACACACACACACACACAAGCATTGTGCTCATTGTAACTGTAAGAAACTGAAATGCCTTTACAATGAATGACCAAACCATGAGGCACCTGCTGTAGTTTGTGTTCGCCAGTGCACGGCAGCAGATGCAGGCAAGCACATGATGATGATGATGATTTATATGATGTCACATATCGGTTAATTGGTGATGAATTCTAAATTGTGTGCGTGTGCGCGTGTGTATGCTTGCATGTATGTGTTTATACTTGGGGGTGCATGCGCGCACATGCGGATGTGTTTGAGAAGTTTTAAATGGAGGGGCTATAATATGTCATTTTTTTTGCCATTAAGTGATCATGTCAGAGTGTAACATTCGATTTTTTTCCCAAGTTGCCTGACATAAATAAAGATTTGACGTTTGCATATTTCTGATAGATTTTTGTTTTAATCTTTGTCAAGAAAGTAAGTGTGTAAACATGCACGCGCGCGCGCGCGCGCACACACACACACACACACACACACACACACACACACACACACACACACAGAAAGACTACATATCTCTTACAGCTGAAGTTGCCCTCTCTGTCTCACGGCAACTCGATTTTCAATTTTAGATATCTGTTATAAGAAAATGATGAAGATTCTGATGACAACGTTTTAGTGCACACAACGAGCCAGCCAGAGAACTGATGGACTTCAACTACTACCCGAGCTTGGTTTTCGCAGAGGTCCTCATGCCGCCCTCGGTTATATTCAGTGAACTTCAACTATACTGTGCACAAAAAGAAACGCATATTTTTTTTCACTGAAAATATTAAGGAAAATATTTTGACGGAAACATGCCCCGTATAGCAGGGAACTCTGACCAGTGTGAATAGTCAGACATAATGAATAGACATAACAGTAGACTGATGTCTTATTTCTTGTGTGGTTGTAATATTTTGAATGCTAAATGAAGCATTAAATGACTGAAATAAAAATATGCGTTTCTTTTTGTGCATAGTATATTACCAGAGCTTGGTTCTCGCAGAGGTCCTCATTCCGCCCTAGGTCATATTCACTGATATTTCTGTAAAAAAGCTGCACCGTCCGATGCTATAAATATATCGAAGGAACGGAGGAGGACGACCTCAGCAGACTGGTAGGTGAAATTCATTGGGGGAAAATATACATATAATATATATATATATATATATAATATATATATAGAAAAAGAAAAAGTAAAAAGACTTGCAAGCTTGGAATTCTGAAGTGAAGCAGTCAGTTGCATTGCTCGCGAAGTGACGTGATAGGAGAGCGAGAGCACGTGGACTTACACATGGACTTTATGACATTAAAACCACTGGCACATTATTTCAGTTGAATACAGAATCTACAACTGAAGGGCACCTGTTCAAACTAACAAAAAAAAAAATTACTAAAACTTCAAAAGCAGCAAACTTTTTCGCTAACAGAATTGTTGATACTTGGAATAACTTGCCAGGCAATGTTGTTGGAGTAGAAACTTAACACTTCCAAAAATTGTCTTGATAAACACTGGATACACCTTATGTTTCAAACAAATATTGACTTGCATTTTAAAAAAACCACGCATGCGCTTTAGAAAAGTGCGAGAATAAGACCAAAATATTTATTTGAGCAAAAGTTCTTTTCGACTCCGTGTTTCTCATGGTTCCGTGTGTTCTGACTCAGGAGTCTAATAACAATTTACCTTGGGGGAAATTTTCGGCCACCTACTGCTGGTCTTCATCAGCCCCGACTAACTGGTAATTGTGGTGGGTATTGGTGTTCTCTTAGTTGTCCTCACTGGTGGAGTGATAGGTGTTCAGCACACTCTTGTAAATGGGGGGCAGGTCATAGCCACAGTCTCTGTTCAAACTTGGTTTTCTCTCCCTAATTTCTATTGCTTCTTTCACTTTCCTTCTAGAGAACTGTGATTCAGCTGCAATTGTGGTGGCTTGAAACTTGTTGGTATGGTGGGTTGTTGTCAGATGTTCATAACATGCAGAAGAAGTTTTTGTAGTGTGTTCATTTAGTCTTGTTTTCAAAGGCCGACCAGTTTAAGAACACACACACGCACACGCGCACACACACACACCTCGAAGAGAGAAAGTGAGAGGGGGAGAGAGAGAGAGAAAAAAAGACACAGACAGACAGAGAAGAAGAGGAAGAGGAGGAGGTAGTAGTAGTAGTAGAAGAAGCAGCAGCAATTGGGGGATGTAAAATGATGTGCATAGTCCTGTTCTTCCAGCATATAAGACAGGAATTTTTTTTTTTTTTTTTTTTTTTTTTCCAAATCCAGTCGTTCATTCTTTGCATTCTGACATTTGAAACGACAAGCATTGTTATCACTCCTACGTCCAAGTTGTAACAAAAATTGTTTCCACATAAAAGACACAGTATGCAGATTACGGCAAATATGTCAAAATCCAATAGAACGCATGTTAAGTATCAGTCTTCGTTGGGCGTTTCAAAATTGCAGCAAAAGAGAGAGGAGGAGCGAGAGAGGAGTTGTGTGTGTGTGTGTG
>CM065729.1:10800758-10808258 GCA_033310375.1 Conus canariensis
GCATTTCAGGTAGTTTATCATCATCCTTTAGTCTAACGTTAATTAAAGGCTTGGGATTTGAGAAAACCGAACAAAACTGCTTGTTTAGTAAATTTGCTTCCCCTTCAGGGTCCTGTATTAGGTTATTCAGGTTGTTTCTCAGGTCTGGAATCCCAATGTTGTCCTGTCTCTTACTCCTTATGTAAGACCATAATTTCTTGTTTTGATGATCACCTTCTGAAATCATCGAATTAACATAATTGGAGTGAGCAAGCCTGCATTCTCTCTGACACCTTCTCTTAATATTTTATACCTAATCAGTAATCTTTCTGAATTAGGGTGTAGTTTCAATTTCTTAAAGAAACGATGTTTCCTTCTCAACAAACGTTTAGTTTTTGTATTAATCCATGGCTGGTGGTTCTTGCTTGAAGTTATTTTAGTAGGTATGTTGTCATCCATAATAAATTCCAAGTTAGTTTTTATACACTTCCAAAGGTCATTGACATTATCTTTAACACTATGAGACCTCAAAAAAAGACAACTAAAATCATGAGTATCCCTGCGTAATTTTGTTAAGTCTGCTTGGTTCCAGAGTCTGATGGTACGTTTAGGGGGTTTTCTTCGAAAGGGTTGAACATTGCTCTCTAAGAGAATTATGTCATGATCACCCAGGCCTGCAATTAATTCCTGATTGCCTAAAGCGCCTGGACAATTGATAAAAAATAAATCCAAGAATGCATTGCCACGTGTTGGTATTTCAACTGACTGCACCAATCCAAGGTCTTTGGTGGTATCAAAAAACTGAGAATTAATTTTTTATTGTATTGATTACCAAGTATGACATCTTCATGCCAATCAATATCTGGTAAGTTGAAGTCTCCACCAATCCATAATATTGCCTTCCTATTGGCCAAAACAATGTCAGAAATTCTCTGCAAATAGACGAACATACATTTTCATCTGAGTCTGGGGGTCTGTATACTGATCCAACAATGACAGGTCTCTTATTCTTAAAATTAATCCTACAAAATAAACTTTCACTATTTTTGCCTTGATATAAAAACTCACTGGCTAAGTTCTTCCTAATGGCAATCAAGACTCCCCCACCTCTTTTTCCAAGTCTGTCCTTTCTATAAATATCAAAATCCTCCATTAGAGTTCACTGCTGGATGTTTCAGTTTTAAGCCAAGTTTCTGTTCCAATTACAACATCAATGTTTTTTTTCGGTGACTAAGTTACTGAGTTCTTCCTTTTTCTGATAAGTGATTGAAAGTTTACGACTATGCATTTAAGTTTATCTTTTCTCTTAATGATTTGGAGTTCGGTTGCACTTTATGATTTGGAATTTTATCAGTTTTAGAATCAGGGGTGGATGCAAACTTAGGACAAAATTTCAAGTTTTCTTTTGGGGATCGATCTGGTGAGACAGTTTTAGAATCAGGGGTGGATGCAAACTTAGGACAAAATTTCAAGTTTTCTTTTGGGGATCGATCTGGTGAGACAGGTCAAAACGGTTGCTTTCTGAGCTGCAGTCTTCAATAGAATCTTCAAAAAGTCTCGAACTAAAGTTTGGAAGCCCGCAGGTAAAACACGTCCAAGATATATCACTATTACATAATGCTTCATAAACTGCTGAATTTAATAACATACATTTAGTGTGATACCATGTATTGCAAACGTCACAGGCAACTGCTTTATGTTTCCATGTGACTCTCAAATTGCAAACTCCGCATGGATATTTTACTTTGGTGGACGGACCAGGATTGAGTTCAACGTCTCCCGATAGTAGGTAGGATAGGGCTTAAGAGCCATGATTTAACTCCTCTATGTCTAACTCTTTTATTAAAACAATTCCTTATCACTGTACTATTTCTGATATTAATTGAAATCAGGGGTTCAAATCTGGGCCTAGTAATCGATGTGAGAACAGTACTTGGCACAGGTGCACACAGGAGGCTAACATGGTTCAGGTTGCACAAAGTTTTATAACCTACAAAAATGGAACTAAAGGCATGGGGTTTTGGCCTTTTTGAGCAAATTCCGTTCTGTTCAGAGAGAGAGAGAGAGAGAGAGAGAGAGAGGAGAGAGAGAGAGAAGAGAGAGAGAGAGAGGAGAGAGAGAGAGAGAACGGTCTGTGTGACCAACCTGAGAAGAAAAAAAAAAAAACAGTTCCGCCGAACGAAAGAGATAAACACATTACAAGACAAAGCACGACGCGTTTGACCTCTTTGCTCTTCATCAGGCAAGGCAACGCTGAAGACAATGAAATCGAAGAAAAAACAATCGAATCTCCTCAAATTGGGCGCAAAAATGAATGTGGTCTATGGGAAGTAAATCATAGCGTACAAGTAGTACACAGTTCTTTCCCTTGTATGACGATCTCCCTGTAACCCATAAGCTGTCGAACACGGCTCGTTATCAGGGAATGCGTCTGATGAGACAATTCCCCACCAAATCACGATGTCTGTATGTTAGCAACACCTGACCAAAAAATTCATACTTCTGTCAAACCGCCTCTTTTGCTTTCACTGAGAGATTGTTTACAATCTTAACAGATACCATGCCATGTTATATTAATTAAAATTGAACAGCTCTCCACTACCCACGCGTTGATCAACACAAAATAAGCCTAGCTTACTCTGGACCATATACCAGGAAGTCACTTCCCGAGTCTACAAAATGCGAATACGTTAAAACATGGTATCTGTCAAGAAAATATATAATTAATATTTACTTAAACATTTGATGTCTCAATAATTTGATTATTCAATGAAAATCATTGACGTCTGTTCGCAAAGTCTTGTGTAAACCATACTTTGAATACACCGTCTAAACATGTAACCCATCCCAATAAATTGCTTATCCCCACTCCCACTCCGTCTGCCACCCATTTTCTCCTCCCCCTACCAACCGTTCCCTTCCCCCACCTCTCTCTCTCTTGCTTTTGCTTGTTTGTTTGTTTGTTGTTTTCTTCTGTTTGACTACCCACCATGTCATTATTACGTTTATGAATAGTCTGCTTTTCATTGTAAAATTACAGTTCAGTGTTGCTATGTTGATTTGTCAATATGAATGATATGTGTTGAAATAATGTATTCATGACGAGGACAGATTGTAAGACTAGGCTTTGGTCTAAAATCTTCATCCTTGGGTAATAAAGATCAGTCAATCAATCAATCAATCAATCTCAATCAATCAATTAATCCCATTCAGCTTGTTAATGCGGTCACAGATCGCTTCATTTCTCAAGTTGGTGTTGCTGTGTAGATATGCAAGATAAGGGTATATGGCAAGCTTGGAACATCCTTGTTGGGATGTCTCCTTGTTTGTTCTGGGTGTTTGTGTTGTCATAACTACCAGGCGAATCGGTGTCGCAAGCGGCATTCGTTGTGAGTTAACGAACGTGTATTCATTTCAACAAGGGAGCAAGAGTTACCCTTCATGTTCGTTATTTTCTGTTCACTGTTCCCCCCGCATCTTTTAGATTTCCTCTCAAATAAATCAAATCGAGGTAACGCGGGTATTGCCAGTCTTTGTCCGTGGTTTTTGTTGTTGTTGTTGTTTTTGTTTTAGTTTTACACAAGATCGAAAAATGTGTGCCCAGTCTGGAATAAATGTTAATTTCTGTTTGTTCATTTCTTCTGCTGTTGTTCCTGTGTAGATGTGTTAGGTACAAGGTGTATGGGCAATTTTGGAAAGGTTTAGTTTACAGGGATTAGTGTCGTCTGAGTTGTCAGTTTTGCTAGGCTCGTTTGGAGTTAAAGTGTGTAAATTTATTTCAACACTGGAAGCGACAGTTAGCCTGCTTGTTCGTTAATTACCGTTTACTGTTCTCCGCCTCCTTTAACATTTTCTCTCATACCAATTAAACTGATGTTACCGCCGTTTGTCCGTGTGTTTGTTAGACTCTGCTCAAGATCGAAGAGGCTGTGCCTGTCTCGAATAGCATGAATGTTAATCTGTGTTTGTGCATTTCTCCAGTTGTTGCTGTGTAGATGAGTCACTTACATGGTATGTGAGCAGGTTTGAAACATCCGTTTTGAGGATGTCTCCTTGTTCGATCTGTGTGCTTTGTGTTGTCATTTCCGCTAAACAATTCGGCATTCATGGGCGTGTATTTACTACATGGTGGGAGCAAGATTTACTCTTTGTTCGTTGTTTATTGTTCACTGCCTCATTTAAGATTTCCGTCGGAAACACAAGAAGCAGTTGTCAACGCTCTGGCTTTGCGGGTCAGGAACTAACCACGATTTGCTTCCGTCAAATATGAAAGTAACTGGACATCTACATAACTATTATGATCGGAAATGCAACACCTCGGACAAGTTAGGCTGACACTGTTTACCTAAGGTTTTCATTCTGTCACACGGGGAAGTCGGCAATCAGGAGTGAAGTCAAGGAGACTTGGTGCCAGCGCAGTGCGCATGTCAGCTGAACGAAGTCTGTCAGGAGGTCTGCTTGTACTGTGTGACATCAATGGCAGATTCCTTGCACGCTGAACCCAACAACACACAGGCTATCTTACTACGAATGTTTGAAAAGACGGAATGTCCGATATGGAAAAGCGTGCAAAAGCCGATGCAATCGTCGTTGCAAGTTATTTGTCGATCGAACTACCTACTGAGAGAAAACTTACAGTAACTTATCTGCTTGTACAACGGGTTAGTCCCCCGACTGTTCATACCAACGAAGTTCACACAGTTCGGCAAATCACTCTGGCCGACTTATTTATCTATTTTCATAATAAAGGAGACAAAAACAGAAAAAGAAAACGAAGTTTAAACTAACTAGTTCAAACTATAACGCAGCCTTCTTTTTCCATTTAAAACCCATGAAACGAAATCTTTGCTACATATGTCATGCTATCATTTTTCCCCCCTGGCATACAGAAGAAAAGCAAAGCAGAAAAAAAAGCAAGAAAAAATTTTAAGTGTGTGTGTGTGTGTGTGTGTGTGTGTGTGTGTGTGTGTGTGTGTGTGTGTGTGTGTGGTGTTGTGTGTGTGTGTGTGTGGTGGTGTGTGGGCGTGTGTGTAGGCGTGACGGGTGGGGGTGGGGTAGGGTAAGAGTGGGTGCTGAGGGTGGAATGGGGGTCCCATCACCTAAAGTAAATGTAAGAGTTAACCAGGGCGTATGGCAGGGTAGTGAAGATTGCCAACAAAGCGAATGTCTGATGGTGGCGTATAAAACTGAACATTTTTTTTCCTTAAAAAAACAAAACAAAACAAAAACAAACAAATAAACAAAAACAAAACAAACAAACAAAAACTAGACAAGCACTCGTAACATCTCCGCCAAGGTTGACCAGATCCGGGATCCGCTCTTTGATCCTGATCCGCACCATGGATCCGTACCACAAATTCCCGCGCACCGCCGACCCCGCACTGCGGATCCGCACCACAAATCCGCACCAGAGATCCGCACAAATCCACTCCACAGATCCACACCAACAACATGCCATGCATGGTCTGGTCCTTGGTCCCTGTTTCACCTTTCCCCCCGAGGCGTAGTTGGCACAAAGAGCTTGCAGTTCTTGCAGGATCTTACAGAACAGGTCTTAGATTCCTCTTTCTTCTTCTGGATCTGCACACCACGCTGGGAGCCGCCCCGACTGTGGACGCCTTATGCTAACAGCTGAGGGTAAGCTAACAGCAATGCGCACTCCCCTGCGGATATAGCCTACTGCTTCCTTCCTATAGCCGCGCACATAGTACGGTGCTGTGTCCGTCACAGAGCCAGTTCCAGCTGGCAAGCGCCTTAGGAAAAAAAAAAAATCCCACGCACAGGAAGTTACTGTTTAGTACCGTCATGTGGTCTCTCTCTCTCTCTCTCTCTCTCTCTCTCTCTCTCTCTCTCTCTCTCTCTCTCTCTCTCTCTCTCTCTCATTGTGACCAGAAGCACAGACCCGCGGTTCTCACTGAGCGCGCGTAATGCAGACGATACTATGCTATGCATTCATTCATTAGCTGGGGGTGGGGGGTGGGGGTGGGTGGGTGGGTGGGTGGGGGATGCATTGCTGTGTGTGATTACAGAAATCATTTGTACTTTTCAAATATCCTGTCTTTGCGGTGGATTCTGTAATCAGCGCATTAAAATAGCAATACACATATTAATTTGTGATTATTCGACAAAAGTGCCGAAAAGAAAGGCAAACTGCTCTATATTTGAGACTGCTGTAAAGATACGGTGCTCTTGTAAAGGAAGGGGGGCCCACAACTGGCATTGAGTGGATTCTTCTTTTGACCAATTTCCATCTTTTTGATTTAGGAATTTCTGGCGATTTCTTGCGAGCTGGTGACAGTGTGCACACCAAAGCTTAATGCGCTAAGGCCTTGCTTATAAAGGAGTCGAGTTTTCTGTAGACAGGCACAGTTAGACTGATTTTAGAATTTTTGTTTTATCTGAGAGATGATTTATCTTCTTTTCTTTCATATGCTCCTCAAGATGCATGCCAGGCCTCTGTCTGTCTGTCTGTCTGTCTGTCTTAGAAGAGCTCGGACGTAACACGTCTACTTAATAGTACTAATAACAATACACTTTCACTACTCCAAATCACGCTCACCAGTATTACTAAAATCCAGCGTTTCCAACGTCAATCCGATAGCCGACATGACGTCAGCGGGCAGAAACGTCAGCTTAGGGTTGTGACGTAGATTAAGGGTGCGCAGTCCTCGCAAGGTGGCCAGGGCTGCTGGCAGCTCAGTCAGCCCACAATCCTCCAGCTTCAGAGTCTCCAGGACGTTCTCCAGGCCCTGGAAGGCGTTTGTGGAAATGTTCTTCAGAGGGTTGTGGCTGAGGTCCAAGTTGCGGATGGGCAGGTTGGCGAAGACGGAGGGAGGAAGCGTGGTGATGTTGTTGCCGGCCAGGGTGAGGTACGTGAACCTTGGGGGCAGAATTGGTTCAGTTGGTTAAAGTTTTTTTTTTTTTTCAAACGGTAAAGGTGGTGATAGTCCCACGACATTTTTAAATCGTCATTTTGCGTTGCTTGTGTGTGTGTGTGTGTGTGTGTGTGTGTGTGTGTGTGTGTGTGTGTGTGTGTGTGTGTTCTAAACAAGTTAATCCCAAACCTCTGTTTGCATGCCAGGTGGGCCAAATGGCCGACCCGAACGAAATCGAACACAAACAATCCTTGGCCAGTCAGATAATTTCTTTTAAGATGCCATTTTCATCCTTGTCCACCCTCCTCCATCCCCTTCCCCCGACACTTCTGAGCAACCAACCCTCTCTTCTGAAAAAGAACCGCTACTCCAACCCACTTAAAATAAGCCTAATAAAATGCAACGCAAAGAAACATATCCGACGAAACAGTTTCCAAACCAGTTGTCAGATGTAACCTTCCACTAAGAAATCCACATGACGAATGCTTGATTGTCCATCCTTAGCTGCAATATGAGGCAACAGCAAGCGGAGATCTAAACAAATTGTAAAAGTAAATTACAATAAATCCACCGAATAACGTGGACAAACAAATCACAAGACAAAATACGACGCGTTTCGACCTCTCAGGTCTTCTTCAGACAAGAC
>CM065729.1:10818258-10835758 GCA_033310375.1 Conus canariensis
ATGGTCAAATTAAGACACTTGTTTTCTGAAGCTACTAGCCCTTGACAGATGGAATTGCTGAAAGGACAGTGTTCTGTTTCATCCCGTCCATCTTCACACTCAGACATAAAGTTACAGTCCACGTGATGCTGAAAGAGAGCGTAATATTTTACAGAGCAATTGAATACCCCACTTACCAACTGCACATCTTCTTTAACCTCGGAAAGCGCCGATAAGCGTATTTTCAATCCTGGTAACAGATGCAAGTCATACGTTAATTTAACTTTCAGGGATGATGTATAAAACATGTTAGCTGATGCAGGACGCTGAAAACACACCCGTTCAACAATTTTATCATTTGAGTTTGTTTTTGTATAAATAAAGGTTACAGCAAATTCTGGAGTTACTTCCTCATAACACATGGGCAAAATGTGGAAGTATTCAAAGCTGATTATCACGAGTGATCTATAGGACAATTTCCACTCACCACTCAAATGTTTATAAAAGGATCCTACTATTGGAGCAATTATGTATCCTGAGTTTTCCGTTATTTTTTTCACGATCAAATTGTGAGTTTTAATGGTCTCAAAAAACACTTTTATTGGTGGATTGTTAATATACAGCGTGAGCATATTGGGACCTGTCGAATGAACGACAAGTTCTTTAAGTGTGTGTTGATTACATATTATGCGCACATGATTCTTTTTGCTGAGATCACTAAATGTGCTTCTCCAGTGCCTTGCGTCACACCAGTATTCCAGACGTTCGACAGAAGCACGCACATAGCTCAAAGTTGATGGAATAAAAACTTTACAGAAAGTTTGGAGACGGTCACATGCACCATACACAACTCCCTGTTGTGCTGGACTTGGGGCAAGTCATTCTCACAGTCTGAGCTATTGACCTGTATAATTGAATAGTTTGCATTATGCTGTCTTACGAAGTAATCAACACCTGGACAAACGTAGGTGATTGTCAGTGGACTGCCAGTGATTGTGACGCTTGCCTTCTTCATACCCCACTGATGTGTCACTGCCAGTATATGGAAGCAAGGCCATTGCTTCAGTTACACAAAGCATTCCTATGTTGATAAAATGATTGGATTGCTTGCTTCTCCAATGGAAAAAGCTACTGATAACACGTGTTGTAAAGATTCTGTAGTAAACCTTACAGTTTTATTATTATTATCAATATTATTATTAGTAGTAGTAGTAGTATTGTTATTACTATTATTGTTACTATTATTATTATTATCATCACCATTATCATCATTATAATCATCATATCATCATTATTATCATTATCATTATTACTGTTATTATTGGTATTATTCATTATCATCTTTATGATAAGTATTCTTCTTCTTCTTCATCTTCTTCTTCTTCTATTATTATTATTATTATCATTATTATTTTTACTTTTATTATATTATTATGATTATTATCATTATTATTATTATTTTTATAATGATAATAATAATAATTATTATTGTTATTATTATAACTATGATTATTATCAATCATCATCATTATTATTACTTTCATTATTATTATTATTATCATTATATTATTAATCTTATTATTTATTATTACTACTAATGCTTCGATATTACTTTTTAGCAAACAGAAATATGACACTAATGCTGCAGTGTTGTAAACAGGCCTAATAGTGCAAATCCACTAGACACTAATGGTATGAGAATATCGATGAAGTTGTTGCATTGGAGGTAATGTTGACCAGACAACCGTTAATAGAAAAAAAAAAAAAAAAAAAAAAACGTCAACATTTTTACAACACGCAATGACAGATGCTTAAGCTTATTTAAACATTTACTCTACCCTGGATGGATGAGACGATTAAAAAAATCACTGTTGTTGTTTGATGATACATTATATTTATAGCTAGCAGTGACTTTCATGTGAAGAACGTTTACAGCAAAAGTTGCCAAATATGCTCTGCTTTTGAAAAGTCGTCTAGTCGATAAAACTGAAAGAGATGTCAGATATCCATACTTAAGTTTTTAAGTGTACGAGAGCGAGTGATGAAGTTTACTCATGAGATCCATCAATGATGTGTAGTATCCCCCCCCCCCCCCCCCTTCCCTTTAAGCTGGAACAAGATGATAAGGTAATTGTGGCCCCAAAACGAATTTTGAAGAGCTGTTAAGGAGCGGGACTGCTCACGACTGAAAGTAATGAGAAACCGTTAAAGTCATGTTTAGACAGACGTTAACACATAACACAAGTTGAAAATATGGAAAAAGGTGTAACCATGCAGTTATGATGAAATATGTGATCTGGGGGATGACAAAATTCGATAATATTGGCATATAGACAAATCCTTGAATAGTTAACAGTGAAAGGAGAACATCAGAATGAGGGTCAGCAATACATGGAAAGACACACCTGTGAGCAAAAACTAAAACTGTGATAAGCCTAAAGACGACATTTACAAGGGACACACAGCTTTATCTTTGGATGTTTCCTCGTGAGTTAGACAAATGTCAAAACAGTAACAATATGATCCAATTTAAATATTGTTTGATGTTTTGCTCTGTTTAAGTAGGTATGTCTACATCCATTTTATGTAATAAGACAATGGCTGACCAGTGTCGCATCAATCAGTTTTCCCAGTGGTACTGCGATAACAAAATTACATGCATTCAACTGAAATGCATATTAAAGAGCAAAATAATCCTCTTGCATTTTTACGTGATGTGTGTGTGTGTGTGTGTGTGTGTGTGTGTGTGTGTGTGTGTGTGTGTGTGTGTGTGTGTGAGAGTGCGCGCGTGCGTGAATGCGTGTGTGCGTGCGCGCAGCTGTGGGCATGTGTGTGTGTGTGTGTGTGTGTGTGTGTGTGTGTGTGTGTGTGTGTGTGTGTGTGTGTGTGCACTTGCGCTTGTGAGCAGGAGCGCGCGTGCGTGCGTGCATGTATGCAGTGATCATGAATGTACGTGTATGTGTTTGTGCGTGTGTGTGTGCGTGCGTGTGTGCGTGCACGCGCGCTCGCGCGCATGTGTGTGTGTATGTGTGTGTGTGTGTGTGTGTGTGTGTGTTGTGTGTGTGTGTATGTGTGCAGTGTGTGTGGTGTGGGTGGTGCGTGTGTGTGTGTGTGTGTGTGTGTGTGTGTGCGTGCGTGCGTGTGTGTGTGTGTGTGTGTGTGTGTGTGTGTGTGTGTTGTGTGTGTGTGTGCGTGTGTGTGTGTCCTGAGCAGCTGTGAAAGTGGAAATGAGAAAGGGCAGTTCTTGTCCATAAAAAAACAAACGCATAACATTCTTTTGAGACGGTCAATTAAACTGCAGCTGGGAAAAAAGTCATGACTCTATTCGTTTCAGCCAATCAGTATACTTGTTATATCTAAAGAAGGCCAGGGACTCCTTTACATAATGATCTGATTTACATATTCAAATCATCGAATAGATAGTCAAAAACTTGCTTAAAATGTTCGCTTTTTCTGTTTTATATCATACATTCGTTGCAAAACCCTATGCTACCTTGAGAAGGAAATTCCGTGCGACTGAAAAATCAGACGCTCCTTTGTTGTTGGAATCATCTGCACTATGCACAATATAGCGATCGATGATGTCCGCACGTTTACTATCGTTACAGTGTGTTCGATTTAATGACGACCTGATATACAAAAACATAATAAATGCTCCAGAAAGAATGAAAGAAGTTCAGTAAAAGTTGAACAACATTTCTCTGTTTCTCCTCCTAACTGTAGCCAAGAGGGGTTCCTGTGGTCCTGCCAGTGTGGCCATCTGCTCTCGGATAGAGTCGTTGGTTCTGTGTTCTTTCCAGTAGATGTGGAGCAGTCTTCTGTATGCCTTTGTTTCAAAGGCTTGGAGCCTTCTCTTCAACTCTACCGTCACGGTCCAGCTCTCACACCCGTACCGGTAAATTGAGGGGACGAGGGCTTTGTATAGCTTGAATCGTAGGTCTGTCATAATAAGATTTTACTTGCAGATCTTTGTTCTCCATCGGATTACCGCTAGAGCTCCCAGTCAGCAGGTGGAACACACCTTTGTTTCTTGATTTTCTCCCAGGGCACTGATGGTTTGGTGGCCACATATCAAAGGCTGTGACAACTGCCCAGTAATCACAAAATTAAACACGACTTACCTGTAAGTGACAGTATAACTGGGATTATTTAGAATAATTACGGTGGTGGGAAGAATCGCGCGCGGGAACATCGCCAATTTTTAGCGTGATTGACCTCCTCAGAATACAAGCTAGTTAAGGGTGGGATTTAGAAATATTACAGCTGTTAAGGAAGGGCATGTGACAGCTCCTTCCCATCACTATACAGAAAATGATTTCAATATAACTACAAATTACAGGTAAATCTTGTTTAATTTTCTGATTCTTTTTCGCATAGTGATTGGTTCATCCACATGCTGTACCCAGACATCAACAAGAAGGATGCATATTACTGCCCAGATCAGACCAAGTGAGCACTGTGAGACTGAGTACAGGGCTTTCCAGACTAAGACATCACATGCTCACAAAATTCCACATTGGCAAGTCTTTAACTTGCCCATGCTGTACAGCCACAATGACAGCGGGACACTTCCTGCAGGACTGTCCAACACATGAAAAGCTAAGAGCAGAGACCTGGCCTGCCGACACATCGATGAGAGAAAGGCTTTATGGATCACTGGATGGCCTCCGCCATGCAGCAGCCTTCGTTAGCTCCTCTGGGGCTCCTTTCTGAGTAAACGAAGAAGAAGAAGAAGAAGAAGAAGAAGAAGAAGAAGAAGAAGAAGTTCATCCACATGTACATGATAATCTAGAGGAGGAGGTCAGTGCAGCAATCACGCCGACTGCAGAATAAGTTTCAACATTTTAATTCACAACTTAGCAAACTAAACACTCGCACATTTAGTTCTCTTTAAATATAGCCACAGGCTTTTAAATGATTGCATTACGTTTTGTTTACAAACTGACCCATAATGGACTGGCTGAAGCTTTTGTTTGACTCAACATGCTTGCAGTTAAATATGCTGACAGTACTCTCTCTTGACCAGAAGTGAGTCAATAAGGACATCCCTATTAAATGCTATCATTGCACTGGCTGCTCTAGTACTATGTGCTGAAAACTTTGAAACGTTCATTCTGGATAGCTCCAGCACTGTCTTTCTCCATCTGGAGAAAGTCACTGTCTAGACATGTCCATATGGTATTATGTAGGAAGTGAACGGTTCTTTCCCTTGTCAGAGTCTCTGTGTTCTCTTCAAATATTCCTGTATATTTACAACACGCAGTTTTTGATTTAGATAACACACCACTTCTAATGGCTTTACATGCTTTCCTAGTTTTGACTATTTGAGAACTGAATCATTAATTATGGTACACCTTCCATCACTACTTTTCATATCATCAAAAGTCAAAGCATAGAGGGTTTAGCCTCTAAAGCTAAAATCATTACCAATCTCAATGTGAGGTATCCGAGGTGTAATTTCTCATCAGAATCCCAGCTTACTAATAATTGAACAACTACATCAACATCCCAAACTTCCTGATACTTCGGAATGATGGCCTATTTTCAAATGTCCCCTCGACTACACGACAAACAACTGGATGAGAGCTTAATGAGTCTCTGCCTTGGGTGCTTAGATAACCAGAAACAGCACTTCTGGCTACATTTATTATATTGTGGCTTTCTCCCGATCTGTAAATCCCCGCACGAAAGTTTGCTACATTTACTTATGAGAAAAGTGTTATCTAGGTCCTTGCCATATACTTCTGCCATTTTCTGATACAACTGCCTTATGCTTTTGTTGTACATGGGCGCCACGAGTCCATCAGAAGGTCCACTGCTTCCTTCGTCATTCTGCTCACTGGTAGACGTGCCGCAGATCTTGCAAAGTAGCAGGTTTAGGCGTCACTGCTGAATCAGGTGATGTATTGCCTCTGGCTGGCTGGGGAGAACTAGAAACCTGGCCTTGCAAATAAGCCGAAAGGGAGGGGCCAGTAACAACCACTGATGTGCTGGATACCTACTATAACTGTGTTGACCAGTCTGGCATTACCAGCACACCCGTGGCGTTGTCCTGCTGCACTTTCCGAAGAACTCGTGTCATACACTGAGAGAAGGAAACATGTACACATATGTTTTTCCAGGAGACACCGAAAGCATCAACAGCAAAAGCACCCAATTCAGGCTTGTATGAAACACGTTTCTCCATCTGCTTGTTTAATCTTGAAGCAAACAAGTCAATAGAAGAGAAATGCTCGGTTGTTGGAAAGCTTCTCTGAGACAGTTGCTGTCAAACTTCCATTCTGCATCCATGTCGGTATGCCTGGATTTATGATCAGCAATGATATTTAACTTGCCTAGTATATAAGCTGCACTAAACCAAATGCCACTGTTGATACACCATGACCATAATTCAGAGGTCAACGCATTGCAAGCATCTAAATGGCTTGTGCCCATGTACTAAATGCAAGACACACAAGTCATGTTGTCACTCTTCAGTCTGACATGTTTTCCCCTTCATTTCCTCTGAAAGCATTACAATACTCGGAAAGCAGCTTTCAGTTCCAGGTATTCATGTGAGGCATATCCTCTGTGACAGACCACTGCCTTCTGATGATACTCCCTCACATTCACAACTCCAGCCAGTAATGCTTGCATCAGATGTGACTAAGAGATCAAGACTACTGTTGCTGATGTCATCGTAGGCCTGTTCTGCATTGCTGTTAACAGAAAAAGTCATGGTTTTGTCAAAATCCCCACACCTTTTTTTTAATATAAAGCCTGGACTTTGTCTGCTTCTAGATATCACTAATGGATAGGTCATTTGACTACTGCAAAGGTTGCAACGGTTTTTTTCTATTGCCTGAACAGCATCTCTAACGGCATAGACTGTATCACAGGCTTGCACAGCTTGCTTTTAGACTTTTCTTTCTCTCAGATGTGAGTCGAGCTGTCATTGTGTTGGAGTCAGTAATAACACCCAAATACTGAATTTGTTTCGATGGTTTGGATGGTTTCAGCTCTGACTTAGCTGGGTGTATTAGAAATCCTAATCTTTGAAGGACCATGAGTGTGTGAATGACATTTCTCATGCGTTCTTTTTCAGTGACATCATACAACAAATTGTCATCTGGAAAAGCTGTGGAGATGTGCCCTTTCAACCGTAGCAGAGCAAACACAGGCTTCATCACTTGGTGAACCGGCGGGAGAGGGGGGGGGGGGGGGGATGACACAAGGCCATTAGGTAAGGCATTGTATTTATAACGCTGACCTCTCCAAACAAATCTAAGCAGTTTCCGGAATTCTAGGTGTATGGCTACAGAGTAGTAGGCATCTTTGAGATCAACAGAGCTCATGTAGCAATCTTTCTCAACCAGCAGTGCCTGGTGTTTCCATTCTTAAATGATGCTATGCAATTTCATTGCTCGGTCTTTTTAAATTTAGGATCATCCTGTGTGATCCATCTTTCTATTTCCTAGTAAAAACTGGAGAAATGACTTCACCTGTTTGCTTTTCATATGCTGATATCACACCTTTTGATATATATATACTTTTAAATTTCAGTATAAATAACAGAGCTCTTGCATTCACTGAGATGATTTGTGTGAAGGCATAATAGTCTGCTCAGATTGTTTGGGTGGCAATCAAACTGAATTATTGCACCTGACACTGTATTCTGAATGTCTAGGTGTGATGTGATTTCTAACCAAGAATTCATAAACTCCTTTAATTCTGTCTGCCTGAAACCATGCAAGCTTCATATTCAAGATAAGAGGTCAGCTTCGGTAACTGAATAAAAATATTCTCTCGTCTTTGAAACTGAAAGTAGGTGAGCCGGAATGTTCCCGAATGCCTGCTCCCTCTGTTGTGGAGCCATCGCTTCACCATGTGGCCTCTGATCAGCACGTGTGTGTGTCGGCTGCTGGGTTTGGACGCTCTGTTGGGCTAAAAACCTGTGATTTTCACAAGTATGCTGATGACACTGAGCTTTCTAAGAGTGGCACACCTGATGAGTTTGTTTCTGTTCAATCTGGGGTGTCTCGGTGTATCAGCAGTGTGCAGGAATGGATGACAAGTAATAAGCTTAAATTAAATTGTGAAAAGACTGAAGTCATGCCCGTTGGAACCTCCTCCTGCCTCAAACTCGTTGAGTCAGAGTCAATGGTTGTTGATGGTACTGAATTGCCTTTCAGTAACTCTGTCAAATACCTTGGTGTTACCATTGATCAGTGTCTGACCATGCAGAATCAAATATCTGTAGTCTGTCGCTCATCCTTTTTAGAGCTGAGACGTATTGCTTCCATCCGACGCTTTATATCCAGGGAAGTAGCTGTCAGGGTAGTCTGTGCCACGGTGATGTCAAGATTGGACTACTGCAACTCTGTTTATGCTGGGCTTCCCGCAGAACAGATTGCTCGGCTGCAGAGAGTCCAAAATAGCGCTGCACGACTTGTTTTGAAGAGGAGGAGGTGTGAGCACATCACTCCCATGCTGATCGAACTGCACTGGCTTCCCATACAGTATCGGTGGCAATTTAAACTGGCAGTTCTTGCTTTCCGCCACTTCAATGAATCTCTTCCTCACTATCTCTCTTCTTCTCTCTGCACCTACCAAAGCTCTCGTACCCTTCGCTCTTCTTCACAAAAACTTTTGAAAATCCCTAAGCGTTCTCTGAAATCTGTTGGCGAAAGAGCCTTCAGTTTTAGAGCACCTTCTATTTGGAACTCCCTCCCTGAAGACCTTCGTAATCAGCCTACTCTTTCTTCTTTTAAATCTCAGCTCAAAACTTACCTCTTCAAAAAAGCCTATTCTCTTCTGTAGATGACTAGATCTCTCTTAAATTCCTCCACAACTAGTTCGGTGAGACAGTTTATGCATGTAGGTGTGTCTGCCATTGTGTATTTTCTTTTTGCTGTGTGCATGAATATTGTATGAATAAGTGCAAATGGTGGATGTAAGCGCATTGAGTTGTACAACAAGAAATGCGCTATATAAGTATTATACATTATTATTATTATTAAAAACCTCTTCCGTCCTACCTCAAAATTGTGCTGGTTTTGCTTGTCTGGTGCGAAAGCAGCCCCCTGTCTGTCCATATCTTTTATTCCTTTCAATGTGTTTGGCAAGTCATCGCCAAACAACGAAGCTGAGACCGAAATGGATTTGTCACAGATTTTCACATTTTTGTTTACAATGTCAGCTCTCCTGCCTATTGGAATTTCCCGGCTTGCGTGACCTAGAAGGTCAATTGTTTCATTGCAATGTAGAAGTTCGTCTGCTCGCGTACTGTGCGCATCAGTGGAAAAGAGTGAACTGGACGCACACGTGACGGCAATAGCAGCTTTTGTAACAGTCAGCTGAAAGTGGGACAACCGCAACTTCGTTTTTCTTGTATGTGATGGCATGGTATCTGAGCCCAGATTTCCCGATGAACTGTTGGAATTGTCATGTCGGGGCAATTTCCTAGTCTGTTGTATGTTTCAAACCATTTCATTTAACACTTCATCCGAGAATTTCCTTGATTTCTTTTTCACAACCCCTGCTACTTTTCATCTAGTTTTTTGCCCACTGACTCTTTTGCCATGTATTCAGTTTTGATCTCATCAAAGTGTTTGATTCGGATTTCTTCCCAGTTTGATCGGGAGTGACTGATTTCAGCGAATTCTTTTCTTATTCATTTATGTCTTCATCTTCATGAATACTCAAATATCACAATCTGTGATGTCTGCATGCTTTTTTTTTGCACGGGGGCTCTTCGTGTCATCCACTTCTTGGTCGTCATTTCGGTGGTCAGGAGTGCTGGAATCAATCTGACTCTTAACGAAGTCGAACTGTTTCTGCCATATTACATCTAAGGTCATCATCAAGTCATTTATCTCATTTCGAGAAGACTGGGAGCTGCCTTCATGTGGGAGACCATTCTTAGGTCCGCATTAGACATGGCTGGCACTGGAAGGCCTGTAGGTGTATTGTGCCGTGACTGAAAACGACCAGCAGGTGCTGAAACTAAAAAGAAAAATCAAAGTAGTCTAATGTTGAATTAAAACTTCTAGAGGTTTTAATTGAACATTAGACTACTTTAACTGAAAGCAGAAAAGACATGGCGGACCTGATGTTCCTTCTTGCCTATGAAATTTACCAACGCACACTGGGTCATTCAGTTCTGGTAACAGACAATCATTTTACGTTCTATGTCTGGCATGTTGTGGCTCCAGCTGGTGATGTTGCCGTGCTTGGCGCCTCATGTGAATGTGGATGAATCAATCACTGTGTGAGAAATAATTAGGGCGATCCGCTAGGTCTGGGGGAAGGTTGCATTCTCATAAGGCTCTGACAAAAATGTTTCATCCTCTGGGTGAAAAGTTTGCCTCTTCCTCAAAACGGTGATCACATCCGCCACATTGGAATCCCTACTCACCTGGTCCTAGTTGTCAATTTCATCTTGTGCATACCACGCCAGATTAGGACTACACACAATGTAATCAAAGAAACGCTCTACCCCCTTTTTCCTCTTGCAAGTCTTGGGGGCACTCTCTAAGACTTCTTTGTTTCCATTGCTTTCTTTCTGGGAGAGGGGTCTTGTAGTGAGGGTGTGCCCGCGAATCCGTACTATTCCCAAGAAATTGTCTCAAAAGTTACTACGTTTCAGATACTTCGACGATGGAACGGGCTGGCTTTGTCATCCATACCGAAACCCACTCTTTTCTAAATGTTCTTCATCTTTCCATCTACATCTCTTGCACTCCTTGAGACAGCGCCATAAACAGGAGGTGGTGGAGGCTTCACAGCATCCAACAGACGTGAGCCCAGCAACATCATCTTCTTTGCAAGCTCCGTGCTGTCGTTACGATCCTCCAAACAGACTTCCAGTCATTTCTGGGACAGGTTTGAGGAGGACATCAAGAAAACCACCCTTCTGCACGATCTGCTGGACGGTTCACAGATGTTCCTTTCTTGCCTTTCTCTACACAACTGTCCGTTATGGTCAGGGCTAAAATGAACTTTTAACATGTTGAGGGAACATTTCCCAAAGTGTAACTCAAATCAGGAGTTGCTCCTTTAAAGACTGATTTGACAACTGAATGTGTAGCGTTTCACAACAGTAGCAGCATCAGCAAATTTCGCTTGATTCTGGCAGACCTTATTTGTGTAAGTAGACGACTTGGTTTCATGGGAAAAATACTTGTCCTCAGTTACCGAAGTTCCAGTATCTCCTGACGAAGGTCAAACTGGAAATAACAACGAGACGCTGATGCCTCTTTGATATGCCTCCGGAACATACTTCAGTTTTCCTGGTTTCCAACATCAGTTTGGCTAATAGGTGACCTGAAAGCATCCTAGGGTTTTTTTTGTATCACAACGAGATGATGACTATTCAAACTGATAGGGAAGTTCTCTTTATTCTTTTAAAACAAGTGCTGTACAATAAATTATATTTACATCACGTTAAAGACTGCCGTTTGTAAACAACTTGGCCCCTCTCTCATCAATCTCACTCATAAGATCATCCAAAGTTATCAATCGCCTGTTCTTCTCATCCCAGACTTCAAGGCCTTACAAACGCTCCCCATAGGTCTCTCCTTTCGCCTGATGATAGCTGGGTTGCCATTCCCCATTACACCAAATCACGATGGAGCCATGACGTCCATCAAAACGACAGAACCGATCCTCCACTTTCCCCATGATTTCAAACTCCACGCGGGCCCTTGCCCTGCATGCATGTCCACCCGTACACATCAGCACACACTTGCATATGACCCGTGACGTCCTATCACACGCGCGCGCATGTGTGTGTATGTCTGTGTGTGTGTTGTGTGTGTGTGTGTGTGTGTGGTGTGTGTGTGTGCGTGTGCGTGCACGCACATGTGTGTGTGTGTGTGTGTGTGTGTGTGTTAGTGTTAGTGTTATTGTGTGTGTGTGTGTGTGTGTGTGTGTGTGTGTGTGTGTGTGTGCGTGTGTGTGAGTGCGTATGTGTGTGTGTGTTTTGTGTGTGTGTGTGTGTGTGTGTGTGTGTGTGTGTGTGTGTGTGTGTGTGTGTGTGTGTGCGAGTACGTGCATGCTTGTGTGTTTGTGGGTGTGTCTTTGTGAGTGAAAGAGAGAGAGAGGGGGAGGCAGGTGCGTAAGTCAGAGAGAGAGAGAGAGAGAGAGAGAGAGAGAGAGAGAGAGAGAGAGAGAGACAGAGACGAGACAGAGAGACAGAGAGAGAGAGACAGAGTGAGAGAGACAGACAGACACACAGATAGACAGACAGACAGGGACAGAGACAGAGGCGTAGACAGACATACAGACAGAGAGTGAGAGAGTGCTGGCCAATAGACTCAGTATCTGTTTAAAAAGACCGGACAAGGGAGAAAAGAGAGGGGTGTAAGAAGAAGAGAAAGAAGACGAACACAAAAAGAAAGAAAGAACCAAGTAAAGAACCCAAGATCAAAGAAAGAAAAAAAAGGAAAAACAAAACACCACTATCTTCCCCTTCCCCCCTCATGCACACATATACTCCCCCTCTTTCGACCATTTTTGTTGTTTCATTGCAGCTTGGGTGCTCTCCCCATGGAATGCTGCAATGTGCAACGCTTCATGGGGAACGCTTCCACGCTTTGTTGCAATAGACGGTCTACAGAAAACTGCAGTGAAGGTATTCTCTGATAGAGTTCGCAGTCAGCAAAGAAGACCCAGCCATGTTCATGGGGCAGATGCCGCTGGTGGGCTCGCCCAAAGAAATACTGCCCCATCAGTCAGCTAAACAGTTCAATAACAGAGAGAGAGAGAGAGAGAGAGAGAGAGAGAGAGAGAGAGAGAGAGAGAGAGAGAGAGAGACTCAAGACTCAAGATATTTTATTCATGTTAGGCCTCAGCCCATCACGTGCCCATCATGAAGGGAGATGTGAATATGCAACTGAATGAAGTTATGTAGCAAATTCAAAATGAGAGCTAACAATGGTATAGAAGGTATTCATGTAGTCAGACCATCTCTCATTTTAAATCCTTTATATAAAAACAATGCAAGATTACGTACGTCTTCCAGAACCATCGATGACATTAACAAACTCAATTTAAACAGAGAAGGATTTATATAATATTTAGGCTTAATTAACGTTTCGCGTGCACTTCCAAGTGCTGGGCAACACAGTATAAAATGCACCTAATTTTCGTCGCTTTCATTACATAGGGGACAAATTAAGTCGTTTGACATAAACGTTCTGTATCGATAATGGTGTATCACTAGATCAGAAATCCCGAGTCTAAATCTAGTTGTAACATATTTAAGATGCTTATCAATATCTAGATGTAAATAAGGTTTTAAACTGTGGTCACTGCAAAAAGTACTGTACAAACTAAACCTGTCACTAGTTTGAATATATTCGGACCAAGTTTGCCATCGGCAGTTGATAAGCCTTTGTTGAAAACAACGTATAAAACCACACACTCTTCCAACACCTTGATTCGCCCAAACAAAACCAAATCTATATTTAAACAAACTCAAGCGAATATTTCTTACCCAGTTTTTCTTACCTCTTGCATCCAGGTCATACAACACATCATATGCTTTACGTGGAATCCTCTAATTCTCCATTTGAATCAACTTTATCCAATAGCGAATGCACTTAACAGTAATATATATATATATATATATATATATATATATATATTTATGTATTATATATATATATATTATATATATATTATTGGATAGTGATTTATTTCACCATAAACAAGGTCATTCGGTGTTCGTCTGCGTACTCCTAGAAATTTCTTCAAAGCGAATAAATGAACTGATTCACAATGGACAACAGCATTTTCTGGGCCCCATATTTCAGAACTATACCGCACTATTGGCTGTATCTGAGAATGAGATAATGTCATGAATAAATTAAAGGCGTTGTTGTTTAATATGCTTAACCTTTTCAAAATCTAAATCAAAACATTATTTTGCTCTGCTTGCAAGGCCCTTGCATGCAGCAGTCAAGCGCGTCGAAGAAAGTATTCCGAAGTATTTGTACGCGTTAACCATGGCATTGTAACACCATTATATAACCAATTTTTCTCTCACACTCAGATAGCCACCCTTCTGAAAGACTATAATATTGCTTTTTGTCATATTAACTTTAAGCTGAAGAGATGTAGCAGCATGCTGTAGGCTATTCAATTGTGTCTGCAAACCTGTAACTGTCTCTGCCATCAAAATAGCACCATCAGCCAACACATAGAATAAGTTATTCACACGCGTCAAGCGAAAATCTAGCACCATGTCTTCCATTGTTGATAACTCCTATCGCTAATTCGTTGATAAAAAAAGAGAACAGAACAGGGCTGCAGGCATCTCCTTGTCTTAATCCTGATGTGCAGGCAATGTAATCAGTTAACATAGAACCACATGGCCTCTTGCTTTAACATCATTGTACATGCTTTTAATACATTTAGATAACTTACCTTTAATACCAGTTTTAAGAGAACTGGCCAGAGAAGATTTCGATTGATCGTATCAAAAGCTTTTTCGAAATCTATAAATGCAACATAAAGTTTTCGATTGTAACAGAACTGCTTCTGTATGAAAGCTAGTACAGAAAACATGTAGTCGACAGTTGAATATCTTTTTTCAAATCCAGCTTGATGTTCACCTGTGATATTGTTTCCTTCCACCTATTCTTGCAATCTATTATTTATCGCCATACCAAATAATCTACTACTAATATCACTCAAAGAAATTGATGTCACTTAAAAAAAGGCTGAATAACAGATTCAGACCAGTTGTCAGGGAAACATACCATCGTCAAATAGTTTATTAAATAATTTCAGGAAAAAATGTATAACCTCATCATTCGAATACTTAAAGAGCTCGCCAATAATGCCATCAGGAACAGCTGCTTTGTGGTTTTTTAATTTTATTAAAGCAAGCAGTATTTCTTCTTCATAGTTTGGACAACTCCTATAGTCTTCCGTGTCTTCAACTGAGTCCTCATTCACTATGATGCCAGCATCCATTTCCAGCGAAGCTTTAAAATGTTGAAACCAAGAGTCAATTGATATGTGTTTTCTAGGCTGTTTCCTTTTGAAAGATGCATTATGAACAACGCCCCAGGATTCGTCTAATAAGGCTTTGCTGAATTGCTTTTTCTTCCGCTTTAATAAGTTTTTATAGTCATGTCTGGCAATAACATATTCATTTCTTTTTTCGATAATTGATTCTTTTTTCTTTTCAAATTTTACAGAACGACAAAATATCTGCAACAATCTTTTGGTATTTCTTTTACAAAGTTTGCATTCTAAATCAAACCATTTACCTGAATTTTCATTGTTATCAAATGATGTACGTGTTTTCATGGATTCAACACTTACTCTTATACAATCGTTAAAAGCTTTAAGAGCATCATTCACGTTAACATCAATTATATCAATCGCAAGATCAATTTTGGTACGTATTTCCTCACTACACAAAATACTGGTATATTTATCAGCACACTTGTTGTACAATAAAAGTATATATATAACAAAATCCTATTTTTGCGTACAAATATCAGATAAATGTTGCTTTGGGAAAACAACACATGCAGTCACTGGCAAATGGTCAGAATTAATACGATCAACAACAGACAATTCGCAGAAGTCAAGCAATATCATAAAAAGTTCACAAAAGAATCAGATATGGATGTGTAGCAACCTTCATGGTCACCTCTCCACATGCCATTCAAAATACTCAGATCTAATTCAGTACATGTTCAATGATAATTTTCCCATAGTTGCTTAAAGTAAGATCATTTGATTGCTGGGTCAAATTAAGAGACAAATTATTAAATTGTGGGTCAAAATGATTTTTTCACAGAGTATTCTTGAGAAACATCAGCAGTTCTACTGTTCAAATCACCAACTAAAATAACATGCACGTCATTCTGTAACAGAAAATCAGTTAAACACTCTTCAAGCATACTAATTCTATAGTCAATATCAAAATGAGTGTAGAAAGGAGATCCTTCATGGGGTATATACGCACAAACATACAGAATATCTTTATCCAATCCAAATAGCTCTTTGTCAATCAAAACTTGCAACAATTGACATGATCCACATCAATACTTTTTACATACTGGAAAAGGTCATTTCTTATTAAGCAAACAAGCCCTCCTGAACGTCTGCCATGTTTAGTACATTCTACAGCAGGTTTACAAACAATCTGTATCCGGCAAAAACATCACACTGACATTCCTCTATGAATGTCTCAACTGAACAAACAAAGTCAAATTCACAATCAAAAGAACTAAAATCGGAATCATGCATCTTTGTCAACAACCCATTCACATACATTCTACAGCAAAAACGAGAATTTTTTTGATTTAGCACGCAGTGTGTGTGTTGCACGTGCTCACTCACGCTGTGGCTGGTTGGCACAACCTCGCTCTCCTGAACAGCATTGCAGCGTTCAAGTGTGTCACCAACATGAGAGACAGGTGAGCGCACGCATGGTGTTAGATTAACTCTGTTCCCTCTATTGCTGTTATCAGGGGGGGGGGGGGGGGGGGGGGGGTACGCTCAGAACATGGCCGGCCGGTCTCCTATCTGGATTCGTGCAAAGTGCCCCCCTCAACAAGGAAATACTTTTTGCCATCTATGAGTAGGTGGTCGAAGACTAGCGTGGCTCTTTTCCCATCATTTCTAGCTTTTTTCAGGTGGGGAGACAGTTTGCGCCTAATCTCCCTCATTTGGAAGGAGAAGTCTTCCCCTACAAAAATACTGTTGCCTTGCAGTTTCTCTTTTACTTTCAGAATTTGCACTTTGTGTTTGTAAAAAGTGCACCTCGCAATGATCTGAGAGTCTGGTCTGCTATTCAAATGGTGGGCCCTATCAAATTCGATGTCAGTACTAATATTCAATTTATCAGCAATGACATTACGTAATTTACTTTCACACTGTTCTGTTGACTCATTTTGGTCTTAATTTATTGCATAGAATATAAGGTTATTCCTCTTGGATCTGCTGTCAAGGTCGTCAGTCTTTTTTTTCCAACTGTTCAATCCGAGAAAGCTGATCAGAATTTTCCTTTAAAAGATTTTGATTTTCTTTTTTCAGATCATCCACTTCATCTTTTAAACCCATCACATTACTTTGCAACTCAGCATACTGCTCTCTCAGTCCTTTCACACAGTGTTCCACTTCATCAAGCTTACAGTCTGTTGCGGCATTGTGAACCTTCATGGACTGAAGCATCTGCATGACGTCAGTAAGAGTAAGCTGCTGGGAAGGAGGAGGAGTAGACTACCTGCTGCCCTGGGATGTCGCGGTCCTGTCCAAGCTTATCCGTCCACTGCTGCCTCAGGCTGTCCTTGGGTCCGGGGTTCTGCTCTGCATCTCCACACCTTAACAGCAAACTGCCCCAGAACAACAGGGTGAGGAGCATGCCAAGGGTGACACCGTCCAGTCTGCTGCAAGGTGTCAACATGGCGACTTGAGTGGCTTTCTTCTCCATGGCTCTCCTCATCATAAATGAGAGGAAAACCCGCTAGAAGGAGTCGCGTGTCGCTCGAAGAGCGAGTGGGGTGGCCAACATGGT
>CM065729.1:10840758-10995758 GCA_033310375.1 Conus canariensis
TGTGTGTGGTGTGAGTCCCTCTGTGAGGTGTGGTGTGTGTGAGTGTGTGTGTGTGTGTGTGTGTGATGTGTGTGTGTGTGTGTGGTGTGTGTGTGTGTGTGTGTGTAGGTGCATGTTTTTGTGCCTGCCCGCGCATGTAATATGCGTGCGTGCATGCAAGCGTACGTGCGTGCGTACGTACGTGTGTAGTGTGTGTGTGTGTGTGTGTGTGTGTTGTCTCTCTCTCTCTCTCTCTCTCTCTCTCCCCCCTGTGTGTGCGTGTGTGTGTATATGTTGTGTGTGGTGTGTGCGTGCGTGCGTGCGTGTGGTGGTGTGTGTGTGTGTGTGTGTGTGTGTGTGTGTGTGTGTGTGTGTGTGTGTGTGAACAAGCACTTTGTAATTTAGCATGCATGTGTTTGTGCCGGTTTTTACATGGTGTGTGTGTGTGTGCGCGTGCGTGCGTGCGTGTGTGCGAGCGTGCGTATGTGAGTGTGCGCGTGCGCTGGCGCAGCGCGTGTGTGTGTATAGAAGTTACCCTGTTTATTGCTGGTAGTTCATTCCTGCCTCTAGTTTACAGGTGGTAGATACGAGCAGGACGCTGTAGATTTCATTTTGCCTGTTCTTTTCTTCTTGTGCATTGTGGCTCTCCTTTTTCTTGTTTCCTTTTCTCAACATTCCCTCCTTTCACCAACAGCACACTATCTGATGTACTGATGTATACAGTTTAACTATTGAACGTAGTGTTTCTGGTCAAGTTTTTGTGACGAATTCGTTCTTTTAAACACATTCTGGTTTGATTTCTTCGACTATTCTTCTTTTAATATTTTTCTCACATGTTCTAGTTTGTCTACTCAGATTTTGAAGAAAACCAGCAATTATAACTTATAACAAGTTCGACTACTTGTTCTAATTTTAGTAATGTAGATAAATGTGCGTCTGCATTTCCGGACTGTTCATCCCTTTCGAATGTAAATCTTTGTGACAATTTTCAAATTTAGGGACTGCTGTGATTTTATTTTGGTCCATCCGAATTTGAACATGTTGGTTGAGCGAATTCATACTATTTTTCCTTCCTTCTCTTATAAATGTTTACATGTAACATAAGTAGTTCTTTTTTGCAACTCTTTCCTTTGTGTTTTACATGTTAAACATATTCACATGAATACACCTTTTGCACCCCCACCCTTTCAGGATTGTTGAATACTGTTGTCGCTATAATTAATGTTCGAGGATGTCCTTGTAATATTTTTTTACGTTCTGATATATTTTTTTCTATGACTCGTCGAATCTTTTTCTTTTTTTTCTTTCCGTAGAGTGTCCACAATCATCAAGTTGATTATTCTGACACTTTTGTGTGTATGACCGTTTTATCCCGCCATTAAGGCAGCCATACTCCAGCTTCGGGGAAAGTGCATGCTATGTGTAACGTGTCATCCATACCAACGGCCAAATTGGCTTTCTCTTCCGAAAGTTGGTGATGGGATTTTACGGTGTGCAAGATGTTATGCGTGCGTTCACACACGGAACCTCGGTTTATAGCTCATTCGAAGGACTGTCATGGGAAATGGAGTCAGAACCAATGTTAACTTCGAGTGAAAAAATCCCCCTGTACCGAAATGGCCCGGCGGAGATTCGAACTCGCAACCCCAAGATTACGAGTCCGGCGCTCTACCAACTGAGCTATTACGGCTTGTGTGTGTGTGTGTGTGTGTGTGTGTGTGTGTGTGTGTGTGTGTGTGTGTGTGTGTGTTTGTGAGAGGATTTAGAGAGAGAGAGAGAGAAGAGAAGAGACGGAGAGTGAGGAATAAAGTAATGATATTACATATTGATACTATAGAAATATGGAATTGAAGCCTTCCACCACTCTGTTCCTGCACAACACACATGCACACACACACACCACACACACACACACACACACACACACACACACACACACACACAACACAAGAAAAATACACGCACATGCTTACGCAGCTACACAGGCGCGAGCACGCACGCGTGCGCCCCCCTTTCCCCCTCACACACATACAGACACACACCACAAAGACACACACCGCAAGCACGCAACACACAACATGACAACAACCAAAAGCAAGACAACACAACACACACATTGACAAACAGACCAACAGACAGACACACACACAACATTGACAACAGACCAACAGACAGCACACCACACCTGTCCCCTCCTTCTCTGCTTCTGCCACTCCACTGTAGGAGCAAAACGTCTACGACAGGTGACAATGTGATCATTTATGTGACTTGTGTCTAATGTTGTCACGTTTGAGATATTTGGTCACTGACACTTGGCACCTCTTTGGGCTGTGCAAGGCTCTGTGGAAGAGAAGGATCCATGTTGGTTTTTTCCAAATGGATTTTACGACGCATTTCCATACATTGATCGTGTAATGACATCACGGTCATCTGGATTCCTCAGGGAAAACACCAATCTGAGTAATGCTCGAGCCTGTAGTTACCTTACGAAAATATCAGTACCTCCCCAACATTCACTGGTGGTCAGTTTCAAACAAAGAATACTTGCGAGACCATTGTTATACCTGTATCGAATGTCGAAACATGACATTTACCGTTACGACACTGACGAGAATTTCAACTATTTTCGTATAGACCCCGATCAGATCTTCTTGTGGTCTCTGCATGTTGAGGCTGATTTTGTCAGTCTGTTTAACGTCAGCCAGGCTGGTGTTGTGCTTAGGAAAGAAAGTTATTCACAACCCATTAGCTTTACACTTTTCTTTTCGTTCTTCCCGGAGAGTCAAGGGCCTCATAAGACATCCAGTGGTGTCTGGAACTGTTCTGTGAAGCATTACAGCAGATTCCATCCCCACGTGGCCTGTAACCTGAAGACAGAGTGTGAAGACGGGCGGGATGAAACAGGGGAGTGTCCCTACAGCAGTCCTCAGTGCCATGGAATGATAGCTTTGTGTGACCGTTGCTACAGCATCGTCAACACTCCGTGGGTTCAAAGCGCAGCACTAGACACTACCACAGGGTGCCAATACTCCCAAAAAGCATCTCTTTATTGTTTTTCACTGGGCGGCGTGTTAAGTTTGCCGAAATGTGTTTTTGACAGTGTTCGTGCACTATGGAATAAAACGAAGGTACATGGCAGTAGGTTCAATTGGATATTTACTGGGTTGTATGTTAATGACATAACACAACCAAATCCAAATATGTATATGACTAGTCTGATACACACCGATAGAACGGTTCTTCACCACTCTCTTCGTGACCCTTACGTTGAAAAACTGGCACCAAAGAAGTGTCTACTCTCAGGATTCAGACTACGCTTACGCTATGAAAGTCGCTCTATCTTGAACGAAATTTTCTGGGCGTTTTGCGAGTTTACAAATAACAAGACAGAGCAAAATCTTTATCGTGCAAGAGGTATCACCTTGAAAAGCAGGGAGTTTCGGTTGCTTTCAGGACAGCGACATATGAAAAAATGCCCTGACGGTCATGTGACATACACATTTCTGCTATGTAATTCCACCCAGTCTGAAATGTGTCAGCAAGAGCTCAACTTTCCATGCAGGTTTCCTCACAGTTTGGCGTACGTAGACACAGTTAAACAAACAGACTACCGTTTCACCTTTTTCTATATGTTCACATGCAGCGCTGACTCTATGGTGATATCCTATACTCTGGTTTGCGACTTTATAACTGATTGTCAGGATGAGAGTGATGAACTGTTCTGTGAAGATCCCCCATGTATCAACACCTTTCAATGTAGAAGTGGTCAGTGTGCGCACTTTCATCAGGTGTGTGACGTTTTGTTTCACTGTCATGACAAATCAGATGAACAAAGCTGTCAGGAAACCAGAATCGAACGTATTTTCCGATCCCCAGTTCGTCCTCCTGCTCTTGTAAATTTCAATGGTATGAAACACTTTATCTCCACCCCAATGAATTCCACGGAGACGTGTCCTGAGAGCCACTATCGTTGTCCTGATGACTTCAATGACTGTCTGCCTGTTTACACACGATGTAATGGACTGTACGATTGTATTGACCACCAGGATGAAGACCAATGCGATGAAGAAAGGTGTTCAGGACTTTTTCGTTGCAGAATATCATTCACTTGTCTGCACATTGACCACATATGTGATGGCTGGCCTCACTGTCCCAAACGAGAAGACGAATCAATGTGTCAAGTGATGTGTCCTCTCACCTGTGTTTGTCAGGGTCACACATTTCTCTGTGCCCATCCTTTCAGAGCAGCAGACTTCAGTCAGCTCCGTTTCCTGGATGCTACAGGATCAGGTATGACACTGTCTGATGTGGGTAACAACCCTCTCCTCATTGGTGTGGATTTGTCACACTGTTCTGTATCTGCCTTGCCCACCGTACATTTGAGTAACTTACTGTTTCTTGACTTGAGCGAAAACAAACTACTGTGCGTCAACGTGACTTCTTTACTTGGTTTAAGCAATTTACAAGTTCTCTCCCTATCGAAAAATCCTCTCACCACCCTCCAGAGTTCTCAGTCCTCTGTCTACCAGCAAAAAGCACTGACGGTGATAGACCTGTCTCATACCATGTTAACTGTGTTTGAAGCCAAACATCTTTCACTGTTTCCACACATACAGAAACTGAATGTGACCTCCACTTCCCTGCATACAATCGGCCTGTCTGGCTTTCAGCACACACCACGGTTAACTCATCTTTACATGGATGGTAGTCCTGTGGAACATTTTCCACAAGATATGTTCAAAGGGCTTCATTACCTGCGATTTCTATCCACTCAAAATAAGAAACTCTGCTGTGAAGACATATTTCCCTACAACATTGATGCATCAGTTTGCATTGCTCCAAAGGATGAAATTTCTTCGTGTAAAGATTTGTTGCAATCTTGGACATACCGCCTGTTTCTGTGGCTGATCGTTTGTCTGTCAGTGACTGGTAACGTCTGCTGCTGTGGTGCACGTCTGTTTTCAAAGAGCATGACGTCTTCAAGCGGCTTCAGTGTGTTCGTCACCAACCTCACCATATCTGACCTTCTCATGGGCGTCTACATGACTGTTATTGGTGTGGCTGATGACCAGTTCCGTGGACGATATCTTCACAATGATGACACGTGGAGAAACAGTATGGCCTGTAAGGTGGCTGGATTTCTGTCTATGGTGTCAAGTGAGGTCTCTGCTTTGATCATCTGGTTTATCACTCTCGACCGTTTTGTTGTCATTCACTTTCCTTTTACCACCACGAGATTTAACGGAACATCGGCAGCAGCAACCTGTCTCTAATTTGGTTTGTTGGTTGTCTTTTAGCATCAGTGCCTTTACTGCCCATGGTATCACACTGGGAATTCTATAGCCAGACGAGTATTTGTATTCCTTTGCCAGTCACAAGACAAGATTTCAAAGGAAATGTGTATTCTTTCAGTGTTTTGGTTATATTTAATTTCGTTTTATTTTTATTTATCTCTGCTGGACAGGCTTTCATATACTGGTCAATACAGGGGAATACTTTAAAAACGAATTCTACTAACGTGTCACGGGACATGGCCATAGCTCGACGATTAATCACAGTCGCTGTAACAGATTTTATGTGCTGGTTTCCAATTGGTCTGTGTGGACTACTGGCTGTGTCTGGCACCCCAATACCGGGCGAAGTGAATGTGGCGCTTGCTATATTTGTTTTGCCTTTAAACTCTGCCATCAATCCGTTCATGTACACACTTAACACTTGGTCTGAAAAGAGGAAGAAAAGCAATGAAGCTAAATTGCTGCAATGGCTAGAATATCATTCTGACCTGATTGCTAATTAATGGCTTCTTGAAATAATTCCACATTTTCGACCTGAAAAGCAACATCATGGTTCAGTCGTGCCCTTAACTGTCTATGTAATTAGCGTATTTTTTTTTGGTTTGGAGGGGAGGGGGGGGGGGTAGTGATGGTGTTGTTTGTCTTTTTGCGGTGAAGATGACCACAACTTCTGCTATCACTGGGTGGTGGTGTGTGTGCGAAGATGGCTGATCAGGCCATCCTCGCTTTGAACAGTCTACTGCGGTGTGGATATTTAAAGCCAGCTTCGATATCACCATCGCGGAAAGCATATGTGAGCATGGAAGAAAACATCATACTGAAGACGGTGGGGGATAGCATACAGCCCTGCTTGATGCCATTTAATGCAGGGAATGGCTGTAAGTACTCTCCATCATCCTGCACGTTTATAATAATAATAATAATAATGTGCGGACTTCTATAGCGCGGTTTCGTGGTCTACGACCGCGCTCACCACGCTTTACATGAAAACATAAAAATGCACAACATACACGAAATATATAAGCTTATGTCACCATGAACAATAACGTAAAGCATTTAAAATGAACAAGCAAATTAGAACAATAAAATCCACACATATAAGATTTATAGCTCATTTGTAAAACGATATGTCAACAAGGACAACCCGTTCAACACACACTCAACACACCCAGACACCCAGACACCCAGACACACACACACACACACACACACACACACACACACACACACACACACACACACCACACACGCACGCACGCACGCACGCACGCACGCACGCACGCACACACACAGAGCAATATGACAAGATATAAAATGATTGATTACCTAATGTTTTGTTTTAAAACAAGGACATTAATAAAGATGGGTGTTTATTTGGAATCATAATGCAATTTCAATAAATATGTTTTTAATGCCTTTTTAAAAGATGATTTTGGCTGAACATAGCGGATAGATTTGGGCAGTGAATTCCATTGTCTTGGGGCAGCAAATGAAAAAGAACGTTCGCCAAAAGTCCTAGGAATAAAAAACGGTCACATACCAGCCGCCGTGGCGAAGTGGTCAGCGTCGCGGACTCCCGGCTGGGAGGTCGTGGGTTCGAATCCCATCAGAAGTCATGTGGGTTTTTCTGCCCCGACCGGCTCCTACCCAGAGCTGAGTTGCTGCGGACTCAGTTGGGAAGACTGGGACCACACAGTCGAGTTTTATCCACTTAATGGATGCGTTTCTGAGAGTGTTGCTCAAATTTCCTGACCAACACTGCAGGTGCCTGTATCTCTTGGGCCTGGTTGACGCCGGGATATATTATGGAAGGAAGCGTAGAGTACAGCCCTGTCATGTAGTCTCAGACCGAAATGGAAATCCGTAGCATCATCTTAATCATCCTCATTGTCATCGATCAGCATAAAAAAAATGTCTCAAATTCTGTGGCCCTTCATGCCCTGCTCTCATGGTGACCTCAATTTCGATGTCCTCTCCACGTCTGTGGCCTTGGTTTGGTTCCGTCGGGGTCACCGGTATCGGCGAGTCCATGGGAGCTGTCGTTGGACGGACGTGGTGGCGCCCTCCGGGGGGAGAGCTCACTCACGCCGGCTCCGCGACTAAGCAATTATTGTCGTCAGTAGGGGGCTTAGTAGGTGGTGTCCTGCGTATGTTAGATCAGAACAGGCGCCACTGAACACCACCGAAGTGACTCGGCAGCAGTGCAGTGTCTCCTCCGGTGGGTTGCCTCTTGACGACTTGACATTGACTGCTCCCTGTGGATTGCCAGTGCCGGGGCTGCGGCGGGGCCGACCGGGCTGTGGCTGTGGACGGGGTGTCGGAATGAGCGGCGTGGGTGCACTGCCTCTGAGGTGGCGCAGAGGTTGAGACAGCAAAAAAAAAAAAAAAAAAAAAAGAACGTTCGCCAAAAAGTCCTAGTGCGAGTCCTCGGAATGCACCAAGTCAGATGATCTGCAGACGACCGGAGTGGTCGGGATGGTGAGTAAATGGGCGGCAGATGGGAAAAATGAGCTGGAGAAGACTTTGAGAAGAAATCGTGGCAAAGGAGGGACAGCTTATACTGAATGCGCGCTTCAACTGGCAACCAGTGTAGGGTTTGTAACAAAGGTGTAACATGATCTCTTTTTTTAGCCTTAAATACTAGTCTTGCAGCTGAATTTTGCACCTTTTGTAGCTTATCCATAGATCTTTTAGGGCATTCCGCTAAAAGGGCGTTGCAATAATCAAGTCTAGAGAGGACAAAGGCACAGACTAATGTTTTTGTTGCTGCTATTGTGAGGTAGTGACGAATAGAACTAATCTGGCGTAGAGCTGCATAAGCTGATTTGCAAATGTGCGATGTGTGCATGTCAAGTGATAAGTCATCAGATATAATAAATCCTAGGTTGCGTGCAAAAGGGGAGAGCGCAATATCAAATGAATATGAATATTGGATGGTTTAGGACAGTGTAAGAAGGATTTCTTCGAGTGAATGAGAAGTGCCTCAGTTTTATCATCATTTAACTTCAATTTATGTTCAGTCATCCAAGATTTTACCTGACTAATACAATTTTGCATATTCTGTATATTTTTATCTATTTCCACTGGCTGACAAGAGCTGTAAAGTTGGGTGTCATCTGCATATGACAAGTTAGAGATGGACTGTCGTTCGATAAGAGCATGGAGAGGTTTTGTATACATAATGAGTAGGACAGGACCCAGTACTGAGCCCTGGGGTACGCCAAAAGATAATGGTTCTGCCTTAGATAAGGAGTCATTTATGACGACAGACTGTGTGCAGTTTGTTAAGTAGCTCTGAAACCAAGACAAGGCTGTTCCAGAAATGCCATAATGACAGTGGAGTGTGTGAACAAGGAGAGAGTGATCAATAGTGTCAAAAGTCAAGCAAAGTCAACAAAGATACGTCGCCACAATCCAGGGCAGACAGAATATCATTGGTGATCTTGATCAGTGCCGTCTCAGTACTGTGCGAGGGTCGGTAAGCAGACTGGTTAGGGCTGAGCAAAGAGTGTGTGTTTAAATAGTCAAAGAGCTGATCTAGAACAACTTTCTCAATAACTTTTGACAAGAATGACAGGTTTGATACTGGACGATAGTTCTTTAAAATATTTTGATCTAGGGATGACTTTTTCAATAGGGGTTTGATTACAGCGGCCTTAAGTAATGATGGGAAACAGCCTGACAATAGACTTTCATTAACAATGTGGGTAAGGGTTGGGAGTAATTCGTCGAGACATTCAACCAGCAAAGGAGTTGGGATAGGGTCAAGAGAGCAACTGGTAGGTTTTGCCTTTAAAATGATTTTTCTGAGATCACACTGTGATACAGAATTAAACATGTCAAAGTCAGAAACCACCACAGAATCAGAATTACAGGAGCCTATGGAGAAGGAGCTGCTTAGATGATCAAGTTCGGAACGAATATCAGAGATCTTTGATGTAAAATAATCACTAAAAACTTTTGGAAGCTGACTGAGGGGGGACGAAGTGGGAAGGGGCGAAGACTTAACGTTGCCCAGCAGTTTACCACACACTTTAAATAACTGTTTAACAGACTTACTCTCTATGACCTGAGCACTGTGATAGATAGTTTTTGCTTTTTCAGCAATTGTTGTAACTTTTCCTTTTGCAGTGGTATAAATCTGATTAAAAACAGTAAGCCCAGTTCTGTTCTTTCGTCTTTCTGCACGACGTCTCTCTCTCTTTGCCTCCCGAGCTCTTCCTTGACACTGGGATACCATGGAGCAGAATGTCCGGCCTTGACCTTATAGCGAGTGACAGGAGCATGTTTATCCAGCACATTACGCAGAGTGGAGTCTAACTGTTCCACTGAGGGGCACAGATCAGGCGACACGGTCGAAGAAATGTCGTGCTTGAAGGCTTCTTTGTCTAGGCACGTAAATTGTGGGCCTCTTTGTAGATGACAGGAGCTGGGTGAGTCTGTAAGAGGAGATCACAAAGAACGCAAAAATGGTCGGAGCTGAGTTCCTGTGACACTGAAGTGGATTGAACAATGTTATCTTGAGGTCGGAACATAACCCAGTCAATAATATGTCCACGGTTATGGGTGGGTTGGGACACTGACTGAGCAAAAGAAAACATGCTAAAAAAAATCAATCATTTTTGCCGTATTTGCACGGTGTGGTTCATTAAAATGAAAATTCACATCACCTAGAATAACTGTACTAGTTTTGCAGCTATTGCTAAAATCAAGCAAATCAGGAAATTCCTGTAAAAACAATAAATCTGTTAATTTATTTTTGACACTAGGAAAAGTACGATAAATGCACCAGAAATGAACGGTATTTTGCTGCTATGAAAACACTACCTGCATAACCTCAAACGATGTGTGAGGGAAGGGGAAGGTGATGTTGAATGTAAGGTAGCCCGCCAAGTCATCTTTATACACAACAGCAAGACCCCCACCATGGTAGGAGCGTGGGAACGACCTGACAGAGTAAGCATATGGCGCTAGGTCAACACACTTAGCCTCATCACCTTTCTCTTTAAACCAGGTTTCTTGCACAAACATCATATCAATGTGATGGTCCAAAATAAATTCACATACAGCTACACGTTTTTCCTGAGGACCAAGAGACTGAGCATTAAAGGAAGCGATGCGAAGGTATTTGTCAGCTTGCCGTGTGATGGAGTTTGCCTGCATACTGTCATGAAATGCCTGACTATTGCGATGAACTTTGAGCGGTATCCAAACTTGGCCATGATCTTCCAGAACCCTTAACGATTTACAGTGTCTAATGTGTTGCTCAGGTCCACAAATGTGGTGTAGAGGTTGACATTCTGCTCCTGATGTTTTTCTTGTAGTTGCCGTGCAGCGAAAATTAAGACTACAGTGCTGCGACCCTTCCTTGATCCGCATTGGCTCTCAGATAGCAAGCTTTGCTCCAGGTGCAGATTTAGATGGTTGAGTAAGATTCTGGCCACAGTCTCTCCAGCAATGGAAAGCTGTGAGATGCCACAGTGGTTGTCATATGTTTTCTGGCTCCCTTTCCGCTTGTAGAGGTGAAGATTTTCTTGGTTCAGCATTTGCTGGAATAACACAGTGATCAGTTTTTCTGATCAGTTGTGGGCCATCAGAGACGTATATTTCTGCTGGGATAGAGTCAGCACCAAGCGCTTTACCGCTGGACATAAGGTTCAGAGCTTTTTTTTCTGATTCAGTTTTGGCTAGGAGGTAATCAAATGTGTAGTCAACTGGAACTTGAGGCAGTCTTGCGATCACTTTATCGTCAATTATTGATTGGCGATTAGGGACGCTATGAAAGAGTTCAGCCCAGCGCTCAAGAACCTTCTTGTCAGTAATCAGTATGTTCCAATTAACATTGAGGAGAGGAGACGAAGTGAAACCATAGATAGTCTTAAGGGCATCTAAAAATTCATGTAATTGCAATCGGCAAAAGACCGAATCTCTTCAACCTTCTCATTCAGCCAGACATGCTGCATTTTGCGTGCTTCACATTATACAGTCTTGTTGGCAATAAGTATTGATAACACTTGACTGGGTCTTTTTCAGAACAACTATATAATTTGAAGATTGGTGGTAAAGACCGAAACAAAAAAGGGGGGTTAAAGAGAAAACAAAAACAATACACAACGTTTCGACTCTTAGAGTCTTTTTCAAGTGACATGAAACTGAGGACACAGGAATTGTTTCAACAAGTTTGAAGTGACAAGAACTCAAAACACACACACACACACACACACACACACACACACACACACACACACACACACACACACACACACACACACATAAAGGGAAGAAAACACACACACACACATGCGCGCTCCCCGCCCTCCCGGCATCCCCCCCCGGCACCTACCATTATAGAGAGGGAGAGAGAGGGGGGAGGGGGCGGGGGGAAGGGGGAGGAAAGAAGCACTTTATAACTCATAAAGATATTCATACCTTAGGGTGTCTAGGCATATATATGATATATACGTGCACAACCGCAAACAATTTTTTTCAACCTCAAAAAACGTTTTGAAAAACAACAAGGGTAGGGCAGTGCTGAAGACCACAAACAAGCTATGTACCCTATCTCAGCTGCCGGCATGTTGCAAAAAAAAAAAAAAAAAAAAAAAAAATTGGGCAGTCCACATTGTATGGCTAAAATGGCGACTCCATCACCTCAGTCCTTGATGTTCAGTCCATGGGGAGTGAGCGTCCCTAGCCTAGAGATCAGAGATGATTCAAGGAATTTACGGTGTATGGCATCTGAGTGGTTTTGGTGAACAGCAGAGACTGACATATGAAACACGTTATGTCCAGGGCTATTGAAATGTGTACGTATGGGGGTGTCCTTATTCAGGTTGACAGCCTGGAGGTGTTCCCTGAATCTATCATCCAGGGTACGGTAGGTCTCACCACAGTAGAGTTTGGAACAGAGGCTGCATGAAAGAATGTACACAAGGTTGGAAGATCGGCAAGTGAAGGGGGATCTGATGGTGGAACTTTTGCCTGATGGGCCCCTGAAGGTGTTAGTGGTTGTATTTAAAAAGGGGCAGGTTTTGCATCGGGGTTCGTTGTAGCGGTGGTTTCCTGGTGGAGAGCTGCTCGGTGAGTCTTTGTAAGTGGCTCGTACTAGATGATCCCTGAGGTTGGTGTCACGCAGGTATGCCACTAGTGGAGGTTTGTCGAAGGTGGACTTGAGTTTGGGGTCTTTCTGCAGGATGTCAAAGTTTTTCACAAGGATGTTTTTAAACGGGAGGTTGTGTGGGTGGTAGGTCAGAGTAAGGACTGGTCGGTCTGACTGATCTTTGTTCTGAGATGGGGTCATGGCCTGAGTTCTGGGGGTGCGAAGGGCACGATTGGCGGCATCGATGATGACTGCTTCAGGGTATCATCGCCTTCTGAAGAAGGAACACATCCAGTTGACCTGCAGTTTGAAGTCATCGTCATTGCTGCACAGTCTTCTGAGGCGACAGAATTGAGAGTAAGGGATACTCTTCTTGGTAGACTGTGGGTGGCTGGATGTGAACTTGAGGTAAGAATGTGAATCAGTTTCTTTGTAGAACACTGATGTTTTCAGTTGATCTGTGCTGGTGATGGACACTTGAATGTCTAGAAAGATACAGTTGTTTTAGAGATGGTGTAGGTGAATTTCAGGGCTGGGTGGAATGAAGACACAAAGTGTATGAAATCTAGACGTTCAGCCTTGGTGCTTGTGGTGTTACCTATGATGTCGTCAACGAAGCGTCTGAAGAATGCAGGGATGCGTCCAGGATATGAAGAGAGTATCTGCTCCTCGATGAAACCCATAAAGAGGCATGCGTAACTCGGCCCCATCTTGGTGCCCATAGCCACCCCTCGAGTTTGGACGAAGTGGCAATCACCAAAACAGAAACTGTTCAGTGTCAGGACCAACTCTGCCAGCCTTAGGATGGTTGTGATGTCAATGTCACTTGAAAAAGACTCTAAGAGTCGAAACGTTGTGTATTGTTTTTGTTTTCTCTTTAACCCCCCTTTTTGTTTCGGTCTTTACCACCAATCTTCAAATTATATACTTGTTGGCAATGTTGTTGAATGTAGCTTTCTTGGAAACAGAGTTATGATCACTAAGGTGGGCCGTATGGAATCTGTGGTCCTCATCAAGCAATAGTTGGATGCGATCATTATTTTCGTCGATCCCCTCCCTCTCCCTGGTGCTTTCGTGTGATGGGACCCACCACTTCTGAGATGGCAGTATGGACCCTATAACAACATATCTCTCGTGTCTCTCAAAACCGAGCAAATCGAGTCTTGAAGGTTTCAGTTTGCTGTCGATTTCTTCCACAAGTCTTTATCAGACGAGGTCGCATTTAAGCCTGGAGACGTTCAGTCACTTTGGCACCTTTATTCCTTGTGGTCATCTGGGTGGTATGGTCTTGATGTCAAGCTTAGAGATCAGCAAGCGATGGTCGGTCCAACACTCTGCACCACACATGGTTTTGGTAACATTGATATTTTTCCTGTCTGTTTGCCTGACAATGACATAATCCAGTGCTTGAAGCAAGGGTGCATTCACATTGCCTTGCTACGGTTAGGAAAGGGAAAGGCCGAATAGGTGATGAGAAGGTCACGTGCAGCAGAGGTTTCCAGCAGTAGACAGCCTTTGCTGTCGCAGTTGCCAGCGCCATTTTCCGCTTAATCTTCTTCCTAAGACGTGTGATCTGTACTGGCATTGACATCACCAAGCATGATGATGAGTATATCTGCTCTTGATACTGTAGAGATAGTCTCTTTCAGATTCTCATAAAATCTTTGTTTGTCTTTGTCAGGGTTTGTCATAGTGGAGGCGTAGGCACAGATTAGCATGGCATATCGCTTTCCTGGGAGAGCTACTCAGACTGTCATCAGGCGATCGTTGACACCCTTTAGTGGGCACCCATCTTGTTGATCAGGTAAGATTTGATGGCGAATCCAACTTCTGCTTCCTCTTGTTTGCGTCCAATCCAGAAGAATGCCGAATACATGGCAAGTGTCTCTGTCAATTGGCCTTCTTTTGCAAGCCGAGTCTCACTAAGGACAAGTCGAAGGCTGACAGCTACAGACCCATCAGCCTTACAAGCTGCTTAGGAAAGCTGATGGAGAGACTTGTCAACGCAAGGCTTGTCTGGCACCTTGAGGAGCATCAGCTGCTGAGCCCTGAACAGGCAGGCTTCCGCCAACACAGATCAACAGAAGACCAGGTCACATTCATCACGCAAAGCATTGAGGACGCTTTCCAAGAAAAGAAGAACACGCTTGCTGTCTGGATTGACATGGAGAAGGCGTTCGATAAAGTCTGGAAGGACGGACTTAGGCTCAAACTACGGCGATGTGGTGTGTCTGGGAGGATGTACACCTGGATCAGCCAGTACCTACACAACCGCCAAGCCCGAGTCAAGATTCAGGGCCAGAAAAGCAAGAAAAAGGTGCTGAGACAGGGAGTACCACAAGTAGGAGTCCTTTCGCCAACGCTGTTCCTCATCTTCATAGATGACATCGTCAGAGAACTGTCAAAAGGGGTCAGAGGAGCGATCTACGCAGATGACCTGGTTCTTTGTTGCTCCGAAGAGTACACCACTACAGCACAGGTATGCCTCCAGACGCGCTCAACAAGATCAGCGACTGGACCAAGGAATGGCTTGTCTCTGTCAACTCAAGCAAAACAACCTGCACAGTCTTCAGCCTATCCAGCAAGAAGCAAGAGGCGAAGCTGACACTAAACAACCAAAGGCTTGCAGAGGAACCCACATCTACCTACCTGGGAGTGACCTTTGACCGCAGGCTCACTTGGAAAGAGCAGATCACCAGATGCTGTAGCAGGGCCAAGTTGAGACTGCCGATCATGAGGAAACTTGCGGGGACGGACTGGGGGGGGGGGGGGGGGGGGCTGACGAACGTATCCTGAAGAGACTCTATACAAGGAGAGTCCGACCTGTAGTTGAGTACGGGACGTCAGCATGGGCATCAGCTGCAAAGTCTAACCTCTACCATCTCAATAAGATTCAGAACCAAGCTCAGCGTGTCATAACTGGCGCCGTGAGATCCACCCCAATCCTGAAGATGGAGGAGACCACTGGGCTACAGTCACTGGAGGACAGAAGGGAAACAAAGATCCTCATCCAGGCAGCAAAATTCAAACGCCTTGAAAACCATCCAATGAACAACAGAATGAGCAGACCCACCAAGAGCCGGTTGAAAAGAGGCAGCTTCATCTACCAGTCAAGACGCCTTGAAAGACAAAGCCCAGTCTTGATGGAACATGAAGCAAAGCCTGTCCCGGCAAATGTCACCCACCCATCTTGGAAGAGGCAGGTGTTCCCAACAGTCGTCACCAGCATTCCCAGAGTGGAGAAGAGAGGAATACAGTCAGACACCCAAAGGAAGGCCCTGGCCATGGAGTATATCTGCAACCAGTACCCCCAGGAAGACTGGACCCATGTCTTCACAGATGGTTCCGCCACAGAAGCAACAAGGGATGGTGGAGCTGGAATCTTCCTCTGATACAAAGACGGAGATGAAGGAATTGCAATTCCAACAGGAAAATACTCCACCAACTTCCGAGCTGAGCGAGAAGCCCTCTGTGAGGCAGCCACAACAGTCTTGCAGAACTCCACAAGAACAACAGGGCAGGTGGTGGTGTTCTCTGACGCTCTCTCCGTGCTCCAAGCCCTCAATAACTCCTGCTGCAAAGAACAGAACCATCTCACTTCAGCCCTTGTTGCCCTGAGTGCCAGAGTGGAGAAAATGGTGATACAATGGGTACCAGCACACTGTGGCATCAGAGGCAACGAAAAAGCGGACATTCTGGCAAAAGACGGTGCACAGAAGGAGCAGGCCAACAACCTGGTGTCATACAATGAAATTAGGACAATCATCAAGGCACAGTAAGGAATAAAATGGCGCCTCCTGCATCCCAAATACAACCCAGAAGACACATACCATTTGCTGGGACGACGGGAACAGGTCAAGATCTTCCGCCTGAGGACTGGACACAATCGCCTGCTCCACCACATGCACATAAGATTTGGCATTGGACAGAGTGGAGAGTGCCCTTGTGGTGAGGGACCAATGACAACTGACCACATCCTTCAAATCTGTACGACGTATGCAGCATCCAGGGAAAAGTACTGGCCAACAACGACAGCTGTGGAAGCCAAAGTGTACGGCACCCTGGAGGAACTGTGACGGACGGCAGCCTTCATCGAGGACACTGGGCTGCTCATCTAACGGATGGCGAACGAGGAAGAAGAAGAAGAAGAACTAAGGGCAGCGATCTGCACATTGTACCTTGCCAGCTCTTTGGCAATAAGAGCAGTAGTCCTCTCTGGTCTGTTGGCTCCAGCCCTTCCAATTATGGAGTGGGGTTTCCTTTGTAGATTTGTTTGATTCTTTCTTACCGCTTAATTGGGATCCCCACTAGCCGCAGTGTGCTGACCAGGTGTAAGTCAGGCAGGCAATATTTTCCGAGCCCCTTCCACTGGATTACAGCGGGGGAGGGGTGATGGGGAGGGGGGGAGAGCATTCCTATATAGAGGTGCTCTGCCGCTAAGGTGGCTCCCAAATTCCAGTGAATGTCAGTGAAAAGCAACCCTAAAGCCTGGGCCGCCCATGTGTAGAGTTATGGTTACTGCTACTGTATACACATTAGTCTCTTTGCCGCGTTCCCATCGCCTCAGGACTTAAAGAAGAATGATGATGATCAGTGGAGAGGTGAAAGAAAGTGAAGTCATGACATGTGCGTGAATTGGTTTATGGTGAGGGAGAGTTGTGTAGGGTCGACAGCCTCGCTCGCTCGTCCCTGCCCTTCTGTATCTAGGGACAACACAGAGTCAAGCGGCTGGAGAAGAGCCATGATGCAGTGGATGGCCAGCAGTGTCCTTTGTGTCTCACTGAGCCCTGTTCACGTCCACAATGCTTTGCAGAATCCGCCTTCTTACCCGTTGAACCATCTGGTAGTTTCCTCTGTGCAGTCTGCCGAAACTAGTCTTCGCATGCCTAGGTAGACAAGCCCAACGTCACCGAAGGTTTGAGACCCGTTGGCTACCTTCACTTAGTTCTGTCAACCAGTTGAAGCTGTTGCCTTGGCTGAGACCGCTGTTGCATGCTGACAGCTGCGAGGAGTCCTAGTTGAGAGCTGAGCTACCTGGCACCAAACTGGACGTACCATCCTAACAGTATGCGACATGTTCCCCCTGTCAGAGATAATCCTACTTTGCAGGATGTTCAATGTTGCTGATACCTTCAAACATTCCTCCGATTAGGTTTCACCAAATTATAAAAGCTGGTAGCATTCAATGACCATGTCAGAGACATTTTCAATCCACCAAATAAACATTTTTCCCCCAGAAAACAGAAAGAGCTTAAATCATTGATTTCAATACTAACAGGGCTATTTCATGAACTGATGGAAGAAAAATCAGTGTATTGGTTGAGAGCATATTTATTTTAAGCGCATTTCAAGACATAAGCTATATATATATATATAATATATATATATAATAATATATATAATATATTATATATATTGTTGGCGCCGCTGGAAGGGATAATTTGAACTTTTTGGGGTTTGGAAATTTATAGCCCCACAATCGGGGCCACATTGAAATGCAAATTCACATTGATGGACGTGGCGTAGGTAGTCCACATGGCAAATGCACTCCTCGTGCCAAAAACGCTGACCCGGCAACATTCACCCACTGTTACGAGGTTACAACCGGCCAAGACACCACGCATTGCTAATGTTGCACGTGCCAACGACATTGCTTACGTCCTGTTCACAATGTGAACAATCGTGCACTGTCTCTATTTTTCGCGTTTTTTATGCCTCTGAGTATATTTGCTCAATTCAGTTTGGTTTTCGTATTTTTCTTTGTTGAATGACTGTTTGTGGTTTGCATATCTGGTTTTGAAGTGGTTTTCAGTGATCCCTATGTATGTTTCTTTTTCATTTTCTGATGTCACGGTAGCCTGGTATACAATATTGTTGTGAAGACATTTATTGCTTAGTGGACACTGCTCTTTTCTGGTGCAATTGCAAGATTTCCTTTCTTCACCCTTCTTTGCCGTGTTGGTTTTCATTTTGTTGGATGCATCAATTAGGTTTTTGAGGTTGGGCATACATGAGTATGATAGTTTGACAGTGTTTTTGTTAAATATTTTGGACAGTTTGTGTTCTTTTGAAAATGAAGTTGTTAAAATTTTGAAGAATTCTTTCCCTATGTTTCTTTTGAGTTTCCCGTCGTATGGGGGGTTGTACCATATGATTTTTCTTTTTCTATTTTTCTTGGTTTTATTTGTGTTGTTATCTGGGTTGTATTGTAGTTTGTAATTGTATCCACTTCTTTGTAGTGCCTCCTGGTATTCTACTGCTGCATTGTTGTACACTCTCTCACTGCATGACAGGTTTGATAGTCTCTTGTTTATGCCGTGGGGTATGGTCTTTAATACAGATGGTGGATGGTTACTTTTGATGTGTACATAAAGAGGTGTGTCGTTGGGTTTCTTGTATGGTTTATATATGATAATTTTAATATTCCTCTGAATACTTGTTATACATATATATATATATATATATATATATATTAATGTGTGTATTAAAGTAAGTAAACATAAAGATAAGATGGGTTACAATGGTCAAGACAAATGTGGAAACAGTGTCGGCTCTACTAAACGTTTTATAGAACAGAGTTATCAAACAAATTTAAAGGAAAAGAAGAAATATTTGACCAAGTTAAAGCAACACCTAGCTCAAACGGGCATTGATGATAAAATAACATCTGAACTGGATGACGCAATAACAAGATGCACTAAAGATAGTGTTTCAGGTCCAGACAAAGTACGGTATGCAGATATCAAAGAGCTCTCAGAAGAGGACAGATCCCAGCTCTTCAGTCTCTACCAGGTGAGTTTCAATAAAGGCTATGTCCCAGAAGACTGTACACACAGTTACCTGAAAGCTTTACCAAAACCAGGAAAAAATCATCTTCGGTTAAATGGCTACCATATACTCACTATTCACAAATATAGCAGGAAAGCTCATGGAACGAATCATAGCAAGAATACTCGCAAGAGACCTTGAACGTCGCCAAATCCTCACATCACATCAAGGACAGGTGAAAGTTTTCAGTTTCAGTTTCATCAAGGAGGCGTCACTGCATGCGGACTAGTCCATGTACGCTACACCACATCCGCTAAGTTTTGAGACCATACTACGCATGATTTGAAGCTGATGGATAAATGAATTAACAACAAAGATGAGACAATTGAAGAAGAGGGTCTCGTGGCTACGACTCAGTGGATGTCTGACCTACGCATTAGCCCAACGCGCTGGTCCGACCTTGAGTGCCTACCTATCATTTTGTGTGTGTGTGTGTGTGTGTGTGTGTGTGTGTGTGTGTGTGTGTGTGTGTGTGTGTGTGTAGTGGATGTACACGTGTGTATGATGTGTGGGCATGGGCCCATGTGTGTGCGTGGGCACATGTGTGTGTGTGCGTGTGTGTATGTGTGTGTGTGTGTGTGTGTGTGTGTGGTGTGTTGTGTATGTGTCTGTGCGCGCAGGCATGTGTGCGCGTTTGTTTGCTTTGCGCGCGCGCGCGCGCGCGCGCGCGCGCGCGCGCGCGTGTGTGTGTGTGTGTGTGTGTGTGTGTGTGTTGTGTGTTAGAGTGTGTATGTGTGCACATGTGTGTGTGTGTGTGTGTGTGTGTGTGTGTGTGTGTGCCTTCATGTATGTGCGCGTGTGTGTGCGTGTGCAGAAGTGCGTGTGCACATGTGTGTGTGGGTGTGTGTGTGTGTGTGTGTGTGTGTGTGTGTGTGTGTGTGTGTGTGTGTGTGTGTGTGTGTGATTTGTGGGTTTGTGTGAGCACACGTATCTGCATATAGGCTAAATGTGTACATATCTGTGTATATGTGTGTGCATTTGTATGTGGGTGTGTGCGCATGTGCGTGTGTGTGCATTTGTGCGCTTATGTGTATGCGTGTGTGTGCGCGTGTGTCGGCGTGGACGTGCACATGCACACATGTGTATATGTGTGTGGGTAAGAGCGAGCGAACGTACGCGCACACGTTCGTATGTGTGTGTGTGTGATGCGCGAGCGGCGCGCGCGCGCGCGCGCGCGGTGTGTGTGTGTGTGTGTGTGTGTGTGTGTGTGATGTGACTGCGTGCGTGAATGTTCAGAAGATGACTTAAGAACAAGAACAAAACCATCAAATACAGCATATAAGTACACGCGGACACTCGCGTGCACACCCACATACACAAAATAACAACAACTCCCCCCCCCCCCTCAAACACATCCCACGCACACACGCACACACACGCACACACACACACAATGCGCGCACGCACACACACACACAAACACACACACACGCACACATACACACACACACAGATACACATACACACTCACACACTCTCTCTAACACACACACTCACACACCAACGCTTCCACACACATGTCTGTGAACTCTCTAATTAACACGCTGGCATTACCCCACTGATGAACACACACACACACACACACACACACACACACACCACACGCACACGCACACACACACACACACACACTCACTCTCTCCCACACACACACACCAACGCTTGCACACTCATGATGTCCATGGACACTGCTGGCATCACCCCACTGATGAACACACACCAGCGCACACATGTCTACAGTATACGCTGGGGGCCCTGAGAGATTGAACGTCTTATCTCAGTTGACATGTGTTTCATCTTTTGTGTCTGTTATTGAAAAGGCCCAGTATGAGTTTGCCCCAATCTCTAGGGGTCTTCGCAATGTTGGCCTTGAAATTATTCCAATGTTTGTTTGGTTGGTGATGTTTCTTGCTCTTCCCTTAAGTCTGGATGTGCGGCCACTTCCTCTCTTGATGTCCAGATCTGAAAGATGGTCTATGGTATAGTGCCTTCTCTTGTTTGCTTAAGTGATTCTTCAGATTTCTTATCACATCAGATTGGCCAAGCTGTAATCCAGTTTGCCAGCCAGTGTGTCTGCTCTCTCGTTTCCTTTAACTCCAGCATGTCCAGGGCAGTACATCCATATGAGTCTATCCAATGGAAGGCTGCGCATTAGTTCATTCCAAGCAGGGCTTCTCATTCCACTTTTCACTTTCTGAAGTAGGTTCATGGAGTCAGTCAGTATCATGGCTTGTTGAGTTTGAAAATGGCTTATGGATGTAAGCCAGTGGAGTGCTTGTGTCACTGCTTCTACTTTTATTGTTAGACTTGAGAAGTTGTTAAACTGTGCGCACCATTGTCTTCCTGAATAGTTCGGCCATTTTGCTTCACTGTGTATCCCCAGCCTGACTTACCTTTGGTGACAGAACCGTCAGTGTATATTAAAATATCATCTTTTGTGCAAAGGTCTTCTACCAGCATCTGAATTTCTGCGTTGGTTTTGCCTTCTGGCCATTCTCGACAATGTCTTTCAAGTTCTGGAGCGATGGCAATTTGGTAGAGGTGCTTCAAGTGGTCTGGATATTTCTCCCATTCCTTGGTTTCTTTGACTTCTGCTAACCGGCACACAAGCTGTATACTGTCTTCTGCCTGTCCCATCCATGATTTTCCACGTCCTAGCCGAGTGCCTTTTGTTTCCTTGACCGCTGCATGAAGTGGGTTTTGGGGATTTTCAAGGGCTCTGAAATATGCCTTCACCTGTTCCAGCTTGTGTCTTGTCTGCATTGAAGGAAGGTCGAGCGGGTATCGCATAGTTTGAACTGGTGTGTCCTTTGTGGTTCCCAGGATCAATCTCATTGCTTCATTTTGAATTCTTTGTAATTTGAGAAGGTTGCTGTTGGACAGTGTTGTAAGCCCTAATCCATAATCTATACACTGAGTACAAGTGCGTGATACAGTCGGTAGAGATGGTGCTGTTCAATGCCTTTAGCTGCCATTGCTTTCATGGCAGATAACCCTTTTTTTGCATTGAAGAACAATATTCTCAACATACTTTCTAAAGGTTAGCATTCTGTCAAAGCCTACACCCAAATAGTGTAGGTTGTTAGTTGATTCAATTGGTATTCCATTGATGGAAACTGGTGAGGGTACTTGTCCTGATGTCCAGGTAAAAGAACGTGGGCAAATGCAGCCGTTTTTGCTTATGAAGCACACGAAGTATTCCAAAGTTAGGAAGAAACACTTGCAGTCGCAATAGACCTGGAAGATGCATAAAACAAAGTCCTGTTCTCGCTTTTTATTGAACTAGTCTTTGATTATGGAGTCAGCAGGACACTTACACGATGGACAGCAGCAGCACTTCAAGAGCGAACCGTCATCCTTCGATTTGGAGACTGGACGTCTGAGCCATATAAACTTTCTAAGGAGATTACCTCAAGATTCTCTTGTCTCCCCTGTTTTATACAATGTTTTTTCTCGGTTCAGCAGAGATAAAAAAAACGAGAGCAAAAGTGTTAGCAACGATTTCTAGGATAGCGTACTGCTTACATCAGAAGGCAACTGATGTATCTTGGTTATTAGAGTGATGTACATAGGATCAGATTTCATTTCTACAGGAATTAAAACCAGACAGACTTCTGACTTCATTCTGATGTTGGATGGCCACATGTCTTCTTCTGGTAGGTAAAAAACAATTGATAACATCGGTGCGCATCATTCAGTAGTATGTTATATGTAAAGAAAACATTTGAGCGCGAATATGAGGAACTTTCATTCCCCTTGTGTATATGAGCACATTACAGAGAATGTCTATACACATTTTAAAACCTGACCTAATTTGATAACATGTGTGCGTCAGCATCAGCGGTACAATAACGCCATCGCGTCACAGATCAGCCCAGAGCTTGTGTGCCTGATTAAACTTCTGGTGGCACCGGACACAGTAAGAAACCTTTTCTCCTGGAGGGGAAAACAACATGAAAGCGTGGAGAGAGCGCAATGCCTTAGCAGATTGTAGTATATGCATGTCAAGACCACAGCTGCTCTCATTGCGTTCCCCGTGGAATGTATTATGCTAAAGCGGACATGTCTTACATCCGAAACGACTTCATAACAAGCCAAAACGTCTGCAAAGAACATAAATTACCAGCGCTGAAAGTGATCAATGACGATGCGCCTATGACATACTACAACGATGCTCCTAACGAAGCCTTTCAACAACAACACAACAACAACAATAACAACAACAACGACAACAACTGTAATAATGATGATGATAATAATAATAATAATGATAAAAATAAAATGAGAGAAATGGATGGGACACAGAGAGAGACGACGACGACGACGACGACACGATGATGATGATGATGATGATGATGATGATGATGATGATGATGATGATGATGAAATAAGTTTCAGTTTCATTATGAAGGTGTTACTGTGTGGGGACACGCTTATATACACACAGGCATATGCACTCACACACACACACACACACACACACACACACACACACACACACACACACACACACACATACACACACACACACACACACACACACACACACACACACATACACAAACAATCACACACACACACACATACACACACACACACACACGCACGCACGCACGCACGCACGCACGCACGCACACACACACACATACACACACACACGTGGGTACATGCCTATATACACAGGCACATATACATACTCACATATATCTACATATACATGTGCAGATGCGTACATGCAGGATACAAGCCCACAGGTCACACACACACGCGACGTAAAGAAACGGGAGAAAGGGGACCTAGGGCAACAGGAACGGGTGAGATTTAGCACTATGATATGGCCAGCGCGAGTTTCCACCCGAACATGATGCCCACTACTACCAGCGAGACCGACGTACACACATATAATGATAATAACTGAGCATTGATAAAGCGCCTTGCCCAAGATTCTAGGTGCTGACAGTCCACACTCACGTGTACGCAACGGGCTGTCTACCTGGATAGTGCCAACTAAAGAGCTGCCTACCTGCGCTTCATTCAGTCGTTTTCCATGTCATCTAGATAATTTTGCTCACCCTGTTTTCTTACTTCCTTCATTCGTTCTTCTCACGCAGGGTGCGTACTATGTGTAACGTGTCATCCATACCAACGCCCAAACCAGCCTTCTCTTCCGAAGACTGGTGGTGGGATTTTACGTGTGTGCAAGATGTTATGCGTACGTTCACACTTGGAACCTAGGGTTATAGTCTTATTCGAAAGATTGTTTGGAAAATAGAGTCAGAACCAAATTTACTCTGAAAGGGAAAATCCTCTTGTACTGAAACGGCCTGGCAAAGATTCGAACCCACAGCCCCAGGATCACCACGATCACGAGTCCAGCGCTCTACCACTGAGCTGTTCCATCCCCATGTGACTTGTCAATACACAGGTGGGACTACAAGGCCACAGGTAGACGGGGTTACTATGCGACGAATAGATGGGATGACTGTGCACCGCCAAGACTCTACCGGCACCACAAACATTCATTGCTGTAAGGGGAAGGGCGCTCGTTCAACAGGCTGTATGTCATGTCGTAGTCACATGGGTAGTTAGAAACTGAGCAGAAGACTATTTACAGGTAGAAAGGGACTGCTTTTAGATTGCAACATTAGCATTGCGTGTGTGTGTGTGTGTGTGTGTGTGTGTGTGTGTGTGTGTGTGTGTGTATGCGTGCGTGCGTGCGTGCGTGCGTGCGTGCGTGCGTGTGTGTGTATGTGTGTGTGTGTGTGTGTGTGTGTGTGTGTGTGTGTGTGTGTGTGTGTGTGGTGTGTGTGTGAGGCACAGAGAGAGACAGTGAGAGAGAGGAGGGGGGAGATGCAAGAGAGAAAGAGAGACAAAGAGACAGAGAGACAGGGAGACAGACAGACAGGCAGAGAGAGAGAGAGAGAGAGAGAGAGAGAGAGAGAGAGAGAGAGAGAGAGACAGAGACAGAGAGACAGAGATACAGAGAGAGTGCATATATGCATTTTTCCCTGTGTTGAATGTCTCTCTCTCTCTCTCTCTCTCTCTCTCTCTCTCTCTCTCTCTCTCTCTCTCTCTCTCTCTCTCTAATTTCGTTTCTCACGGAACTATTCCTTGACTAGGGAGTCTGCAGAACACTCACACACTGAATGGCTGCAGCACTTCAGGAGCAACCCAATCCTACGATCTCGAGACTGGATGTCAGAACCTCATAAATTCTCCATGGAATTACCTCAAGCTTTTCCTTTCTCCCCTGTTTTTGTACAATGTTTACACTAAAGGTCTTACAGACCTCAACAGAACCTGTCAACACACAGACGGGACTACAAGGCCACAGGTAGACGGGGTTACTATGCGACGTGTAGATGGGATAACTGTGCACCGCAAGACTTTACCGGCAACCACGACATTAACCGCTGTAAGGGGAGCAGTGCTATTTCAACAGGCCGTATGTCACATCGTAGTTAGATGAGTAGTTAGATGCTGTGCAGTAGAAGCTGTAAACATATGTACATGTAGAAAGGAATGCTTTTAGATCGTAACATTAGCATTTCGTGTGTGTATGTGTGTGTGTGTGTGTGTGTGTGTGTGTGTGTGTGTGTGTGTGTGTGTGTGTGTGTGTGTGATAGAGAGAGAGAGAGAGAGAGAGAGAGAGAGAGAGAGAGAGAGAGAGAGAGATTGAATTGTAAAGGGAAGGTCTGTTGTTTTCCTTGGGACGAGTCGTTTGGCCAGTCTGATCGTAAGAGAACTCTTTAAAATGATCGGACCATATTCTGGAGTGCACAGCGGGGTGAAAACCTTCTCTCCATAGAGCTTTGATCCATTCCTGTCGTTCATGGGATATTTTAAACATCTGAAAATAAACAACGCTACTTGAGATCAAATATATTGTCAAAACTGCAAAAAGAAACAAGTAAATGTTCATGCGCTTTTCATCAATTTTTCTGATCCCAGTACTATCAATAAACATCGCTGCAACTAAACTGTATAGTATTGGCAGCGCATACACGTACAAATACAGATTATTTCCTCTCTCTCTCATAAACACATACACGCACGCGCGCGCGCGCGGCGCACACACACACACACACACACACACACACACACACACACACACACGCCATATAATATCAAATCCTTGTAATCACATGGCTACATTATAGTACTGGACTTGTCATACTGATGTGCAAATACACACGCGCGCACGCGCGCATGCACGCACACAAACACACACACATAAAGAAACACACACACACACACACACACACACACACACACACACACACACACACACACAGATGTGTTTATTTACTTACCAGATGGCTGTTGTGTAGCTATTAACAAGCTCAGCACAAAGTGTATGCAATGCTGTAGCTAATGCTAGCTGTGTTGCAGCTGGTCCCAGCAAGATGGCGAAAAACAGAACCAGGCCGGACGGGCCATACAAGGTCCAGTGTGTATGTCCGTGGCCCTGACCCACTCTCTATCACACACATGTGCTTACCAGACACAGCAACGGTGGCAGCCATCCTGAAAATGTAGAGCCGTACACAGTGGATGAGACAAGAATGCGTGCGACAGAGAAAGACAACACGTGTGAGGTGTTGATTCCCTCAAGACACGTGTCACACAGAGCACACGCAAATGCATGCGCGCATTCAGCTCAGCATTCACTACGTGCACACGCAGTCGCTCCAAACAACCAGAAGGCGCCCTACAATATCTCTTTTTCTCCCCCTCCTCTCCAGGGAATAATTTACTAAATGATAATCAACTTTTCCAGCATATACAACAGGTTTATTTTCCAAGAATTATCTTCCATTCCTCCTCTCCAGTGGAGGTACAAACATTCCACAGATCCACTAGCTGGGACCAAATTTCATCTCATTATACATAGTAATTTGCATGTACATCTTTTACCAGTTTCTCCACCTCAATAGAGAAACAATTTATACACTTTCCAAAGAAGAATCAAAGATGGCTTAAAATGCGGGAACAATATCTGAGTTCCGACCCAGGGGGACAATCAAAAATCATAGTGGGTCAACATGACAGACGCTTTCAAAGTTCTCTCACGACTGCCGCAGTCGTTGTCCTCTTCTACTAGGTTCTCCAACTCTGGGGTCAATTAGGTGCTGCCTCAGCTACCCAGAAGTTTTCCCTTGCCTTCAATGCTAGTGCTGCCACAGCACTGGAGCCCAAATACTTGTGCGACTGCCACAGTCGCCTATTCCATTACTGGTGCTGCCACAGCACTGGAGCCAAATACTTGTTGTGCGACTGCCACAGTCGCCTATTCCATTACTGGTGCTGCCACAGCACCAGGAAGGGCTGAAACACGAATGAAGTCTGTGTAAGTAATCTTTTTCAAAATCTGAATAATGATAAATTCTTTTCCCTTTTTTTCCTTTTCTTAACTCTCTTTTCTCTCCCCATCTGTCTATACCTCACCTGGTAATGGTAGATTACAGGTGGATTTCGTCCTGCAGTTCCAAACAACCTGTCTGATGAGTGTCCCCAAGCCATCTCCTTCCTATACTTTATTTTTCCTTCCAGCACTCTTCCTGAGTACATATTCAGCGAGTAGTCATCTAACTCTACGCATTACCAGCCCTTGGATGCTTGACCAATGGACAACGTCCGTCCATTTTCCTGAGTGATTCAACCAATAATCACCCTACGTCTATTTTACTGAGTGATTTTCATAGCCACCAGCAACACCGATCACACTGGTCAGGCCATGTAAATTGTCCTTTCTTTTACCTTTCCTTTTCCCTACCTAGGGGAATGCTTTATCTCAAATAAGGGTGTACGCGACGGAACATCACATGTGGCCATGTGAGGCTAAGTCACATGACACCCCCCATCCCGGGGTGAAAAAAAAAAAAACTTTTTGCGAAGAAAATTTTTTGTTGTTGAAATACACATACGTATCTAGTTAATATACAACTTTAGCCATCAATCACCAATTTTTCATCACACAAGAGTTTCCATCAATGCATAGAACTAACCTTTATGAACCATCATAAAGATCCAAAATCACATTCCAAAATTTTAGTTTAAAAATAAAATGCAAAATCAGTTTAAAAAAACAAACAAACAAACAAATTCATACTCCATCACCACAGATCACAAGTCACGTAGACACGAAGAACATATAACGATACTGTTAATTCCAAATGCCAATTATGTTTATATATACCAAAATGTAAACACAGTTTTTACTTGCCCGTTCTCACATAAACATACGTCCCAAAATCCTCACAAAATGAGAATTTCCTCATGACTAGCTTGATGAGAAAAATTTTCCAAGTGAAAAGTCTTTCTTCAAGCAAGAATATACAATATCGCAGTCCACTCGAAAGTTAAACACTTTTTTTCATTCTTCACAATGGAACGACGTGAAAAAAAACAAAACACTTGTAACACATCAAATGAAGTATTCTGCACACATTCACAAAGTAGCATTCTACTATGAGACACCAATGCCAATACATATGCACTTTTGGAAAAAGATCAATCACAACTACTTATTAATTCAGATTGACAGTAGTACCCCTAACACTGCCAAAATGTCAATAAAGTCTTTCCACAATGAAAACAAACAGCAGAAACAGTCTTTCCTTTTTTATGCAGTTACAGCTGCACGAAGAATACTGTGCACTCACGCACGGGACAGAAAATCTGCCAAGACATTCTGAGTTCCAGGTAATGGCTCAATGTCAAACTTGAACTCCTGCAATGACAAAGCCCATCTTAACAGCCTGCTATTTTTGGTCTTGGACGACTGCAAAATCGTCAATGGCCTGTGGTCAGTTTGTAACCGAAACTGTCTTCCAGTAAGGAATCTGGCAAATTTCTCACAAGCCCACAAGTATTTGACTTGTGTGTTAGAGAACTTTTTATTTGCCTATTGCACAGGGTGTAACAATCCATTCTTTTCTTGCAAAAGTACAGCTCCCATGCCTTTGGAGCTGGCATCAGTTCTCAAAACAAAATCCTCTGAAAGAGAGGGCAAGAGCAGTACAGGGAATGAATTGAGGGTGTTTTGAACACATTCCAGAGCTTTCTGGCACTCATCTGACCAGACGATACTTTTGTTTTTTGTTCCTTTTGTTAAGTCAGTCAAAGGGGCTGTCAAGGATGCAAAGTGCGGTACATGTCTTCTGTAATAGGACAATAATCCAAGGAGTGATCTTATCTGTTTCTTTGTAGTGGGTCTCTTCAAGGCCAAGATCTTTTCTACTTTCTTTTCCTCTGGTGTCATTTTCCAACAGAAATGACATGACCCAAAAATTCAAGAGTCTGGAATCTAGCACGAATTTTGGATGGTCTAGCTGTCAGACCAAAATTCCGGAGTTTACAAAAAAACAGCTCTCAAGTTACCCAGAAGATCATTCCATGACTTTGCAGCAAGCAAAATGTCATCAAAAAAGCTTACTGCTCTACACTCATGAAGTTTTAGTGCGCGCATCATTCTGGCAAAAGAAGCTGGAGCGTTTTGTAATCCAAATGGCATTTTCGTCCATTGAAACAATCCTAAATGTGTCTGAAAAGTTGTTTTTTTTCCTTGTCTGCTTCAGCCATCGGGATTTGCCAATACCCTTTAGTTACGTCTATTTCGACAAAATATTTTCCTTCTGACAGTTGACAAAGAAGTTCCTCAATGTCTGGGATAGGTTCTGCATCAAATAGTGATTTTGTTTAACTTCCTGTAATCGATGCAAAACCGCACCGAGCCATCGGGTTTGTCCACCAATACAACTGGTGAGCTGTATGGTGACGAGGACGGCTGTATAACCTTCAACCCGAGCATAACTTGAATCTCTCTTTCAACAACCTGTTTTTTCGCAAATGGGAGGGGGTATGGTTTGACTCGGACTGGGTTTTCCGTATTCAGCTGAATAGTATGGGGTTCAGTTGTTGTCACTGTCCCTGGGGTATCAGTCAGGACATCCTGAAAGTCCTTCAAAATACCTTCCAATTGTTCTTTTTGAATCAAAGATAAAATCATCACACAAAACAACATCATGATAAGTTTCTCCTTTGACAGAAAAATTGGGCAGAGGTATAGTATCATCTATACTGGTAGATGTTAACAATCCAACATTTGTTGTTTGCACAGTCTTTGCTCTGTCTTTGTACATGACATCAGGTACAAAATCAGAACCAATGATTTCTGTAATAGCCACATCTGTTCCAGACACTGGACATATCCATTCAATTGACTCGTTAATGGCAACATTTGTACGCTCAACATACTTTTTTAGCATGTTTACTTGGAATACCTTTTCAACATTTGCCATTTTCACGTTGTAGTTCACTCCAGAAAGTTTTCCAATGACATCAAAAGGACCTTTCCACAAGACACGAAGTTTGTTGTGCTCATCTGTCAGTAGGACAAGTACCTTGTCACCTACACTGAATGAACGTGCCTTTGCTTTCCTGTCAGCAAAGTCCTTATACAAGTCAGTTTTCCTGTCAGCTGACTGTTGGGCAAGTTCACATGCGTCTTTTATTCGATTATGCAGGTCATGGACGTATTGGTAAACGTTCTTGTCGTCAGGTATGTCTGTCTTGTTCGTCCATTGTGTGACTAACAGATCCAAAGGACCCCATGGTGAGTGTCCGAAAAGCAGTTGGAATGGTGAAAACCCTAAAGTTTCGTTCGGCAGTTCCCTGTATGCAAATAGTAATGCAGGTATGAAACGATCCCATTCTTGGGGTTTTTGCCTTGTGACTTTTCTCAGCATGGACTTTAACGTTCCGTTGAATCTTTCAACCATTCCATTGGACTGGGGATGGTAAGGTGTGGTTGAAACAGAAGAGACTGACAACAGTTTGTATATTTCCTTCATGAGTTCTGAAATGAACTGTGTCCCGCAATCCGACAAAATTTCCTTGGGAAGTCCTACTCTAGAAAAAATAGAGAGTAGTGCCTCAGCGACAGATACTGTATCAATTTTCTTCAGGGGAATTGCTTCTGGAAATCTTGTCGTTGTATCCACCAAAGTGAGGATATACCAATTCCCTGAGGAAGACACTGGCAAAGGACCGACAAGGTCAATGGCAACCTTCTGAAACGGAACCGAAATTAGGGGCATTTTGTGCAAAGGTGCACATGGGACGCGACCTTTTTGAGTTTTTTTGGCAAATGTCACAAGAGCGACAATACTGTGTAACTTCTTTTGTGACTCCTGGCCAAAAAAATGAATCCAGAACTCTTTTTAACGTTCTTTTGATACCGCAATGACCTGTGAACAATGCATCATGGGCCGTATGTAATACTGTTTCCCTCAGTGGTTTGGGAACCACAATCTGTTTGTTGTCTTGTCCAGGTACATGCCTGTAGAGAATGTCAGAGTCCAGTATGTATGTCGGCTTGTCCATTGGTATGTCAGAGACAGTCTGCTTTGCAGTAGAAAGTATAGTCGTCAGTGTCTCGTCGCTTCTCTGCATAGTCTTCAAAACGTCTGGCGTAACTTTTAGTTCATCCAGTTTTGAAACCTTGAGCGGTTTTGCTGATTTTCTCTGCTCTACAACTTTTGATCTTGTACTGATGAGACAAGGAACGAAAGATCCTCCGGCACCACCATGTACTGTCGCGACACCTGGTAGGTTTCCCAAAATCAAATCACAAACTGGGTTCTCAAATAACACAGGCGGTAAGCGACCCAGAGTAATATGGTGTATTGACGGAAATTTGTGCCAATGGAAAAGTTTCAATTTTTCCACCAAACGATCTGCATCTCTGAACGCTGTCAAGATATTGGTCCGGTAGAACAAAAGATTTCTTTACACCAGCTGTGGTGCAACCTGTATCTCGCAAAACAGAACCTTGTAAACCATTAATGGCACAATCCTCCAAAAGAAGGCCATCAATGGACTGATCTGGCGCTAAAACAAGACCTTCTTCACACCTAGTGGAAACAAAACCAGTCTTTGTTCACTTCCTTTGAAAGGACAGTCCTGTTTTAAATGGAATTTGCCCTCACAAAAATGGCAACGCATGGTTTGATCGGTGGACAACTGGTTACTGTTAGTCTGTGAACTTCGACCTTGTCCACAAACTGGACCACAGGGTCTGCACGGTTGTTGTTCACCACAGCCTCGGAAAGGAATAGGTCTTTCCAGTGGTGAGTATTGGTACTGACGGAAATCGCCAGAACCAACATGGCCCTGACCGCAGAAAGGTCTTTGTCTGTTGCCAAAAGATGTGTAACCATGAGGACCTTGGAATGAAGCGCGATTTCCTCTTCTATAGTTTCCTTGTCCAGAATGTATTTGAAATGCTGCGTGAGACTCGAAAAGGGACGAATCCCCCTTGTGGGCAACACCTTTATCCGGATGAGCAATACAGTACTGATCCGCCATCTGACACATTTCATCAACGTTATCGAACTGTCTTTCTTTCAGAAAAGTGGCCAAATCTTTGCTGACGCTCTGAAAACGTTGCCCTCGAAGTAGCAAATCTCGCAGTAGTGATTCGAAAGTCTTATTCGTCTTTGTTAACTCTATCCCTCTGTCTAAACAGTGACTCATTCTTTTTTTTTAAAAAAAGACGGAAATGATTCTCCCTTGTCAGGACGAACCGATCGGAAACGCTCACGAAAACGGTCAGCTGAACACTGAAACTTCTTTAAGAGTTCTTTTAATTGGTCCCAAGACAACCCTTCTTTTGCTGCAAGTGTGTGGTATAGTGCCAAAGCGCTTCCCTTAAACAGCGACGTGATAAACAATGTCCACTTTTCCTTCGGCCAACCACAAGATGTAGCGTGGTTCTCGAACCGAAAAAGAAAACTGTCAATGTCGTCGGTTTTTTTCTTCGAACGGCGGCAACTTCGGGATGTATGTGACTTCGGATGAAATGTACTCGCGGAACCAACCGGTGGAGGTGGTGGAGGTTCTCTCAATGCCTGTAATTTTTTTTATTTCCGCATCAGTCTCTAATTCAAGTTGTCTCAATTTAAATTGCCGTTCCTTATCCTTATCCTCTATCTCGTTTTCTTTGATTTTGTTCCATCTCTTTCTGTAGCTTTTTTTCTTCAAACTCTAATTTTTTTAGATTTTCTTGTTGTTCTTTATCTTTTTCTTCTAGTTGTTTCTGTTTTTCCTCTCTCTCTCTCTCTCTCTCTCTCTCTCTCTCTCTCTCTCTCTCTCTCTCTCTCTCTGTCTGCCCTGTCCATACATTGTTGGACGTAGTTTGCTAATTTATCACCTTCAAAGCCTTAACGCTCGGCCTGTCGTACATAGTCATCAAAAATTTCCATCATGGATAGTTACCACAAACAAACAAGAAACAATGACTAAATGTGACTAAAATAAGGCGATATGTGATGTTATATACGTTTCCAAAAAAAGAAGAAGAAAGATTTGTTACAGTATGTACAAATAAAGAATTTAAATGCTGGTATAAACAGGAAAGTAATAAAGGTTTACAAAGGAAAATCACTAATAAGAATTGACAATGTGATCTTTCCAAAAGAGATTTTCACCAATATTCTTTCCTAAAGGGAAAAAGACAGCTGAAAAAAATGAAATCCAATACTAATAACTCTTTTTTTTCCCAATGAAAAGAAAACAGACAAAATATAAATTTTTTTCCCGGAAATAAATTCTTTATAATGTTTATGTTTTTAACTGTTCTTATTGTAGTTGTTACTTTCTAACTTAGTTTCTTGGTAAAACAAAATAGATGAGTTCACAAAACAAATGAATCGCCCTAAACAATAAGTGAATATAAAGTTAAAAAACAAATGAATCAACGAACAATTAAAAAGAGGGGGAGAAAACGTACACTAACCGAAATCCTACCTAAAAGATGACAATGATGAAAAGAAGCTAGATAGGCGCATATTGAAGAGAAGGTTTGGAGATTTTTTGTAAAGGGGGTGAAAAGGAAATGAAAGAATAGACAGGTCCGGTATAGATAGGGGAAATCAGAAAAAGCGAAAGAGGCCCTCAAACAGCACCCTGATGGCAATTGTCTCCCATAAAGCTGGAGACGGGGAAGTATTCAAATAATAATACACACAATACACTAACAATACAATGCAATAAACAATTAATCTAATAAATATACAGTCAGAAAAACCCAAAAGATAATCAAGAAAAAGATGTTTAGTTGGGCTGAGCGGTAATCAACTCCACCACCTACACTAGTTGAGTGACGGAGGTGAAGTCGATCCCACACTCAGAGGGGTAAGGGGAAAATCCAAATGAAACGATAGGAAAGGGAAAGAAATAGATATTAATGAGAGGGGGAGGGACTATCGACTCCCCAACGCCATGCCCCCCCCCCCCCCCCCCCGCTAAATCAGAGCAGGAAGAGGTTGGGGCTATCAGTGCTGGGGAAGGGGACAAAACAAATTCTAATATTCTAGGGGAAGGACAGCGACTCCTCAACGTCCTGCCCCCTTGCTGCCAAGGTACGAGCAAGAGGAGGTTGAGGCTATCGGTCCTGAGGGGGGGAGGGGGGGGGAGGGAGGGTCAAAAAGAAATCTGACCAAAAAAACAACAACAAAACCTTAACAAGTAGAGCAACCAAAAGAAATCTCAAACACCCGAAAACACACATACAAAAACAAATGAAAAATAAAAACTGCAAACAGTAATCACAACAATAAATAATACAAAACTTCTTTTCGCAAATAGAAATCTTAATCTGTCCTTGGAGGGGGTATAAAAAAACCCTAGTCCTTAGTTGGGGTCACCACTGTCACACTGAGCACAAATGCACGCACACATTCAGCTCAGCATTCACTACGTGCACACGCAGTCGCTCCAAACAACTAGAAAGCACACTACAATAACTCTTCTTCTCCCTCTCCTCTCTGGGGAATAATTTACTAAACGATAATCAACTTTTCTAGCATATACAACAGGTTTGTTTTCCAAGAATTATCATCCATTCCTCCTCTCCAGTGGAGGTACAAACATTCCACAGATCCACTAGCTGGGACCAAATTTCATCTCATTATACATAGTAATTTGCATGTACATCTTTTACCAGTTTCTCCTCAATGGAGAAACAATTTATACACTTTCCAAAGAAGAATCAAAGATGGCTTAAAATACAGGAACAATATCTGAGTTCCGACCCAGGGGGACAATCAAAAATCATAGTGGGTCAACATGACAGACGCTTTCTTTCAAAGTTCTCTCACGACTGCCGCAGTCATTGTCCTCTTCTACTAGGTTTCTGACGCTGGAGTCAATTAGGTGCTGCCTCAGCTACCCAGAAGTTTTCCCTTGCCTTCAATGCTAGTGCTGCCACAGCACTGGAGCCTAAATACTTGTTGTGCATCTGTCACAGTCGCCTATTCCATTACTGGTGCTGCCACAGCACCGGGAAGGGCTGAAACATGAATGAAGTCCGTGTAAGTAATCTATTTCAAAGTCTGAATAATGATAAATTCTTTTCCCTTTTTTTCCTTTTCTTAACTCTCTCTCTTTTCTCTCCCCATCTGTCTATACCTCACCTGGTAATGGTAGATTACAGGTGAATTTCGTTCTGCCGTTCCAAACAACCTGTCTGGTCAGTATCCCCAAGCCATCTCCGTCCTATACTTTATTTTTCTTTCCTGCGCTCTTCCTGAGTACATATTCAGCGAGTACTCATCTAACTCTACGCATTACCAGCCCTTGGTTACTTGACCAATGGACAACGTCCGTCCATTTTCCTGAGTGATTCAACCAATAATCACCCTACGTCTATTTTACTGAGCGATTTTCATAGCCACCAGCGACACTGACCACACTGGTCAGGCCATGTAAATTGTCCTTTCTTTTACCTTTCCTTTTCCCTACCTAGGGAAATGCTTTATATTAAATTAGGGCGTAGGCGACGGAACGCCACATGTCGCCATGTGAGGCTACGTCACATGACATACTACTACTACTATAACTACTACTACTACTACTACTACTATTACTACTACTACTACTACTGCTGCTGCTGCTGCTGCTGCTGCTGCTGAAAATAACAATTTTTGCCTTTTGGTCACCATAGCTGGAAAACATGAGTAACACTTCCAGTGGATGAAAATCGTTTTCTGCTTTCTCTCTACTTATTACAGCCCATAGTAAACAATGTGATTCATGTCTTCCTACTGGAGCCCATAGCACACAGTGTGATTCATGTCTTCCCATTGGAGCCCATGGCACACTGTGTGGTTCCAGTCTTCCCATTGGAGCCCATAGCACACTGTGTGGTTCCAATCTTCCCATTGGAGGCCATAGCACACTGTGGTTCCTATCTTCTCATTGAAGCCCATAACACACTGTATGGTTCCTATCTTCTCATTGAAGCCCATAGCACACTGTGTGGTTCATGTCTTCCCATTGGAGCCCATAGCACACTGTGTGGTTCCAGTCTTCCCATTGGAGCCCATAGCACGCTGTGTGGTTCCTATCTTCTCATTGAAGCCCATAGCACACTGTGTGGTTCCAGTCTTCCCATTGGAGCCCATAGCACGCTGTGTGGTTCATGTCTTCCCATTGGAGCCCATAGCACGCTGTGTGGTTCCTATCTTCCCATTGAAGCCCATAGCACACTGTGTGGTTCCAGTCTTCCCATTGGAGCCCATAGCACGCTGTGTGGTTCACGTCTTCTCATTGGAGCCCATAGCACACTGTGTGGTTCATGCCTTCTCATTGAAGCCCATAGCACACTGTTGGTTCATGTCTTCCCACTGGAGCCCATAGCATGCTGTGTGGTTCCAGTCTTCCCATTGGAGCCAATAGCATGCTGTGTGGTTCCAGTCTTCCCACTGGAGCCCATAGCATGCTGTGTGGTTCCAGTCTTCCCATTGGAGCCAATAGCATGCTGTGTGGTTCCTATCTTCGCATTGAAGCCCATAGCACACTGTGTGGTTCATGTCTTCCCATTGTAACCCATAGCACACTGTGTGGTTCCAGTCTTCCCATTGGAGCCCATAGCATGTTGTGTGGTTCATGTCTTCTCATTGGAGCCCATAGCACACTGTGTGGGGTCACGTCTTCTCATTGGAGCCCATAGCATGCTGTGTGTTTCATGTCTTCTCATTGGAGCCCATAGCACACTGTGTGGTTCATGTCTTCTCATTGGAGCCCATAGCACGTTGTGTGGTTCACGTCTTCTCACTGGAGCCCATAGCACTCTGTGTGGTTCACGTCTTCTTACTGGAGCCCATAGCACACTGTGTGGTTCACGTCTTCTTACTGGAGCCCATAGCACACTGTGTGGTTCACGTCTTCTGATTGGAGCCCATAGCACACTGTGTGGTTCACGTCTTCTTACTGGAGCCCATAGCACACTGTGTGGCTCACGTCTTCTCAATGGAGCCCATAGCACGTTGTGTGGTTCGTGTCTTCTCATTGGAGCCCATAGCACGTTGTGTGGTTCACGTCTTCTCATTGGAGCCCATAGCACACTGTGTGGTTCACGTCTTCTCATTGGAGCCCATAGCACACTGTGTGGTTCACGTCTTCTGATTGGAGCCCATAGCACACTGTGTGGTTCACGTCTTCTCACTGGAGCCCATAGCACACTGTGTGGTTCACGTCTTCTGATTGGAGCCCATAGCACACTGTGCAGTTCCAGTCTTCGTACTGGAGCCCAAAGAGGACTCAGCTTGGGTAGAAGCCAGAGCCGAAAGGCAAGAAAGAAAGACAACTACAACAGCTAATGCAAACAGAAACACAGGTGCATGACAAAGCGGCCTTTTCGAGACTGAGGTGGGGAGGAGTGGGGGAGGGGGGTAGGGGAGGGGTGGAGGAGAGGCCGAAGCGTGGTGGTTGAGGTGTTGTCGATCAGTTCTTGGAGCAGCGGATCATGCTGCGAGCAATGTGGCGGTAGTACGAGGAGCTGGCCACCAGGAGGTAGAAGTTACTGGCGAAGCTCAAGGACTAATTCATACGGACATAGATCTCAGCGTTCAACACCGTCCGGGACAACACCGAGATGCTCTGACGGGAAAAAAAGAATAAAAAATGATGGCACAAGTGGAAATTACTACACTGCTACATTTTTCGTGGAGATTGCTGCACTGTTACATTTTTTGTGTGAATATTACTGCACTGTTACATTTTTTGTGGAAATTGCTGCACTGTTACACTTTTTTGTGAAAGTTGCTGCACTGTTATATTTTTCAGTGGAGATTGCTGCACTGTTACATTTGTTCCGGAGGTTGCTGCACTGCTACATTTCTTTGTGTAGATTGCCGCACTGTTACTCTTTGTGTAGAGATTGCTGCACTGTTATTCTTTGTGTAGCGATTGCTGCATTGTTACTCTTTGTGTAGAGATTGCTGCACTGTTACATTTTTGTGTGGAAATTGCTGCACTGTTACATTTTAGTGGAGACTGCTGCACTGTTGCAATTGTTGTGGAGGCTGCTGCACGTTACATTTGTTTGTGTAGATTGCTGCACTGTTACACTTTTGTGTGTGGTGATTGCTGCACTGTTACATTTTTAATTGAGACTGCTGCTCTGTTACATTTTTGTGTGTGTGGAAATTACTACACTGTTACATATATTTCTCTGGAGACTGCTGCACTGTTACATTTGTTGTGGAGGTTGCTGCACTGTTAAATTTTTTGTGTAGAAATTGCTACACTGTTACATTTTTTCTGCGGAGACTGCTGCACTGTTACATTCTTTTGTGGCGATTGCTGCACTGTTACAGTTTTTTTGTGTGAAGACTGCAGCAAGGTGACATTTTTGCGTAGTATCCAAGCTGCACTGACTAGGCATCAGCAAGTCTAGCATCAACACTATTTCATGCATTAGTTAAAATCTTTCCAGACTATGTGCGTGATTCTCTTGATGTAAGCACAAACAATAGCAACAAAATCCCGTGCATGATGGGTGACCTGGCAATTCCACCTACTTCTAAAACTGGCTACAAAAGAACTTAAATAATTTTCCACAGGTTACAGCATCGAATAGGGACTGGAAATCGATCAAGAATACATCAAAACCTTATCCTGAAACACTCCTTCTATCCAACACATCACACACAGGGACACCTATTTCTACAAATTTGGTACATCATCATTTGCACAGCAGTTTCTTGCGAAGCACGCAAATCACAATCTGCCTGCTCTCACACAGACAAGTAAAAGGTTCAGAGTTGAAAACAGGAAACGTTCTTGTTTGACAGCTGAAACGCGTAACAACGGCTCGGACGGATTGTTTGTGGCCTGACATGGAAATGTCACGTTTGTCTTGCTCTCTGGGAGAAATAATATAATTTCCCTTGAGTATTAAACCATATGAGTTGTGTTTGATAACATGTAGGCATCCTTCCCATGTTTGATAACATGAACCAACATTTAGAGAGGTATTTCAACCACACATCGAGGCTTGATCTTACGTTTCGCTCGACAATGTTTACAAGCGTTTCTCTTTATTCACTTAAATCTTTCGATTTCTTACCTGCAATATCAAGTTGGTGTAGATGTAAACAAGACCCACCGAATCTGCCACACTCGCAAAAGACAGGTATGTACCGTAACAAGCAAAAGTTCATGACCCGGCAGATGATCCATTGCAGTACCTATCCTGTCGTATCATGTCCATGTACACTGTCATGTTACACTGTTCTGTGTGCGTCAGTTAGCCTAGTATGATTGTTTTTTGGTGTCATCTTTTCATCTTGTTTACAAAATTTGAAATGTACTTTAATGCTCTGTATCTTCAAAGTTTCTCCAGAGTCGAGATCAGCAAGGCCAGTAAGTGACAACTGTTTCACTCTATGAAGAGCTTTACTACTGGATCCTGGTCATCTGCTGATGAGAATCACACTTGCATGTTGTACAGAATTGCGCTAATCTTTCTGCATGTAAGAGTTCTGTTCATAAAAAGCACAGATGAACACTCACTGAAGGAAGAAAAACAAACAAACGTGCAAATTGCTTAATGGGGAAGAATTCCCTTTCCTGCCTCCTTCCTACTACATGCAGGCCTATCTGTGAACGTGGTGTGTTATCACTGGAATGTTTGTGACATTTGTTGAGTGCTTTGCCCGGGGGTGTGAGGTAAGGTCAGGGTGTAACTGTTGTGTTTGATCGTGCATGTCTGGCATCAACTTTTGGGTCTTTCACACTGGTGAAACACAATGCTTTCAAAGGGGCCCCACGCGCAAATATATATCACACACATTGAAATGGGAGAAGGAGAGTGAGTGAGAGAGAGAGAGAGAGAGAGAGAGAGAGAGAGAGAGAGAGAGAGAGACAGACAGACAGACAGAGACAGAGACAGAGACAGAGACAGACAGACAGTGGAAAACCTAACATTTTTTTCACAGAAAAACAGAGAGACACAGCGAGATGAGCAAACAGACAAAAACAACCACACAGCCAACCAGACAGCCAGCCAGAGAGCCAGCCAGCCAGGCAGCCAGTGGTACCAGTAGAGACTTTCTCAACTCGGACCGCATGGAGAGGCAGAACAGACCAACATTACCCAGAAGCCCCGGCTTGACCAGCAAGGCTGTGGCCAGGTAAATGCCCCAGAGGGGAATTCTGACTACCTCCAAGGTGAAGCTCACACGCCAGTTGGAAGTGTTCCACAAACTGACGTTGCGTCCGAACGAGCTCTCCATGTTAACTTAGGTGCGTTTTCTATGTAGGTGTTTCAAGATGACCACAGACACTGGACAAAGAGGAGGACCATTGGGACTCATCACATACTGGCCTCTTGTTTTAGATGGGGTGGGAGGGAAAAGGTCAGGGTAAGTAAGTAAGTAAGTAATGTTACTTATAACGCAGCCGACCGCAAAGGGCCATATCAGGGCTGTCACGGCATCCAAGCCAACGCACAGGTCATAATTTTAAACACACACACACCACACACACACACACACACACACACACACACACACACACACTCATACACCACACCACACACACACACACACACACACACACACACACACACACACACACACACACACACACTGTCAAGGAAGCGAAACCTCTCACAAAAGGCCTTAAGTGCTTAGAGGCAAGGAATGTTGTACGTAGTAGAGAAATAGGTAATAGACCCATTAGCAGTACACCTTACCTACCGTACACGGTCGAACTGTGTCAAGGAGGATGAAATGGTCAGGTGACAGATGGCACCTAAGGTAGTAAGGACCCTCCCGTGTTCGAACCTTTCCGATAGCGAAAGGGGAATTCAGGGTACTTGTGAACAAGGTAGTGGAAAAGAAGCATGGACAAAGGCATGGCCCGAAGGGAAATCCTATGTGTCCATCCCTATATAAACTGAGGGAGAACAACGTGACAGGGGAGGAGAACACCACCACGAGAGAGAGAAGAACAGAGGAGAGAGAGGAGGGGAGAGTGAGCAGGACAGAGTAGGGTCGAGAGAAACGTGGTCTGGGAGACAGAAGTGACAGCAAGGTCTTAGGGTTAAAGACAAGCTGGAAGAGAAAAGACTGAGTTTGAAGCCCAGAGGTGGGTGAAGAGAGACAAACTGAGTTTGAACCCAGAGGTGGGTGAAGGAGACGAAGAAGAATTCTACGTCGAGATCCCAGAGACGACCACGAAGACCCAGTCCTGAAACCTGGAGCCAGTCAACCAAGGGCGTCACCATCATCCTGTGCTGAAGAAAACTTGAAGAGACTTGTTCAAGAACCGTGGTGTGGTGTGAAAGTGTGGTTGTGTGTGTGGAAACCTGGCCAGGTAAGAAGCCATTTTATTACAACCCGGGATTAGGAAGTATTGATCTTTTATGTGTTGATTATTCCATTTTGTGTGATTGGATTGCTCATGCGTAATTATAAGTAGCATAGAAGTTGTATTTCTCGTTCTCAGTCATGTTAGGAGAGAAACGAATGCGTGACATCCCATTCTCAGAGAGAGGTGAATGTTTGGTGGGTGTATGAGAGCGCATATGCGTGTATGAGTGCAGAAATAACCTTGGTGTGTAAAGCCTGACTAATGATACATCAACTTAGTGCACTTAAGTAATACCATCACGATTTCCCCCATCCTGGACGCACACACACGCACACACCTCTTTAAAATACACCATCTAAAAACACACCGTACCTTCGTTAAACATCTTTCTTCCGTAAAATCGTAGATCAGAAATTCAAAGATAAAAAGGTCACGGATGTGCTTGAAAAGGTTTAGAGAATTTTGCTTTTTGTAGAAAGGGGTGTGTTTGTAGGAGGGTCAGAGAAGGGCTAGGGTGGCATGGGAGACTGTATGAGGAAGGTGTGTGATGATAATAGTGATAGTATTATTGTGTGTTTTTGTACTCCCAGTTTTTATAGAACAGGGAGTACTTTACAATGGGAGCAAAGAAATGCTGTCTCTGTGTGTTTCTGTCTGTCTGTCTGTCCATTGTCAAAATGTGTTCCACTCGCTCCAGACAAAACTACTGCGCCGATCTTTCTGAAAATTTGTAGGTCAAGGATCATGTCCAGTGTGTTATTTTACCGTTATAGCCGTTACTAACGGCCATAACGGCCCATAACGGTTTTTCTTCTTTATGGAATATCTCAGAAAGTACTTGGCCAATCTCTCTGAAAATTTGTAGGCATGTTCATTATGGATCATGGATCATGCCCGATGTGTTATTTTACCGTTATAGCCGTTACTAACGGCTATACCGGCCCATAACGGTTTTTCTTCTTTATAGAATATCTTAGAAAGTACTTGGCCGATCTTTCTGAAAATTTAAAGGTATGTTCATTATGGGTCACAGATCATGCCTAATATGTTATTTAACAGTTATAGCCGTTACTAACGGCTATAACGGTTTTTCTTCTTTATGGAATATCTCAGAACGTATTTCGCTGATCTTTCCGAAAATTTGTAGGCATGTTCATTATGGGTCACGGGTCATGCCCGATGTTTCATTTTACCGTTATAGCCATTACTAACGGCTATAATGGGCCTAAACGGTTTTTCCTCTTTATGGCATATCTCACGCATATTCCAGATAAACTGGGAGTACGTTATATGCTTGCATCTTGTCTTTGTTAATAGTTTGTGTGTTCTGCATAGCTGTCGCAAGACAGGGCAGGGTGTGTGCCTGCAGTGCGCGCGCGAGTGTGTGTGTGTGTGTGTGTGTGTGTGTGTGTGTGTGTGTATGTGTGTGTGTGTGTGTGTGTGTGTGTGTTGTGTGTGTGTGTGTGTGTGTGTGTGAGCGTGCGTGCGTGCGTGTGGTGTGTGTGTGTGTGTGTGTGTGTGTGTGTGTGTGTGTGTGTGTGTGTGTGTGTGTGTGTGTGTGTGTGTGTGTGTGTGTGTGTGTGTGTGTGTGTGTGTGTGTGTGTTGTGTGTGTCTCCAGTCACCTAATCAGAGACATTTTCCTTCAAAATTAGAATGGCGTCCAGTGTTTTAAACTTGTAATTTTTAAGAGTATATTTTTGAATTCTTTGTGGATTTTTATCCCTAGTTACTGACTCTCGTAGACTACGTCTTTTTCATTTACTCCTTTTGAATTTCAGAAAGAAGAAAAAGCCTACCATTTTCTTCTTCTCTGCGTAACACGGACTCTTTAGAGACTTTGAAAACCTCCCTTGAGACACATCTCTTCCCTCGGACTGATTAACGATATCCACTTATCACTGTGCGCGTGTTTGCTGCTGTTGACGCACTCGTGTGTCTGTCTGCGTGTGTGAGTTTTTCGTGTTGTGTGTGTGTGTGTGTGTGTGTGTGTGTGTGTGTGTGTGTGTGTGTGTGTGTGGTCTGTGTGTCTCTGTGTGTCTCTGTGTGTGTGGTGTGTGTGTGCGCGCGCGTGTGCGCGCATATGTGTGTGTGTACGTGTGTTTGATCGTGTGTGTGTGTGTGTGTGTGTGTGTGTGTGTGTGTGTGTGTGTGTGTGTGTGTGTGTGCTTTGAATTAGAATATATATTTCATCATGTTTTTCTGTAATATGCATTTTGGGCTCTTGCAAGGTAAAGCGCTCTATAAATATCCTTTACTTTACATTACATTACATTCATTCAATTTTTTTAAAGGATCCCTTCACCGAGTGCTCACGTGTGCTTTTTGGAGACACTACATGTATGCCTAAGGGTATTCTCATCTTTCAAGAGTTGTCTTTTTGCTGATTAAGAACTATTTCTCTGATGAATGCGATGAGCTACTCACAGAGCGAAAAAGTGGTCGCTTTTTTTTCCCTTTTTTTCTTTTTTGCTGTCCCATCTTCTGTGCCACCTCAGTGGCATTGCAGCCACACCGCTCATTCCGACCGCTTCGTCCGCAGCCAGAGCCCAGCCTGGCCCAGCCAGGCTGCAGCCCCGGCATCAGCAATCCACAGGGAGCAATCAATGTCAAGTCTTCAAGATACAACCCACCGGAGGAGACACTGCACTACTGCCGAGTCGTTTTGGTGGTGTTTAATGGTACTGGTTCAGATCCAAATTTCCATTCCGGTCTGAGACTGACTGACAGGGCTGTACTCTACGCTTACTTTCATAATATATCCTAGTGTTTATCAGGCCCGAGAGATACAGATACCTGCAGGAAATTTTAGCAACATTTCCAGAGACGCATCCATTTAGTGGATGAAACTCGACTGGGTGGTCCCAGTCTTCACAGCAGAGCCTGCAGCAAACTCGGCTGGGTAGGAGCTGGTGCAGAAAAATCGAAAAAGCAATCACTTGTTGGTCCTGCTGACCCCCTCCTCCTTTGGGGAACCACAAAACTAGTCAGAGCTTTTACTTAACAAGGATTTCTTCTCACATTCCTTCCCCTTAAACAGAAATCTGTCTTTTAAATATAGGCATCATAACTAGGGCGGATTTTACCACTAGTGCCACTTCCTGTTGGGAAATTAAAGACATTTGGGTCATAGTTTTAATATCATATGCACTTTTGCATGTCCTGCATCAGCCTGTGAACTCTTGAAGCTGGAGAAGCGGTGTCCATGACTTTAAACTTCGGATATTTTCAGGAATAATTGTGAATTCCTACTGATTTTATCCCCAGTTACTTGCCCTCATAAGCTGTGCCCTATGCATCTGTCCTCAGAATCTGCTTGGCCACTAGTTCCTGTCTTGCTTGCTTCCATAGATCTTCATTGTTGATCTTCTCTGGCCATCTGATTCTGGAGATGCGCCTCAGACAGGTGTTGATGAAGGTCTGAATTTTTTGCCGTATTGCCTTGGTCATTCTCCAAGTTTTGCAGTCATAGAGCAGAACCGACTTCATGTTTGAATTGAAGATACGCAATTTTGTTGTCCTTCTGATCTCTCTTGAGGCCCAGATGTTCTTTAGCATGATGAATGCTGCTCACGCCTTGCCTATCCTGGCTATGATGTCTCGGTCGGTGCCCCCCTGCTTGTCAGCTACGCTTCCCAGGTAGACAAAGGTATCTATTTCCCTGATGGGCTCGCCTCCAACTGTGAATGGGCTGCTGCCTGTGGTGCTAATCTTCATCAGCTCGGTCTGGGGCTGGATTGGACACACTCTCAGGAAGCCAGCATCCAGCACCACATGCCAAGCCCTGACATGGAACCCGCAGGGGAAAAGGAAGAGAGGCCGACCTCGCAGCAGCTGGAGGTGAGACACTGTCACACTGAGCACAAATGCATGCACACACTCAGCTCAGCATTCACTCCGTGCACACGCAGTCGCTCCAAACACTACAATAACTCTTCTTCTCCCTCTCCTCTCCAGGGAATAATTTACTAAACGATAATCAACTTTTCCAGCATATACAACAGGTTTGTTTTCCAAGACGTATCTTCTGTTCCTCCTCTCCAGTGGAGGTACAAACATTCCACAGATCCACTAGCTGGGACCAAATTTCATCTCATTATACATTGTAATTTACAAGTACATCTTTTACCAGTTTCTCCTCCTCAATGGAGAAACAATTTATACACTTTTCAAAGAAGAATCAAAGATGGCTTAAAATACAGGAACAATATCTGAGTTCCAACCCAGGGGGACAATCAAAAATCATAGTGGGTCAACATGACAGACGCTTTCAAAGTTCTCTCACGACCGCCGCAGTCGTCCTCTTCTACTAGGTTCTCCAACTCTGGAGTCAATTAAGTGCTGCCTCAGCTACCCAAAGTTTTCCCTTGCCTTCAATGCTAGTGCTGCCACAGCACTGGAGCCCAAATACTTGTTGTGCGACTGCCACAGTCGCCTATTCCATTACTGGTGCTGCCACAGCACCGGGAAGGGCTGAAACATGAATGAAGTCCGTGTAAGTAATCTATTTCAAAGTCTGAATAATGATAAATTCTTTTCCTTTTTTTCCTTTCCTTAACTCTCTCTCTTTTCTCTCCCCATCTGTCTATACCTCCCCTGGTAATGGTAGATTACAGGTGAATTTCGTTCTGCGTTCCAAACAACCTGTCTGGTCAGTGTCCCCAAGCCATCTCCTTCCTATAAACTTTACTTTTCCTTCCTGCGTTCTTCCTGAGTACATATTCAATGAGTACTCATCTAACTCTACGCATTACCAGCCCTTGGTTACTTGACCAATGGACAACGTCCGTCCATTTTCCTGAGTGATTCAACCAATAATCGCCCTACGTCTATTTTACTGAGCGATTTTCATAGCCACCAGCGACACCGATCACACTGGTCAGGCCACGTAAATTGTCCTTTCTTTTACCTTTCATTTTCCGTACCTAGGGAAATGCTTTATATCAAATAAGGGCGTACGCGACGGAACGTCACATGTCGCCATGTGAGGCTACGTCACACGACAGACGCTGAGGCAGAGATAAAGAGGCAAGGGACCAACTGGACAGGCATTCAGCGTGCAGCCCAGAACCTAGTGTGATGGCGCAGTGTTGTCGATGGCCTATGCACACCCTTGAGCTATGGGCGTAAGTAACCAAGTAAGTATACATCTCTGTTTGTCTTAATTTCAGATAAAAATCACCATTTATTTAACATTCTCCCTTTCCCTTTCACTGAGCGCTATCGTTTGTCTTCTTTTTCTTTTTGAGACACTGTTTATGTATGCACAAAGGTCTACCCGATATGTGTAAGTTTATTCTTTGCTTGTTTGACAGTTTCCTACTTACTTGGTGGGTTGTCAAGTTCCGTGTCAAGCTTAATGATCTCCTAGAGCAAGCCAGCGTTTGTTTGCAGTACCTCCTGACTTCCAGTGTGGAGGGGCCATTAAAGTAACGCATGCACACACACTTGCCTTTACACGCAAGGTTGTATTTAAATGTTCTGCAGTTAAACTGGGCTAGATTTTCAATTCACCCATTAGAACAAATCCCACCATCGAATTGTTCAACAGTGTTATCGAATTCCATTCGTACTAGACTTACATTGTGTGTGTGTGTGTGTTGTGTGTGTGTGTGTGTGTGTGTGTGTGTGTGTGTGTGTGTGTGTGTGTGTGGTGTGAGAGAGAGCGAGAGAGAGAGAGAGAGAGAGAGAGAGAGACTTTGACACTTTGATATTTTATTGTCATTACCAAAGAGGTCTTTTGACAAGGGGGAGAGGTAACAGAACAATAACATTTCCCTCTTCCTTTCCTGCAAACAAATAGTATACTTTCATTCCTAGTGTGTATCAAATCCAAGGTTAACAAAAACAAATAAATTCGTAACATTTCGTTATGTCCTCACGCACAGGAGTAATGCAGTAAGGTTAAAACAAACAACAACAACAACAACAAACAAACAAAAATCTGAAGACTGACTCGACCACCCACTCAATCAAATGATGACATTGTATTTTACTGATCTCTTCCACATGCGATGAATGATAATATTCATTCAGATATCTCTTATAATGTATTATCTTAAAAGTCACTATCCTTCATCTGTTTAATTTTCAATGCAAAGCGATGAATTTCGCAACTGATTTAATTACAAGTTCATCATCTGATGATAACACGACAGCGACATTTTGTCTTTTCGCTATATCTAACTGGAAAAATGAACGATTTGTCCGCAGTTCATTATAAGCAGTACAGTGGAACAGAAAGTGTTCTTCGTCATCAATAATATGTCTACATGCAGGACAAGGAGATTCTGTGGATGTTTCACATTCAAACCATCTTTTGTTCGCATTAAAACCTAAAGTTCTCAACCTAAATCTTGCATAATTTATTCTGTGCCATTTATCTGTTATGACATTGAGAAACTTTTCAGAATGAAACACATTCTTAAATGAGAAAAACCAGCGATATGTTTCTTTACTTTCCATATCTGAGTGCCAATTCTGTTTAAAAGAACAAATAAGCCTGTCTTTAAATTCCGCAATGAACTGTTGCTCATTTCCTACTTCCTGGGTCATCCACACTATTCCAAAACCCTGTTCTGAAAGGACTTTCTTTACTTTATGAGCCCAGTTTTCTTTACCTTTTTCCATTTCTAGAAGCATCATATCATAGGCTTGCCTGCTCAAACGTGACTGGGGTAGCTTCAAGATCTTCAACCAGTACTTAATACATTTCACAAATGTACTTATATACAAAGGGTATCTGCCCATTTCTCCATATAAAACGGTGTTGGATGAATGAATAGGTACTTGAAGGAAACGCTTTATAGCATACGTATGTACTTTTTCCATCTGCGAATTTTCATGTAAGCCCCAAATTTCAGCTGCATATGTTAGAAGAGGTGTTATCTGTTTATCAAACATTTTCCAAAATATAACACAGTCTGTACAATTCAGTTTTCTCAGGGATTTCAGAATTTCAATGGTACCTTTTTTCCCTTTTCTCAGAGATTCTTCCCATGCGTAACGGAAAGTTAATTTTGTTGAAAATATCATTCCAAGATATTTATATGAATTAACTACTTGAACATCTGCATTTCCATAAGACCATTTTTCATACACTGATAGGTGGCCACCCATTCTAAAGACCACTATATTCGTCTTATCCAAGTTAACTGATAAACCTAAGCGGTCTGCTTCTTCTTTCAATACATTTAGTTGGTTTTGCAAACCTACAACTGTTCCGGACAGAAGAACAACATCATCAGCATACAGTAGTAAAACTAATTCAGCTGCTCCAGGTATCATCTGGATACCATGTCTTCCTTTGCGGGACAATTCCACCGCCAGTTCGTTTATGAAAAAACAAACTGTGGACTCAACAAGCATCCTTGTTTTACTCCATTTGGACAATCAAAATAATCTGAATACTCACTCTTCACATGCACACATGTAAGCACTGAGTTGTAGACCCCTCTAATAGTCATGTAGAATTTACTATTAACACCACTTTTACGGAGGACATTCCACAGAGCATTCCGATTTACCGAGTGAAAGGCCTTCTTGAAATCTACAAATGCAATGTAGAGCTTCGATTTGCAGAGTAGATGTTTCTGAATCAAAGAATATAGTGTAAATATATGGTCTATGGTGCTGTAACTGGTTCTAAAACCTGCTTGTTCTTCCACTATTTTTTCTTCAGTTTCAGCCCATTCAGTTAATCTTGCATTTAGTATGTAAGTGTAGATTTTACTTAAAATGCTGGTGAGTGATACTCCACGATAATTGTCGGGATTGTTCACGTCTCCTTTGTTTTTGTAAATTGGTACAATTATAGATTTAGCCCATTCTGATGGAAAGATACCATTATTAAAAAGTTGGGTGAATAAATGAACAAGAAAATTGATTACAGTTGTGTTTGCATTCTTCAACATTTCTGCTATGATTCTATCTGGTCCTGCACTCTTTCCTAATTTTAAATGTTTAATACCAGCAACGACTTTTTCACTGGAAATAGGTTGATTAAATAATGGCTCAATTTCATTTTCTTCTACCATACCGGTCTCTTCTTCCTTACTTTTATTATCAAAACTATGAAAAACGCCCCCAAAATGGTCATGCCACTGTTGAACTGAGATTTGTTATACACAAAACTCTTTTTGTGTATAGATCTTATCACTGACCAGAACATTTTAGAATCATTGACTGAATTTTTTAGTTTTTTTTGGTGTGTGTGTGTGTATGTGTGTGTGTGTGTGTGTGTGTGTGTGTGTGTGTGTGAGAGAGAGAGAGAGAGAGAGAGAGAGAGAGAGAGAGAGAGAGTCAGCGCACATATTTTGGTTGGCTTGTGAAAAGTAGTGATGAGGTAGGTTTGAATGTGATAATGGGATGTGGGAAGTAAGTGATATACGGGGATCTATCACGTTTTGCTTTACTTCCAGTGTGTAGTATCTCGTTTATAACACTATGCATCAGAGAATAATAATCCTTTTAACTCACTATGCATCAAAGAATAATAATTCTTTTAACTTCTTTTAACTCACTATGCATCAGAGAATAATAATTCTTTTAACTCACTATGCATCAAAGAATAATAATTCTTTTAACTCGCCCATTTCCTTACTATGTATTTTTTCCTCTTTGAGCAAGCTTTGCTTTTAACACTTCAAACATTTTTTCTTCCTGTTCTTGAAGCTGCTTAAGTTTTTAAGAGCCCACAGGTAGAGAAGTGGGTTGACTGCTGAATTGAATGGTAACACAAAGACAACCATGAGATCGTAGATGTTCTTGAAAACTGACACACCTTGAGAACTTATTACCGTTGTCATCGCAAATACAATCCGGCAAACAGCATCGGTTACTGCCACATTCATCGTCACTTGGACTGCAGAGTACACTGATCTTATTGTTGGATTAAGCGCTATCCTGTGCTCTGGCATTCGCCAAGAGATGAAAATTTGGCCAGCCACAATAATCAAACATAAAGTGAAATTGACTAGTACTATAACATTAAGCCATCTGACACCATGATAAGAATGACTGACATCAAATGATGTCAGGCGACATAAGCCAGACTGACCCATGAGGCGCCAGTGTGACATACCAGGGAGAAACGGAATCAATGCCAACAAGATTCCGACAGTCCACATCACTGCACAAGCTGTGAAGCTGAAACCTGTTTTGCGTCTACACAAAGCCTGTGGCCAATAACAAAGAACAGCGTGATGTAAAGTGATGAAGCAGATGATCGACACTGACACTGAAATAGACAAGCAGAAAAGAAACCCTGCGAGCTGACAGGTTAAAGCCTTGGTCCATGTTTGTTCAGCGTGGATGTAGTTTTCGTGATAAGAATTGTCTGCTACCAAAACAATGCTGACATGGATGCCCATGCAAATATCAGCAAATTGCAATTGCGCAACTGTCATCAAGAAATCACGTTCAAATACATCATTTACTCTTACAGATGTTAAGAAGCAAAGGAAATTTCCTGCCATGGTAGAGGCAGTATTTAGTACAAACAAAATCAGGTACAGTTCAGTTGGTAACAGCCTTGTACATGATGGGAGTATGGTACTGGGAGCCATACACTTACTTGTTTGGGGAGGAAGTAGGTTCTTGCAGCACAATCTGTAGTTAGGCGAAACGATGTCTTCTAATTCAGTTGACAATGAAAATAGATCAAAAGGAAAATCAGCGATGGTATTTCCTCGAATATCCAGCTCTTTCAGGTGTGGAATTGTTTTAAAACCTGGTAGTCCAATGACTTTAATCGCACAGAATGATACATTCATAAATGTTACTTAATGAAAATATGGATATAATCTGTTGTGAAAAATATTCAAGTTTGTTTTAGAGATATCCACTCGACTCAATGTGTAAAATACGACCCTGGCCACTTTACCTTTCATTTTGCTGAGAGGGTTGTTTCCTAGCAGAACGCTGTCTAAATGTTGCAGCTCATGAAAAATGTCCAAATCAAACGACTTCAGGCAGTTATTGGCCAGATTAAACCCGTTCACTGCCTGAAAATATTACAAACAAAGGCTTTCCCAGTGCCAGGGAAATCTAATGATTTGGGGGTAATAATTAACAAAAACTTCTAGCTCAGAAACTACAAAAGATATAAAAATGAAATATATATCATTTTTTAAGGAAATTGAATGAAGATTTTGAATCTGGGCTTCTTTTGTTTTAATTGTGATAATAAAAAAAGTATTTAGGCATTTAGATTTGGATAGATTTTTTTGCACAATCAAAAACATATGTATTACCACTACATCTTCTCATCCAAACAAAGCAAAAAAGTTGAAAATAAAGTTTGTATTGTCACACTAAACCTGTAAATGAAAGTAAAACAGATTAGAAGTCTATCAAGACGCTCACACTCTAAGCAGACAGGTCAATCCACGACCACGCCCCCCTCTCCCCACCACGCCCCCTTGCTGGACTTCAACCCTCTCTTTCACTCCTCCTCTCCCCCTACCTTTCCCTCTGCACCGCGTCACGCCGCGAGCAGGCAGCGCTCCCCTCTCGCGCTGACTATCACGTCACTGGCCACTGGCACACAGTGCAGAGTACACACTAGGCTGGCTCGTTGGACGCTGGCGAGCCGTCAGCTGAACACACACTGAGGTCACACAGCCCGACTCAATAACTGACGAATATGGTCGGCAATTCCATGACTATCATCATCTCACCTTCATGTTTGAGTGAGTCGTTGAATAAAAGATTATTGTCTTTGTCAAAAATCATTAGCAGAGCCTGCTCAGCTGTGTAAATACGTTGATTTGGTCGCTGCGCTTGTCGAAGGTTGCGCCGCCATCTTTGCAAGCGAGACGAAGTGCTGGCTGGTCATCCAGTCAGTGATGAGAATAAATGGGCTTTCCCCTCACGTGTGGTCATTTGCATATCATTTTAATACTACAGACATATAAGGCTTACTACGCACACTCTATTTGAGTCCGTTGATAGAAATAGTAACGAATGAAAATTCAAGAAAAATGCATGACGTCAGTGGACGGCCCATAGGCACTGGGAAAGCATTTTTAATGCGGCGTCAGCTGACGGCCTAAAGGCACTCTACGGGTTTAATGTACTTCAAGTTTCTAATCTTAAAACGTGAAATATTATAAAGGGAACACCGAGACAGAACCAAATGAATCAGGTGCGTATTTTGATTGAAACCACTCGGCGTCATTCCTGAGCCTGTTGCATCCACGTATCTTAATTGGGGGAATAGGTCAGAGCGAAATGGTTTGTTGCATAGGAAAACATGACCTTGGCACAGACAAGACACTGGACAGGTCATGTCACACATCATTTCATCATCCCACTGTGGACACTGACCCCAGCCATCACAGAGGTTATATCCATGCACACAGACCATAGAAGATCGACATCTGTATAAACCAGGACACGACATCGTCCTACAGTCTTGTTCGTCTTCTCCATAAACGCAGTCAGAAAATCCGTTACATCGGGTGTAGACAGGCAGGCAATATATCCACTCTGTTTCGCATTGATAATGACTGTGAGGGCAAAAGTCATCCCCTGTCATCACCTGCTGAGTGAAGTAGCCAGCCCCATCCAGACTGACATAAAACTGTCGTTTCACGTCCTCTTTCCAGCCCTGAGGGAGGTAAGAATTGTCATCAGGACATCCAACCTCATCCGAGTTGTCCACACAATCTGCGAATTGATTGCAATGCTGACTGGACAACACACATTGCCCATTGGAACACAGGAATTCATTGCATGCAGGATGTTCACAAAAAGACTCTTCACTTCCGTCTGGGCAATCCTGCCTGAAATCACACACTCGAGTGTAATGCACAGCTGTGATGTCATCACATTCAAACATATATGCAGTTTCTTTTCCAACCCGTATCAGTGTGTCAGTATAGTGTATACTGGTAGTGTTTATGAACGCGCACGTTTTTAAATCACTTGCTTTCAAAGAACTCTCTGCGTCACATGATAAGAATACAGGAGTAACAGGGTCGTTTGGTAAAAGAGAGAATAAATTGCGAGAATATGTTTGACTTGATGTGAGATATAGGTTAATTGATGTAGGTGAGTATGAATTTTCCTGTAAGAAACTGAAATGAAAATCATTATGTGTGTGAAATCGTACTTCACACACAAGATTTCTCGTAAGTAAGTAGTCATACTCGTAAATAAGTAAACACTAACTGAAGTATACACATTTCCACAGATCTTGAAGGAACGTACCGGTTCATTTCTTCTATGTGATTCAAGTAATATACCACAGTGCTATCTGACCATACACGGAATTTGCTGTATTCGAATGGAACAGATTGCCAACCTAACCTTAAACCCAAATTCACAGTATAATCACGATAGTTCTGCAGAATATAAAGTAAATCTTCATATTGCTTTCTGCTTTTCAGTGATACCAATTTCCCGTTCATATTCAGACACTCATAATGCACTAATGCCATAGGAACACCCGTTTCCACAATGGTCAAATTAAGACACTTGTTTTCTGAAGCTACTAGCCCTTGACAGACGGAATTGCTGAAAGGACAGTGTTCTGTTTCATCCCGTCCATCTTCACACTCAGACATAAAGTTACAGTCCACGTGATGCTGAAAGAGAGCGTAATATTTTACAGAGCAATTGAATACCCCACTTGCCAACTGCACGTCTTCTTTAACCTCGGAAAGTGCCGATAAGCGTATTTTCAATCCTGGTAACAGATTCCAGGCATACATTAATTTGACTTTCAGGGATGATGTATAAAACATGTTCGCTGATGCAGGACGCTGAAAACACACCCGTTCAACAATTTTATCATTTGAGTTTGTTTTTGTATAAATAAAGGTTACAGCAAATTCTGGAGTCAGTTCCTCATAACACATGGGCAACATGTGGAAGTATTCAAAGCTGATTATCACGAGTGATCCATAGGACAATTTCCACTCTCCACTCAAATGTTTATGAAAGGATCCTACTATTGGAGCAATTATGTATCCTGAGTTTTCTGTTATTTTTTTCACGATCAAATTGTGAGTTTTAATGGTCTCAAAAACACTTTTATTGGTGGATTGTTAATATACAGCGTGAGCATATTGGGACCTGTCGAATGAACGACAAGTTCTTTAAGTGTGTGTTGATTACATATTATGCGCACATGATTCTTTTTGCTGAGATCACCAAATGTGCTTCTCCAGTGCCTTGCGTCACACCAGTATTCCAGACGTTCGACAGAAGCACGCACATAGCTGAAAGTTGATGGAATAAAAACTTTACAGAAAGTTTGGAGACGGTCACATGCACTATACACAACTCCCTGTTGTGCTGGACTTCGGGGCAAGTCATTCTCACAGTCTGAGCTATTGACCTGTATAATTGAATAGTTTGCATTATGCTGTCTTACGAAGTAATCGACACCTGGACAAATGTAGGTGATTGTCAGTGGACTGCCAGTGATTGTGACGCTTGCCTTCTTCATACCCCATTGATGTATCACTGCCAGTATATGGAAGCAAGGCCATTGCTTCAGGTACACAAAGTATTCCTATGTTGATAAAATGATTGGATTGCTTGCTTCTCCAATGGAAAAAGCTACTGATAACACGTGTTGTAAAGATTCTGTAGTAAAACCTTATAGTTTTATTATTGTTATCAATATTATTATTATTATTATTATTATTATTATCATCAGTATTGTTATTACTATTATTGTTACTCTTATTATTATCATCACCATTATCATCATTATAATCATCATATCATCATTATTATCATTATTACTGTTATTATTGGTATTATTATTATCATCTTTATGATAAGTATTCTTCTTCTCCTTCTTCATCATCTTCTTCTTCTTCTATTATTATTGTTATCATTATTATTTTTACTTTTTTTTAATATTATTATGATTATCATTATTATCATTATTATTATTTATTGCTACTACTGCTTCGATATTACTTTTTAGTCAACAGAAATATGACATTAATGCTGCAGTATTGTAAATAGGCCTACTAGTGCAAATCCACTAACACTAGTGGTATGGGGATATCGATGAAGTTGTTGCATTGGAGGTAATTATGACCAGACAACTGTTAATAGAAAGAAAAAAAAAGTCAACATTTTTACAACACGCAATGACAGATGCTTAAGCTTATCATTTAAACTTTTACTCTACCCTGGATGGATGAGACGATTAAAAAAATCACTGTTGTTGTATGATAATACATTATATTTATAGCTAGCGGTGACTTTCATGTAAAGAACGTTTACAGCAAAAGTTGCCAAATATGCTCTGCTTTTGAAAAGTCGTCTGGTCGATAAAACTAAAAGAGATGTCAGATATCCTTACTTTTGTTTTTAACTGTACGAGAGCGAGTGATGAAGTTTACTCGTGAGACCCATCAATGATGTGTAGTATCGCCCCCCCCCCCCCCCCCCCTTCCCTTTAAGCTGGAACAAGATGATAAGGTAATTGTGGCCCCCAAACAAATTTCGAAGAGCTGTTAAGGAGCAGGACTGCTCACGACTGAAAGTAATGAGAAACAGTTGAAGTCATGTTTAGACAGACTTTGACACATTAAACAAGTTGAAAATATCAAAAAGGTGCAACCATGCAGTTATGATGAAATGTGTGATCTGGGGGATGACAAAATTCGGTCACACTGGCATATAGATGTCAGGAAGTGCGCTCTGGAGATATTAAAAGAAATTATCCGGGTACATTTAGTCATGGGACAGAAAATTCACCCTTACACCTGTGGTGTGGTCAGGGGCAATCGTTTTGAAAGTGAGTGCTATTCAGAGCACACAATTGTGTGACTGTCTCTTTTTTGTCAGACTGCAAGAAGACAACCTGGAGAGCGGATGGGCTCTGTTAGTTAGCCTGGCTTGGTAGCCGGCTAGTAGGTGATTTCAGGTCAGGGAAAGTCTCATTCCCCTGAGTTTAATTTGTAAATATAGCACCAAGTGCAAGTGTAGACTAGGTGTCTACGGGTCTGAAAATTCCAGAGCGCTCGTTCCTGGGAATGGCCTGGCTTTTGTGAGCGAGGAAGGATTTCCGAACGTATCTCCCTGTGACTGCAGGATGGGGTGTGTTGTGAACTGTTGTGATGGAGGTGAAGTGCTGCAATGTGCCAGTCGAGTGCGACACGTCGCTGCAAAACAAGTACAGTGTATAGGGTGAAAGAGTTTTGAGTAAATGTGAAAGTGTTGTGTAGTTTTGTTTGATTGATTTTGTTTATTGCTTATGTTTTGAGTCTATCTGTAAATAGTAAAGGAAGGAGGGATTGCTGAATTCATGTGTATGTATCTGTTGAGCACCTTGTGAGAAGAGTGAGTGGATTGCGTGAACTTGACAATAGACAAATCCTTGAATAAACAGTGAAAGGAGAACATCAGAATGAGGGTCAGCAATACATGGAAAGACACACCTGTGAGCAAAAACTAAAACTGTGATAAGCCTAAAGATGACATTTACAAGGGACACACAGCTTTATCTTTGGATGTTTCCTCGTGAGTTAGACAAATGTCAAAACAGAACAATATGATCCAAATTAAAATATTGTTTGATGTTTTGCTCTGTTTAAGTAGGTATGTCTATCATCCATTTTATGTAATAAGACAATAGTTGACCAGTGTCGCATCAATCATTTTTCCCAGTGGTACTGCGATAACAAAATTACATGCATTCAACTGAAATGCATATTAAAGGGCAAAATGATCCTCTGCATTTTTACGTGATGTGTGTGTGTGTGTGTGTGTGTGTGTGTATGCGTGCGTGCGTGCGTGCGTGCATGCGTGTGTGCGTGCGCGCAGCTGTGGGCATGTGTGTCTGTTCGTTCTTTAGTCTGTTCACCCTGAAGTGATATTAGACGAAAAAAAAAAAAAAGGGGGGGTGGGGGTGGGGAGGAAATAGGAGAAATAACGGTATGAAAGTAGAGATTGTTTATGCATGCGTTGATATTGTTTTGAGAGTGTGTGGTAGTAAAAATCACGTGTTTTTCCTACATGCCTACTCTTACAATTCTATATAATGATCAAGCTTTAAATAGGATATGAATAATTGAAAATGACAGAATTAGTAGAAAGGAAGTGAGGTTTACTATCTATATCAAACGTGACTTAACATTTAACAGAAGATTAGTATAACAACAATTGAATCCAACAATAAATTAACTATTCAAAGGAAAAGCCCAATAGGACTAAGGTGTAAAACTTGTGAAAAACATTTAAGAAGATGGAAGTCATTTAACACTTCCTGAACAGTTAACGGTATTTGACGAGTCAGTAAATCCCCTGTAGCTTTCGTCATTAATTCTCTGATACCAGGGCAGTGTAAAATCAGGTGATTAACGGAAATCTGGTTTCCACATACACATTTAATATCTTTAGAAAATTTTGTTTTAAAAGCCTTCAAACGAATTTTGAACATCCGAGAACTAATATGTGTTGAACGTGTATCAGATTTATGATTTAAAACTAATTTGGAATTTATTGTGCTGACGCTTTTTATACAATTGTGTGAATATTGGCTATCTGATGTTTTCAGCATGTTATCAAGCTTATCTTTCACTAGTTTTTCAATGCGATTATAATACTCGTGCAGATCTAAATTCATGTTCATTAGAATCGCCCCTTCAGTATTACGTCCTGCATTTTTAGCTGCTCTATCAACCAGTTCATTGGCATATATTCCGCAATGGGAAGGAACCCAGTAAAAAGTTACACTAATGCCTTTATATGCCAATTGATGAATTACATGTCTGATTTCTAGTATCATTTCAAGACGTTTTTTAGCATTTTGATCTTTGATAGCTTGTAATGCCGATTTAGAATCTACACAGAGTAATATTTTACAACTGTTAATAGGTAGCTCCTCAATATGGTGTAAAGCCATTAAAATAGCTAACAATTATGCAGTAAAAACTGAATAGTGATTACCTATATGATATCGTTTGACTGTTTTCATAGTAGGAATTACAAATGCTGAACCTGCATTGCCATTATCAAGTACAGATCCATCTGTGAATATTTTAATGTAATCACTATAGTAATTTTCCATGTGAACATTAACTAAATTTTTTAAAACGTTTGGAGATTGACTTTTGCTCAATTCTGTATGATCAATATCAAAAGTAGGTTTCATTTGTTCCCAAGATGGTACAGGTAAAATAGATGGCTTAATTGCTATTCTTTTGCTTTTTAATTCTGTAGAATTAATCATGTCGGAGACAAACGAATTAACTGGTTGCAAACAATGTATTGTCTTAGCCCTGTTAACAAAGTCATGCTTAGAATTTAACTTTGTTTCTTCATTACAGAATGAGTTGTGTGCAAAGGATTTTAATACAAACCAAGCTGCAGAGATTTTCCTATGTTCATCAAGAGGAAGAACTCCTGCTTCTTTATATGATCCAAGATTGTAAGCATGAGTTGGCACTCCTAGTGCCAGTTTAAAGGCTTTACAATCTATACTTTGTAGTTTGTTTAATAAATGTTTTGGTGCACTAAATAAAGATTCCTGGCCGTAGGTTAAACGCAAACGAACTAAGGAATTAGCAAGACATAAAAGTGCTTTTGTATCTTGACCCCATCGCTGTTTACTAATGATTTTGAGAAAATTTAAAGCTTTTCTGGCTTTATTTAATATATAGTCTATATGTTGATTCCAAGTAAGTTTGGATGATAAATATACACCTAGAAACCTTACGCTTTGCGCATAATTAATGACACTGCCACCAATAGTGAAATCAGGCAGTTTTCATGGGTTATGCCCCGAATTAAAACGTACCATATGTGTTTTTTCTAATGATAAAGAGAGTCCATTTTCCTTCATAAATATATCAATTTTATTTAGTTCGCGTTGGTACACTTTTTTGGTATACTTAAGTGCTCTAATTGGAGTTTTACGCTTCATTGTCACCTTCATCCACATGCATATATCATCTGCATACTGGGCTAAAACTGTATCTTTTGATAAAGTACTTGGAAGATCTGCTATAAGTATATTGAATAAAATAGGTGAAATAATCGAGCCTTGTGGAAGACCCATCTGAAGTTCTCTGGACTTAGAATATGTGCTTCCATCTCTTGCCTGTATGAAACGTTGTGATAAAAAAAAAATTGTCGTGTGTGTGTGTGTGTGTGTGTGTGTGTGTGTGTGTGTGTGTGTTCACTTGCGCTTGCGGGCAGGAGCGCGCGTGCGTGCGTGCATGTATGCACGAGATCATGAATGTACATGTATGCGTTTGTGCATGTGTGTGTGTGTGCGTGCACGCACGCTCACGTGCATGTGTGTGTATATGTGTGTGTGTCTGTATGTGTGTGTGCGTGTGTGTGTGTGTGTGCGTGTGTGTGTGTGTGTGTGTGTGTGTGTGTGTGTGTGTGTGTGTGTCTTGAGCAGCTGTGAAAGTGGAAATGAGAAAGGGCAGTCCTTGTCCATAAAAAACAAACAAACGCCAAACATTCTTTTGAGATGATCAATTAAACTGCAGCTGGGAAAAAACTCATGGACTCTATTCCTTTCAGCCAGTCAGTATACTTTTTATATCTAAATAAGGCCAGGGACTCCTTTACATAATGATCAGATTTACATATTCAAATCATGGAATAGATGGTCAAAAACTTGCTCAAAACGTTCGCTTTTTCTGTTTTATATCATACATTCGTTGCAAAACCCTGTGCTACATTGAGAAGGAAATTCCGTGCGACTGAAAAATCAGACGCTCCTTTGTTGTTGGAATCATCTGCGCTATGCACAATATAGCGATCGATGATGTCCGCAGGTTTACTAACGTTACAGTGTGTTCGATTTCATGACGACCTGATATACAAAAACATAATAAATGCTCCAGAAAGAATGAAAGAAGTTCAGTAAAAGTTGAACAACATTTCTCTGTTTCTCCTCCTAACTGTAGCCAAGAGGGGTTCCTGTGGTTCTGCCAGTGTGGCCATCTGCTCTCGGATAGGGTCGTTAGTTCTGTGCTCTTTCCAGTAGGCAGTCTTCTGTATGCCTTTGTTTCAAAAGCTTGGAGCCTTCTCTTCAACTCTACCGTCACGGTCCAGCTCTCATACCCGTACCGGAAAATTGAGGGGACGAGGGCTTTGTATAGCTTGAATCGTAGGTCTGTCATAATAAGATTTTACTTGCAGATCTTTGTTCTCCATCGGATTACCGCTAGAGTTACCAGTCAGCAGGTGGAACACACCTTTGTTTCTTGATTTTCTCCCAGGGCACTGATGGTTTGGTGGCCACATATCAAAGGCTGTGACAACTGCCCAGTAATCACAAAATTAAACACGACTTACCTGTAAGTGACAGTATAACCGAGATTATTCAGAATATAGTGGTGGGAAGAATCGCGTGCGGGAACATCGCCAATTTTTAGCGTGACTGACCTCCTCAGAATACAAACTAGTTAAGGGTGGGGTTTAGAAATATTACAGCTGTTAAGGAAGGACATGTGAAAGCTCCTTCCCATCACTATACAGAAAATAATTTCAATTTAACTACAACTTACAGGTAAATCTTGTTTAATTTTCTGATTCTTTTTCGCATAGTGATTGGTTCATCCACATGCTGCAACCAGACATCAACAAGAAGGATGCATATTACTGCCCAGATCAGACCAAGTGAGCACTGTGAGACTGAGTACAGGGCTTTCCAGACTAAGACATCACATGTTCACAAAATTCCACATTGGCAAGTCTTTAACTTGTCCATGCTGTACAGCCACAATGACAGCGGAACACTTCCTGCAGGACTGTCCAACACATGAAAAACTAAGAGCAGAGACCTGGCCTGTCGACACATCGATGAGAGAAAGGCTTTATGGATAACTGGATGGCCTCTGCCATGCAGCAGCCTTCGTTAGTTCCTCTGGGGTTCCTGTCTGAGTAAACGAAGAAGAAGAAGAAGAAGTTCATCCACATGTACATGAGAATCTAGAGGAGGTCAATGCAGCAACCACGCCGACTGCAGAATGAGTTTCAACATTTTAATTCATAACTTAGCAAACTAAACATTCGCACATTTACTTCTCTTTAAATATAGCCACAGGCTTTTAAATGATTGCATTACGTTTTGTTTACAAACTGACCCATAATGGACTGGCTGAAGCTTTTGTTTGACTCAACATGCTTGCAGTTAAATATGCTGACAGTACTCTCTCTTGACCAGAAGTGAGTCAATAAGGACATCCCTATTAAATGCTATCATTGTACTGGCTGCTCTAGTACTATGTGCTGAAAACTTTGAAACGTTCATTCTAGATAGCGCCACCACTTTCTTTCTCCGTCTGGAGAAAGTCACTGTCTAGATGTCCATATGGTATTATGTAGGAAGTGAACGGTTCTTTCCCTTGTCATAGTCTCTGTGTTCTCTTCAAATATTCCTGTATATTTACAACACGCAGTTTTTGATTTAGATAACACATCACTTCTAATGGCTTTACATGCTTTCCTAGTTTTGACTATTTGAGAACTGAATCATTAATTATGGTACACCTTCCATCACTACTTTTCATATCATCAAAAGTCAAAGCATAGAGGGTTTAGCCTCTAAAGCTAAAATCATTACCAATCTCAATGTGAGGTATCCGAGGTCTAATTTCTCATCAGAATCTCAGCTTACTAATAACTGAACAACTACATCAACATCCCAAACTTCCTGATACTTCGGAGGTGATGGCCTATTTTCAAATGTCCCCTCGACTACACGACAAACAACTGGATGAGAGCTTAATGAGTCTCTGCCTTGGGTGCTTAGATAACCAGAAACAGCACTTCTGGCTACATTTATTATATTGTGGCTTGCTCCCGATCTGTAAATCCCCGCAAGAAAGTTTGCTACATTTACTTATGAGAAAAGTGTTATTTAAGTCCTTGCCATATACTCCTGCCATTTTCTGATACAACTGCCTTATGCTTTTGTTGTACATGGGCGCCACGAGTCCATCAGAAGGTCCATTGCTTCCTTCGTCATTCTGCTCACTGGTAGACGTGCCGCAGATCTTGCAAAGTAGCAAGTTTAGGCGTCACTGCTGAATCAGGTGATTTATCGCCTCTGGCTGGCTGGGGAGAACTAGAAACCTGGCCTTGCAGATAAGCTGCACGGGTGGGGCCAGCAACAACCACTGATGTGCTGGATACCTACTATACCTGTGTTGACCAGTCTGGAATTACTAGCACACCCATGGCGTTGTCCTGCTGGTCTTTCCGAAGAGCTCGTGTCACCACACTGAGAGGAGGAAACATGTACACACGTTTTTCCAGGAGACACCGAAAGCATCAACAGCAAAAGCACCCAGGTCAGGCTTGTATGAAACACGTTTCTCCATCTGCTTGTTTAATCATGAAGCAAACAAGTCAATAGAAGAGAAAATGCTCGGCTGTTGGAAAGCTCTGAGACAGTTGCTGTCAAACATCCATTCTACATCCATGTAGGTATGCCTGGATTTATTATCAGCAATGATATTTAACTTGCCTGGTATATAAGCTGCACTAAACCAAATGCCACTGTTGATACACCATGACCATAATTCAGAGGTCAACGCATTGCAGGCATCTAAATGGCTTGTGCCCATGTACTAAATGCAAGACACACAAGTCATGTTATCACTCTTCAGTCTGACATGTTTTCCCCTTCATTTCCCCTGAAAGCATTGCAATACTCGGAAAGCAGCTTTCAGTTCCAGGTATTCATGTGAGGCATATCCTCTGTGACAGACCACTGCCCTTCTGATGATACTCCCTCACATTCACAACTCCAGCCAGTAATGCTTGCATCAGTTGTGACTAAGAGATCAAGTCTACCGTTGCTGATGTCATCGTAGGCCTGTTCTGCATTGCTGTTAACAAAGTCATGGTTTTGTTAAAATCCCCACACCTTTTTGTTTTTATAAAGCCTGGACTTTGTCTGCTTCTAGATAGCACTAATGGATAGGTCATTTGACTACTGCAAAGGTTGCAACGATTTTTTTCTATTGCCTGAACAGCATCTCTAACTGGCATAGACTGTATCACAGGCTTGCACGGCTTTCTTTTAGACTTTTCTTTCGCTCAGATGTGAGTCAAGCTGTCATTGTCTTGGAGTCAGTAATAACACTCAAATACTGAATTTGTTTCATTGGTTTGGATGGTTTGAGCTCTGACTTAGCTGGGTGTACTAGAAATCCTAATCTTTTAAGGGCCATGAGTGTATGAATGACATTTCTCATACATTCTTGTTCAGTGACACCATACAGCAAACTGTCATCTGGAAAAGCTGTGGCGACGAGCCCTTTCAACCGTAGCAGAGCAAACACAGGCTTCATCAGCTTGGTGAACCGGCGGGGGGGGGGGGGGGGGGGGGGGGGGGGGGGATGACACAAGGCCATTGGGTGAGGCATTGTATTCATAACGCTAACCTCTCCAAACAAATCTAAGCAGTTTCCGGAATTCTAGGTGTATGGCTACAGAGTAGTAGGCATCTTTGAGATCAGCAGACCTCATGTAGCATCTTTCTCAACCAGCAGTGCCTGGTGTTTCCATTCTTAAATGATGCTATGCAATTTCATTGCTCGGTCTTTTTAAATTTAGGATCATCCTGCATGATCCATCTTTCTATTTCCTAGTAAAAACTGGAGAAATGACTTCACCTGTTTGCTTTTCATATGCTGATATCACACCTTTTGACATATATACTTTTAAATTTCAGTATCAATAACAGAGCTCTTGCATTCACTGAGATGATTTGTTTGAAGGCATGTTAGCCTGCTCAGATTGTTTGGGTGGCAATCAAACTGAATCATTGCACCTGACGCTGTATTCTTAATGTCTAAGTGTGATGTGATTTCTAAACAAGAATTCATAAACTCCTTAATTCTGTCTGCCTGAAACCATGGAAGCTTCATATTAAAGAGGTCAGTTTTGGTAACTGAATAAAAATATTCTCTCATCTTTGAAACTGAAAGTATGCGAGCCGGAAGTTGTCGAATGCCTGGCCCCTCTGTTGTGGAGACATCGCTTCACCATGTGGCCTCTGATCAGCACGTTTGTGTGTCGGCTGCTGGGTTTGGACGCTCTGTTGGGCTAAAAACCTCTTCCGTCCTACCTCAAAATTGAGTTGGTTTTGCTTGTCTGGTGCAAAAGCAGCCCCCTGTCTGTCCATATCTTTTATTCCTTTCAATGTGTTTGGCAAGTCATCACCAAATAACGAAGCTGAGACCGAAATGGATTTGTCACAGATTTTCACGACACTTTTGTTTACAATGTCAGCTCTCCTGCCTATTGGAATTTCCCGGCTTGCGTGACCTAAGGTCAGTTGTTTCATTGCAATGTAGAAGTTCGTCTGCTCGCGTGCGGTGTACATCAGTGGAAAAGAGTGAATTGGCCGCACACGTGACGGCAATAGCAGCTTTTGTGACAGCTGAATGTGGGACAACCGCAACTTCGTTTTTCCAGTATGTGATGGCATGGTATCTGAGCCCAGATTTCCCGATGAACTGTTGGAATTGTCATGTCGGGGCAATTTCCTAGTCTGTGTATGTTTCAAACCATTTCATTTAACACTTCATCCGAGAATTTCCTTGATTTTTTTTTTTTCACAACCCCTGCTACTTTTCATCTAGTTTTTTGCCCACTGACTCTTTTGCCATGTATTCAGTTTTGATCTCATCAAAGTGTTTGATTCGGATTTCTTCCCAGTTTGATCGGGAGTGACTGATTTCAGCGAATTCTTTTCTTATTCATTTATGTCTTCATCTTCATGAATACTCAAATATCACAATCTGTGATGTCTGCGTGCTTTTTTTTTGCACGGGGGCTCTTCGTGTCATCCACTTCTTGGTCGTCATTTCGGTGGTCAGGAGCGCTGGAATCAATCTTACTCTTAACGAAGTCAAACTGTTTCTGCCATATTACATCTAAGGTCATCATCAAGTCATTTATCTCATTTCGAGAAGACTGGGAGCTGCCTTCATGTGGGAGACCATTCTTAGGTCCGCATTAGACATGGCTGGCACTGGAAGGCCTGTAGGTGTATTGTGCCGTGACTGAAAACGACCAGCAGATGCTGAAACTAAAAAGAAAAATCAAAGTAGTCTAATGTTGAATTAAAACTTCTAGAGGTTTTAATTGAACATTAGACTACTTTAACTGAAAGCAGAAAAGACATGGCGGACCTGATGTTCCTTCTTGCCTATGAAATTTACTAACGCACACTGGGTCATTCAGTTCTGGTAAAAGACAATCATTTTGCGTTCTATGTCTGACATGTTGTGGCTCCAGCTGGTGATGTTGCCGTGCTTGGCGCCTCATGTGAATGTGGATGAATCAATCACTGTGTGAGAAATAATTAGGGCGATCCGCTAGGTCTGGGGGAAGGTTGCATTCTCATAAGGCTCTGACAAAAATGTTTCATCCTCTGGGTGAAAAGTTTGCCTCTTCCTCAGAACGGTGATCACATCCGCCACATTGGAATCCCTACTCACCTGGTCCTAGTTGTCAATTTCATCTTGTGCATACCACGCCAGATTAGGACTACACACAATGTAATCAAAGAAACGCTCTACCCCCTTTTTCCTCTTGCAAGTCTTGGGGGCACTCTCTAAGACTTCTTTGTTTCCATTGCTTTCTTTCTGGGAGAGGGGTCTTGTAGTGAGGGTGTGCCCACGAATCCGTACTGTTCCCAAGAAATTGTCTCAAAAGTTACTACGTTTCAGATACTTCGACGATGGAACGGGCTGGCTTTGTCATCCATACCGAAACCGGCTCTTTTCTAAATGTTCTTCATCTTTCCATCTACATCTCTTGCACTCCTTGAGATAGCGCCATAAACAGGAGGTGGTGGAGGCTTCACAGCATCCAACAGACGTGAGCCCAGCAACATCATCTTCTTTGCAAGCTCCGTGCTGTCGTTACGATCCTCCAAACAGACCTCCAGTCATTTCTGGGACAGGTTTGAGGAGGACATCAAGAAAACCACCCTTCTGCACGATCTGCTGGACGGTTCACAGATGTTCCTTTCTTGGCCAGGAAGCATGGACTCTGCCTTTCTCTACACAACTGTCCGTTATGGTCAGGGCTAAAATGAACATGGACTTTTAACATGTTGAGGGAACATTTCCCAAAGTGTAACTCAAATCAGGAGTTGCTCTCCTTTAAAGACTGATTTGACAACTGAATGTGTAGCGTTTCACAACTGTAGAAGCATCAGCAAATTTCGCTTGATTCTGGCAGACCTTATTTGTGTAAGTAGACGACTTGGTTCCATGGGAAAAATACTTGTTCTCAGCTACCGAGGTTCCAGTATGTCCTGACGAAGATCAAACTGGAAATAACAATGAGACGCTGATGCCTCTTTTATATGCCTCCGGAACATACTTCTGTTTTCCTGGTTTCCAACATCAGTTTGGCTAATACGTGACCTGAAAGCATCCTCGGGATTTTCTTTTTATCACAACGAGATGATGACTATTCAAACTGATAGGGAAGTTCTCTTTATTCTTTTAAAACAAGTGCTGTACAATAAATGATATTTACATCACGTTAAAGACTGCCGTTAGTAAACAACTTGGCCCCTCTCTCATCAGTCTAACACGTTAAGCGCCATAAATAATCATTATCATTATTATGTGCATATATTTGTGTGTATGTGTGTGTGCGTTCGTTCGTTCATGTGTGTGTGTTTTGAATGTGTATGTCTGTGCATGAATTTGCAGGGGGTGTGTGTGTATGTTTTTGGAGCTTTTGCTTACCAGATGATGGAAGTGGTGTTTAGGCTTATTATTGCAGAGCAATAATTGGTTGTGTTATTTTTCAAACAGATCTGTTCAGAAGTAATGATTGGTTGTGTCCTTTTTCAGTGTGATCAGTCCAATGAGATCAGTTCAAGAGTAATGGCTGGTTGAATTCTTTTCGATCTGGATCACTTCCACAGTAATATGGTTGGAGAACTCTCCTCGGATCCGAGAAAACCACCTGATTTTCAATGGCAGGGAAAGTGAAAATCCGAGAGGAAAAAAGAAATAAAAAGTCTCTTTAAGACACACACACACACGGAATGCTATAGTATTGTACTTCCAAGTCCAAGTCAAATGCTTCAAGTCTTGTACTGTATCCAATTTTTCCAGTCCAGGTTTCCATGATTCTACATTCAGCACTTTGCTGCCCGCACTTGTTACGGTGTATCATGATGCTTCTGCTTGCATTAATAAGAGCATTTCGTCTGTGGGCAAATATATAGGTGAATGTAATGCATTTAGCCTGGATCATGCGGAGGCTTCTTCTTTTGAAGGGAAAATACAATATCTTGCGTGTCACAAATCTTTAATCATGGCAAGACGTTTGAGGAAAGCACAATTGTCAATTGGAGATTTGACTGAAAAGACTAAAAAACAAAAAGTTAGCAATTTTGATCAGCGGATTTTGACTTGTTATCGGAAAATGAAATAGCCAAGAAAGTCCCGTTGTTAATCTTTTGCTTTGTTGAAAAGAGTTGAACTACTCCAATCATGGTTTTGATAGCGCTCTTGGAACACTTGCACAACAAGAAGTTTGTTGATGGTTCAAGAGCACTGGACTGCAATTAGAACAATCTGCATTTCTTGATCGGATTAATGTTTTACCGCCTCTCCCCTCTTTTTTTCCCCAATAATAAACAAACGTGCATGGAATTTTTATTTTGACAGTGTGATAGCCCAGATAAGTAGTATGTCATATGTGATAGCCCAGATAAGTAGTATGTCATATGTAGCCCCCGTGGTGGGCTTGGTTAAAAACAGCAAAAAATGAGATGCACAAAATGATAGTGATTGTGTCCACGGTAAAGGATATTGTTCTTTCATTACCAGGTCATATGCATGACTGCTGTGAAAAACGCCCATTATTTTTTTTCTTTTTTCTTTTTAGAAATGTATTAAATTCAAGAGTGCATGTCTCTGTATGTGTGTGTGTGTGTGCGTTTGTAGTAACTGCTTACTTTCACTTTTCTTTGTGGCCCTGAAGCATTTACTTTCATGACGTGCAAGTTTTAATGGTTGCAAGGCTACACACTAGAGACAAGTCTGGATACCAAAGTTAAAAAAGTAAATGGACACAAGATATTTTTCAAGCAAGGAAAACAAGATTCTTTATTTTGAAGAGCTAAGCAATCATGACAAACAGATCAGTTTAAAACAAAGCATCTTGAGAATACATATAAAAGTGTTAGAATCATAAAAAAAAATCTAACTGGGTATAAAATTATCTGAACAGACTCAAGTCACGTATGTCACATTGTTTACAACCACTCCATCCTTGAAGGCAGCATCAGATACAAGAATGTTAAAAACAGCTATGCACATCATAAAAGATTATGACTAACAATTAACATTCAAAAGACCAATCTAATCGTAATGTTAAAAACAGCTATGTACATCATAAAAGATTGTGACTAACATTCAAAAGACCAATCTAATCGTCAGCCACTTTTCACGTCAGATCAAACGAAAAAATAAAGACAAAAAAACGTAAATCAGGAACAGCATAACAGAACCATGTCAATCAAATGATGTTGCTTACAGCCCAGTTGACAACAACGGGTCAAATCTGGGCTGTCTCATCGTCAAAGCCAATTCCGTGCATAGTTGTTTTAAAAAACAGACTGATAAACCAGATATTTCAGAAACTCGCAAACTTTGCATAAAAAAAAAACATTGCTGTCCCCTGTCCGAGTCTACTTTCTCCATGAAATCTTAGGTCTGGTGCGAAATATCTAACTCTTTCAGGAATTAAAAAATCACATCCAGTGGAACATCCCTGAACAGGATTTTTATTAAATCTGCTGTGAAGTGTTTATGTCTGTCATCATGAAAGTCCAACACTCTAAAGGAACATGTTTCATGAGTGGTACATCACATGGAACGCATCACAGACCTTCCTCACCATTTAAAAGATATGAGTGAGAGTAAAAAGTGTGGCCTATGCGCAATCAGCACTAAAAAGTTTCTTTGTTACAACCACCTGTGGCAGAGGGTAAAAACTCATTAAAAATTCAAACAGATTCGGAAAAACTTATTATCTGTTTGCATCTTCCAGTCCTCTTGTCAGACGTCTTTGGCATCAATTTGAACCTTGGGTATTAGGCACATGCTCCATTCCTTATTTTTGGCAGTCTTAGCAAGTTGATCTGAGTGAGTAAGAAAAATATTTTCCTGATGTGACCTAATGCCGTACTGCAGACTTCTAGACTGGCACATTTTCTTTTTCTTTTTTAAATGTAGAAGCCACATAATCACACCAACACAATATTTCTTTCCTTTTATTTGAGAGGAAAGTGAGTATAAGCCAAACTGAAGGGGAGGAAGGGAGGCTGAGCAATCATCTGCAACAAAATCCACTCCTGTTATCAGTGTCTTTAATCTATATGAACGCCAACAGTGACTAAATGTGCTTTAGGTATCTAAAGGGAAATGGAAGCTTTTGTTAATGGTATTCATATACTTTGTTCCTTCCTCGTGACTTTTCATTATAACTTCACCCATGTTTGAAATCTTGAAAGGCTTCTTACCTGCCATAAAGTATGCCATTGAAGAGTCCTGTGAAATCAGCCAACTTTGCCCAGTCTTTCTTTTCCCCTCGTAAAGATGTATTACATATACACTTTGTGGCAATTTGAGCAATGACCTGTAAAATCAGCACCGCCTTTCAGGGAAGGACTGTAAGCATTACATTTTTGATTCATTGACAGCTATTTCAAGACTCAAACAACCAGCATCAATTGAACAGTACTTAATCCAAAGCCTTGTTTCTGTTCCAGCAATACCTTTAAAGAGTTGCATGTCGGCTTAATTTTTGCAAGCTGACAGTGATTGTAACATGCATGCACACCATCGAACAAGTATTTTTGCTTCTTAAAGGTTTTCCTTTAAATTCCATGACTTTTCTCTGATTTTCACTGTATTGACATCACTTTCTAGTCAATGTCAAATTGTCATGAAGGAACCAGTCAGAGGAGACACTGCACCACTGCCATATAAGCTCCTTGAAGTTCAGTGATACAGGTGTAAAGCCACATGAATTCATAGAGTTGCGGAAAATGTTTCACTACGATGCACTCTTCTTTGCATTTGACTTCAACATGGTAAAACAATCTGTCAGAATTAAAAGCTTTGATGAAAAGATCAATAAACTGTTTAACCCCTATTTATCAAGTAACCATATGCCAATGGATAATTCAAACATGATGTAAATTTAACATGTTATGGAAAAAAAAAACTCTATTTCTGTAGATATGTACTCTTTCAATGTGATGATCCAGAGGTAAGACAGTTTGGGTAAAGCAGCCCCAATCTTCCAACAGAACACCCAAAACATGCTAGGCTGGGAAGAGTACACAGCCAGTTGCAATGTCAGAGCTGGAAGGGTTGATCTCTGCTAAGTAACTTACATAAGCAGGATTTTAATGTAAGCCAAGTTACATTTTGAAATCAACTATTTCATACACTCCATAAAGTCTAAGGAAATTGGAATAGATTTTTGTTCGGTCCACTCACAATGTAGTCTAGTTTCAAATAAAATGGCAGACAAGTTAGTGAGAGAAAATGCACAAAGCCTAAGAAAGCACCTTAAATTTGATAAGCTTGAAATTATTTTGTCACTGGAAAAGTAAATAGACCATGAAAACCTCCCAGACAAATCTGAAATTGATGAGATAAGCTGCAAATATGATTAACAAACTTTGATTACATGCATGGAAAACTACATATTCTCAAAACATAGCAGATGCGTAGCAGATGTTTGCACCTATCCAATATCTGATACTTTTCTAATGTCTGATTTAAAATGCATTAAATAAGGAATCAAACACATAAACATAAAATGGAATCCATTAGAATTACACACAAACCAGAGATAGTCCATGCAGCACTCAAGATTTCCAGTTCTGATCATAGAAGATACCTGTAACTACAACCAGATGTATTTGTTAGCTTCTCTGACTTTCTGGAAATGGAAAAGTGGGGATCGGAGCAGGGGAGGGGGAGGAGGGGGCAAGAGGTGGGAAGGGGGAGAATACACATTACTTGATCACTTCTTTTCACCCCAAATATTTCCCAGCAACACGTTCTTATACAGACAAATTCACATTACTCCATCTTTTTAATTTTCCTTGTTTTTATGACTAATGATAAAATCTGATGAAATCTGATTAAAATTTGATGAAATATGAAAAGATCACACATGAAAGAAACTCATCACATGTACAGATGTAGTCGGGAAACTAATAGCAAAGTCATGATGGAAACATGACACAGAATTTGAGACTTTTTTCTCAGATGAGAATGATAGAGATAATGCTATTTCGTTCCCTTTGCTCTGATACAAAACGAAGGGATTTCACTCTACAATTCCTTTCATAATAATACACCCTACTGATTCAGACACCTACAGCATCTGTCAGGAAAATTACACACCACTCTCAGAGACCCATCCACCAGATGGGTCAGAACTGACAGAGGCAAGGAAAAAAATACACCTTGGCCAGAGTATGTTTGTTTTTCTGAACACACATTATGAGCATGAAGGGAATAAAGACCTTAACAGGCCTGTAGTAATGGGGAAATCAAAATCTTACATAATTCTCAACCCTTCACTAGATGGTGACTGCTGGAATTCAAACCTTAAACCTCACAGAGCCTCAGGTTCAAAGAAAGGGATCACAGTTCCTGCACTTTAAGCATTTGGTAACCATACCAGTATACATAAACAAATACCGTTTACTATCATATATGCTTCTGTAACTTAAGCATGGATATGTACATGTAGAAACAAACATATTCACACAAGCAAGCATAGGTGGATTCTAACACATTCAGAAACACACACACTATTCACATCAAGTCAACTTACGGAACCACAGGGTTGTCTGAAGTCTAAATATTCTACAACATTCCGATTACGTATCATGTTGTGGATGTAACACATTCTGTTATAGATCTGTTAAGTGCAGACTTTATATATCACAAACCAAAGCGTAAGGATGTCTTAGATCTTAATATTCTGCAACATTCTGGTTAGACAACCCAGATCTTCTCATATCACTCCCTTACTTATTTCTCTTCACTGGCTGCCAGTCGAAAAAAGAATAGACTACAAACTGTCCTTACTCTGCCTTAAATCTTTGAATGGCTTAGCTCCTTCCTACCTTTCTGATCTCCTTCATCTCTGTGTTCCTTCTAGGCAGTTGCGTTCTTCTACTGACAACACTCTGCTCAAAATCCCTTGATTTCAAACTAAAACCTATGGGGATCATTCTTTTTCTTTTCAGGGTCTGGTTTCTTGGAACAAACTCGCAATATCTTTGCATAGTTCAAACTCTCTCGTCTTCCTTCAAGGCATCTCTAAAAACAACCCTCTTCACCTATCAATAGCAGTTCTTTCTTCCCTTTCCCTTGCCCATCAAATTGATTCTGTGTGTGTGTGTGTGTGTGTGTGTGTGTGTGTGTGTGTGTGTGTGTGTGTGTGTGTGTGTGCACGCGTGCTGTTGTGTCTGTTGTTGTGAGACAGTGTGTGTGGGATTACGTGGTGTGTGTGTGTGTGTGTGTGTGTGTGTGTGTGTGTGTGTGTGTGTGTGTGTGTGTGTGTGGGTGGGTGTGCATCAATATGCACCCTTGTTTGTAGGTGTATGGTACTTATTGCAATTTCATCTTCTTATTCGTTTCATTTATATTTTCTTTAACCTTTACTGTATATGTAAGCGCTTAGGGCTTATGATGTAAGATTAAGCGCCATAGATAATCATTACTATAATTATTAAGTATTGCATTATGGATGTAGCAAACTCTACAACAGATCTACAACACCAGGCAGTATATTGAATCAAGAGTGAGTTCAAAGGGAAAAGGTGACAGGCCTCACGGGGACAGCACAGGTTCCCTGGCGGGGCCAAGAGGCAGCACTCCGTATGGGAGTCTAAGGATGAAGCCCTCAGACAGATGAAGTTTTATAACAATTTCATTCACTTTATCCATCCCTCCTACAATATCACATCTAAAAGTTTGGGGGGTTGTTTTTGTTTTTCTTTTTTTTTTTTTTAAAGAAAACATTCTTTTATTTTTTTTTGCAGAGAACTTAATTATTCATTACATTCAACTTCAAATTAAACATTCTGTCAACATTATCTTGTCCAAACAGTTAAAAAAGAAAAAAAAAAAAAAGAAGTCACTTCTACCACTTTTGAGTTACAGAGATACTGTAAGATTAGCACCCACATACACACGAAAACATGTCACAATGTATAAACACAGACCGCTTGAACTGTCAGTATTTCTTAATCCATCACAGTTTGAGTACAGCAAGCATTGCACTGAATCATGAGGTTTTCAACACACTCAGAATATTTTTCACCATCATGTTAATGCTCTAGCCATTCCCATTGCCATGTTGTCGTGTTTTTTTTTTTAACCCATGCGTCAATACCATTACCACCAACAGTGGTATTTCACTGTACAACATTGCCTTCAGTCATTTTTTTTTCTTCTCACAAATGATAGACAAACCACATGTAAGAAGAAAGCGTTTCCTGCTCTACTTTTGTTGAAAAGTACTGGCCTGAATTCCTGTCACTGTGAGAGAAATTGGTTCTGAGGATAGCATATTTTCTTCTTTATATATTTTTTTCTTTTTTCTTCTTTTTTTTTGCAGACTTCCGCAAATTCATGGGGGAGTGCACTGCCTGCACCATTCAAGGTACAAAACTGCTGTATCAAATCCTGTATCCTGCATAAACCACATACCCAAAATACAACAAGATCAAAACTCTAGCACCTCTGTTCACCATTACTCCAGATGAATGCCTTGCAGCTCAATCTGCTTCAACACAGCTTCTACCACGTGCTCCTTGCTTCCGCTGGAATCAACCTGGATGCACGCTGGTTCTCGCATTCTCAGGTAAGCTTCGCAAAGCCTGTTAAGACACATTTCACATCCACTGACTGAGTTGCGGTGCTGGAATTCAGTTTAATATCTTGTCATAAAAAGGCGACTGTACACATTGGAAAAAAAAAATTTTACCATTTAACTTTTCAAATCTTAAATAAATGTTAGCGAACCGCCCAGAGAACGTGGACAAACGAGTCACAAGACGAAACACAACTAGTTTCGACCTCTTAGGTCTTCATCAGGTGAGACATTAACGAATAAAACAATGAAAATTCACTTAGCTTTGATCGCTTCAGATCACTTCGTAGCTCTCTCACCAAACCAGACACCATCCTACATGGCCCCACAGGCTCTTTCACTATTAAACGCACTTTCTCCTGCCAGAGCCACAACATTGTGTATGCCATCCACTGTCAGCTGTGCGGTAAGATCTATGTAGGTGAGACATCTCGCACACTTGAGACGCGCATCTCTGAACACCTGGCCGACATCCGCCACCATCGGCCCAAACCAGTCGCTCTACACTTCAACCATGCCCAACACAACATCAACCATGTCAAAGTCTTGGCACTTTGGCAATCTAAGAGTGACAGCTTGGAACGCCTTATGCAGGAATCTCATCTCATTGCCAAACTGGGCACCGTCCACCCTCATGGCATCAACGTCCAAAAGTAGTATGTACCATTCCATCTCTGCAGCTCCAGCCTGAAATATCCCCCACCTACGCACACCCATACCACCCTACCTCCCTCTGTTTACCTCAGACATAGGTTGCAGCTATCATCATCTTCCCTTTTCCTACACTCTCTGAGTCTCTCCATTTGCTACATCAATCGACTTACTCCCCCCTCCCCCTGCCCTAGTAGTGATGTGTGTAGGGGTGTTGGTGGATATGGCGGTTGCTGGGGGTGGAGGTGGGGGTAACCAATGAATAAGGCTGATATTACAAATGGAACACACACACACACACACACACACACTCACACTCACACATACACACACACATAATAAATAGAATGCTGGCTCCTTTATCGTTGGTCGTGAAAGGGGGGAGGGGGGGGGGGGGGGAGAGAGAGAGAGAGAGAGATTGTGTATAGGTGTGAATATGTTGCCCCTCCCCCTCCCCCAGTTAGTACGTAAACCCATCCCCTTCTTCCCTCCACCCTCATAGCATCTACACCTTAAAGTAACATGTACCAACCCACCACTTCAATCTCAGCCCATAATATCCTCCCACCACACACACACATACTACCTTATCTCCCACTATTCACCTCACACAACTTATAGCTATCTTATTTATGCATTTATTATCATTATTATTATTATTTTATTATTATTTTTTTAAAATTATTATTATTATTTACTGATTTTTTAATTTATTATTATTTTTAATGTTTCATTTATTTATTTATTTGATTATTATAAAAATGTATTTTCTAAATATATTTCTGTATCATGCTTTCATTACCTTAACCTTCACTATCGTTGTTAGCAGTATCATTCAGTAATACTATTGCTAGTATTGATACTACCACTGGCATTGACATCACGATCGCCTTCGCCTCTGGGACTGTTGCCACGGCAACCCTGCTGTTTAAGAATCCTCTAACCCACTCTCCTTTCTCCCATACCCATACTTATTGACACAGATTGGTAGTAATCTTGTCCCTTTTTTTTTTTTTTTTTTTTCAGTATTTTGACCATTATTAGTATTCCTATCAGTAATATTATTATCTTCATTACGACTTTGACTCGCTCACTATTTCCCTTCCAACAGCCTCGTTCTCATTCAACGCCTTCTTCCTTGCGCTGAACCCTACGAAGTGATCTGAAGCGATCAAAGCTAAGTGAATTTTCATTGTTTTATTCGTTAATGTCTCACCTGATGAAGACCTAAGAGGTCGAAACTAGTTGTGTTTCGTCTTGTGACTCGTTTGTCCACGTTCTCTGGGCGGTTCGCTAACATTTATTTAAGATTTGTTTAGATTTCCGCCTGCAGTCCTCTCGCTTTGCAACTAGATCCATTTAACTTTTATTACTGACAAAAAATGAAGAGAGGATAATACAGTAACAAACAGAAGGTGGGGATGAAGAAGGAAGGGAAAGACAGACAGACAGTCAGACAGACAGGTGGACAGACAAATGACAAGATGACATGAAGTAAGGGAAATAATTTTAAAATGTCTCAATGGACAATGTATAAAATTGATCATACATTTTTAACTGACCAAACAAAAGTGAACATAAACGATAATTATTTAGTTACAATTTTATGAAAGAATGGCCTCACTAAACTCCATTGAAACAATTTTCCTCATTCAATTGCATTCCAACAAAATAAGTGGAAATGAAATATCACTTTATCAAATACACTTGACATCAGAACAATACTACATTCATAATGAGTTTACAACAAAATCTGCATACTAAACTTAAATTTGTGTCTTGATGGAGTCAAAATGCAACAGGTTAAGCAGACAAGAATGTGAACTCCATCAAAACGTTTCATCATGAGTTTTGTGAATTTCTCTCCGTGTATGCATATCAGTATTAACAACAACAACATACATGCATACGAGAATTCAGACTGGTGGTGTGCCTCTTCCATTAGCGCAAACACACGCACACATACACAAACATGCACACACACACACACATACACACACACACACACCATGGTATTTAGCTAGCACATCAGTGAACACATAATGACCAGCTGATGTCAGACCGGTATGACAAGTTACTGTCTGTATATATATTTACTACATCTTAGGTTACAGCCACAAGCGAGAGCCTTTTCAAGTGGAAGCGCACGCATCATCTGTTCTGACTGGGAATGGCCCGTTCAAGTTGTAATAACCAATCAGCACTGACTTAATTATCAGTTCAGCTGTTTATTTAATTTCTTTTCATTGCCAGATGATATTAAAATGGCACTGACTTAACTCATAACGAACAGTACTGCAAATGATTTCAACACTAGCAAAGTTGATTCAGTTCGAACTGGCCTATGCAACCCATAAAGCAGTGAACCTTTTTGCTGACAAAACCAGCCACAGGTAACAAACTAGTTCCCTGTTGATAATCCCACCACCATCAGCCGGTAAGGCTGCTGTGCCTCATTGACAGACCGACAAAATGGGAGTTTGCGACTGCATTCATGCACGTTTGCAAATGCACATACAAATGGGTGTGCACGACATGATTAATGTCTGTTGTCTGTGTTAAGTACTTTAGTTTCTCTCTGTGTGTGTGTTTGTGTGTGTAGGTGTATATGTGTGTAACTGTCTGTGTGTGTGTGTCTGTGCATTTGCATGTGTGTATGTGTGCGCATGTACGTGTATGAGTATGTGTGAAAGTATGCTTTTAGAGGATATTAAGAATGAATACTACACATTTAAGAAATACACTGAGAACGTTTCTTTTAAAGAATCACACTGAAACAAAAAAAGAAATTCACAAAAGGATGAATGTCATGCTTTTGATGGAATCTACTAAAAAAACAAAAACATACTTTTATCTACACATCATTACAGACTTCACCTCTTTCGAAAGAGCTCATCCTTGTTCAGACTGCGTTCCTCAAACGTGATGTTGTCGTCCTGCCGATTTCCCAGACGCTCTCTTCGCACCTGCTCACTGACAGTCAGGAAAATGACAGCACTTGGCTTCAGCAAATCTGCAGGCCAGCAGTAGTCTCCATGGCCAGGAGGTGGCAGATCGTCAAGGCTGGTCTCATTGGCAATGCCATAGGCTGCTGTGCTATGCCAGTATCTGTGGCACAAGATAATAATGTTTTCTAAGAACTGTATGATGAAACAGAAGAACATGGATCTTAGACCTTGATCCTCATAAACGTCTGAGCTGTGAAATTATCCTATTTTAGAAAAAAAATTGGAAAACATGTTAGGATGAATGTCAGAGGAAGGGATGAAGCCAAAAGGGAGGGAATGGGGTGTGGAAGTGAGTGTGCGCATATGTGTGTGTGTGCCTTTTTTTTATGTGCATGTTGGCATGTCTGTGACAAACATTAATCTTGGCAGTTTCATGAGCATGTATAACCAGACTTATCCGAATGATAAATGCTGATAAGACATTTTTTAAGCATTCCTCTGCTTGAGTGGTAAAGGCCATAGCTCTGCAACGAACATGTCATATTTTCAATGTTACAAAATCAACATTTTCTGATTAATCTATATTGCGATCAGTAACAACTATTGCATTTATGCATCAATAAGAGATAACATCATATTTTGTACAGATTTTTTTTACAAACATTACGTAAAATTGAAATTAATATCAGGTCCTTTAATGTGATCTCTACCTATCAGTTGGGGCAAAATAGAAAATTAAACATAGAGCTTTATATTGCTTAGAAAGACCATAAGAGTTTAGCTGAATCAAACAAGTGAAGCAGCAATAAAGCAGCAAATAAATCAGTGTTACTTCTTCAGCAAACTAGGTCAATACATGGTAAGCTGGAGCTATCTAAACTTCAGGCCTGTTACAGAAGAATAGCTATTAGGTAACAAGAAAATAGGTCATAAAAAAGCCTACAGAATAATTCAAAAATCCTTCCCATCACCTTCTCTTTCAGGGTTAAATGTTACTCTGGCTTAATCTTGAGTCATTGCCAAAATGATAGAAAGTACCCATGAATTATAGAAAAACATGACATGGGTGCATCAAATAAAATAAGAAATAATGTGTTTATGTCAAAATACATCACTTGTGATTATAGTAAAGATGCACATCTGGAAAAAGTTCAGGCTAAGATAACGCTGTGTGTGAGTCCAGGAAATGAAGAACCAAGAGCAAAGCATCAGCTGAAAACAGATCCCTGTCATAGCGCATGCCTTTTCACACTGGAACACCAACTGACAGTCTCTTGCAAACAGCCTTCCCCTCCCCTCTTTCTCTCCCACTCATCAGCCCTCCATCCCAACCATCACCATGGATTCTGACACTGTCCACTGCATGGTCTCTCACTCTTTCACAAAGGCTGTATTTTATAACATTAAATGCATTGTTACCATGCAAAAAAAAAAAAATCTGCTTGCCCCCTGCCTTCCTCATTAATTCATCTCCCTCCCTCCAGCCCTTCATCCCTTCGGGGTATATGTCTGTCATGTGTGAGTTAAACTAGGCACACTGCCTCTAAAATGTTTACTTTTTAATGAAAATGATGCCTGGAAGTTCTATTATATTAATTAGATTTAAGGCAACTCGACAGTGTTGTATTCTTTGGTCTCTATTCATAATGCATTCTGGCATCAACCAGGCCCCTGAACATTACAAATATCAGCAGCTTTGGTCAAGATTACAATTTAAACAAGCATCACTCTCAGAAAGCCAACAGTATTGTCCCAACTTTAGTCTTCCAACTTGACACCTCAGCACGCTGAAAAACTCTCAATAAGGGATGGGTCTTGGTAAAAAAGAAAATCCTGGAATGGTAGACAAGTTCTGAAGACTATACCACTGATCTCCAAGCCACTGCTGGCACTGACTACCATATAGGGGCGGATGGTGTACTTACATCTTTATGTTGGAGCAAGCTGCTGATCCCACTTATCACAAGTGATAGAAAGATAAATTATAAGAGCAGCTGACGTACAGCAAAACAACAAAAGAATCATCAGCTGACTATCACTTCACCTGTCCATGACGACAGCCCGTGTTTGACATTCTACAGCAATCTGCTGGGCTACAATGTAGTTCCCAAGACTGTAGTACGCTCGGCGCACAATCTCCGGCAGTTTGTCAAAGAAGCGTCGCAGAGGGAGGAGGCAGGCAGGAGGTGTGCTGTAGCGTGCTGCGTTCAGCTTCTCTTCCAGAAACTGCGTCAGTGTGGTTTTTCCTACAACAAGGAACCAATGTTTGGAAGCTGTTCATACTACAGTTACTCTAGGCTCTGAACATGTAATGCACAATGAGTGTAGCAGAAGCAGGGAAAAGCTTCAGGGACAGCTGGACAACACAAGGCTTCAGAAAAGCCCCATGCATAATTATTACCACCATTACTGTGGTGTAACAATCATAAATGGAGTGTCAACTTAGTCTCTGATCATTGACAAGCTCAATTAATCAATCCAAAGTTAGAAAAAGTTCCTCTGCAGAGTCAGATAAGTTGCTAGCTGCATTAATCAATCTGGAAGTTAGACATTTTCCTCTTCAGAGTCAAATAAAAGTGATATCTCTCCTTTCTAATTATCAACATGATTTCAAACTCTTTCTAGAACAGCTCAAATCAAGGAATAAAAAAGAAATGAAAAGAGTATGACAAGGAACTTTAGGAGAAGCAACGGATAAAAATGGTAAAAACAGTAATAATTTAAAGGAAAATGAAATAATTTGTACCTGTGGCATCCATGCCTTCCACAACAATCAAGGGTTCTTTCATCATGGCCTGTAACTGTGCCACCGTTTTACGTTCTCCCAGTTTCTGTGCTGCAATCTCAAACAGCTCCTGGACCTCAGTGCTGTCCTTATACTGAAATAAACAGTTTACACAGGTATGAGGAATTGCTAAAACATGCGCATAAATGCCTATGTACACCTGTTAGAATGTGCGTGTGTGAGGGAGAGTTTGTGTGTGTGTGCCTGTGTGTGTGCATACATGTGAGTGTGCATATTGTGTTGATGGTCTGCAGTTTTCATAATTTTCACAAAGAACAATATCAAATGAGAAAAAAAAGGAAATGTGCTGGTGTGAAGGAGTTAAAAATTCATGTGTACATGTGCACATCTTATGTGCATATTCTGGCCTCATGCTGTTTATGAGTAGCAGTGAACATTAACTTAATCACTAACTGTAATTCTGAGTTTTAAAGCAAGCAAATAAACAAAAATAAATGCCCTCAGACAGAGAAGCAAACCATGATAAACACATATATTCTTAGATGTGATCATCTGGTAACTTTTAAAATATCATATGCCTATGCTGGTTAACTCACAATGAAGAGTGTGTGTGTGTGTGTGTGTGTGTGTGTGTGTGTGTGTGTGTGTGTGTGTGTGTGTGGTGCGTGAAAACAACTTATTAGAAAACAAAAATAAGACAGTGACTGAGTGACTCAGAGATGTATCTGGCAAGAATATAAGACAGTGACTAAGTGATCAAGCAAAAAAAAATGTAAGAACAGAAACAGGGAAACAAGAAAGAGAAAACTTCACACACACACACACACACACACACACACACACACACACACACACACACACACATGCACATACAGAGAGAGAGAGAGACAGACAGACAGACAGGAAGAGAGAGAGAGAAAGAGAGAGAGGGGAAGGGGGGAGAAGGAGGGAGGGAGGAAGAAAGAAGAGAGAGAACAGGAAATAATACAACATAAAACAAACAAAATAAAAAAAGGGACTGAATTCCAGACACCAATACTGAATCACATACCACTCTGACCCTCCAGCATGAAACCATTTTCATCTGGATTTTTTTTTAGAGATTTTAGGGCATATAAAATTTGAATATTCGCATGTGTTCCCAATTACTATGAACACTGAATGAGCTATGGCAAAAAATAAGAAAGTTATGGCCAGCTGGTGGCGGTTACTGTGCTGATGGCCAATTTGAGAAAGCAGCTAAAGTTTTGCATTCCCCTCCTGCACATTTCCCCCAGCCTATAGTATTTAACTTTGATATTCACTATTGTAACAAATGATTGAAAGCAAATGACTACTGCCACATAAAAATTTTGGGTATTTGGAACAAATTTTGTTTTAAATAATTACAACAAAAATTGACAGTTAATAGCTGGTCAGTGTCACTCAGCACTGGCTGGCAGTCAGAGCAGAACCTGAATTATCACATGCACATCATACTGGATAAGTTCAACTATAACAGATCTAGTTACAAAGTGAGACAACAGCAGGCGGACAAAGTGTCACCACTATTCTACTGCGACCAATGCTATAAAGATCAGACAATACATGGATGAGGCACACATACTAGTAGAATGGTGGTGTTTTCTGTCACAGCAATAAAAAAAAAGTTACTTTTCGTCCACTTTCCAAGTCTTTTTTTTTTTCCTAATTGTCATTGATTTGTGGAAGAGTTATCTTCCTTACACTGCAATCCAGGAACGCAAACATTCTAAAGAAAACATTAGACAGAGACTGAATGCATTACTATTTCCAGACCACTTTCTGTATTACTAGTGTTGTGGATCGCGTGTGGCGCTCTTTCAGTCTAATGATGTGTGCTCGTGCATGCGTATGAATATATGTGCATGCATGCGCATTTGTTTATTTTGAGCTCTCCCGTGTGAAAAGATTAAAAAAGATTTAGCAATGGTAAACAGTTTTCTATGGTGGTTTGTTTTTATTTTGGTCGAAGACAAAGTATTCTGTCTTCAGTTATGTTCAGTGTGTTTTGAACAACTAGCATTTACATTAGCAACTACATGCACCAGGAGCATATGAATTCTATTTTTCTAAATATTCTACCAAAAACATGATGACTAAAATCTATGATAAAATATCATCATATATTATAACGTAATGTCAGCACTAACACTGGTCAAATGTAATGACATCTGCATTACATCACAAATGCATTCCAATGAAAATCACAAATGTAACCTGACAAATTCATGAAAACGGTTTACAAACCATATTGAGCACTTTCATTGCTCTTTCATAGTCGTGGAACACTGGACTGAAATGATTTTCTTGGAAAATTGGTGATATTTGTTGAATTTCTACATCTTCCACCAATGTGTCTGGCATTGTTCTTCCGTAATTCTTGCTTCGACAATCTGTCAGTCTCCATACTGTCGATGGTGCTGTCCCGTTCGTGTCTTTCTTATACATCCAAGCCGAGTATTCGTGTTTCTGTGCTTGCGAAAGTATTGAGTTGTCTGCCGTCGATGCATCGTCTGCTCCGAGCGCATACAGCTGTCTCCCCACCACGGTTTTCGAAAATACCTTTGTGCCAAGCACAAACTCAAACCTCGATGACAACTCTTTCTGCTCAACCAGACGCCTGAAAAGGCTCTGAACAGACAGACATGATCGAACATAAAAACGATCAGCATCTTCCAATACACCACCTGGCTCTACACTCGGAGATGGATCAATAACACACAGTGTGGCAAAACGAGCAGTGGCCGGACGGCTGTTCTCCGCTGCCGTTTCCAGACGATCGGCAGCTTTACTGTATCTTGGCTTCAGATAGACAGGTTTGTCTGGAAGGCTTATGTAAAAGGTCATATCGCCTGCCATTGCTTTTAAATCTCGTACAGATTTCTTTGAGTTCCAAACAGTTTTCTTGATAACTTTCTTGATTTTCGCGGCAAGAACAAACGGTCTACGCATGAGGAGCTCATTGAGAGTTACCTTCCTTGAGGAGTGGTCTTTGTTTAGGTCCCTGTCCACGGTTACAAATTAGGCCCCACAAGCTATATAATCATTACATTCAAAAAGTGCACCTGCCATTTGTCGTCAGATCAGCCGTCACCAAAACGTATTCACCACACAGTCAAGCCCTTGACTCATATTGTGTCTGACTCTGAGGCAGATCCATAACGTAGCCTAGAGTGTGTGTGATTGTGGTGTGTGTGTGTGTGTGTGTGTGTGTGTGTGTGTGAAGGAAAAGGAGACGTTGTGTGCGTTGTTGAGAGACACTGTGTGTGTGTGTGTGTGTGTGTGGGATTGTGGTGTGTGTGTGTGTGTGTGTGTGTGTGTGTGCGTGTGCGTGTGCGTGTGTGAGTGTGTGAAGGAAAAGAAGTTGTGTGCGTTGTTGAGAGACAGTGTGTGTGTGTGTGTGGTGTGTGTGGTGTGTGTGTGTGTGTGTGTGTGTGTGTGTGTGTGTGTGTGTGTGTGTGTGTGTGTGTGTGATTGGTGTGTGTGATTGGTGTGTGTGTGTGTGTGTGTGGTGTGTGTGTGTGGTGGTGTGTGTACGTATGCTGTGTGTGTGTGTGTGTGTGTGTGTGTGTGTGTGTGTGTGTGTGGTGTGTGTGTGATGCCGAAGGCCTTTAGGGACAAAGTAACCTGGATCTGGATCTGGATTAGTACGTCGCTAAAACATCCATTTACTGGCATAGGCGCGACGGTGGGGTGCGCAGCGCGATGATATTATCGGCTTCTGGCTTTTGCCAGAGCCGACTTCAAACTGTCGACTGACTTTTGGTGGACCGAAGTATGTATTTCTGGTGGCAGTCCGGTAATTTGCAGTCGTCTTGGGCTTGGTTCCGAATGGGGGCTGTCATTATTGCTCTCTTGGTTCTGGTTCCATGTGAACTGGGGTTCACGTTGCATCACTGGTCAGCCAGCTGTGGGTGTCAGTTTTCTTCACCTCCCAGCCTCCCAACCCTCCCCAAGGCCTGTTTTCAGGGCCATTAGGCGGCCCTCTTTATCATACTCAGGTGACGATGGTCTGGATCTGGATCTGGATCGATACGTCGCTGACATCCATTTACTGGCATAGGCGCGACGGTGGGGGTGCGCAGCGTGATGATATTATCGGCTTCTGGCTTTTGCCAGAGCCGACTTGAAGCTGTCGACTGACTTTTGGTGGACGATGTTATCGTCGAGGTGGTTCCACTCAGTTATTGTCTTTGGGAAGTATGAGTTACGGTACTGATCGGTGTGTGTTTCAGGAATGCAGTAGCACCTATCATTTGCTGCATTATGGAACCAGAACCAAGAGAGCAATTATCCTGTGCTGCATTAGGCCGCTTCAAAGAGGGAGCAAGATGAAAGTTTCTGGAGTGCTGCACGAGTCTCTGAAAAGACTGGCAGAAAAGTCACTGAATGTGGCTGAGAGGACAATATTGTCCAGATCAACCGTGAGAAGGGTGCCCACTGTGCTCCCCTTGCAAAGTATGGTTTCCAAAGCCATGGATTATCGCAGTCAGGCAGTGCCTTATTGCCGAATGCCCCATGTATCTGGGAGCTGTTACTCTGGCAACACAAACCAGACCTGCCATCACCCTAACGGCTAGAAGGTTGACCATGATATCTTACATCAGTGTCCCTCGAGAGAGATCTGCCATCTCACCCTTGGCGCTTCCTGCTATGCCACTTCAGAGGGAAGGAGCAGGCAGATCCTCTATGGAATATACTCAGGTTCAGCAATAACTAGGCAGATCCTCAAACGTGATGCGTGATGGGTGAGGGTTACATCCTATTGGCTGGAGGCCCTTAACGACAGGATGTAATCGCAAACTGGTCTGCGTACTTTGTGGCAATTGTCACTGGGAAAAGTGGGTGAGTTCATGTGGGAGCCGTGGTCTGTTGCTCCCTGAGCTCTGGTTCCCTGTGAACTTTAGCTCACATTCGGGTGCTTGTCGGCCGACGATGGGCGTCGGTGTACTTCGCCTCTTTCCCGCACCTGTCTCCAGGGCCACCAGGCAGCCTTATTTGTGCTCAGGTGGCGATGGTCCTGTGCCACATGAGGCCGCCTCAAAGAGGAAGCAGGACGAAAGTCGCTGGAGTGCTGCACGCGTCCCTTGTATTCTGCAGTCCACGCAGATTACAGCCTAAAGGGCAGTTTTTTCAGCCCAACTCCGTGAGGGATGCCCTCATACCCGGCTGGAAAGCATGGTATCCCTGGCTACAGTAATCATAATCAGGCAGCGTTCCATCGCCAATCGCCCCACATCTCTAGGAATCGTCCCCCGGCAACATAGGCTAGACCCACCATCGCCCAGACGACTGGAAGGTTCGCTACGCTGCTTAACACTGACATTTCACATCAGTGTCCCTCAAAAGAGAGCTGCCTCTTCTTCCTCGGTGTTTGCTGCTATGCCACCTTGTTGCGAACTGCAACCGCAACTGACGGATCCTCAAACAAAATAAGTCAGATCATGACAGAAAACTTGCATTGTCAGCCTGAATCTTCAAACAGTGTCTGCTTTTCTTTTTATGCAATCAAGCCCCACATGACCCTTCATTTATCTGTCGTCTGCCAGACTTTTCACTCCCAAATCCTTGTGTCCTACCAATGGCGTAGAGACACAAGGAATCCACAACTCATGCATAATTCTGCTATATTTGCTAACATATGACATTGAAGTAAGTTTGTTTTGTTTTGTTTCTTACCCCAAGTTCTAGGATGAATTCTTCTTTTTACTTTCAATTTTTTTTTCTCACACAATCAAGATCTTCGTCTATACGAACTGTATTCATACTACTTGACGTTTGTTGTAACCCAGAACTCTGACCTGGATATCAGTGATGGAGCAATGATTTCTTGGACGATGCAGAAGACGTTAGTTAATGAACATAACATTAAAATTACTACTCGACCTTTGTTGTAACCCCGAACTCTGACATGTGTATCAGTAATACAACATAACATAACACGGAATAACATGAAACGGTACATAGGCTGAAGAGCCTTTTTGCCTGCTCTATTTGGCTATCGGCATAAAACCTGTTCCATAAGTTAGGGTGCATTGCAGCGTAGATTGGCTAACTTCACTCACCATATAATATCAAAATTTGTTCTTCCCAATGCATATCCAGTTCATTCTGGAAACGACTGCGTGTTCCTGCAGTTACAGTTATGCAAAATAAAGATATCAGAAATCCTGTTAGTAAAAACGGGTGTGCATATTTTACATTACACCCTGTTAGTTGAACCTCCAGAAGAAGCCGAGGTGGAGAGGATATGGGGGAAGAGATCTGCTCAGTCATTAAACTATTTAACCTAAGAAATTGGATCCCACCGTAGCCCCGGCCCCCCTCCGCTTTCTGTACTTTGATCAGATTAACATCAGCCATATTTTTCAACAACTTATTGCAAAAAGCTCATCGTACTTCTCTTCACTTATGCCCATCGCTCCCTGTGGAGCATAGGCCATCGACGACCCTTCGCCATCACACTCTGTTCTGGGCTGTTCTGGCCATTCCAGTCCAGTTGGTCTCTAGTTGTTTCAGCTCTGCCTCGGTGTCTCGCCTCCAGCTGTTGCAAGGCCGGCCTCTCTTCCTCTTTCCCTGCGGGTTCCAGGTCAGGGCTTGGCGTGTGGTGCTGGACGCTGGCTTCCTGAGGGTGTGTCTGATCCAGCCCCACTTTCTTCGCAGTATCTGCTTGGCCACTGGTTCCTGTCCCGCTCGCTCCCACAGATCTTCGTTTCGGATCTTCTCCTGCCATCGGTGTTGAAGTCTGAATCTTTTGTCGCATCGTCAGTGTTGTCCACCATGTCTCGCATCCGTAGAGCAGAACTGACTTCACATTGGAGTTGAAGATGCGGAGTTTGGTTCTAATGCTGATTCCTCCAGATGCCCAGATGTTCTTGAGCATGACGAAAGCTGCTCTTGCCTTGCCGATTCTAGCTGTGGCGTCTTGGTCCGTGCCTCCCTGTTGGTCAATCATGCTTCCCAGGTAGACGAAAGACTCCACCTGCCTGATGGGCTCTCCACCGACTGTGACTGGTGTGTTGGCAGTGGTGTTGATTTTCATCAGCTCGGTCTTCTTCCTGTTGATCTTGAGCCCTGTCCCGGCTGATGTGGTCTCCAGGCCTGCATCTGGCTGTGGCTGTGTGACAGGAGCGCCAGGTCGTCAGCAAAGTCGAGGTCGTCCAGCTGTGTCCAGAGTGTCCACTGAATACCATTGTTCCTGCCTGTTGTAGTGGTCTTCATGATCCAGTCGATGACCAGGAGGAAGAGGAACGGTGACAGCAGGCACCCCTGCTGAACTCCGGTCTTCACCTCGAAACTTTCGGACAGCTGGCCGGCGTGGGCAGTCCTGCAGTTCATGTCCTGGTAGGTGCACCGGATGAGGGAGATGATCTTCTCGGGGACTCCGTAGTGCCTCAGCAGCTTCCACAGCGTCTCTCTGTCCACACAGTCGAAGGCCTTCTCATAACCTATGAAGTTGATTAGTGGGGGGGGGGGGGGGGGGGGGGGGGGGGGGGGGGGGGGGGGGGGGGGGGGGGGGGGGGGGGGGGGGGGGGGGGGGGGGGGGGGGGGGGGGGGGAGTTCCACTCAAGCGACTGCTCTACCATGATACGCAGGCTGGCGATCTGGTCGGCACAGGATTTATTCCGCCGGAAGCCTGCCCGCTGGTGTCGGAGCTTGGGGTCGACAACCTCCTTCATCCTCTCCAGTAGAACCCTGTTGAGAACCTTGCCTGGCGTTGACAGGAGCATGATCCCTCGGTAGCTGCTGCAGTCCCTGACGTCTCCTTTCTTCGGCAGCTTGATGATGATATGAAAATCTGAGGTAACTAAGAATTACCCTCAAAGTGCGAGCGAACATACTCACTAACACTCTCGCCTACATGCACACGCACACAAATGCACGCATGTAGGCAGACAAACAGACAGATACACACACTCACACACACATTTACATGCTGGCACCTACACACGTGCTAGCGCGTGCATGCACGCACGCACGCATGCATGAGCACGCGTGCACACACACACACATACGCGCGCGTGCGTGCACACACACACACACACACACACACACACACACACACACACACACACACACACACACACACACACGCTGAGCACCAACATACACACATGACACATACATACGGCACACATGCTGGCACGCGCACACGCACGCGCACGCATGCATGCACACAAGCACGCACGCACGCACGCACGCACGCACTCATACACCACACACACACACACACACACACACACACCACACACCACACACGCACGAGCGCGCACACACACACACACACACACACACACACACACACACACACACACCATTTAATATTTGATATAATGAGTCTTTTGCTTTAGAAACAAAGAGGGGGTAACTCTAGCATATGCCGAGTCAGCCCTTCGAGGTTCATGAACCTGTAGACTCGTTGATGGAGAGTGAGGATAGGGATTCCGCCCCAACATGTCCCCTCCTTCCCGGCTTTCATCGCATATCGATTTTGTCACATGATGATTTGCTATTCTCTCTACGGGCTACAACTGGCTATATTAGAATGCTGGTGGGTTAGTGTATGTGTGTGTGTGTGTGTGTGTGTGTGTGTGTGTGTGTGGTGTGTGTGTGTATGCGTGCGTGGGTGCGTACGTACGTGCGTGTGTGTGTGTGTGTGTGTGTGTGTGTGTGTGTGTGTGTGTGTGTGTGTGTGTGTGCGTGCGTGCGTGCGTGCGTGGGTGCGTGTGCGTGTGTGTGTGTGTGTGTGTGTGTGTACATGTGTGTGTGTGTGTGTGTGTGTGTGTGTGTGTGTGTGTGTGTGTGTGTGTCGGGAGGTGGGATGGAGTCAGGGGTGCGGAGAATCAGAATTGTCTTGGTTTAACATTACCGGCCGCCATATCACAGTGGTTAGCGTCGTGGATCCCTGGCTGGGACGATGTAGGTTTGAATCCCATCAGAGCCATTTACTTATGGGATTATTCTGGCCCGACTGGTTCCTACTAACGGCGGAGTTAGTATGGGTTATTCTGACTGGGAAGACTGGGACAACACAGCCGAGTTTCATACACTTAATGCAGGAGCCTCTGACAGTGTTGTTCTTATCACCTGACCAATACTGCAGGTGCATCTGAATCTCTTCGGCCTAGCGAACGCTGTAATTTATTGTGAAATATAGGGCTTAAGTGTAAAATACAGCTCTGTCACGCAGTCCCAGACCGGAATGAAACTCCCGCGTCATCTTCATCATCTTTATCCATATACCAGGCGTAAAGTAGTCCCCAATTCATGCCCTGCTCTCACGAAAACCTCAGTTTTTATTTCTACTTCGTATCTATGCCCACGGTGAGTTCGTGTCGAGATCACCAATATCAGCGGAAGCAGGCCTACTGGCATCCCGTAAGGTGCAGAGACGCTCACGCTGGCTCCGCGACTAAGTCATAGTCATCATAAAGGGGTTATTAGGCAGGGTGGGGGGAGGGGGGGGGGGGGGGAGTGGTTCGAGGACCAAACTGAGGAGCGTCGGGATAGTGTCACATAGCAGATGCAGCAGATGAGAGAAAAAAAAAAAATTGGCTGGGAGCTGAAAGGGAGACGCGATTCTCCAAATAGATCACTCTTCGACCCCCACCGATAATTAAAGATGGCAAACAGTTGACTGGCAGGAATATATTAAATTCCAGGGGGGGGGGGGGGGGGGGGGGGGGGGGGGGGGGGGGGGGGGGGGGGGGGGGGGGGGGGGGGGGGGCGGAAACTACCGTAGAGATCTGCTGTGCGCGGTATTTGATATGGTATATGTATAATTGAGATTTCTTAAACTAAAACACACACTCACAGAAGTGACATTTTTAGTAAAATTTCTCATTCTGTTCACACACACACACACACACACACACACACACACACACACACACACACACACACACACACACACACATACATTTAGTGATGGTAAGCAACTAAAGTCATACGACATCAAGAAAACTCCCAGCTGCTTTGGAATGAGTCACACAGCGAGAAATAGCAGCAGCAGCAGCGGCAGCGGCGGCAACAACACCACACACACACACACACACACACACACACACACACACACACACACACACACACACACACACACACACACACACACATACACAAGCACGCACACAAAGTATTAAAAAATATACATTGCATATGTGGCAAACAAATGACTGTAAACCATCTACTTCTTCACTGCCCAGGAGTTAGGCACTCTGCTCCTCAGATAAAGTTAGCAAATCAATTGTCAGCCAGTGCACCATTATCCACTGAAAATATTTTAAATAATCATGCATTACTTTGCATGTTCTCTGAAATTTTTAATTCCAGTCCACTTGGTATCTATCTCTGATGTATTTTAAACTAGCCTTCTTCCTTGCGCTGAACTCTGAAGTGATCTGAAGCGATCAAAGCTAAGTGAATTTTCGTTGTTTTATTAGTTTGTTTCTCACCTGAGGAAGACCTAAGAGGTCGAAACGCGTTGTGTTTTGTCTTGTGACTTGTTTGTCCACGTTTCTCTGGGCGGTTCGCAAACACTTATTTAAGATTTGTTTAGATTTCCGCCTGCAGTCGTCTCACTTTGCAACTAGATCTAAAATTGTGTGTTGTACGACATTGATATAAAAGAGTTACGATTATATGATATATATATGGTTAGCCCCCCCCCCCCCCCCCCCCCCCCCCCCCCCACCACACACACACACACAACACACACTCCCTTCCTCTATTCCGTCCTCCTTTCCACCCTGATGCCCCCCATCCCTACCCGCAACCCCCCTCCCCCCACCCATCCCCCTGCATTATGCTTCAATCCTACTAAACTTATTTCGTTTGATATACTTTAATTTCCCCGATTAATCCATTCACTGCCAGAGAAAATCATACTTATATCTAGACCTATCTCCGAGGGTATTTGTGACAAGGGAATTAAATGCAACTTATCCGTGACCGAGTTAGTCCGTAGAAAGTTGCTTCCCTTATCAATTCTTCCTAACAGCTTTCCGGTATGACTTCCTATTGTTTTGATTTAAAAACAACAACAACAACAACAACAACAACAACAACAACAACAACACACACACACACACACACACACACACACACACACACACACACACACACACACACACACACACACACACTCCTACCCAATGACGTCAACGCATGGCACTGGACGTGCTGGGTACTGAATTGATTAATCGCTTAAAAAGTAGTTTTCAATCGTAGAGATGGTACAACATTTACTACAGATTTTTAACAGTTTTACAAGCATTCATTTCATCACCGCGGTATGGTGTTGCTCTCTTATCAGAAACCGTTGTTTGTCTCCAAACTTAGCTGAACATCCTTTCTCGCAAGTTCACTTCAGATCAAACTGAATATGGCAAAAAGCAACTGTGATGGAAAAGGTGGATATATAGAAGTTAAAGACCACTGGATATATAATGGGACTTTGTTGACCCATTGTGAATGCAATGAACTAAATATCTAGGCATTTATTTCTCTACGTAACTGAGTTTTACTCAAAGATCTTGTGGGCAGCGCAAAGAGTACTGTTGTACATTTCATGCAATATCACTCAAGATTTGGAAATCAGCCTCTTCATTCATTTATAAATTGTTTGATTGGCAAGTGCAGCCCATTCTGCAACATGGTGTTGAAGTGTGGGGGGGCTTGATACTGCAGCATTACATTGTGAAACAATTCATTTGTTTGTACTGAAGAAATTCCTCGGGGTATCATCACAAACGTAAAATGATTTAGTATATGTTGAGACATAAAAGTCCATGATTAGATGCATTCATTTCTGGCCAGAATTTGCACGGGTGCAAAAGTTTAAGGCTGCCTAAAAAAGTTTAAGATATGTTACATTATTGTGACGAAACTGGTAAAAAAAAAACAGGGTGACAAAGGCAAACGTTAAATTATCTTAACTTCAGTTATTGTTATTATTATTATTATTATTATTATTATACATGAATACTTACATAGCGCCTATCCTCGGTTAGAGACCAAGCTCTAAGCGCTTTACAATCCACACTCGTTTACACAACGGGCTCCTACCTGGGTAGTGCCGACTGAAGAGCTGCCAGCTGGCGCTTCATTCGGTCGTTTCCCGTGTCATCCAGTCAATATCGTTCACTCAGTTTCCTTACTTCCTATATTCTTTCTATTTCTCACGCAGGGTGCATGCTGTGCGTAAACCTAGTCATCTCATTAATCCAACTGGCCAACACTGGTCTTTCTCCTACAGGCAAGTGTAATTCACTTCATTAATGTTCCAACATACTTAGTTCAAGAGAAAACGGACAGACATTCAAAATATATAATCTTTTTCTTCTTCTCGATCGCCTATCACACCTGTAGACAGGATTCTGTAATGAATCTCGGACAGACATTCAAAATATATAATCTTTTTCTTCTTCTCGATCGCCTATCACACCTGTAGACAGGATTCTGTAATGAATCCGGTGATCCTCAGCAGGGACTCCTCAGACCCGTACAGCTTGTCGTTGATGGGCACCGCCTGCGGCCATGTCCTATCCCTCAGACACTGCAGGTCCCCACAGTCCTGTAGAATGTGTTTTGTGGTTTGTTCTGCCTGCGCACATTGGGGATGGTTTCAGGCGCAGCTTGCGGTGTAAATGGGATGCTAGCCTGTTGTGTCCGGTTCTGAGTCGGAAGTTGACCACCTGTTCTGTTCTGGTTAGCTGATGATAGCCATCTTGCTGCTGTGGTATATCATGACACGATTCGGATTTGGGGTTTCTGATACACCTGCTCATCGTTGTTGTTACAAACAAATCATAAACACAATCTTATTTGTCCATTATGTAAAGGTGCTCGATAAGATGGGGGCTTTTTTTGTTTGTTTTTTTGCATTTTTTGAAAGATCTTGGGCTAATCCCCACAAAGTATTTAAATCAGCCTTCGTTGTTTAGACTCAGATTACTCATGTCAAGCGTGATGGTATGGTCAGTTTCCTGTTCACATAATTACACGAAGCATTTAGAATTCATTCTGTATATTGCTCTCTCTGTATATTTTTCTTCCCCCCCCCCCCCCCCCCCCCCCCCCCCCTTCTCATTGATTGTGAGTTTTCTGTGCCGGTGTTTTATTTTCTTCACGCACCCTTTCTGTTGAGGTCATGTCCTTATTAAATAAATCATCTCTCTCTCTCTCTCTCTCTCTCTCCTCTCTCTCTCTCTCTCTCTCTCTCTCTCTCTCTCTCTCATTATTGTTGTTGTTGTCAGCATTTTCAAACCAGTTAGTATTATATTCATTGCTGTTAGTTTGATTTTCACCGCAATCACCAACATCGTCATCAGTAGCTGCATTTTTGTTTTGTTTTGTGGTTGTGGTTGTTGTTGTTGCTGTTGTTATCATCATCATCATCATCATCACCATCATCATCATCAAAGTCGTCGTCGTCGTCGTCGTCGTCGTCGTCGTCGTCATCATCGTCATCATCATCATCATCATCATCATCATCATCACATCATCATCATCAATGTTACAATTGTAGTCCGTTTTTGTTGTTTTGCTAAATATTCGATTGTTATTGGTATAATTACCATCATTATTGTGTTATTGTTATAATTATTATTGTTTTTATTGTTGATCAATAAAAACGATTTCATATTCTGCACACATATTTTCCACAAATAATCAAGTGTGTGCGTGCACACACCACACACACACACACACACACACACACACACACACACACACACACACACACACACACACACACACACACACACACACACACACACACACACACACACACACACACCACAACACGCACACGAGCACACACATGCACACAGACAAACTCACAATAAATTTTCATATTTATTGTCAACATTTCATGTTGAAAACATAAATGATAAAGACGTTAATGAATTGTATTCATTATTTACAAATGCAGTTCTGAACGCAGCAAATGAGTCTATCCCTAAATGTAAATAAAAAAAAGTCTCATAAACATTCTGGTAATATCTGGTGGAACGAGGACTGTGAAAAGGCTAGAGTTGAAAAATGGATGAAATTTAATATTTACTTAAAGGACAAATCTCCCCAAAATCATTTAGAGTCTAAACAGGCAAAAAATAAAGCAAACAGAATAAATGCACAAGCGAAAAGACAATACTGGTCGTCTTTCTGTGTTAACGAAGTTTACAGTCATAAAGATATGCAAAAAGTATGGGAAAAAATGAAAACTATGAAAAATGGAATATATTTACCACAATGTCCAATAAAACTGGAAACTTCAGATCTACCTTGTAACGGAGAAAAAGCAGAAGCATTTGCTGATATGTTTGCAAACCATAGTAGAATTACAGGTTTATCAGCTGAAGGTAGACAATATAGAGAAAATCAAGAGAAAAACAAATCCACAACAAATGATGACAGCAGTATGCCTACAAGAAACAGTTATGTAAATGCCGATATTACACTGGATGAAGTTAAAGAAAACATTTTCAAGCTTAGCAAAAAGAAAACATCTGTAGGACTAGACGGGATATCGAATGAAATGCTAAGGCATTTACCAAACAATGTCATCAATTTTTTATATGTACTTCTACAAAAATGTTGGTCGACTGGCGAAATTCCTCGAATCTGGAAACATTCAGTTGTTACCCCTATACATAAACAAGGAAAACTTAGAACAGATAAAAGTAGCTATCGCCCTATTGCGTTAACATCTCATGCATGTAAATTCATGGAAAAGATCGTTTTAAATAGATTAGTTCATTTCTGTGAAAAACAAGGCATTATACCTATAAATCAAGCAGGCTTTCGAAAAGGTCGATCTACCATTGATCATCTGGTAAAACTAACGACACAAGTAAAGCAACAGTTTGCCAGGCGAAAAAATATTATTGCAACCTTTTTCGATGTTAAAAAAGCTTATGACCAAGTATGGCATAACAAACTTTTACAAAAACTTAAAAATTGGAATATATTAGGTAACATGTACAAGTACATAGCGAATTTTTTTTATCAGAACGATTCATACAAGTAAGAGTTGGAAACACGTATTCAAAACCCAGAAAACTTCACATGGGTCTTCCTCAAGGCTCTGTTATTTCACCTATTTTGTTTAATATATTAATAGCAGATTTACCAAATAATCTATCTAAAGACACAGTTTTGGCTCAGTATGCAGACGACATCTGTATGTGGATGAAGGTAACAATAAAACGTAACACCCCAGCTAGAGTATTAAACTATACAAAAAAAGTATATCAACGTGAACTAGATAAAATCAATATGTTTATGACAGAGAATGGCTTAAATCTATCATTGGAAAAAACAAATATAGTACTAAGTAGTAAACAAGTTGGGTATTTTTTGCTCCCATAAGAAAACCTAACACAGAGTAACTTTTATTCAAGACTGGCACAGCCTTTTAAACTTGAATAAAGTCAGACAAATACATAGACGAACAATCTAATAGTGGGGGAAAAAACAAGCGCAGGCCAACAACTGAACTATCTTCATAGTAATGACTTGGCAAAGATTTGGACTTAAGGAGGGGGGGGGGGGGGGGGGGGGGGGGGGGGGTAATTTGAAGATGGAGAAACTGGGAACATGAACTAAACCTAGTGAAACAGTATCATATCGGTAATCATTACTCCATTTTTACTGCTGAATTGGTAGCAATATTAAAGGCGGTACAGCATATCATAGATCTTCCAACAAACTGGCCCAAACGTAAAGTGTTATTATGTGTCGATTCGAAATCTGCACTACAAGCTATCAAATGTCAAAATATTAAAACGCGTCTCGAAATGATACTAGAAATAAAACATGCAATACATCAGTTATCAGCTAAAAACATCAGTATCACTTTTTATTGGGTACCTTCACATTTTGGGATATATTGTAATGAAGTGGTTGACCGAGCAGCTAAAAGAGCAGCGCGTAATGTTGAAGGAACAATACAGCTGAATATAAAGTTAGATTTACATGAATGCTATAAACATATTGACAAAATATCTAAAGATGAATCTGATAATATTCTGATGACATCAAACAGTCAATATTCACAAAATTGCATTAAAGGATTAAATGAACCTATCGCAGATTCAAAGTTACTCTTGACATATCATAGTAATACAAAATCCAGACATATTATAGCTTTGATGTTTAAACTTCGTCTAAATGCTCTTAGAACAAAATTTTCTAAAGATGTAAATTGTATATGTGGAAACCAGATTACTATAAAGCATTTACTCCTACACTGTTCTGAAATTAAAGCACTCATTACTAAAACTTTAGGGGGCGTGCTGCTACCTTATGAGCCATTATCCATTGAAAAAATTGTAAATGACTTTCAGCTTCTTAAAATTTTTTCACAAATTTTGCATTCCAGTCCTGTTGGTATTTTTCTTTGATTTGTTGATTTATTGTTGTTCTTTCCTGCGTTATTAAATTATATCTGTTAATTGTTAAGATAGTAGGACACATTGGGAATTTATTACTTTTAGATTTAAGATATTTAAAACAATCTGAATATTCTATGCAGTATGCAAGTCAATTTTTCTAACCATAACTCGAGATTACAGGATCGAACTTTTACACGGTGGCAATCCTGGGATGGCTTTCATGATTGGCTGGGCTGTGGACCGCATAACTTGAATTGATTTGCAGTCCAAATCTATAGATACTTTATAATGTATCAGATCTGCCAATGTACTAATAGAATAGATTAATACGTGAAGGACAGAAAGAAAGGGTGAAGGACAGATTATCCCACTATTACTAAAGGACACTATACACCATCACCACAAAAAATACAAACCCATCCAGTGACACATACCTACCCCCCCCCCCCCCCCCCCCCCACACACACACACACACAATTTTTTATTATTCTATCCTATTTAGTTTATCTATCTATTATTTTGTTTTAATCAATTTATTTCATTCATTTAATTTATTTTATTTTACTCTACTATTATTTTATTTGATATTTATTTAATTTGTCTAATATCACCTTTGGGTGAACAGACGTTAAATCAAAGAACAACAACAACAAACTCACACAGACACACACACACACGTGCATGGGCGCACATATGTGCATGCAGGAGCATGCTCACACAAGCCTACGGATCACACATGCACATGCATTCACATGCTCAGACCAAGTAGGCGGCAGGCCTACACTTGCAATACACACAGACGTATCTGCTCACACACACGCACGCACGCGTGCATGCACGCACACACAGACACACACACACACACATGCACATGCATACACACACAAACACACATACATCTGTATCTAGAATAGTAGCGCAGACAATGTTAGCTAGGTATCCGAAGTCTAACCAGCGCGTTGGGCTAATGCGCTGGTTAGACCTATGCAAATTCGGTTTCATGAGACCTTCATCTTAAATCCGTTGATCTTAGTTATCAATTCTTTTATCCATCAGCTGTAAATACTGCACTTTAAGTCTCGTAGTTAAGCAGATGTAGTATAACATATATGGACTAGTCCGCACGCAATAACACCACATGGATGCAGCTGAAACTGATCTCTCTCTCTCTCTCTCTCTCTCTCTCTCTCTCTCTCTCTCTCTCTCTCTCTCTCTCTCAGTTTAATCTGGCAAAGATCAATTCTGTGCCAATGTTCGTTATTGTTGAAATATATTTCTCTGTTTAAAATCTGCTGAACATTCACTCAAACCGAGGTGATTAAAATATATAACACATTTTAAGAAAGACGGTGAGACATTTTAATCTTGATTGTAAATGCATTGCGAATTCTTGAAAATGCATCATTCTGGATGGTCGGTATTCAGGCTTATGGTGCGTGGAATAGTAGCATTGTTTCAGTTCGTGTTTGTTATGGATTTCCTGTCTACGTTATTTGCTTTTTGCTTTGCCCCCCCCCCCCTCCCCCTTCCCATGTCATCAAGGCTGTAGAGCTAATGACATTAAAAATGTTCAGTGTTCAGTGTTCTCTGGGTTTAATTTACATCATTTTGCTCGTACTGGTCAGAATGTATGTTTTGTTGAGAAAAAAAAAAAAAATGGGGAGGAGGGGGAGGGGGGGGGGGGGGGGGGTAAGGATGGGGTTGCGATGGGAGTTGGGTCTTAATTTCAATAATAATTGTTCAGAAATAGCGTTTATATTCGTCATTTTTCAGGGTTTTGCAGACTTTGAGGTTTTCAGCGTTCCATTTGGCTTCTTAAAGGGTTCTCACCCATTTTTACAAATCTATTTTGACCAAATACACGGTTTTGGTATGTGGTCGTATTGCGAAACACAGCCCCGAATCAGCCGCCTGTGCTCTCATCTTGCAGTGAGAGCAGCATTTCCTGCGGATTGGGAAAGCGAGAGACTGAAACAGGAACGAGAGCCTCGATTTCGATAAAAGGGGGGTTTCCCGATTGATGACGTCGAAAAGTCAAGTCGCTCTTTGTGTTCGGCTGAAGTGAGATGGGGCGAATGTGTGCTGTGTCTGGTTGCGGAATTTCATCAGGAAATTAGCAAAGAGTAAGCGTTCATGCTTTTCCAGGTGCTTCCAGCCAGTTTAGGCGATTGTGGATAAATTTTGTCACCACAACGAGGAAAGATTTTGTTCTTCGGGACAGTTATCATGGCATTTGCGGTCGTCACTTCGAAGAGCACAGTTTCCAAGACCAACCCACCTGAAAGGTAAAGGTGGAAGCTGGAATTCGGGTCCGAAGACAGCTGAAAGAGGATGCTGTGTCAACTATTATAACAGAAAAATGTATTACAGCACTCTCTGTTCATTCGCCAGCTGCAAGTGCAAGCCTCAAACGCAACAGTGACACGGATTCTGTCAGGAGCAAGAGAGCCAAACTCAGAGACGTAAAGAAGGTAAGGTTTGTGGAATGGGTGGTTGATCTTTTTGTGTTTCATTTCATTCTCAGTGTGTGGTTGGTTGTAAAGATAGTTGTTAGTTTTTGTTGAGTGTTGGCATCAAACTGAAACATACATTGTTACTGTCATAGTGGCAGTCAGTCAGTCACACTGCCTGCTGCCACTGAAACTGTTGCATGTTTGTGATTGATTTTTTTTCCCCTGCTGTTACTGTTTCCAACAAAACTGAAGTTACGATTCTTATTAACAAGAAAGTGTCCATGTCCACAGATAACAACTTGTTGGACTCCAGTGAATAATAGTTTGGGTTTTTATTTTTCAGGAGATTGCTGAAGATCAGGCACCCATGCAAGTTCAAGTTTCCGCCCAACAACCATATGCTTTAGTAAGTGAATTATTTATCAGTATTTGGATACAGGATGGTGACTTAGTGTGTATTTTAAGATATATGCAGGTGTGGTATGTCTGTATGCTATAAACTGCCCTGGTGAGTAAGAGAATAATGAGCTTAGATCTGCAGCTTAGATCTGATGTACGGCACGTCACGCATCAGTTTTTACAATAACAGCCAGAATCTTTGACTGCAATATATTGTAAAAGACCCCTCAGATTCTAATTGTCATTGTGGAACTTCAGAATTTAAGTGGAGAGAGTGAGATTGAAAATGAGGAATGTAGAAAAAAGTGTGTGTGTGTGTGTGTGGGTGGGGGGGGGGGGGGGGGGGAGGGGGGGGACTGAAAGCGAACAGCTATTGAAAAGATTTCTACAGCAGGGAAGAGAATTAGTGTGATGATGCAGCAGCTGACAAACTCCTGTTCAAAGGAAAAGGCATTATCTGATAGATCTAAACAACTGAAGGAAAATGTGGTTTATCACATAATCATTTTAAAGTTATTTACATACTACGGTAATGTGTGTGTGTGTGTGTGTGTGTGTGTGTGTGTGTGTGTGTGAACAGAGTATGTATGTGCATGTTTATATCATGTACTATCTGTGTCGTGCGTATGTGTGTTCATGTACATAATATGGTCAACCTGTAAAATGTCGAACTGCCTGGAAAGAAGCACAAGCGTCTGATGGCGAGGGAGGTGGTACTGTACAAGGAGCTGTAGGTTCAAACTGGTACAGCTGAACTCCATACACTTCAGTGAAAATTTCACGTTCGATGTCCTCTTCGTTGGAACTTGACTCGTAGCTGGGAGAATCGCCGGAAAATAGTTGAGTTTATCGCCGGAAAATAGTTGAGTTTTACGTCCTCATAGCGAAAGCTTTTAGGGACATGTCTTTCATTCAGGAAAATAGTTGAGATTTACGTCCTCATAGAGAAAGCTTTTAGGGACATGTTGGGTATTTTTTGCTCCCATAAGAAAACCTAACACAGAGTAACTTTTATTGACATATTTTAGGGACATGTCTTTCATTCACGGTAGTCTTTCATTCACGGTAGTCTTGGCATTTATACGTCACTTGCGGAATCCCCGACTCTCGTCTCTTTCCGTACTGTGCTCGGCAATCTCCGTGGCGAGTCACGATTTGGCTACTTGCACGACCCGAAACACGGATAGAAGTGAGTTCCAGAAGAAAAGTAACACGTACATCGAAACACGCTCGATCATACTTTTGAACAACCCAAACATGCTATTTATGGGTGAGGACCCCCTTAAGGATTTGCAGCGTTTAGTAGGGTTTCGTACAGTTACGCAGGGTTTCGGTTAAAAACAAACACACTCGGTGCACATGCACTCGGCTGTCTCTTTCAGATTTGGTAAAAATTAGAATCGGATATCACAGTTTTAATCGTAGTTATTACGTTACGATTCCTTCGATGAAGTTTTCATTTAAACACTCTTACTGAAATCATTCGCTTAGAACATGAAGCGAGATTTGTGAATTTTCACCTATGTTCATATTTTAGCTTCTGCTGCTAAAAGAATTCCAAGTTTTATAAATACCAAGTCTTCGTAAAGTTTCATCATTTTGGTGTGGTGTAGACCAGTGCTTAGAAAGGGTGGTGTAATCATATTTGTCTCAGCATAAATACCGGCAGCTGTTTGATAATCACTCATTAAAAGACAGTTGATCAACGCAGAGTGATGGCTCAAGTTGTAGATGGAATGGAAACGTTGACTATGGGTATGTTGTTTCTTAGTTTTTAATGTTTGCTATCATGCACACGTTTCGACGGACTCTAAACTACTGGATAGTTGTATGGTCGTAATCGTAATTCGTATACATGTTGAACTAGTATATAGAATCTGCCGCGTCCAGTATCCTTCTTTCATGTACTTATTGTATTGCTCCGTCCTTTCTGCAGCTGATTGACCCAGACACAGCTGACCATTTTCTCGCTTTTCCAATTCCAGGATCTGCCGAAAGAAAATCCAAATCTACACACACTGTAGAGAGAAGAAAGTAGATCTCTAGATAGAGTTCGGAACCACTCATCCTCCACTCCACTCCTCTCCTTCCTACCGAAACATGAAAATGAGTTTTAATCGGCAGGCTACTACTTTTTACTTTTCGCCCAGATGCAGAACAGCACACGTGGACCCAGCACACGTAGTGTGTACCAGAAGGGGTGATATGGGGGTGGGGAAGGAGGGCGGGTGATTATTTGCTGGTGGAGTGACTTGAACTGTGAAGACACATGACACTTAGGAACTAATGGTTTTGGTCTCCACTTTTTTTTTTTTTTTTAGAGTAGTAGTAGTAGTAGTAAAATAGGGACTAGGTTAGGCTCTCACGAGCCTTTATATGTCCCATCTTTATCAATATAACAAATGTATAGGTCTGCTTAAATATGCATGCAAATTTTCTAATATTAATCCGCATCAGATTTCCTAATTAAGCAATTTGGGTCTCTATCTAGTAGATTCTTGAATTGATTAATATCTGGTGCATTTTTAGTAGTTAAGTACTGAAAGTGCATTTCAATGCTGAACAACTCTATCCATGCTAAATGTATATTTTCGAAGGTTAGTACGGCTACAATTAAAAAATAATTTGAAATCAGAGTGCCTTGTTAATCGTGCAGTATTAATACTGAAGAATTTATTAAAATCTAAATCATCTAAATTATTTATTATTTTATACACCTGAATAAGATCTCCTCTGAAACATCTATATTTCAGAGATGGTAAGTTTAAATATGACAGTCGTTCTGCATATTCCCAATCCTTTATTTTATGTATCAATCTAGTTGCCCTTTTTTGTACTCTTTCTATAGCTATGGATTGCCTCTTTTAAGTAAGGACTCCAAACAGTAGTTCCATATTCTAAAATGGGTCGCACCATTGATTTGTATAAACACAAAAAAGTATCTTTTTCAAGGAAGTTAAAGGATCTTTTAATTATTCCAAGAGTTTTATTGGCTTTGTTTATAGCACTTGAGATATGTAAGTCAAATTTTAATTTTTTATTGAAAATCGCACCTAAATCTTTCTCCTCCTCACACTCTGCAATCGTGTGCATACCATTTTTACCTCTCATAGTATATGTCTCATTTGGGTTATTATTACCTGTATGAAGTACTTTGCATTTGGTTTCATTAAAATATAAGTTCCATTTATCTGACCATTCGTTCAGTTTATCAATATCATTTTGTAAGGTTTTACTATTTTTAGTTGAGTTAATATATTTTTGTATCATCAGCAAACACTTTGCAATAACTCTGTATGTCTTCAGGTAAATCGTTTATAAAAAGAGTAAATAAAATGGGTCCTAAAATACTGCCTTGTGGAATACCACTTAGTACTTTAGCTTCTGAAGAATATTCCATACCCACTCTTAACTGTTGTGTTCTTGAGTTGAGAAAGTTTTTAATCCAACTATAAATGGATCCTGTTATACCATAGCTTAATAGTTTTTGAAGTAAACGTTTATGTGGTACAGAATCAAAAACTTTCTTAAAATCTAAGTAGATAACATCCAAACTTTGATTTCCATCAATAATTTGAGTAAAATCTTCCATTACTTCTAATAACTGAGACACACATGATCTATGTTTGCGAAAGCCATGCTGACAAGGTGAAAAAAGATTATAGTCTTCCATGTATTGAATCAAAGCATCCCTTTGAAGTGGGAAGGCATTCCTGTCCTGGATTGTGGTGTGGAACGGATCCTGTTTGTCACAGACTAAAACTATAAAAGAACTGCTGAAGACAACTGTTCTGCATGAGAATGTTTGTCACAGTAGAGGGACAGGCTCTAGTCTCATGATGTCCACCACACTAATCTCATCATGTAGTAGCTTGTAGATCCTATTCGTTCATGATCAGCCTGGTTATACAGCTTCTGTGTTGTACGGAAGGTCATCCAAAGTATTAGATCGTTGTGGATACTCCCCAAAACAGTACTGTGTTATTACCTCAGTACAAAACTAGCTGCATGCCACAGACTGCTTTTAGTTGATCAATGTCCTATTGTTTGTATGGGCCCCAGACTGATGATGGGTATTCTAAGATGGAATGCACAAATGACTTAAGGGCAATTCCTGATAGTATGGGAGCTGACTTTCAAGTTTCTCATTAGGAAGCTAAGGGTCTTATGCTTGGGAGTGAATGTTCTTAATCAGAGTGCTTTTTCTAGCTGAGGTTGCCTTTGGTTTTTAGCAAAAGAGTGGGGGAGCATACATTATGTTACAGAACAGGTATTTCTGTAGAAGTACTACCATTCATACAGAATTTTAATGATATTTTCATCACTGTTTACTTTCATTGAATGATTGATTCATGGATTTTATTTTACTGAATTCTTGAAAGGTCTGTGATATGAGTAAGTGTGTGACTAAATTTGTAACCAGTAATGCTGGGTCAAATGTCAACCGTACTTCACATACCTCACCAGACCATACAACTGCCTAACTGCCCAGGGGTGACATACCAGACAGTCCTTATGCAGGCTTTTGAACTGATTGCATCAGCGTGATTGGATAAAAAAAGTTCCTGTGCATCTAATGTGGTCGGGAGCTCCTTCCCCACCTCCTACCCCCCACCCCCCACCTTCCTTAAATTTAGAGGTGGTTGCCCTTTCCGTTAGCTCGCCTTTTACTAGTTTTAGACCTGCAGCTTTACAGACAAATGGAAATAGTGGATGTGTTTGTTATTTAATAATAGACTGTAGAAACCTGCAGGTATATTGCAGAGATTGTGCATTTTCCAGGACAGGCATGTGGAATTAATCCACTTGCTTGGATAGCTGTAGGAAAAATTAAAACTTTTCCACCAATGGCTATTGTTCCTTTGGGATAAAACGTTGCTGTTAAGAATCATTTCACCACTATAGGGATTTTGAAAAAGAAAAATTAACCCTGCAGGGTATTGTAGAGCTAAAGAAGTCAAAACTGTGTGACATTTACTTGTGTTTGAACAGTCATGATGGTATGTGTATTTTTAAAGGTGGAGGGCAGTTGAGTGTTTCAGAGTATGATTATTGTACTCTTCTGATCTGTTTTTTTTCTTTGTTTCTTTCTTTGTAATTTGATTTACTAAGGAATGTATAAATTGCATATATGTGTGTCTGTATCATTATGACTTATACTTGTTACAGCATTATTTTATCTTTGAAGGATATCACACATATGAACTATGAAGTGTCAGTTGTGTGTTTGAAGGTGACACTATAATGTATGATTAGTTGTTTTTATAGATATTGTGAAAGAAATGATTTTATTTGATTCAGCGAATAGCACCAAATTGATAGATTGATGGTAATTTCTGGCATTTAACTTCACTTCAGTATGTGTGTTTCTTTGTACACATTAATGTGGATGATTCATGCCATCATAGTCCTTTTTTTTTGCCACAGCGGAGATTTACACGTCAGACACCAGTGGTTGTGACGAAACAGGGGATGGCACCAAAGATAAACCATTCAAAACTGTACTTCAGGTACGAACTCAAAATTTTGTTTATTTGTTCTTTTTTAAAAATCTTTGTTGTAAATTTATTGAAATTTCCCTGTTTCCTAAGATTGTGATCAACAATTGCTCTGCCATTTAGATTTAAAAAAAAAATTAGTATTTATTAACTAGTTATGGTGTTACAATCTTTTTTGTATTTCAAATGTTGAAGATGTTTTTTTCTGTGTCTGCCAATTTGAGGAGATAATTGACTGTTTGTGCTTCATTTTCATGGACTTATTTTGTCTTGAATGTTGCTTGTCTTGTCTGAAGAAGACCAAAGAGGTCGAAGCGTGTCAGGTTTGTCCCATAATTTGTTAGTTTCCTTCATCTGGAGAAAGGTAATGTTTGTTTGTCTCAGTTTGAAACTAACTTTTTTGTGTGGGTTGATTTGTCATTGGTGTGCATTTGTCTGAATACCATATTATGGTCGGTCACTGCAGTTTTCTGGTCATTCAGAAGATAAGCTCAAGCCTGAACAGCACTTAGGTATCTGTTTATCATAACTGCCACAGACCAGTGGTTTGTCGTGTGTATGTGTGTGTGTGTGTGTGTGTGTGTGTGTGTGTGTGTGTGCGTGCGTGCATATGCTTTGTTACATAGAATATGAAATTTCAGTTTTCTGGGTCATGAATTGGATTTGATTCCACTTATATTAGTTATAAGCAGAAAAATGAGCTTCCATTATGTGCTGGCTGATGACAGTGGCTGGTATTTCACAATTCTGTGTCTCCGATGACAGAATCAGAGTCAAATGTTTTTGGATTTGAGTATTCAGTGTTTGTGTAGCCAGTTCAGTTTCAGGCTGATACAGATCTTTGGAACATTGGCAGTCTGGGGTATAGAACTAAAGTCATCACATACCTCCTTTGCATGGAATGTAGCAAGGGTCCATATGGGCATAAATGTAAACAGGATCTTCTCAGTGTTTCTGATAAAGGGTGCCACTGTGGTCCATATGGGCATAAATGGAAACAGGATCTTCCAGTGTTTCTGATAAAGGGGCCACTAATTTGTAAGAATTGACATATGAAATCACCAGTTGGCAAAACTTTGTACACTATGATGATGTGATCCTTCATCCTTTGGAATGGATAAAAACAAACCTCTCAGGTTGAAAAAGAAGCCCTGATGTTTGCAGGGAAAAATGAGCTATGGGTGCAGACTTAAGATTATTTGGGAGAATAATTTTGGGATGCAACAGATTGTAACCAGACATGCTGATTATAAACTTTTGATTACTTTCCTCTTCTCTTTGTGAATCAAGTAGGCAGGATTTAGATACTTTATCAAGATATTTTTTTTTTTTTGTATCTTATTGTCAGTAACTGAAAACTGATTGCTGAAATTGAATTAGCAAGTTTTGATATCAGAATTGATTATTCCTTCTCTTGCATATTCTTTATTTGTTGTCTACTTCATTTTTCATGTTTGAAACTTAGTGACTGACTTGGGATGGTGGGGCCAGGGGAGGATAGGGAATGGAGTAGTATGAAGATAATAATGTGCAGTTTTGCCTTGTGTGGACATTAATGCCAGTAATGGTGAAATCAAGTGGATTGTTGACAAGAGAAATGTATTTACTTTGAAATATGCCATAAACATTTCTTGGGCAAAGAGAAGCAATTTTGATCAAAACTGGTCAATCAGTAGTATTGATGTGAGTTAGTAATAGGTGTGTGCGTGTCATTTGTGCAGTTTGTACCTATGATGTGAGGTTGGTGTCACTCAAGTTTTATACACTAATGATTCATTTTTCTTCTTACAGGCCATGCGGAAAGCGGGAAAAGAACCTTTCCCTCCAATTTTTGTTGACAGCAAAACAGAAGGAGAGGTAACTCTCATTGCTTGGTCTTTGTGTGAGATTGTAGTGTATTGCTTAGTTTTTGTAAGACTGTAAAACTTATAAGGCCATAGCACATAGTAATATGTGCCAGTTATGCAAACAGCGATGCCATGAAGCCGTATAGAAAGGAATTCTGTATTATTCTCAGTAGAGTTCTGTCCCTCTCATGGAAACTAGTTGAAAACTCAGAAAAGCTAATGATTTTGCTGCTGTATTTGTGTCAGGTCAGTGTTGGTTTACAACCAAAACAAAGACTCCAGCTACCAACAATAGTGCTTCAGGTATCATCAGGGTCACCACCTGAGTCCGCAGAAATAGCAGGTTTCCTCAAAATGCTGAGTTACTATTACACCTTTTTGCTTATTGCAGGCGAGCCATTAGTTTGACATTAGTGCATTAGACAATGACAAATTACCAATGGAAATCTTTATTGAAGTGGGGGTGACTGTAGTAGTAAATGATAAAGATAACTTTTGTTTCTGTGATAAAACAAAGATGGGCCATAAACTTTATACTTCACTTTTTTACCGATCCCAGATGAAGACACATGGCACACACCTGGATCAGCTTGCGTCTGTATCAAGGGCATTTGTGTCAAAGGCAGGATTGGTTTGGAGTTGACAGCCATTAAATTCCTCCAAGCTATGGGTATTACAATTATGGTCTTTCCTTTGTTTCTTGCCAGATTGTGAATATATTGAATGGCTCAAATGTGCATATATGCATCTGTGGGTGGAGAAAAGTCGTATTTTAGTTACTTTGTGAAATATGAAAAAAAAAAGAAACCTCTTTTCTAAAGAGATGGTACATGATTTGCATGCTGATAAAAATCAAAACTGCATAGTTTTTTTAATGATCATCAGGTCTGCTTTTTGGCAAAACTATTGACTGCTAGAATATCAGACATGCTATTAAGGGACTTTGATGATTGAATTCTATTTTCAAGTGTGCTGTTGACAGCGTTACGAACCCATTTCCAAAAGCCAGAGGAAGAAGATGATGGGCTTGTGGCAAGCAGAACAAAAGAAACTGGCCAAGAAAGCTGATCAGGAGGTGAGATCTGTGACTTTGTGAACGGGTTTCACAATGTGTGTGTGTGTGTGTGTGTGTGTGTGTGTGTGTTAGTGTGTTTGTGAGAGTGTAATGGTTAGTAAGGAGATAATGATATGGTATTATGTGTGTAAATGCAAGTGAATGTGGCATGATGTTGTTGTTTACATTGTTGTTATGTTTTTTTCTCATTAATGAAAAAAAAAATTATTCATAATACTCATGATAATTACGGTAGTGAAGATTTGTTGATGGCTTCTTAGATTGAAATGATATTGTATAATAAACAAACGAAGTACAAATAATCAGGCTAATGAGTGAAATGAAAAAATACAGCAATACACTCTTGGATCAAAGCACATGCCCACACTTGCATCCCACCCCCATCCCATCCCCTTCCATGCATGCACACACACGCACACATATGCATGCATGCGTGCGCACACACACACACACACACACACACACACACACATCACACACACACACACACACACACACACACACACACACACACAGAGTGACACACACACACACACACACACACACACACACACACAGAGTGACACACACACACACACACACACACACACACACACACACACACACACACACAGATATAATCATATGGAAAAAATGTCATGGAAAATAAGACGTTAAAGATTTGAAAGAAGCTTTGCAAATGGAATGTCTAATGTGGAATTGAAGAGTTCTCCAAATAGATGGACTGGGACATGAATGAGAATGTTGCTTAAAGGATTTTGTTATGAAAGAGAGGGTACGGACAAGATAACACATTTTATAAGGGCTCCAAAAGCACAGAAGGCTGTTCTGGATGACACAGAACGTACCGAAATAGAAATGATAATCTTGTGGCTGTCATTTTGCATGGCAGGAATTGACTGGGGGCTTGATGCATAAAAGGGAAGATAGCGGCTGATTTGTAACACTACAGAAATACTCCTCGACAATTTCGGTCATGAAAATGGCATTTAAACAATAAGTGAGAAAGGGCCAAGCAAACTTCGTAAGATTACCAAGTTATCTTTGTGGTAATGGCATTGCGATTTTGTTAATTGTTTTGGTGAGATGATTATGACATTTATTTATCTCATTTTTGACCAAAATATGTTCACTTCTGTAAGTGTGCGTGCCTGTGCATTGTTTGAATATAAACTTGTATCAAACAAAAATAAACTTTTCTCTGTAGGTCGAGAAAGCGGGAGGAGAGAGAAGAATCTAGAGGAAGCAAAGAAAATCGTCATCGAGCAGGACTCCAGTCTTCCTGCCCCCAAGAAGGTAAAGTTCTGTGTCCAACTCTGTATGTAGTGTATTGTACTTTGCTGCATTGTATTCTTCTGTTGATGGATGCAGAGCTATTTAAGCGTGTGTAGTAGTTCTAGACAAAGTGCCTAACATTGTAATTGTGGAACTTCCATGATGTATCACACTGTCAGACATTCCCAAAACGGAAAAATATCCAGATTTAACAAATAAAAAATAAGATGGAAGGGAAATCACCAAGGCCATCTGTTTGGATAATACACATTTTATACTCGGGGAGAGAGAGAGACAGAGACAGAGACAAGTGGAGGGGAGTAGCGGTGTCAAGTGCCAAGCTTTATATGGACATTCAACTGTTGGGAACTTGAGTTTATGATAGCTGCATCTCCATAGGCATCTAAAAATGAAGGAGATCTTGGGGAAATATAATTCATATGAAAAGAGCTTTTGCCTCATTCCACTAAATCAGTTTGGTTTGCATGATACATCATGAGTAAAGCTGCGATTCTGTAGCGAAAGGAACATAGAAATATCATGATCCTTCTGCCAGAATCATGCCGCTACTTTGCGTGGTAAAACTTCTTAATGATAGGCCTAATGTAATTGCCTGTCTTGTGTGGTTGATATAGAACATATAGCCACATGCTTGACCTGTCAAGTGCAGCAGTATTTGGTTGTTGTGCACAAAGTAAGTGCTGAAAGTATTTTGCTATTGAGTGGTACAAATCTGCCATGTTAGAAAATTTTCAATGCTGTCTCTTCTGTAGCCAGGTGAAAATGAAAAATTGTAAGTACCCCTGAATAGTGTGTGTGAAAGTATTGTTATTGCATAACTTATGTGGTACACCATATTGTGTGAAAGTATTGTTATTGCATAACTTATGTGGTACACCATATTGTGTGAAAGTATTGTTATTGCATAACTTGTGTGGTACACCATATTGTGTGAAAACATTGTTATTGCATAACTTGTGTGGTACACCATATTGTGTGAAAGTATTGTTATTGCATAACTTATGTGGTACACCATATTGTGTGAAAGCATTGTTATTGCATAACTTGTGTGGTACACCATATTGTGTGAAAGTATTGTTATTGCATAACTTATGTGGTACACCATATTGTGTGAAAGCATTGTAGAACTTTAGTGGCATGTCATATTACTGTGCCTGGAAACATTGTAACCATATGGTTTTCGTGGCATGTCACATTACTAGGTCTGAAATCAGGCTGCCATCCTTTTCGATCTTTGATTACTTGGAACTCTGCTCTGGAAATTTCTGGTGCCGACTTTGAGTTTCATAGCCATGATGCAAACAGATATATGCACTGCTACAGGATCCAAGATGAATCCTGTACCAACTTCCATTCTTCTTCGTCTTGTTCTTCTTTTTAACCAATCTTCTTTGGATTTGTGCTTTAAAAAGGCAGGAGAGGTGATTTGTTCCTGCTCTTCTCTCCCACTTCTCTTTTCTGTAAATGTTCCAACGTTCAGTCATTCTCCTGAAGTGTGCCAGTGAGTTAGGCACTAGGGAATCTGCTGTAGAGAAAATGTACGATCTTTGCAGATACTGCAAGACAGACTTTGATATTGCCTGTAAATCTTCTGTAGATAAAATTTACTCTCACCGCCTCTACTGTAAGACTGACTTTGGTATTGCCTATTTTGGCAAAGTCCACTTGCCCACCATTACAGTATCCTGTGAGAATATTCATTAAACAGCAGCAGCGACAGCAGCAGCAGCAGCAGCAACAACAGCAACAACAACAACAACAACAACAACAACAACAACAACAACAACAACAACAACAACAACAGTGTGGAGAACTCTCCGCAGGTTCCAGGATCTCTGAGAAAACCACCTGTCTTTCACAGGCAAGAAAAAGCGACATCCAAGAAAGAAAAATATTCGTGGGGAAAAAAAAAAATCGGAAGCATTTAATCACCCTGAGCCTTGTACCGTATCCATTTTTTTTTTTCTATCCAGTATTCTATGATTCTACATTCAAGATGATGCCGTGCGCGGTCATTATGGTGTGTCATGGCATGTCTGCATGCGTTCATCAGGCCAGTTCAGTGGCAGGCAAACATCAGGGGAATGCAGTTTGTTAGCCATTTTTCTGGTTGTGCATCATGCATGGCTTGAATCATAAATCTAGATGAGACGTTTGAGGAAGGCACAAGTATGTACTTTTTGGAGATGGGAGTGGACTGACAAACACTATAAAAAGGGAGCAGTTTCGATCAGTGGTTTCAAACTTGCTTTTAAAAAGAGAACAAACCTGGAATGGTTCATTGTTACAAGTTCCCGTTGCAGTTTGTGAAAAAGAAGAGCTGGACAATGACAGTCATGGTTGTAACAGTGCTCTTTCAATGCATGCCCTGCAAGAAGCATATTGATGCATCAAAGCACAGAATATCAGTCAAGGCAAACGGGATTTCTTGATTGGATTAATGGGGGCCCCCCACCCCACCCCTCATCCTTCCCCATGTTCTGTTTTCTTTTTCCTCTAACAAAATGCCTGTTATGAGAGACCACCAAAGGGTTTTCAAAACTGTTTGAATTCCATTTGAGCCGGAGGCCTTTGGCTCCACAGACTCCCACTAGGGCTTGGATCCCGGTCTTTTTTTTTTTTCTTTTTCTTAAAGATATTTTTAAAGTCAGCTGTTCTCCAGCCTGAAGAAAAGCAAACAAATAAAAAGAAATACACTTGAAAAAAAACAGTACATCAGCATTTTAGGGCAAGGAGGTATGCCTGTGCAGTCTCCAGTCCTCTTCAAGTTCTTTAGAAAAGAGTTAAAACTATGGACAGATGCATGTTTGAATGAACACACACACACACACACACACACACACACACACACACACACACACACACACACAGAAGAACAAGAAAGGTAGAGAGAAATAAAAGTCATGTTAAATCATGTTTCGTTGTTCATACAAAAGAAGGTCATTGTGGATATTGATGAGATGAACAGGTGCATGTTAGTGGCATTTGTAAACAACATCCCTGAATACAGAATGTGGCTACCTTACTGGTGGGGTTGAAAACCTCACCAGTGGTTAACCTGGACATCCTACCTAGAAACAAGAGGAACAAGAAGAGATGAAGATGACAGCTGAGTTAGATTACTGTGTGCTGTTCCGTTTTTTCCTCCCTCATCTACTGTGCCTACTTGTTAGCCTTACCTTGCGTTGCTCATTCAGGCTTCACTGAACATAGCCACACCAAGAAAGTGTCCTGGTGCAGCAATGCCAGTGCAGTTTTCCAGTTAACCCTTTATTCCTCTTCCCCACTGCTGCCTCTCTCCCTCTGTCCTGTTGTCAGAGTTTCCCCACTTGTTTCCCCTCAGTTGTGTGGTATGTCTGTTCTGTCATATCCCTTTTGTTTTTCCCTTTTTTCTTGTGGTTTGTGATGATTGGTTTGAACGATCTGATGAGAATGTGTGTGTGATGTCCAGATCAAGATCAGGGACACAGTCGCCAACAGAGAAAGCAGAGTCAAGATTTTTGGATGGGTTGGTGAATTACGGCGTCAGGGTGAGTGAAGATTACTTTGTGTGTGTGTGTGTGTGTGTGTGTGTGTGTTTCTGTGTGTGTGTGTGTGTGTGTGTGTGTGTGTGTGTGTGTGCGCGCATGCGCATGTGTGTGTGTAACTGTGTGTGTGAGAAAGAGAGAAATGTAGAAAAGAAATGATTGTATCAGTGTGATATCTCTTATTGTCAAATAAATTTTTGGCTTTGGCGATGGTTAAAAATAGGATGAAATAACTTGCAAATCTGAAAGATGAATATTCAGAGAATATGAAAGTAAGTATATTAGTAGAACAAGGCGAAGGAAAGAGAGAACATGGATGTTTGTTTTAGAACAAAAGAAACATAGTTTGTATTTGAAAGAAATGTCTGTAGCTGTTGGTTTGAGAAAGAGTAGATGTTTGGGGTAGAGCAGAGCAGAATGACGTTTGAAGACCATTAAACATGCACATCTAAGTGGCTGTTGTAAAGTGCAAAAATTCTCCCCTCCCTCCTCCCCTCCCCCTTACACACACACACACACACACACACACACAATAAATGTTTGCCTTCTTTGTTTTCATTTATTTTCAGTTCCCATTCTTTTCCAATCTTGTATATTAATAGAGAGAAGCATTTTTTTTTAAACAGTAATTGCTTTTGTTTATTCCACAGGCAAAAACTTGATGTTCGTGCTTCTCAGAGACGGAACAGGATTTCTTCAGTGTGTACTAACAGACAAACTGGTATGATTCCATTTTGTTCCTCTGTTTTGACAAGAGAACAAGTGTAGGGATTCTAATGGGTGACTATCAAAGGTATTTCGGGAACTAGGATGAGGAGGGAAGGAAGTAGGGGGATGATAGTGTTTAGAAATAGCAGGAAGAATTGGATGGAGGGGGAGGGGGAAAAGTTAAGAGAGGGGTTTGGGGGATAATAACGGGGGGTCAGTTGAAAAGGAGGGGTATGGTGATTCTGAAACAGATTCAGTCATTTTATTTTTTTTAGTATGGTGAAACCTTCAAATAAAGGCCGGCTTAAATGAAGATTTCATCCCTTTTAAAGCCTTTTCTTTTTTTTCAATATTTTGGTTTATCTGTGCAAAATCTACCTCCCAGTAAATTCTCCATCTGCTTACAGACTTCTTTCTTACACATTTTTGACTAACAAGTGAGTCTGTGTAATCATACTTTTTTAGTTGTCTGTCTGTATGTGCGTTTATGTGTACATATATGCATGTGTAACTGTAATAAACTTTAGAGTTGGCATTTTCTCAGCAAGTATAATCATAAGCTTAATTAAGCTTTGTAAATTTATGAATATTGTTAACTTCCAATCGGTGGGTGTTTGAAGGTGTCACTGAATCGTAGTGGTCGTAAATCTGCACTTAACAATTTCAGCAAGGAAATCAGTATTTACAAAATTTTTGCTTTCTGATATAAATGATGATCTCTTACAATTGTCGCTTTAAACAGTGATAAGAAGACATGTTAAAGGGTATGTGAAAAAAATGTAACAAATATCCAGTTAGATTTTATGAAGATCAGACCTTTTAATGCCATTTTCACCAGAGGTGGAAATATGAATTAATGTATTATGAAATAAAGAACTAAGGTAGACTACATACACACTTTTAAATGTCACACACATTTATAGAAATATTTCATCAGACTGATGATGCATGATGTCAATGTGTAGATATTGAGACCACACTGTCTTAAATAGAGCTCCGGGATAAACTTTTCGCCTTAAGATGTGTGCATGTGGTCATTTTGTAAATGGCAGAGATAGCATGAGTTATCAAGGTCAGGACATTAGAGAGTGCTGTGCTCCGGCCGAGAGGGGATGGTGGGTAGAGGGAGAGGGATGGGAGGGGAGGGTAAGGGGGAAGAGGGGTGACCGGCAGTGGCTGAGAGATGAAACGAGGAGGTGGAGAGAGAAGTGAGAGGGTGACGGTGCCTTGGAGTGCTGAATAGTGGTCAGCACAGAAGTGAGAGCCTTCTTAGTAGTCTGCAACAGTTAGTGCTGACTGCTTGTCTTCAGGTGGTGGTGGGTTTTACATGCCCTTCTCCTTCCCAGTCCATTCTGCGTCCTTTCACTCTGCTGTCACATGCCTTGATCACATGTGAATCAAACATTGGGAAATTGCCTGTCTTGTCTTTATCATTACTACATTTAATCATCCAATAAAGACTTCCTTCCTCTCTGTGAAGATTTATTTTCTAAAACATATTTGGTCTTACTGGATTTGCCTCCCTGTAAAGACCCCCCCCCCCCCCCCCCCTTCCTTTTCAGATTTTTTTTCCTGGAACATTTTTGTCAGGACTTGGTTTATCTCCAGAAGAAGAAGCCCTCCATTAAAAGACTTTATTTTCGTTTGTTTTAAATGTTTTGTCATTACAGGAGCTGATTTTAACCCTAGAGTGCCTTTAAGCCGTCAGCTGACGCCGCAGTAAAAATGCTTTCCCAGTGCCTATGGGCTGTCCACTGACGTCATGCATTTTTCTTGAATTTTCATTCGTTACTATTTCTATCAACGGACTCAAATAGAGTGTGCGTAGTAAGCCTTATATGTCTGTAGTATTAAAATGATATGCAAATGACCACACGTGAGGGGAAAGCCCATTTATTCTCATCACTGACTGGATGACCAGCCAGCACTTCGTCTCGCTTGCAAAGATGGCGGCGCAACCTTCGACAAGCGCAGCGACCAAATCAACGTATTTACACAGCTGAGCAGGCTCTGCTAATGATTTTTGACAATGACAGTAATCTTTTATTCAACGACTCACTCGAGCATGAAGGTGAGATGATGATAGTGATGGAATTGCCGACCATATTCGTTAGTTATTGAGTCGGGCTGTGTGACCTCAGTGTGTGTTCAGCTGACTGCGTCGAACGAGCTAGCCTAGTGTGTACTCTGCACTGTGTGCCAGTAGCCAGTGACGTGATAGTCAGCGCGAGAGGGGAGCGCGGCCTGCTCGCGGCGTGACACGGGGCAGAGGGAAAGGTAGGGGAAGAGGAGTGAAAGAGAGGGTTGAAGTCCAGTAAGGGGGCGTGGTGGGGAGAGGGGGGTGTGGTCGTGGACTGACCTGTCTGCTTAGAGTGTGAGCGTCTTGATAGACTTCTAAACTGTTTTACTTTCATTTACAGGTGTACTGTGACAATACAAACTTTATTTTCAACTTTTTTGCTTTGTGTTCTTGTTTGGATGTGAAGCTGTAGTGGTAAATACATATGTTTTTGATTGTGCAAAAAAATCTATCCAAATCTAAATGCCTAAATACTTTTTTATTATCAAAATTAAAACAAAAGAAGCCCAGATTCAAAATCTTCATTCAATTTCCTTCAAAAATTATACATATTTCATTTTTATATCTTTTGTAGTTTCTGAGCTAGAATATTTTGTTAATTATTACCCCCAAATCATTAGATTTCCCTGGCACTGGGAAAGCCTTTGTTTGTAATATTTTCAGGCAGTGAACGGGTTAAGTAAAGAATTAGCTTTTAAAGGCTTGTTTTTTTTTCTTCTGGAATAGTGTGTCAATTCTGGATTTAATTTGAATGGAAGATTTCCTTTTACAGATTTTTTTTTTTCTGGAACAGGTTTACAAATACAGGATTTACTTCCAAATAAAAATTTTGTAACTTCAAAAACTTATTTTTCAGGAATATTCTTGTTAGAACTAGGTTTACCCCCAAATAAAGATTTCATTCCTTTGTAGACTTATTTTCTTGGAACTTTGTTTGTTTGTGTGTTTTATAAGTTCATCTCTCAATAGACTAGAACATTTTTCTCTTTGTTTATTCTTGTTTAACCTCCACAAAGACTTATCCCCACTATAGACCTGTTTTATTTTTCTCTTTATTGGTGTTTATATTTACCTCCCACATAGATTATGGCCCTCAACAGATCTTTTTTTATGGAACGTTTTTCTTCTTTGTCAATTCTCCTTCTTCCTCCCAACAAAGACACCATAATTTAAATGACAGCGGTCATTTAAAAAAAAATGTGTTTGCTATATGTTAAATTCAGTCTGTTGTATTGACTGAGCTGCTTTTTTCTTAATGTCATTGTTTGTGTGTGTGTCTGTTTTAGTGCCAAACCTATGATGCAGTGACCCTGTCGTTGGAGTCTGCCATTGCTGTCTATGGTGTCATCAAGGTGGTTCCTGAGGGAAAAATGGTACTGTGAAGATGGATACAGTTTGCTATATCACTTCAGATTAAATAAGTAAATTAACACAACAGGGAAAGTGAAAAACATCCTTCACATTTTCTTTCTTTTGACGTCAAGTCTACATTGTCAGCACATGTAAAACAGTTAGTGTAAGCTGTCAGATAAAACAATGAAAATAAGCTTTCAAACATACCTACTTGATTAAATTGATGCTGTGATCCTGGCTCGTGTGAAGGACACTCTTGCCAGCAACAAGGATTCTAGAATGCTTAACGGGATCCAGTTCACCTTCCCAAAACTGGTCAACTTGCCCTCCCTTGAATGACGCTTTCACACACACAATAATCTTGACTACTGCTCACATCCTCTCCTGACTGAAGAAAAATAGCTTCCATCATGCTCTCACTTGGTTGTGCTCTTTTGTAGGATTAATTTGCTCATACAAAAAAAAAGTGAATAAACAAAATAATAAAGTAACAGATCACATATCATTTATATACTACAATTATAATGGAATAAAGAGAATGTATGAACTATAATTTAGAAAAAGAGAGGGGTTTTTCAATGCCAGAGAGAATGTATGTGAACTGTAATTTAGAAAAAGAGAGGGGTTTTCAATGCTTTCAAGTGTATGGGTTTCCTTGTAGATGTTATATCTCTTCACTGTGTGATTTAGATTTTTTTGTTTCTTTTTGGTTAGGCTCCTGATGGACATGAGATGACAGTGGATTACTGGGAGTTGGTTGGAGCCGCCCCACCAGGAGGTGCTGAGAACCTGCTGAACGAGGTCAGACCACCTTGGTTGGGTTGTGGGATTTTAAATTGTCATTCTGGTGTGTTTATTTATCCGAAGATTTAGATGTGACATAGATTTGGTCAGGCTCACATGCTTTGATACTGACATATGAATTTGCACAGACACAACCATGCCCAGCTCTTTCTTGCCCTAGCCCTTACAAAAAGCAAGTTTCCGCAAATGAGCAGGCAAACAATCTTTCATACACACACACACACACACACACAGAGAGACACCCTCCCATGCACACATATGCACGCATACATACACACGCACACATACACACGCACACACAACACACAGATGTATGCATGTGCATAAGTTTATGCTCACTAATACACAAAGAAAAGATTAGAAAAGCTGAACCACACATGTAGCATTGAAGGATTTTTTCCCCATAACGTAGAGCATTTAGGTACTCGGACACAAACATACTTTTTTTTTAGTTCATGTCGAGTTTGACAGCAAATGACAGTGATAAGACTGCACATTTAATGTGACTGTGGACAGTGTTACAGTCAGGCGCTGCTGAATCAATAATACAACTTAGAAAGCTACAGAGACTGTACACACGTTTGCACTCTCAACTTAAGTAGCAGTCTGTGAGATGACAAAGAATTTGGAAGTTGCCTTGTTTTTGGAAATCAAGTAAGTGGCCACAGTTGTCAGCTGCAAACATCAGTAACACAGAAACAGACATATGCACAACAAATGAAATCCACTAAAAGATTTTTATACAACATTTTGTGTGATTAAGATTAAGACCTGCAAAGCATTTTTTATTTTATTTTATTTTTAGTTAAGAGAAAAAGAAGACATTACATATATTCATGAAATAGTTTGTTTTACAGTCTAAAAAGATAATTTTGTAGTGACAGGCATTTTATATTGCAAAAAAGAAACAGAAATTGTGGCTAATTGGTTAAGGTGGCACTAGGCGTAGTTTTGGGGCTATTTTTATTTCTCAGCTTCTAATGAAGGTATCATCATAAAATTTGGCACAGAGGTAGCGTTTATCAGAGGTTAAGGAATCTTTAGATTTGTTTCAATTGACAGTGGTGATGAAACACTCGAAACAAGAACTGTGTATCATGTTTTGTTTTCCAGGAGGCCCATCCAGATGTCCAACTGGACAACAGGCACATGATGATTCGCGGAAAGAACGTGAGTTTATCTTTCACAAGAATCATGTAAACATTTTTCTTCTTCTTTGTTCTTTTTCTCAGTTTCTTAGGTTTCATTTGTTTATTTATTTTTTTCTATTACTACACATATTCTTCTTTTCATGGCTATCGTTTCAGAAAATGAGTATCAATATTATTGAAAAGAATGTAGGTTTTTGCTTGCCAATAAAGTCTTTCAGTTCTACCAGCCGCCGTGGCGAAGTGGTTAGCGTCACGGACTCCCGGCTGGGAGGTCGTGGGTTCGAATCCCATCAGAAGTCATGTGGGTTTTTCTGCCCCGACCGGCTCCTACTCAGAGTTGAGTTGCTGCGGACTCAGTTGGGAAGACTGGGACCACACAGTCGAGTTTCATCCACTTAAAGGATGCGTTTCTGAGAGTGTTGCTCAAATTTCCTGACCAAACACTGCAGGTGCCTGTATCTCTCGGGCCTGGTTGACGCCGGGATATATTATGAAAGGAAGCGTAGAGTACAGCCCTGTCATGTAGTCTCAGACCGAAATGGAAATCCGTAGCATCATCTTAATCATCCTCATTGTCATCGATCAGCATAAAAAAAATGTCTCAAATCCTGTGGCCCTTCATGCCCTGCTCTCATGGTGACCTCAATTTCGATGTCCTCTCCACGTCTATGGCCTTGGTTTGGTTCCGTCGGGGTCACCGGTGTCGGCGAGTCCATGGGGGCTGTCGTTGGACGGACGTGGTGGCGCCCTCCGGGGGGAGAGCTCACTCACGCCGGCTCCGCGACTAAGCAATTATTGTCGTCAGTATGGGGCTTAGTAGGTGGTGTCCTGCGTATGTTAGATCAGAACAGGCGCCACTGAACACCACTGAAGTGACTCGGCAGCAGTGCAGTGTCTCCTCCGGTGGGTTGCCTCTTGACGACTTGACATTGACTGTTCCCTGTGGATTGCCGGTGCCGGGGCTGCGGCGGGGCCGACCGGGCTGTGGCTGTGGACGGGGTGTCGGAATGAGCGGCGTGGGTGCACTGCCTCTGAGGTGGCACATGGGTTTGAGACAGGAAAAAAAAAAAAAAAAAAAAAAAGTCTTTCAGTTCTTTGAAACATTAAAATATGGAAAAAAAATTATGAGATTGGTGGGGAGAATACTTTATGTCAGAATAAAAGATTTGACTAGGTTCATGGTTGGGGTAGGAATACTTTATGTCAGAATAAAAGATTTGACTAGGTTCATGGTTCAAAATGTAAGTGTTAAGGATGTCATTGACACTGGCTTCTTCCGGGGCCGGAGTGGGGACATCACGTGACTGTCATGACTGCATTGGCCACGGAAAAATTCGCCTGACAGAGCTGGCTAACTGCGTTGAATGGTATGGTCTGACATGGTAAGTATATTAGCCAAACAGGGAGTATAACACAAACTCCCATATCTGCCTGTTAAATACTGAAGTCTACGATCATTTATTTTAATGAGTACTCTCGCCAGCAAATAACTGAAGCTAGAATAATATAAGCAAACCATTCCCACAAAATCACCCATGAATGGCTGGAGACCAGTCTGAGCACTTTTGCCATAAACATATTGTGGGTCTGGTTTGATCAGTTTCAGTTTTCTGCAAAAATAAAATTATTTCATCATTTTAATAATTCAGATGAGTTTAAAGTTTTGTTGTTTTGAGGAATGAACACTGTGGAAGATCGACCTGCTTAAGGCACTCTTCTGTCACTGGGTTTATGGTAAAATGAAGAAATAGGCATTTTGCTTGCTCAGACAATGGATTTGATATCATTCTTGTCCGGGGTTTTGGTTACACTGACAGTACATGCCATTCAGTTCTTTATCATGTTAGTCTCGGTTCGTCACTGTTGAAGTTACGAGTGATTTTGTAGGAGTAAGTCTCAGATTAAGCCGGAAAATGCTGAAATTTAAAGCCATGTGAACGATGATCCACAGACATCCAAGGTGCTCAAGATGAGGTCTGTCATCATTCAGTGCTTCCGTGACCATTTCTTTGATCGAGGATACTTTGAGGTAAGCTGACTGGATCTGACGTATGTTTCTTTCAGGCGCTTTTCTAGGTTATCCCCTTCCCCTGACCCTGTTCACTGTGCGCCCCAAATAGACGAGCTAAAATTCAGTATTATTTTTGCACTTCTTCTTCTTCTCCTTACACAGGCTGATACTCCTGCGGACACCCCCTGTATAGAAAGGCAAGGATTAATCCCATCTACCCAACAAATGGAGTGGAGTTTTGTGTGTGTGACCGTTTTTTTATCCCGCCATTAAGGCAGCCATACTCCAACTTCAGGGAAGGTGCATTCTATACATGTGTAACTTGTCATCCATACCAACGGCCCAACTGGCCTTCTCTTCTGAAAGTTGGTGATGGGATTTTACGTGTGTGCAAGATGCTATGTGTGCGTTCACCTTGGTTTATAGTCTCATTTGAAGGACTGTATGTGAAATGGAGTCAGAACCAATGTTAACTCTGAGGGAAAAATGCCCCTGTACCAAAACGGCCCAGCGGAGATTCGAACCCACAACCTCAAGATTACGAGTCCAGCGCTCTACCACTGAGCTATTCTGGCCCCCATTTTCGCACTGCCATAGGTGACTTTAGTCAGCTCAGTCATACACCTGTACAAGTGATTTTCAAGTTTTTCCAAATTGACACAGAAAGATCATGTTAAGCAGACTGTTCTTAATTCTGCAACAACCCATCACAGTGTCTTGTACTTTTAAATGGGATGACTGATTAGCTGATAAGCAAGCCTTTAATCCTGACAGAGTTTTACAGTGGTATCATATGTGTTTTTTTCAACATGGACATAATGACATGTGCAGACAGAGCCGAAAAGCATCTGTATCATTCTGTGTTTGTGGCAACAATACCCCGGCCAGGCACTGATGCAAAGCAGTGGTCCAGTTAGCAACAGAAATCCAGAAAGAAGTGCTGACTGTGAGACATCTAACTTTATGTGGTGATCCCAATAGCAGAAACAAAAAGCTAGATAAAAGTGTTGATGATGAGACATCTGACTTTTTATGACAGACTGGATAAATGACCAGTTGCCTGAGTATGACTGGATAAACAGTCAATGACAGGAGGGGTTTTTTTGGGTTTTTTTTTTTTCAGCTTTCACTCTCTTTATCTGCATTAAAAAAAATCTGTTTTATATCAGAACCACATTGATAGCTTTGATTATCTGAGTTATTAATTGCCTCAACATGTATTATTTCAGCTGATTACTTGAATAGTTTTTTTTTAGATATAAGCTTTTAAAGCTACCTGATGGAAAATAAAAGCAACACGTATTCATGAATTAGGCGCTGATGAATAGTTTGCAAACAGGAGCTTGGCAGGACAAATGTACTGACTGGTCCCAGTAGCATTGTTTGCCAAACCTGAAATCTGGTTAACCCGAATCCTTTCAGTGTGGGATAAGGTTGACCCAGTTATGTAACTGGTATGTTGTGTCCCTTGCTTGGAAACATAGTCGTCTGACATTTTATGTTGATGCCACACATTTTTCTTGGTTCTGTGCAAGTACATAGAAAATACAGGTATGGGGTATAAGCAGAGAATGCTGTAATTGGCTACATGCAGCTGAATACCGTTATGAAAAGTGTAAATGCTGGAAGGAAATCCAGTTACTGGTGCTGATCGCTTGTTGGATTTTGAGAGGTCCACAGCAGGTACAGAAGCATTCAGTTCCCCCTCCCCTGGCCCATCTCTTCCCAACCCATGGCTATGATAATATTGTTGCAATAAGACAGCTGCCATAAACATTGTTGCCAATCCCCTCCTGATTACTCTCTCTCTCTCCTTCTGTCTGCCTCTCTGTCTCTGTCTCTGTGCCTTTTGTTCCCTAATTTGATGAAAAAAGTTTCATGTGATGTGGTGTTCATATGTGACCCAGATAAGTATGGGACTGTGTATCTGTTTACGTGAGATGTGTGTGTGTGTGTGTGTGTGTGTACTGGAAATGATTGTTTTCTCAACACTCTGTGACTGATTGGCAGATCCAGTGGCAAGTACAATATGGCATGATCACCATTGTGAATAGTTGTGTGCTGAAAATGTGCCTCTCATCTGCCCCATACATTTGCTTTGACAGTTCTTGAGTCGTAGTCCTTGGTGCTTATACACCAAATGTAGGAGACCCAGAAATAAGAATTTTCATTTATCGCAGTCCTGAGTAACTGTACAGCTGTGTGCCCATAATTGTTCACCTTTTTGCTTCTTGTTTGTTTGTTTTATAACATTTACGCCATATCTTTTCCATTGTGTAAGCAAGTAGATGAAAAAGTCAGAAACAGGCTAAAAATAGATGATGTATGCTGATGTGATTCTCCTCTCCTGACAGCGGATCAGATAATATCGCTGGCAATCACCCCAAATTCAGCTGACCTGAAAATAATGTTTCCATTCCTTGAAATCCAAAGTGATTGTACTGTACTGCTCTTTTTGACTCGGTGACTGATACGTTATTTAAACTTGAGTGATATGTGACGCCTTCAGGGTGGACTGATTTATCTGCTGCGGAAATTTAGTGGCATCATTCATTAACAGGTTAAAGTATAGCATACTTATGTTGCATTTTCGTTGTTAGGTTCAGATTGGGCTTGGTTTATTTGCTTAATTCAGAGGCGCGGTCTTCATGGTGTTTTGTGCTCTGTTGGTTTCATTATTCTGCAGTCAGCTGGGCAACCATCAACAAAAGATGTTAAGTTGTTCTTATCATTGAACTTGAACATGAATGTATTCTTCAAGTACACCTGTACACTTTATCAGGCATAGGTGATGTATTGATATTGTTGGCTTGTTATGGGAGGTTAGGAGGGGAAGGGGAGGGGGCATGGCGGAGGATAAGGGGGGTATATGAAAAAAAAAAGTAATTTTAGATTACTACTTGATGCATTTTTCTGTTTTTGTGTTATGTGACAAAAGGTGCACCCTCCCACGCTGGTACAAACGCAGGTGGAAGGTGGGTCAACTCTGTTTAAACTGGACTACTTTAGCGAGGAGGTATGTAATATTCACCACACAGAACTTTTTTTGTTGTGTGTGTGTGTTTGTGTGTGTGTGTGTGTGTGTGTGTGTGTGTGTGTGTGCGTGTGTGTGTGTGTGTGTTTCGGCCTGAATATGTGAATATGGATCATACAGACTCACTCAAACACAAGGACTTACACATACACACACACACATACACACACACACATGCATGTATGCACACACACATGCATGCACACACGCTCTCTCTGTCTCTCTGTCTCTCTCTCTCTCTCTCTCTCTCTTTCTCACACACACCACCACACACACACACACACACACACACACAAGAGCAGAAAAAAAAAGAGAACAAAGAAGGACGAATGTAGAAACAAGTCCATGAAGTTTTAGTTCTCGTCAGTCTTGCAGTAGAAGCAAACAAAGTGGTAATGTGATATATCTCTATGCTGTGTTTTGCATCTGCAGCATACCAAATGATAAAATGCTTTTCTGCATACTCAAACACAGGCTTGTTTACCTGTATGATTTTTTTAGTGTTCTTTTCATATATTTTTTATACAATGACTATGGTATATGCAATGAAAAAAATTCAACAAGAAAAATGCAGACCAAAAAAGTTTGAGTAGTATTCGTACCTCTGGAGTGTGTGATGTTTGTTTTAGTGTTCCGAGTCAAGAACTGTGACCTGTGAGTGATGATTTGGTTACTCTCCGGAATGAAATCCTGTGTCATTGAGTGTGTGACTTTGATGGCATGCAGAAACGTAAGAGCAGAGCTGCCAAGTGCTACACTTATGGTGTAGCATGGTTTGATTTCATTGACAAAACTACAGTGCTGCTTTTTGTGATGAAATCCTTGGACAAAAGCTTTGGAGGAAGAAAAAAAAAAAAAGAAGAAAAATGCTTCAGGGCTTGGTGGGAGCTCTAATGGAACCGAGACAATGTAGATCTTTGGACTGTAGACTTACTTCGTTAAAAGTGGCCATGTTCAATAAGGACATGAGGAAAAGCGGGAGAAAAATTGTTCAAGACAGTCGCGATTTTGCTGCCTTATTGATTGGTTTCCCAGTCAGCCATTTTTCTTTTTCTTTCTTTTTGGTCAAGTCAAAACCGTGCAATAGCTTGAAACATTTCCATCGTCTGAGTCCATCATCATGTCATGTGAAGCGAAGTGTCACTGAAAGTGCTATTGAGTATGGCTTGTCAGACATTGGGGATGCCACGGAGACATGTTCGAGAGGAAACTAGCGAAAAAACTCTCCACTGCAACTTTGGTGATAACACATACAAGTGATACTCCTGAATTTGGAATGCTTCATTTGAAAAATTGAAATGCTGCATTTTGTGTTTTTAAGGCCTTGGTCGCTTTTGTAGGAGCTGCAATTGGGTTATTGGTCTTGAAAAGTAAAGCAAAAGAGCACAGACTCGAGGTGCACTTTAGAGAGCACACACTTACACCAAGTTCCAACAGCTCTTTTAACATGAATCAAGCTTCACCCAAATCTGTCTGAAAATATCTCGGAAATCAGAGATACGTTAAACTGGGTTCATAACTGAATTGTTATTGTCTCAGCTACACTTTGCAGGTTTCTAGTGTAGTGAATCTCTATTGTGTCAGCTACTTTTCAGTTTCTGGTTCAGTGAATCCTTGTTGTCACAGCTACTTTTTGCAGGTTTCTTGTTTAGTGAATCCTTGTTGTCTCACCTACACTTAGTAGGGTTTTAATTCAGTGAATTCTTATGATCTCAGCTACACTTTGCAGATTTCTAGCTTAGTGAATAGCTCTATTGTGTCAGCTACATTTAAGTTTCTAGTTCAGTGAATCCTTGTTGTCCCAGCTTCGCTTTGCAGGTTTCTTGTTAGTGAGTCCTTGTTGTCCCAGCTGCACTTTGCAGGTTTCTTGTTTAGCGAATCCTTGTCCCAGCTACGCTTTGCAGGTTTCTTGTTAGTGAGTCCTTGTCCCAGCTACACTTTGCAGGTTTCTTGTTAGCGAATCCTTGTTGTCTGGGCTGCACTTTGCAGCTTTCTACTTCAGTGAATTCTTATTGTCTCAGCTAGCAGCTTTTTAACTCAGTGAATTCTTATGATCTCAGCTACACTTTGTAGGTTTCTTGTTCAGTGAATCCCTATCATCTCAGCTACACTTGGTATGTTTCTGGCTCAGTGAATTCTTATGATCGCAGCTACACTTTGTAGGTTTCTAGCTCAGTTACTGTACAGTGGATCTCGCTGAAACTGGCTTGTAAACCGGATTTGCACCAACTTTTACAATTGTGTATTTATCAACACCCGCAGCCTGATTTTGGTTTTTGTCCTTAAAGATCTGTGTGTTCCTGAGGAATTCAACGTAAATCATGGGAAAAAGCTGTACCCTGCAACATAAGTGAAAGTGGCCAAAACATAAAACAAGATGAAAAATTCTTGATCATTCTTTTGATCTAGATTTGCACTGAAATTGGTTCATCCTTTAACTACTTTGTTTTTTCCCACAAGCTTTGTTAAAATCAGTTGAGCAGTTACAGCTTTTTCTCGCTGACAGAAGGACATATCAACAGACATAAATGAGAACATTTTTCTTTGGTGAAGATGTTAAAATAATGATGAGAGAGCAGGAATTTTATTTTACCATTGTATGCCATGAAGACAGGCATTAAAGTTTAAAAAGTCCAGAGAAATTATTACATAGAAAAGTTCAACAACTTCTTTAAGTTCAACTTCAGCATATATTACTCTTTGTAGTAAATTCACACATTGCTGAGTGTCACTTGAGAGTACACATGTTTAGAAAGAAAACACCAATAATTCGTTTTTGGTAGATCTCCTTTCCCTCCATTGTTTTCGGCGTACGCAGGCTGATACTCCTGCTGACACTCCCTGTATAGACAGGCAAGGATTAATCCCATCTACCCAACAAAGGGAGTGGAGTTTTGTATGTACGACAGTTTTTTTATCTCGCCATTAAGGCAGCCATACTCCAGCTTCAGGGAAGATGCATGCTATGTGTAACATGTCATCTATACCAATGGACAAACTGGCCTTCTCTTCGGAAAGTTGGTGATGGGATTTTACGTTGTTCAAGATGTAGCGTGCGTTCACACACGGAACCTTGATTTATAGTCTCATTCGAAGGACTGTATTTGAAATTGAGTCAGAACCAGTGTTAACTCCGAGGAAAAATACCCCTGTACCGAAATGGCCCGATGGAGATTTGAATCCGCAACCCCAGGATCACCAAGATTATAAGTCCGGTGCTCTACCACTGAGCTATTCCAGCCCCCCGGTAGGAGATAATACTGATAGTATTTTGTAGGCAAACAGGTGTGCTAACAGTCCTCACTTTCTATCGAGCCTAGAATCTTTTTAGCAAGCTAAAATTTCCGTTCGCTTTTATATTTTAATCTTTTGCATGCTATTGATTGATACAGAATTGACTGCTAGTGGATATAATTGTACGGCGCTTGGCAGAACATTTTCTGAATAATGGATTCAGGAGGCATTTTGTTTGATATAAAGAGTGTTGATGTGTTTGATGGGCAAACTCAATTTTCCATCTGTTTTGTACTTTTTTTATGCTTTAGCTGTGGAATTACATTTTGGCGTAAGGAGCAAGAGTGTGAATGTTTTGTTTTGTTTGTTTTTTCTTTTTAGCTGGCATACATTGCCAAAGGGTCCCTAACCATGAGATGTGCAGTAGGTAGTTGTGGAGTAATGATGTGGTAGATGTGTCGTGGTTTGCCCAACCCAAGAAATGTTTTCAGTGTAGTGAGCGGGGTGATGCTTTGTGCTTACAGGCTTTCCTTACCCAAAGTTCCCAGCTGTACCTGGAGACGGCCTTGCCAGCCATGGGGGACGTGTTCTGTATGGCTCAGTCCTACAGAGCGGAACACTCCCGCACCAGGCGACATTTAGCCGAGTCAGTGAGACTTAGAAAAAAAAAAAAACCCTTTAAAAATGTTTATTTGCTTTGTTCTTTCTCTTTTCTTTTCTTTCATTTTTTTTTTTTTTTTCCATTTTTGTTATTATTTAATTTAGGTTGCTGACTTTGCTGTATTTAGGCTTTCACTGATGATCTGATTCATGATGATGCCTGAGTAATGAAGAAAAGTGTTGAGTGCTCGGCACAGGTCTCTCTGAGCAAGCTTCGAGTTTGGTTGGATTGGTCAGCGTTTAATGAGATCAAGAGAGAGAAAGCTGTGATGAAGACAGATTACTACTGGTACGAAGTGCAGCAACAAACAGATGTATGAAATCATACTCCCTACATAGATATGACCATGTGTTGATTCGCAGGCACATGTAAATATTTAGTAATTGACACATGTATATATTTCATGTTACATTATAATTCGTTTACAACTTATTTCACATGGAAGAAAAACAAGCATGCATAGTCGTGTGGGGACACGCAAATAACACATGCATACCAACACACAAAGTTTACTTTCATGTTCACCGTATATGTCCAAAAGCACAGGTGTTTGCATATAATTTTGTATGGACGCACAAACAACACATGCACACCAACACGCAGAGTTTACTCTTATGTCCACTTGTATATAAGTTCTGAAGTTCAGTTGGTGGTATATAGTCTTGTGTGGACACACACATAACACATAAAACCAACACACAAAGTTTAATCTCATGTTCACTTACACATGACAGCAAACTGAGGTGTTTGCATATAAAAAAATGCATGCACACCAACATACAAAATTTGTACATGTTCTCATGCTCAGGCGTTTGCATGTTGTCTTGTGTGGACATACAAACAACAGATACATACCAACACAAACTTTACACTCGTCCATGTCCTCAAGCTCAAGCACTTGCTCATCCCATCAGAGCATATTACTACAGTTCTCCTATGACCCTGGCAGGCTTTGGGACAAGGGAGGTTTGCACTTTTTCAGGCTGTAGCCAACACATCTTTCAAGCCTCCCACATTTTTCAGGAAGTACTCTCTTGTTGTTGTTGTTGTTGTACACTGGCTAAAAGACTCCAAGGATCATCCAAACAGCCGAAGTATTTGAACACTATGGTACAAATGCATCAGCTGGGGATGAGAACATTATGTGTGTGACCGTTTTTGATTACACCTCCACATGGGTAGCCACACTCCGACTTCGGAGGATTTTGGAGACTGATAATGTTATGCTAGGAGCTTGTCACAACTGAAGACAATCCCCGCATAACTGTGCAGAGCATAACAACATTTTGATGTAGCCTTGGTGTTCTAGCCTATGTCAGTTGGCCTGACACAGCCTTAAGCCAAGGCGTAGTACTCTCTTCAAAAATCATTCCTGAAATTCTGACTTTGGCAGAAAAATTCTGTAATCATACCTTTAATTTAAATTAAAAAAAAGGAAGAAAAACAAGCAAGATTTTAGGATGTTAAGTTGTCTTTAAAGGATGTTGAAATGTGTCAGTGTCAAGTTATGCTAAAATAAGTGTTCTGCAAATGGCAGGAACTATATGTCCTGGCAGGTTGGTTGTCTTGGTGTGCCCTCCATTGATCCATTTTAAAACGGACACGAATGAGAATGTTTTCATTTAAAAGTTAACTTCTGATTTGGGTCCCTGAAACAGAAGAAGGTTTGCACCTATAAAACAGGTTAATTCCCATAAGCCAGCTGACAACGTAATGTTATGTCCAGGTACACGCACTGTGAAGCGGAGTGCCCTTTCATCTCCTTTGACGACTTGCTGGACAAGATCGAAGACCTTGTCTGCGATGTTGTGGACAGAATACTCAAGTCCCCCTATTCTTCCTATGTACAGGACCTACACCCAGTAAGCTGACAAAGCATGCATACAGATGTGGTATTTGACAATGTGTTCCTAGTTTTTTTCTTTTCTTTCTTTCTTTTAAAAAATTTTTTTTTCTTCCGGATAAAACAAACATGTGAACAACATTAGGAAAGAAAAAGGTTCATAGAAATTCAAAAGAACTCCAGAGGAATTTGGTGTCACATTACAGCTACATACTGAGACTTTTGCAAGGTCATGGTAAAAGATAATTTGACTGGAGATTTTTTTTTATCAAAGCAAAGGCGAGGTGTTCCCCAGACCTAGAAGAAATTAACAGCATTGAGCCAGTGTTCAGCCTGTGTTCCAAATATCCTACCTCACAAATGTAGCCAGCCACAGGAAACTCACCTATGAAGTGAGCTGCACACGTGACCTTTCATCTTGTATTACACGCTTACACTGTGTCTTGAAGGCACAAATCCAGCCACTCTAACGGAGAAATTGAAGTCAATGTAAAGTCATTACGGAACAAAATGCAAGCAGTAGTCAGATATAAACAGAAAGACAGTAGTGCTCTTATATTGACACAGATACCTGCCCGTAAACTTGTGCTGTTATGGATCATGGCCATGTGTGTCTCTCACAGGCTTACACTCGACAAAACTGGTTTTCCTGTATTTTACACGCTCAGCTGATTCATGTAGTTGGATGCATTTCTGCGTTGCATGTGCAATTCATTGTTTTCATGGCTCTGTGTTTTTTTTTTTAACAAATCAAACTGCTCTATTATTGAGTGTGAATTGAATCAGCATTAGTGAAAACAGTCTCCATTTCAGAAGGAAAGTTAGTCACACATGGGGGTATCTACATTTGATCTCAGAAAGCGATTTTGATTAGACATTGTAGGCAATATTGATAAGGAAAGATAATCTGAATAGAAAAAGATAGCCTGAATAAAACATGGTGCTAATCAGCCAGCTTGCCATTCTCAAGCTTGTGGACATCTCCTACCAGTGCTTGAAGCTAGAGTGTCTTAACTTGCCAACTTGGCACATCTGCAGGCTTCACAAGTAAAGACACTTTGCCATCAAATTTGCAGGGGGCTTTGGATTAATAAAAAAGATAAAAACAAACAACAACTCTTCAGTATTATATGTAGATTGATGATGTCTAATACCATATTTGTTTGGTAAGGTAAGTTTGGGACAAAAATATTTTGAAAATGAGATGGTTTGTACACTGTTTACGTAGTTACTGGAGATTTTGTCATGGAATGACAAGTAGCTTAGACTACCCGTGCACGAGTTGCAAGTTTTAGAACTGGCTGGAATTCCAGGATTTTTATCCTACTTGCAGGTGTAGTTTGTGGAATGGAATATTATTCTTGGTTCTTGTCTCTGTGTATCAGTGTAAGTATGTGTGTGTATGTATGTGTGCAAGTGTATATTCGTGTGTAGATGAGTGTATGTGTGGAGTGTATGTGTGTTTTTGACCTTGTCTGCGTGTGTTGGTGTATGTATGTAGGTGTGTGTATGTGTGTGAGTGTATATTTGTGAGTTTAGGGGTGTATGTGTGAGTGTATGTGTATGTATATGGTTGTATAGGTGTGAGTGTATGCGTGTATGCATGGGTGTATGTGTGAGTGTATGTGTGTGTTTGGGTGTGTGCATACCATAGATTTTAAACATACCAACCAACCAATCACCCATAAAGGGACGTTTGTGTGATGGTATCTTTTGTGAACAGGAGTTCAAAGCTCCTAAGCGTCCATTCCGACGCATGAACTACACTGATGCCATTGACTGGCTGAAGGAGAACAATGTCACAAAGGACGACGGGACCTTCTATGAATTTGGGGATGTGAGTACTTGAACGTGAGCTGTAGTTTTAGTTGGGAAGATAGTTTCATCACCTTCTTAGCTCCAGTGGATGGATGGCCATCCTCTTCTTAGCAGCTGTGGTTTCTGGTAGTTTTGGTGGTAGTATTTTCAAGAGATAGCTGCCTTGCTCTTTACTTGTTAGATCAGAGGAATACCTGGATTTATAACCATGGTTCATAAACATGATCTTGCTTAGCGTTGAGATGCTGAAATGTGAGCTGCTGATAACTGTATAGTGCTAAGGATTTCAATTGAGGAAGGGGAAAGGGGCAAGGTCTAGGAGAAAAGGGGAGGGAATGCGGGCTTAATTGATAAGTTAGAGCCAAAGTCATGGCCAGGATAGCATGATTTGGGAAGGAGTATGAGGAAGAGGCAGAAAAAAAAACATGATAGAAATTTTTTTCCGTACTTGGGTGTGACAGCTATAAAGATCTTATAAAAAAAAAAAAGAAGAGAAAAACAAGTCAGCTAATGTTTGAAAGCAAAATGGCGTAGTAACAAAGAAACAGTATTAGGAAGTGCATGAAGAACCCCAATGATGCCTTGAAATGAAAAAAAAATGGTGATGCTTATTTTTCAGGACATTCCAGAAGCTCCAGAGCGAAAGATGACAGACACCATCAATGAGCCGATTCTGCTATGCCGCTTTCCTGCTGAGATCAAGTCTTTCTACATGCCCCGTTGTGCAGAGGACAAACGCCTCACTGAATCGGTAAGGACTGAGCTTAATTATGTTATGATTATTGTGATGATATCAACACGTGGAATCTGCTCAACACAAATTTCAGAGTGCAAGAGAAATTGGCTTTGTGATGATCATTGACCATGCTAAGGGAATTTCAAGAAGTGTGTCAAAGTTAGAACAAGTGATTTGAGAATCCTAGAAAGGCAAGAGGGCAAGACAGTGACTGTATGCACTCCCCTATGCCATTGCTGATTTCTCTTATGTAAACCAAGCTGTTGTGTCATTGAGGTGTCTGTGGGGTGGACACCACTGTCACTATGTGATATATATAATATCTGTGTATTTGCTTGTTTGCCCAACTGGACCCCATCGCCACAAACTGACTTGAAGTGAAAATATCTCGTAACTATCGCAAAGCACTTTAAAAAACCCATCTTTTTCTTGACCCAAACGAGGATTTAACCCACTTGTAGACCAGATTGTAAACTTTGAAATTTAATCTAAAAAATTGTTTTAGGGTCTCAAATGAAAACGAATGCTTCGTCTTGAAATCACTGCCATGTCTCTGTTGTTAAGAATGGACTAGAATTCTGTTGTTCAGAACAGACTAGAATTCATAAAGTAAGATAAAGCTAATCATTTTTTTATCTGCACACCTTCCCTGGGACAAGGATTTTTTTTTTTTTAATAAGTTTTGACCCTGCCTTCTCATTAATTTTGTTTGACTTTTGTTTTCATTTATATAGTTTCCTGAGTCATATCAGTAAGTTGACTTTTTTTTTTTTTTCACATGTGCTATCTTGTCCTACTTCTGAACACTCTGCCAGCATAAACACTGTGGTGAACAACGACATTGAGGTAATATTGTGTACATGATCTGCAGGTGGATCTACTGATGCCCAATGTAGGGGAGATTGTGGGAGGTTCTATGAGGATCTGGGATGTGGAACAGCTGGAGGCAGGATTCAAGAGAGAAGGCATCGACCCCACACCCTACTACTGGTACACTGACCAGGTCAGTGGCATGTGAACAGCAGGATTGTTGTCTGTCTCATTGGCTGAAGGACTGTCAGCTATCTTTTTATTAAGGGAAGAGTTGAATGAATTATGTACAAAATGGACAGTCTTCAATGTTTAATTTTGTTTAAAAAGAAAGTGTAATAAAGGAAGAGATTTCAGTTAATGATTCGAAGGGAAAGATTCTTTTGGTTATCTGTCTATACTAGGATGTACCTCAAAGGGTTTATAGTTTAACTCTTTCTTCACAGTTATATTTACCTTTCTAGTCAGCCTTAACCAAATAGGATGATAGCTATAGCTTTCAATCTGGTTGTATGATAGCATTTGGTGTGTTTTTCCCTTTAATTCTTCTTTGTTGATGGGGGGTGGGATTGGGGGAACAATGGGAAACTGAGGAAAACGTAATTTTGTTTTTGTTATTGGAAGGGAAAGATTAAGTGTTCAAATAATCTTTTGGAAGGGAAGATCTTTCTTGCAAATTTTTAGAGAGATTTAAAGAGATTATGTATATACTAGGATGAGATTTTCCCCCTCCTTTGATGTCTTTTTGTCATTTTGGGAGACGTAGGGGTTGATCTTGAGATTACTGTACATCTATTGATAAATTGGGGGGTATATATTTGTTACATTTGTTCTCTGTCAGTGGTTGGAAGATCCATCAATATTCCCAAATGTGCAGGGTTCTCTTTTGGCTCAAGATGTTGAACTGCTTGCTAGATAAAGCCCACCTGATAATGCTTTAAGAACTCGCTGGCCACCATATTTTCAGCAGCAAGATGTTTCTGGTACTGAGTGAGAAAGAGAAAGTCAGACAAACAAAGTGAGATGAAAATTTGTTGGAGCATTGCCTGAAAAGGTCTAGATGTATGACAGAAAAAATATTTGATTGCAGCACTGATGTGTCCCTTTATGGTCAGTAGGGCAGACCTGTTTACTCCTGCGATTTTGCTGTCATTTTTATGGGAAAATATAAAAATTACAGGAATTATGGCACACAAAAAAAATTACAGGGAGAAAAAAAAACAAAAAAACCCCGTCTGCTGCCGTTTCGGTCAAAAGCAGTAAGAATACATTTCCCAGCATGCCTTGTGTCTTTCACTTTGTCAAAGATGGTGACGAAGCGGTCTGGTGCGGCTCTTATTATCGTGCAAATATGAAAATTACAGTTTTTTTTTTTTTTAAATTACAGGTTTTTGTCAGAGATATAACAGGTACTTGAATTTGGGGTAAACAGGTCTGGGCAGGGCTGTAAGCAACATAATCTTTCTCACGTGTGTTTGAATGGTAAGGGGTACAAAAGGAAATCTTCCCTTTCCTTCCCCATCCCCAGGGTGTTGGCCACTGACACCCCTGTCCCACCTCCTTCATCAACATTTTACAATTTATGGTTTGAAAAATGGAATTTATTATCTTTAGGCTATCACTTTAAGCTTCATGTGGGCAGACTTTTTAAGTTGAAAGTTGCGTGAGAAAAATTTCAGCCACCAGCAACCATAGGAACCCTGCCTTCCAGAGTGACCAGTATGATGGAGTATGGTCATTTTTCGTTTTAGTTTGGACACTTGCAGTTTTATAACAGAATTAAGATATTTGAATAAGAAGACATGCCTACTTTTAGAAAGGGTGTGTGTGTGTGTGTGTCTGTGTCTGTGTCTGTGTCTGTGTGTGAATTTGTTAAATTTTTAAGTGGGGGAAGAGTGAGGTGGTTAATTTATATTTATTTGGCTGACAGAATATTATTCTGCCTTCATTTGTATAGCATGATTGTTGGGAGTCACCTGACTACCAGTTTTTGTTTGTTTGTTTTTGTCTGTTAGTCAAACAGTACAGGTGAGAAATTCCTTCTGTTTGCTCATGAAATATTTTTTCTTTGAATACTGCGTTCTTAGGAGGTACTCCAAACCATGTCATCTTATCATTTGAACACTGTGGTTGCAGTATCAGCCCTTGCACTTTGAAATCACAGTTTTGTCCCTTCACTGGCCTTTCCTTTTTTTCCAGAGGAAGTACGGCAGTTGTCCTCACGGGGGTTATGGTCTGGGCGTGGAGCGCTTCATGTGCTGGATCCTGAACAGATACCACATCAGGGAGGTCTGCTTGTACCCCCGCTTTGTGGGCCGCTGCAAGCCCTAAACTTCAGGGTGCAGACTGAACATTTTGCTTGCAACTGCCCCCTCCCCCTCCCTCTCTTTCCAGTGAATTTTTGTTTTTCAGTAATGAGTGTGAAATTTGAATAGTATGGAGGGAGGTGGGGTGGGGTATCTTGCCAGAATGACAAAACCAAGGGACAGTTCCGTGTGATGTGATTTGAAGACATATAATAAGGGACATCCATTTTGTGGATAATATGTAATGCTCATTATCCTACTTGTGGTGTATGGACTCAATTTTATGATAAAACTTGAAAATAAAGATTGACATGGTAGTGCAATGGTAGATTTAGACCTTGCTTCCTTCCGAATTACAGTTAGTCCTGGAGCTGGTTCCTGTTTCTTAACAAGATGCAATTGGCTTGGTCTTGTAGTGAGTAAACAAACATGGTGGAGGTCCAGAGTAGGGCTGTTTACCAGCTAGATAAGATCTCACCTTTTCTTCAGTGTATGTCAAAGACATAGGAAAAAAAGATAGAAAGATGCGTGTTTTGTAGACCTTTACCTTCTTACAAGTGATTCCTCTTATTTATCTATGGGATGTTCACCCTGGGGATAGTGCATCTCGATAGTGCAGCATCACACACTTTTTTTCTGTCGCTGTGTGTTTTCTGGTCACCTCTTAGAGTGGATTTTCCTACAGAAGTATTACCAGGGACAGCTTTCTTGGTGCATGATGTGTATAGGATGTTGGTCTGTTATGACATTCAAAAGACCCACTCTCAGACCACTGCTTGAGGTCTGCTGGAAAGGGGGAGAAGATCCCATCCCCATGTGTGTTTCAACCGACAGATTCAAGATTCTCTCCCTTTTGAGGGGAATGTGTTGATCCAAGAGGCCTCACTATCAGCTCCGTCTTTACAAATTCACACATGGTGACTTTCTTTTTTCTTTTGCACCATCATTGGCTGCAGTGCTAATAGTGCAAGGGTAAGGGTGTTGTAAGCTACCACGAGTGGTGTGTATGCCTGGCTTTACTTAAAACGTGATGTGATTGCAATAACATGAAGACCTTGACTGCAGATTCATTCCTTTCTTGTCGTTAACCTTTTCTGGTATTTGTTCATTTATTGATTGAACTTGCTATGAACATTGACTGAGCATGGTGGTGAGCATGAACTGTACATTTAGAGGTACGTGTGGTACTGAACACATTTTGTGCTTCAGTAAGGTAAAGTCACAACTTTCTGCGAGTTCATCAAAACAGCATGAAGGAAAAACTCGGCAGGTGTGACACAGATAGGAGTTAGTTGCTGTGATGATGGTTTTCCTTTTTCATCTTGCGTGGCCTCCAGAGCAGCACTTTTCCCATGCTACCTTATACACAGCCATGCAGTCTTGATGCAGTACCAGTGTCAGCAGTCCAAAAGGAGTAAACATTTTCCGGCTGCCTTTCTCTGAACTGCTGCCTAATCAATTCATTGATGCCTGCTCTTGCAGGACACTCCTCACTAAGTACCCTTGTAGATGGCAGTTATTGCTTAGTTGTGGAGCCAGGATCTGTGTGTTCCCCCACCCTCCTCCCAGCCCAGGCTTTGCAGGACACTGCTCCTTCACACTGGATTCAGGATCAAGAGGTCTTGTAGGTGGCGTCCTGTGTATGGTCAGTCTGAACAGGCACAACTGAACATGATCAAGTGACTTGGTAGCAGTGCAGTGTCTCCTCTGGGTGGGTTACCACTGGAAACTTTGACACTAATAGCTTCCTGTGAACTGCTGTGGGCTGGGACAGGATGAACCTGGGTGCAGCTGTGTATGGGTGAGCCAGCATGAGTGGCATGGGAGTAATGCCACTGAGGGGCATGGAAGACGAGAGCTAGAAGAAAAAAGAAAAAGAAAGAAGAAAAAAAAGTTGGTCAACCAGCTGAAGGCTGAAAACTGCCAATGATTGTTTTAGAACTGTGAGCTTTGACAGATTTATTTTCCCAGAGGGAAGTGGCTTACAAAACTGCTAATAACAAAGGTCAGTTGTGAGAAGCTTACATGAGGTGACCTTGACTGTATAAGCTTTGAGAAGCTTTTATTGAAATAGTATGTCAACAGATGTGAGTACAATTTTCTTGAACCCAGTGTAGAAGCAAGTGTGGACATAAAATACTCAGTGGTGTCACAATCAAATTATGCTTGCTGGGTCTTAAAACTGTATATATCAGGGCTTTTTTTTTTAAACAAAAAAAAAAAAAATCTGAAAAATAGGGATAGAGTTTGCTCACTTTAAAGCAAAACACAATTGGTGTGTTCATCTCTCAGTTGAGTGTAGAGAATACTCCCAGTAAGTATCTGAACCAGCATTTCAAAAAAAAGGTGTTGAATCATATTTGTCACTTTAGTAAATGTTCACCAAGTCTTACAGCTCCAAAACCTATCAGGAGGAGTGTTTGCATGAAGGTTGGAAATATGCAAACATATCATTCAGAACATATAAAGAAGATGAATGCACAAAAAATGAAGTTGAAAAGTTTGAAATCCATCATTGAATTACAAATTTATACTTAACCAGTCAAATGTAATCATCTCACATGACTTTGTGGTGTACGGCTACTTTTTCCTGGTCAATTTCTTGATTATTGATATGCATATTTCAATCTTTGTTGGTTATCAACATGGATATTGTGATTAAAGCACTGGTAGTCATCTTATCACCCTTAATATGTCACTGTCTTTCTCCAACAGTTTGATCTCAGTTTGAACAGATTCGTCCCTTGAATCCAATAGATCAATTATGTCAGATGAATCATAAATGACATCTACTTCTTCATCAGAACCTTTGGCGTGGACAAAATCGTGATCAAAATGGAATTAAATTCTTGCAAAATTATACAGGAGTTGATTTCGTCTTGTTCTCTGCTTTGTTGTAAAAAGAAGGTGTAAACATTGCTGCTTCATAACTTTAGGTTAAAACAAAAACAAAAACACCTAATTGACCATAGAGAAAGGTCTAGGGGAAGCAATTGATGCAAAAATGCATGTAATTGCCCTTTCGGCTGTAGTCTCTTGCAAATGCTACACATACAGTTTTATTAAGAATTGGTTAATTTCTGATGGCAGTCAACTGCTGTCATAACTCAAACTGTGATGTTGGGAGTGTTAGCAGCATGGTGAGTCATGGCTTCATTAAGTTAAATGTCAGCAGCTTTGGAGTTGGAATCTTCATGAACTGGTATACAATTCTTGAGAAGCTTATGTGTGTGTACATGGAAATATTGATGTCAGTGTCTTTTGTGTTTTTTTTTTTGGTAAGGATGAGGTTTCCAGGAACTAGTACTGTGAATTGATATGCAATGTAAGTATCAATGATAGATTATTTTACAAGATTTTTTTTTTTCCCTTTTTTTGTGGACCAGCTTTGATATATGTTTCAGTATCTGTTATATTCAGTTTTTGGATTGTTGCCGTGTCATTGAACCATATTTGTTTACTGATCATGTCTTTGTTTTGTCTTAGCATTCTTTCTTCTGCCAAACTCACTGAAAACTTCAGCAGATGTATTCTATTTTACAAAACAACACTCCATTTGATATCTTTCTTTGCCTTTAGTCGTACTTCGATGTTTGCAAGGTGGACAAAAATGTATTTTAAGTTATGAAGATTATGATTAGTATAGGAATAAGAGAAATGCATCAAATGGGCTGCCTTATGTTAGGAAAAACAAACATTTACTCTTTGCAAAATTTGTTTTATGGCCTAAATTGTTTATGAACTGCTCTTGTTCTTGTCAGTTGTGCGTACAGAAATGTAATTGAAAGGATTTATGTGCAAGATCAGATTTTTTTTAACGGTTGTTAATGTTTAATTCTTTAATGTGCTCACATGCTTGTCAATTCTGGAAATAAACATGCACTCTGACTTTTTGACTGACTGTATTACCTTTGTTATATGCAGACACGCCTTTCATGCAGAATACAGACGCGCATTCATGTCTTTTGAGAAACTAACCCCCCCAAATCAACTCGGCTCGCTCAAGCATAAGGTAATTCAAAACACACTGCCAAATCTTTTGGTAAAATGGTTTATTATTACAATTATTATTGTAATTATTATCATCACAAATATCAGCATAAGAGTCACTGTTGGTGATGGCGTTTGTCAATTCTGATACATTCTTGATAATTTTCTTATAAAAAAATTTTCCAGCAAACCTCGACTATAAAAGGTCTGTGTACTTCGGTGTCCATCTTATTATGCATCGGTCTGGAAAGATTTCAGTCATCAAGGATTGGTGGATCACTGATTTGCCTTTAGGATTACCATCTTCCTATTCCTTGAAATGGACGTCTGCAACTTTCCACATTATGCAAGAGCTGTTGAACCCGAAAGGTCTTGCCCCTCCTTTTCCCTGAAATTGACCTCCATGATTTCACACATTTGTGTCAGAGCTGTTGAACCCAAAAGGTCTTGCCCTTCCTGTTCCTTGAAATTGACCTCCATAACTTCCCACGTGTGTGCCAGAGCTTGTGAACCCGAAAGGTCTTGCCCCTCATTTTCTTTGAAATGGACCTCCACGAGTTCCCACATTTGTGCCAGAGCTGTTGAATCCAAAAGGTCTTGCCCCTCCTTTTCCACTGAACTGGGCTGCTCCTAGGAATTTCAAGAATACAGTATATAATACAGATACTGTCTTAATTCAGGCATAAAAAGTATATAATACATCCATTTATTTGTAAATACATCAGTCTTTCAGTTCACACCATCATACATTTATACATGCAATGCTCATGTAAAACTTTTCATGAATACATATGCATGATGTTATTATTCCATAAGTGGTGGGTCCCTGGAGGTTGCATTAGACGCATGAACACACTGTGAATGTTTGTCATATATCAAAGGGCAAAGATTAGCGCTACTGATCTTCCTTTCCTGGTTCATGATGTTTCCATATTCCACTGAATGCTGATATGAATGACAAGATCTTTACAGTGCAAATCTGATCATGTGTGTGTTTATATACAAAGGAGGTTTGAGAAAAATCCTGATGTAAATGAACGCTCTCACACTTGTGCACATGCCAAGTATCAATCCATTCATGCATCTGTTCAACCAAATCCTTCAGGGGAAAAAAAGAAGCAGGTATGGGTATATGCATACATTTGTAATATCACATGTGTATGTGTATCATTGATGCATAAATACATGCATGCACCTTTTCACACACACACACACACACTGAAACACAATCATCTATTTATATAACCACTAATTTGACTCTTAATTGCCTTGCCACCGTTGCCTATCACCACCATGTTATCCACCACAATCAAACGGCAAGAGGACTCTCCAGGGGTTGCAACCTTGCTGTAGTTAGAGGGCTTGCGTGGTCCAGTGATCCCTTAGGCTTCGCAGGCAGGGGCATCATTACTTGGATGATAAGCTAGTTTTTGAACATGCCTCTAGGCCTGTAAAGTTAAGCTGCTATCTGACCTAAGCACAGCATAGAAGGAGTTGATGCCCCTGGTAGGGTCTCCCATATCAGACAGGTTAAGGGTGAGGGCCCTGACAAATAGTAACTGCCTTTTTCCTATTCTGTCTTCTGCCTTTCTTAATGGATCTTTTCTCTCTTCATCTCTCCTTCAAGTCTTCTTTTGCACGTCCTTTTTCCTCTGATACTCAAGTCGCTGCCATTAGCAGCTGGGAAACCCAAGCTACAGCAACCTGGTGATGGGCTGAGTGGCTGACCCCAATTCAGTCGTGAAGGTGCACTGTCTGGTGTTCATGAGGGACGGTACGAGGCAGACGGACACCATACCATGACCATCCATTGTCCCTTCCCCAGCACAACAGCTCTCCTGGGGTGACTGTTTATTTCCGCCAGTTGTTAAAAACCTTCATGGCCACAAAAAAACATTAAAACTGGAAAGAGACGAAAACTGGGCTCCGACCCCTCGTGGAACACGGACTTGGACTCGGATACAGAAGTCTGGACAATATTAGGCATTTGGCCTCCTTGGCTGGGATCCAGTAGGCGGATGGTGAGTGACTAATAAGCAAGCTGAGTCCCTTTGCTGTAGCAAAGGGGTAGAAAGGTATTGCAGGCGCAGAGCCGAAATCAGTCAAGAGGCTGAGAGATGGTTCCCTGCTTGTGCAGGATGACCGAAAATTCCACTCGGACAACTTTTAAAGTCAGCAAGTCTTGTGGATTATCAAATCCGGGTCTTCCCTCACAAAACTCTCAACTCTTCATAGGGTGTCATTCAATGCCGAGAGTTGTTTGGAATATCTGAGGAAGAGGTAAAGGCTGAGTTGGCTGATCAGCGAGTTGTAGAGGTCAGGAGGGCTACATCCAGATAAGCTTCCATGGATCTTTTTCACCCAGAAATCTGCATTGATCTTGCTGCTTTTCGTAAAAAATCCACCAGTCCTCAGGTATACAAGGCTATGTTTACCAATCTCTGTATAAAATTCCCATCCTTTCAGAAAATATTTAATGATGGTACAAAGTCCCAAGATGGAGTGGCTTGTGTAGCCTATTGGCCAAGTGTCCATCTGAAATGTTATCAAAGCATATTCCATCAGCTGGTTCTGTTTACTCTGCTGAACTTACAACTTTGGTTCTAGCATTGAAGATAATTTCTCAATCTACGAACAAGGACTTTCTGATTCGCTGTCAGCTTTGGAGGCCATAGCTGGCCGTTACCTCCATCTTCCAAAACTTTTAGATTTTTAAAAACTTTTTACCTCTTTGAAAGCAGAAAGTCACAACATTGTTCTAGCTTGGGTTCCCAGTCATGTTGGCATTTGGGGAAATGAAATGGCTGATCGTTTGGCCAGGAATGCCACAATGAAGACACTGTTCAACATATCTATCCTCTACTCAGATTTGAAACTGAAGGTTAATGGTTATATCAGAGACCTCTGGCAGGAGGACTGGAATGCACAGACGGAAAACAAACTTTTCCAGATCCATCCAAACCTAAAAGAGTTCCTCTCATCTACTTCTAGTGGCTGCAAAGAGGAAACAGTTTTATGCCGACTGCACACTGGCCATTCATTTTTTTTTTTTTTTTTTTTTTAACTCATTCATTTCTTTTAGAGAGTGATGAAACTCCTTGGTGCATTCCATGTCATGTACCACTCGCAGTGAAACATATTATTTTAGAGTGTTCGGACTTGCATGATGTGAGACATAGGTATTTTACAGCAGAATCCATGAAAACCTTGTTCAGAGATGCCCCATCTGATGTGATCTTTGAATTGTTTTTCAGAGATCAACATTTTACATCTGATGTAAGATTTAACAGAAGAAAGATTTTTAACACATTTTCCAGATGTTTTCAGAAGGTCGATTTTAATGAGTTGTGTGAATGACTTCAACGTGGTGACAGCCCTGATATGTCCCCTTGAGATTGGCTGGGCTATAAGCAACATTACCTTGCTAACGGCAATAGGAAGATGCTGTCATCACCACCTCTGCCGATTAACCGCAACTACTTTTTTTTTCCTCATCCAAAGTGTCAGCCAGCAGGAAGACCACTGGATGTTACAGTTTCTTTTAAATGCTGTTTTGAAAGGCAGTTGCAGTTGCCCTTGGCTTTTTACAAGAAATGCTCTTCCTGTTGAAGAACTGGAGCCAGGTTGGCCAAGTGGTCCAGGGACTGTAGTGGGAGGAACACTCAAGTTTCACCTAGCTTTCAATATATTCAATACACTGTAGGCTGCTGTTGGTGGGAGAATTTTACTTCTGGCACTCAAAATGTTACTTCTGGCACTCAAAATGTGTGTGGTGTGTGTGTGTGGGGGGGGGGGGGTGGGTCTTGCCTGTCATTCCTCGTGGCATGGGTTGGAAGCTGGCAAACAGAGTCCCATCCTTCCATAAAATACCAAACTGTTACTAGAGTTGGGTGGGTATGTGTGGTCTCTAGGGAAAAGACTCGGAATGTTTTCTCTATTAATAGAGTTACGTTAAAAATTCGCCTCTTCTCTCTCTTACTAGTTATGGAAGGTGCAACTTCCTGGTACTAGTGATCAAAAGATATTTTCATTTTTCTCGGGACTGTTAAAACTACACAAAAGTGGCTCAGGAATAATTTTCCTTAGGCTTGTGCATTTAGAAGTGCTTGTAGCTCCGAGTGTCTGGATTAGAGAGAAGTTAAACCATTCAATACTGTATGAACTACAAAGAAGTGACACAAGTTAAGTGTACTTTCACACATCAACTTTACTTGATATACAAGGTTGAAATATACAAACAAATAAACTTCAGTCTTTGTTCGGGTGACTTTTTTCCCCCCATGTTATCTCATCATAAAGAGAGGGGGAGTTCTGGATGAGTTGAGTTAGAGTCCACTTGGTATAGTTGAACCAATCTGACATTGGAGAGGATTGTGGATCTCTCTCCACTTGCTGGTGACTGGTCCACCTTCTATGGGCAGTCTGACCTGTTGGGACTGCAGTGCTGGGTCAATGGCAGGCAGACCCAGGGACAGGGAATATAAACCCAGGATCTATTCACAAAACAGAACCTGGTTTGTAGTTAGGTAGCTGCGAGTACGGCTTGCCGAGTTCTCACCCCTGCCCTCTGGCTTTCACTAAATGTGCAAGATCTCAGCCAACAAAGGATTAGACTAGCATGAATATATCTGCCATAATTATCAGTCTCCACTTTAGTTCTTCACTCAGAGTTTTGAGTGGATTTTAACACGTGGTAGGAGAGAGTAATAAAATGCTAAACAATTGAAGGCAAACAACTCTTCCATTTTTCTACTTCTTCTTATGAATACTTATATAGCACCTATCCTCGGCTAGAGACCAAGCTCTAAGCGCTTTACAATCCACACTCATTTACACAACGGGCTGCCTACCTGGGTAGTGTCGACTGAAGAGCTGCAGCAGGGTGCATGGTTCCATGCAGGGTGCATGGTATGTGTGACGTGTCATTCATAGCAACGGCCAAACTGGCCTTCTCTTCTGAAAGTTGGTGATGGGATTTTATGTGTGTGCAAGATGATATGTGTTGAAGTAGCTTGGAATACACTTAGCCCAAGTACACATGTTGATTAGACTTAGAGTCACTTTGAATTGACATGTTTTTGAATGTACTTTGAAGCAACATACTTTTTTTTTAATGTATTGATATATTATCCGTATGCTCTTGCTGTAATGTAAAAAATGTATGTCAAATGTGTATGATATATATCAGGGGAGTTAAAAAAAAACAACAACTGTTTATAGAACTTACAGAAATGATGCCAATGTACATATGACGTATTTGTAATCTCTATATTGTTTGATTAAAAACGTGAAAAAAAAAAAAAAAAAAAAAAAGACTTAGAGTCACCAGTTACCAAGTGTTAAGACAATCAACAGTATTCATAAATCAGCTTAACAGTTTTACCCAGTTTAGGTATACCGTTTTTTTTTCTGCCAGAAGTTAACATTCAATGATCATCTTTACAGATCGCATTGAATACTGGCTAAAAGTCATATTGTTGACATAGAATGTTAATCGAGCATCTTGACAGCTTTTATGAAGTTGTGGTGAACAGACTATAACAATAGAATAGTCATTCATCATCTTGATAGATGTCACCAAGTATTGGCATAAAGTTACACTGGTAAAACATGTCCTGAAAGCAATGGCAGAAGCGGCAGAGAGGTGTTCAAGCTGGATCTGGTCAAGGAGGAACAAAAGTGAACTTCATAAGGCTTAATTTCCCTACAAATATCAGGTGTCCCTGTGGCTCAGTGGTTAAAGCGCGAGTCATTAAGTGGAAAATGAGCATGTCCAGAGGGTCATGGGTTCGAATCCCAGCCATGGCTCGTCCCAAGATGGGAAAAAAAGGGGCAGCAGAGGGACATCCGGAGTCATGAACCGGGTGTGGCCCAACCCCCCTAGAGTGTCAGGAGACAAGGGCCGAAACACTTGCTTGAAGGGGGCTTCTCTTCTGAGGACTCTCTGCTGCCACGCTCTCCACGAGTTTCTTTCTACTGATGCATGGGTAAACCATTGACTTCCGGGAATAGGCCGGAGGACGTCCGGGAAAGACCGGAGGACACTGGGAAAGACCAGAACCAAGGGCTCTGTGGGCTGGCTCCCCACTTTGCCTTAAACATGTGGCTACTAAAAATAAAAGGAAAAGATGCTCCCAGGATTCACCGAAAGGGGGAGAGAATGATGAATCCATCGGTGCTCAACCAATCATGACTGCAAATCCCAAACGGACTATGAACATGGACCAAATGGAATATCCATGTGTCTGTGGAAAGCGTTTCGCTACCACCCGTGGCATGAAGATCCACAGAACAAAGATGGGATGTGTGAAGACTCATCTGAATGAGCAGCAGCGCACTGCATCAGCAGATAAGACGTCGGAAGACCAAGGCCAGGATTTAAACCACAGTGCCAAGGACATCCACGCTGTTGGTTCGGATGAGGAATTTGCACAGGCCCTCGATGCCAGGTGCCTGAAACTCAACCTGCCACGAGCAAACAAACTGAAGATTGGGAGAAACTGGATGCAAAAATCGTCCAAAGACTCGATGCACTGATAGGGAAAAGCACCCTGGAACACAAACTAGCCACATATGGGGACATTGTGTATGCCACATGTAGAGACGCCTATGGAGCAAAACTACCCAAAGAGAAAACACCTCCAAAGAAATCCAGACGCCAAGAAAAGATGGACAAGATCAGGGTCCAAAAGAAAAACCTCAAGATGCAAATGAAGACCGCACTGCCAGCTGAAAAACAAGGCTTGGAAAAACTGTGGAAAGACCTGAAAGAAAAACACAGTGCCCTCAGCAAAGCGGAATCTGCGAGGAAGAGGAAGAGCAAAAAGAAGAAGACACAAGAGCGCTTCTTCAGAGACCCCTTCCAGTTTGCCAGAACACTGTTTGAGCAGCCAAAATCTGGGACCCTAAGTGTGGACAAAGGAGTTCTTGAGCAGCATCTGAGGAAAACATACTCTGACCCACAGAGCAAAGCACCACTCGACATTCAAGGTCTGGTGTGGCCAACCAACCCTGAGGAACAGTTCAATGGCAAGCCTCCAACGTTGGCGGAAATCAAGAAGGTGGTCGACAAAGCCAGAGCCAAATCATCACCAGGGCCAAACGGAATACCTTACCAGCTTTACAAGAAATGTCCCAAGGTGCTGGAGTGGCTCCACAGGCTGCTGCGATCGGCTTGGAGAAACCAGAAGATCAGCGGCCAGTGGATGACGGCAGATGGTGTGTACATCCCCAAAGAGCAAAACTCAAGTGACATTAGCCAGTTCAGGCCAATATCACTACTGAACGTCGAAGGGAAAATCTTCTTCTCTGTCATGGCAGCAAGGCTGACCAAGTACCTGATGGAAAACAAGTACTTGGATGTGTCAGTCCAGAAAGGTGGCATCCCAGGCGTGGCGGGCTGTGTAGAACACGCCACAATGATCTGGGACGCAATCCAAAAAGCAAAAACAGAAAAGAGAGACCTGGACGTAGTGTGGCTTGATCTGGCAAACGCATATGGATCTGTGCCCCATGAGATGATACAGTTGGCTCTTGAGATGTACCATGTGCCAAAGAACATCCGCGACATGCTCAAGAAGTACTTCAATGGCTTCTCAATGCGGTTCTCTACCAAGGAGTACACAACAGACTGGATCAACTTGGAAGTGGGTATTGCAATGGGCTGTGCAATTTCCCCAATACTGTTCGTGCTTGCAATGGAACTCATCTTGAAAGCAGCAACAAACAACGCGAGACAAACAGACCTTGGCGATGGATACAAGATGCCTCCTCTCAAGGCCTTCATGGATGACACTACAGTGATTTCATCCAGAGAAGACGAGACACGTCATGTGCTGGAGAGGCTGGACGACATAGTTGCCTCATCCAGAATGAAGTTCAAGCCAAAGAAATCACGGAGTCTCTCACTGAGGAAAGGAAAAGTGGCCGGATCTGTGGTCTTCAGTGTTGCCAACCAGGCCATTCCAACAGTCACAGAAGAACCAGTCAAGAGCCTTGGAAGATGGTATGATGATACGCTGAAAGACACACAAAGAGCAAAAGAAACCAAGCAGATGGCGGAGGAAGGCTTGGAGACCATTGACCAGTGTGGGCTCCCTGGCAAATACAAGGTCTGGTGTCTGCAGTTCATGCTGATACCAAAGCTGCTATGGCCTCTGATGATATACGACATCTGCACCAGCATAGTGGAGGCAATGGAAGCCAAAATCAACAAGTTCACAAGGAAATGGCTTGGTGTCCCACCCTGTCTGACTAACATAGCGCTGTACTGTCGCCAAGCAAAGCTGAAACTACCCCTGAAATCCATCCTGGAGGAATACAAAGCAGGGAAGATCAGACTTCAAAGCATGCTGGAGGACTCAGGAGACAAGGTGGTAGAAGCAATTAAGCCCCAGCTGAAGACAGGCAGAAAATGGAAAGTTCAAGAGGCGATGGATTCTGCAAAAGAAAGTCTCAAGATCAGAGAAATAACAGGACACACACAGACCAACAGACAGGGACTGGGGGTGACCAAAACTGAATGGTGGTCAAAGGCCAAAGGAAAAGCCAAAAGAGACATGATGATTCAGGAGATGAGAAAAGAAGAAGACCAAAAAAGACTCCAAAAAGCAGTCCAGCAGAGCCAGCAAGGGCAATGGACAACGTGGGAGAATGCACTCCAAAGAAGTCTCACTTGGAATGACATTTGGCACATGGCCCCTCTCAGGATCAGCTTCATTCTCAGATCTGCATATGACCTTCTGCCCTCAAATGCAAACCTGGTGAAGTGGGGGAAAACAGACGATCCTGCATGCCCCCTCTGCCATGAAAAACAAACAGTGGAGCATGTCCTAAGCTCATGTAAAGTAGCCCTGGCTCAAGGAAGGTACACATGGAGGCACAACCAAGTGCTCAAAGAAATTGTACAAGTAGTCTGGGCTAGTACCAACACCACAAAAGGGAAAATCAGGACTCCAAAAGCACCCGCAACATTCTTCACGGCAGGAGGCAGCAAATCATGGCCAAGAACAACAGTGCCACTCGAAACATGCAGGCAGAGTCTGCTGGACGGGGCAGATGACTGGGAGTGCACTGCAGACCTCCCAGAATGGAAGAGTCACCCAGAGATCATCAGCAAGAGTGGCATGAGACCAGACATAGTAGTCCACTCTAAGTCAACCAAGCAGCTGATCATGATCGAGCTCACGGTGCCATATGAGAACAGAATGGAGGCAGCTCAAATCTACAAGACTGAAAAGTATGCTGATCTGGCAAACAGCCTGAGGAGAGAAGGCTATCAGGTCAAAGTCCTCACTGCAGAAATTGGAGCTAGGGGGTTTGTAGGAACGTCTGCATACAGCCTCATGAAACAGCTCTCAGTTGCAGGGAAGGAAAAAACCAGAGCCCTGAAAGCAATGGCAGAAGCGGCAGAGAGGTGTTCAAGCTGGATCTGGTCAAGGAGGAACAAAAGTGAACTTCATAAGGCTTAATTTCCCTACAAATATCAGGTGTCCCTGTGGCTCAGTGGTTAAAGCGTGAGTCATTAAGTGGAAAATGAGCATGTCCAGAGGGTCATGGGTTCGAATCCCAGCCATGGCTCGTCCCAAGATGGGAAAAAAAGGGGCAGCAGAGGGACATCCGGAGTCATGAACCGGGTGTGGCCCAACCCCCCTAGAGTGTCAGGAGATAAGGGCCGAAACACTTGCTTGAAGGGGGCTTCTCTTCTGAGGACTCTCTGCTGCCACGCTCTCCACGAGTTTCTTTCTACTGTGGCATACATACAATCAATGCAGTCTCAAGACTTGGAAACATAGTTTAACCCGTAGAGTGCCTTTAAGCCGTCAGCTGACGCCGCATTAAAAATGCTTTCCCAGTGCCTATGGGCCGTCCACTGACGTCATGCATTTTTCTTGAATTTTCATTCGTTACTATTTCTATCAACGGACTTAAATAGAGTGTGCGTAGTAAGCCTTATATGTCTGTAGTATTAAAATGATATGTAAATGACCACACGTGAGGGAAAAGCCCATTTATTCTCATCACTGACTGGATGACCAGCCAGCACTTCGTCTCGCTTGCAAAGATGGCGGTGCAACCTTCGACAAGCGCAGCGACCAAATCAACGTATTTACACAGCTGAGCAGGCTCTGCTAATGATTTTTGACAAAGACAATAATCTTTTATTCAACGACTCACTCGAGCATGAAGGTGAGATGATGATAGTGATGGAATTGCCAACCGTATTCGTCAGTTATTGTGTCGGGCTGTGTGACCTCAATGTGTGTTCAGCTGACTGGTTTGCCAGCGTCGAACGAGCTCGCCTAGTGTGTACTCTGCACTGCGTGCCAGTGGTCAGTGACGTGGTAGTCAGCGTGAGAGGGGAGCGCGGCCTGCTCGCGGCGCGGCACAGGGCAAAGGGAAAGGTAGGGGAAGAGGAGCAGTGAAAGAGAGGGTTGAAGTCCAGCAAGGGGGCGTGGTGGGGAGAGGGGGGCGTGGTCGTGGACTGACCTGTCTGCATAGAGTGTGAGCGTCTTGATAGACTTCTAAACTGTTTTACTTTCATTTACAGGTGTAGTGTGACAATACAAACTTTATTTTCAACTTTTTTGCTTTGTGTTCTTGTTTGGATGTGAAGATGTAGTGGTAAATACATATGCTTTTGATCGTGCAAAAAAATCTATCCAAATCTAATTGTCTAAATACTTTTTTATTATCAAAATTAAAACAAAAGAAGCCCAGATTCAAAATCTTCATTCAATTTCCTTCAAAAATCATATATATTTCATTGTTATATCTTTTGTAGTTTCTGAGCTAGAATTTTTTGTTAATTATTACCCCCAAATCATTAGATTTCCCTGGCACTGGGAAAGCCTTTGTTTGTAACATTTTCAAGCAGCTTCAAGCAGCGAACGGGTTAAACTTAGAGATCTTCTGGGTTATTCAGTGAAACCTTACACCGGATCTCAGAATGGGGGAGATGAACCTGTGTTATTACTTGGTTCACTGTTGGTGACCAGTCATACAGCCTTCTGTGGAGCAGTGAAGTGAGGAAGCTTGGTTTCCCCTTTTGTGCTCAGCTACATTTGATTGACAGGCTGTCAGAGAAACATGACAGCCAATAGTGTCACTATAGACAAAGAGGGTGTGGGGTGTTAGTAAGCAGGGAAGGGTGGGGTGGGGTTTATCATTCCCCCACCGCTTACAGTGTGAGAAAATTGTAGCAAATTCACCAACACTACCTCTTAGATGTTGGAGATATTTTTAGGCTTTATGTGACTGAACCATGCTTCGTTGTCTGCACCTGTGTGAGACATAAGAGGATAGATTGCGCAACCATGGAAAAGGAGTAAAGGAAGGGGTGGGGCAGGTTTAGCAGCTTCTCTGAAGTACAGGACTCCTTTCCCCTCTGAGATTGGTCACTGCGTGATCAGATACTAGAGAGAGAGAGAGAGATTGGGGGGGGGGGGGGGGGGGGGGGGGGGGGGTTCACGGGGAAGAGAAGCGGGTAACTCTCATGGAGTCAGGTACTTAAAAGGTTAAAAGGAAATGCCTGGCAGATTGTGGGAAGAGTGAGAGCAAGAGGGGGAGGGGGGGAGGGAGAGGGTGCGTTTGAGACTGAAAATTAATGTAGATTGGTAATTTTGAATTGCTGTTTGTGAAACAAATAGAGGCAGAAAGAGAGAGAGCGAGAGAGAGAGAGGGGGGGGGGGAGAAAAAGGGGAGGAGCTGGCAATTGTCACATCACACAAATAAAGGGATAAAAGATTAATGGGCGGATGCATTGGTTAGGAAGTTGTATCATCTCCTAAAGCAGCGTCAATCGTTTTAAAACTATTGTTGCTAGCCAATCAGAATAGACTCTTTATGCTGGTCGGTAGGTACACAGCTTTGCACAGTAATGTCTGCTACCACAAACATAACACTTTCAATGAAGGGGGAAAAAACATGCGCTGAATGTGTGTGTGTGTGTGTGTGTGTTTCACTTCATTGAACGTGTTTATCAATTGCATCAATGTCTGAAGAAAACAATTTATTGAAAATTGCTCTTGCCTTTTTTCTGTGCATTGTTTGGTAAACAAAAATTACTTTACCCTGTGTTTGTGCATTTATTTTCATTTTGGCTTGTTTTCAGCGACATTGTAGTCTGTTTCACTCTTCTTGTTATGATCTTCCTTAAAATTGCTAGCGAACACACACACACACACGCACACACACACACACACACACACACACACACACACACACACACACACACACATTTTGGAAGGACAACATTTACCAATACTTTATCACAAGATCTAAGTTGGTAGGGGTCTGGGGGGCTTACGTAGTGGTGTCCTGCACATGCTGGATCAAAACAGGTACCACTGTGCACCACCAAAGTGACTTGACAGCAGTGCAATGTCTTATCGGGGAGTGGAGGGGGGGGGGGGGGGGGGGGTACCTCATAACAAACTGACAAGACTATTCCCGGTGGACTGCCAGTGCTAGGGTTGCGATAGTACATGCCAGGGAGTGGCTGGAATGAGCGATGTGGGGGCAATGCTATCAAGGTTGCACAGAAAATGAGACAAAATCAAACAAGCAATCCCCTCCTCACCCCATCCCCCCCAAAACAGAAAAAAAAATCTGAAGACCCTTACCTCTGAATGAAATGTATTATATCTTTAAAAAAAAAAAAAAAAGAAGGGGCGCATTGTCTATTCCAGACTGCCATGTATATAGAAATACTACTGTAATCAGTCGGTTAACCAACTAAGCAGTGCATGGGATTCTTCATGGATTAACACTACAAGCTCTCTCTCACCTGTGTCTTCCTCTTGCTCTCTGTGACACACTTACACATGCACGCTGTCATGCGCACCATTCTTCTATCCATCAGTTTCATTTAGTGGACTCTTACCATTCCTTCCAGAACAGAGTAGCCGCTGGAAGATATTACCACGTGTGCATCCGCTACCTGCTCCTGAAAATTAAACAAAGTAAAATACAATTAGAATTTTTTTTTTTAATGGAAAAAAAGTAATGGGGGGAAGAGGGCTTTTTATGGCAAGACTATGTTGACGGGATAGCTTCGAGAACTAGAGATGCACACTGTTTCATTGTTTGCATTTTTACACGCACATGCACACATACATACACACACACACACACAGAATGAGAGAGACAGACAGAGAGAGAGAGAGAGAGAGAGAGAGAGGCTGACAGACAGACAGACTTGGCAATTTTACTAAGATTTCACGATTTCATTTACCTTTGACCCCTATTGGGGCATGGAGGATTTCCAACAAAAACAAAGCAACTGAATTCAAAGAAATATTTGCATCATGCATAGAAACAATTCCTGGACCGTGTAGAAACATTTGGAACAACATTTGATCAATTTACTTAATTAAGGTTTCTACTGAACAGAACTGGTTTTGGATCTGTATGGATTGCTCAGGGAGTGGTGGTTGTGAATCAGTATAGTAGAGTCTTCGGAGACTGCTGGATATATCCAAGACTGGGAGCACAATTACCTCCCCTGATCGCTATGCCCTGTACAGAGACTTCATAAACTGGGAGCACAGTTAGCTCCCCTGATTGCTATGCACTATACAGAGACTTCATAAACTGGGAGCACAGTTACCTCCCCTGTTCCCTATGCACTGTACAGAGACTTCATAAACTGGGAGCACAGTTACCTCCCCTGATTGCTATGCACTGTACAGAGACTTCATAAACTGGGAGCACAGTTACCTCCCCTGATCGCTATGCACCGTACAGAGACTTCATAAACTGGGAGCACAGTTACCTCCCCTGATCGCTATGCACCGTACAGAGACTTCATAAACTGGGAGCACAGTTACCTCCCCTGATCGCTATGCACCGTACAGAGACTTCATAAACTAGGGAGCACAGTCACCTTTCCTGATTGCTTTGCACTGTACAGAGACTTCATAAACTGGGAGCACAGTTACCTCCCCTGATCGCTATGCACTGTACAGAGACTTCACAAACTGGGAGTACAGTCAACTCTCCTGATTGCTATGCACTGTACAGAGACTTCATAACCTGGGAGCACAGTTACCTCCTCTGATCGCTATGCACTGTACAGAGACTTCATAACCTGGGAGCACAGTTACCTCCCCTGATCGCTATGCACTGTACAGAGACTTCATAACCTGGGAGCACAATTACCTCCCCTGATCGCTATGCACTGTACAGAGACTTCATAAACTGGGAGCACAATTTACCTCCCCTGATCGCTATGCACTGTACAGAGACTTCATAAACTGGGAGCACAATTTACCTCCCCTGATCGCTATGCACTGTACAGGGACTTCAAATCTGAATTGTGTACTGAAGTTTCTTTGGGTTGCACATGGCAGAAATATTCCTGGGACACTTTGATTAGATGCCGATTGGGATATGTAGTTTCAAAGTGTATGGACACAGATGTATAAGACCTGGTGTTACTCCCGGGAACGACTGCCCTTTTTGAGCTAAAACCGATATGCTCTAGTGTTGACACAAGCAGATGACGGTCTGATCTACAAAATATCAAAGGATGCTCAAGAAGGAAAGAAGGCAGTTCAGCAACAGCTGAACAACTTTGCTCAGTGGTGTCAAGAAACTGGATCGGCCATCAATCCTGCAAAAGCCCAAACACTGATTCTATACTCTCAACAACAATACATCAGGACACTTACATTCACCAGTTTCCTTCAGTGGAATACAAATTGAATCAACTGACAACCTACGCTATTTGGGTAGAGGCTTTGACAGAATGCTGACCTTCAAAATACATGTTGAGAACTGAACAGGGCCATCTCTACCGACTGTCTCACGCAGTGCCAGGCCTACTCAGTGTGATTAATTGTGGCTT
>CM065729.1:11000758-11005758 GCA_033310375.1 Conus canariensis
TAAGAAACGTCGTATTCTTTTACTCCAAAGGATCTTCTACAAACAAGGTAGGCTACTTTTTAAAGTTCTGTGTTCTACTCTCCATCTAGCCTTCTCTCCCCTGAACCTTTTGCCACCCCATCCCAAGACAGACATTTTGAAAGAAAGACAGGTCCAGAGAGTGGGACACACACACACACACACATACAACAACACACACACACACACACACACACACACACACACACACACACACACACACACACCTATCTATCTATCTATATATCTATCTATCTATCTATCTATCTATCTATCTATCTATCTATCTAGTCAGACAGGTAGATAGACAAATGGATAAGTAAATAGATAAGTAGCTGCAGGATACATACTGACATGCATAAACTTAAATGGCACACACACACACACACACACACACACACACACACACACACACACACACACACACACACACACACACCTGTAAGATAATGCACATGAGGCGTAATGCAAAACGCCGTCAAATGAGTCGGTTCAGGACGAAGTGTGTGGAAAAAGTGTGTGAACAATGCAAATGGAAACTGAGGCGATGCCTGGGAAGGCACTGGCGCATCACTTACGACGTTCTTCACTGCTGTATGGGCTTAAAAAAATGAGGCGAAAAATATCCGCTCATTTTAAAAATCGCCTGGTTTGTGTACATTTTGCAGGGAGCAATCCTCTCATTTATGCTGTTTTGTACACACACACACACACACACACACACACACACATATATATATATATATAAAAGAAAGACGGAAAGAAGAATGGAAGGAAGGAAGGAAAGAAGAAAGGAAGGCACATACCATATTCTTGTGCTGAAATGGCCCATACCGCCAGACACAAAACGTATACAGCTTTCTGTAACAGATCACATTTTGCAAGAGAAAGATATGGACATTTTCGCAAAGTAGCGTGAGAATGGTGTCAACGTGTTTTGGTAGTATGATCGAATTTATCTTCTTTTTTTTTTCTTTTTTTTTTTTTCAAATTAGTGTGAGAGTGGCGTCAGCGTTTTTTCAAATCAGCTGATGAATTCAACATATTGCACGCTAACTTGAGAAATAGATCTATATTTGTATTAGTCTGCTTAAGATTGGGATTAGCATATTAGTATTAGCTTAAGAGTGAGATTGAGCTTTTTGTTTGATTTGTTTGTGATAAAATTGTTTTCCAAATTATTTTTGAGAAAGCTGTCAATGTTTTGGCAAGCCAGCCTGAGAATGAGGTCAACATTTTTGCAATGAAGAACGAGAATGACGTCATCATTTTTTTTTAGCGAGTCCGCATGAAAAGGATATCAATCTTTTGAAATTTAGCTTTAATTAAAATGCGATTAGCCTTTGAGGCAGGCGTCAGACTGAGTCACTATTTTGCAAGTTTAAGCGTGAACGAGATTCACATATCTACATGCTTTCACGAACATTAGATAATCAATATGAAGCGAAAAAAAAAAAAAAAAAAAAAAAAAATCACGAGTCTAATACGATTTTGTTACGGTAGTGACCGAACATTTTGTTTGTTAGATGCCTTTAGATGCTGAAGCTGAGTTGAGTTGATGAAAGTCTAACATGTCGGTTACGTGCTATTAAATCCTGAAAGAGAGACAGGGAGAGAAGAAGAAGAAGAGAGAGAGAGAGAGAGAGAGAGAGAGAGAGAGATTCTCACCATGTTCTATAAATCTTGGTCGCTCAGCACAGAACTTAAACTGACTTTTTTCCCTCCCGCCGCCATTTATAAACGATCTGGGAGCTTTTTCATTATGCTGTGCGTATGCGTGAGCGTGCGTGCGCACTCACGCATATGTGTGTGTGTGTGTGTGTGTGTGTGTGTTTCAGAGGATTAAGTAGAACGCTTACGGCAGCTGTGGTTATTGCTTCGCAATTATCTATACCATCCACATAAATTGCCAGAACCATTTAATTCTAATTGCTGGTCATACAGACACAAATACCAAATAGCTATACCATTCAAAGAGATGCATGGGTGGAAGAGAGGTAGGTATGTCACTGGAGCTTGTAGGGGGGCGCGGAGAGGAGGGCGAGAAGGAAAGAGGTGGGGGGGGGGGGGGGGCTGGGGGTGGAGATGGGAGGGTTTGGAGACACAAAATCCCCGGATGAAATACATGCTGCAGTGAATTTTGACCACATTTGGCGAAGTAACCAGTGATCTTTTAATTAAACGGTATCCAAGGTTTCCATCAGCAGAATATCCTTCATTCATGTTGCTTCCACATTATGTCGTAGATGATACACCCCACCTGTAATCGAGTGCTATTCTGACATTCAAGGGAGACTACATTTGAAAGGATTCCCTGGGGCAGTTGAAAACAGTCATACGAATGGGAGGAAAATCCCAGCAAGAAAAAGCCATTAAGATATGAGCAGCCTCAAACACTGAAATTATTGTCAGCAAAATAAAATTGAAACATCTTTGAACCTTTTTGTTTATGAATGATAGTAAAAGAAAGAAGGTTCGAGTAAGGTTCAAATATGTAAACAGTATGGACGGTCAAAAGTCACCTCCCGACAAACGTTAAGATTTGCATAAAACTCCAAGGGCACACCTCCCTGAAGTTTGTCGAGTTCTTCCCCACCCCCCTTATCCTCCTTCACCCTCGTTCCTATTCCCTTCTCAACCTTTTTCCCATTTTTCTTTCCTTTTTCTTTCCCTCTTTCCTTATTTTCTTTTTCTTTTCTCTCTCTCTCTCTCTCTCCTCTCTCTCTCTCTCTCTCTCTCTCTCACTAGATTGGAGTTGTTATCAGACGACTTATACATCGGGACGCACTTTGAATGTCCAGACTTTTGCGTCAGCGAAGTCGGTATTCATAGGCTCGACGTGAAGGTCTGGCAACGAACGTCTAGACTTCTCATCATTTGTTCTAGACTTTACTGTCCCCCCCCCCCCCCCCCTCTCCAAATAAGCTCACATGTGCATATACAGTCTGTTACCCTCTTGATGTGAAAACCAAGATGCCCCCAAGAAAGATGCAACGCAAATATTATGATCAGGAAAGGTCACTCTGACAGGCTTAAAAACAGCTGGTAGATTTCAAAAACGTGCGTCTGTTTTTCCATATTTTTCTTTCTTTCTTTCTTTCTTCTTTTAAGGTTTTCTTCACGGTTTAGCGTTAGGAGTAAGGTAACACTCGGGTACGGAAGTGTAGGGTCAGATTAGGATTAACTTTGGGGGAGATGCGCAGAAGAAGAAAATTATAAACTTTTATTGATTCTAGAGCCTAAATTGAGCCTTTTCCATACTTAAAAGTACGCCAAGAAGCCGAATACCATACCAAGAGAGAAACAGATCTGTTCCCAGGAAGAAAAATCAGGGGAAAATAACGCTCACCTTTTCATTTTAGAAAGAGTTACCTTTTCTCAATTTATATGTCAAACAAATAGCTTAAATGAAACCAGTGATATGCTTTGAAGCAGACGTCAGGATAATGATTAGCGTGTTGACCATGCATTTCAGGTGCCATTTCACACCCTTGTTTTGGCATTTTCTCTCTCTGAGTGAACTGTAAAGTTGACTGATGGGGCAAGATTGCATTACCAGCTGCCCACCAGCTGCATCTGACTGATGAAAACGGTAGATCACTCCAGCTGAAAGCGAGCTGTAAGACAGATTACCTCCCTTGCAGGTATCGGCACATCGTCTTTTGCGGCAATCAACAGCAATCTTCTTAAATTAGAAAGAATTCAAATGAAGCAATGAGATTGATCCTTGGGACCACGAAGGATACACCAGTTGAAACTATACGATACCTCTTTGACCTTCCTTCAATGGAGGCAAGACACAAGCTAAAACAGGTGAAGGTATATTTCAGAGCACTTGAAAATCCGCTTCATGCGGCGGTCAAGGAGACAAAAGACACTCGGCTAGGACGTGGAAAATCATGGGTAAGACAGGCAGAAGACAATATAGAGCTTGTGTGCCAGTTAGCAGAAGTCAAAGTAACGAAGGAACTGGAAAAGTATCCAGATCACTTCAAACACCTCTACCAAATTGCCGTCGCTCCAGAACTTGGAAGACGCTGTCGAGAATGGCCAGAAGACAAAACCAACGCAGGAAATCGGATGCAGGTAGAAAATCTTCGCACAAAAGATGATATTGTTATATACACTGACGGTTCTGTCACCAAAGGTAAGTCAGGCTGGGGCTACACAGTGAAGCAAAATGGCCGAACTATCCAGGAAGACAATGGCGCGTACAGTTTAACAACTTCAAGTCTAACAATGGAGGTAGAAGCAGTGACACAAGCACTTCACTGGCTTTCATCCACAGCCAGTTTAAAACTCAACAAGCCATGATACTCACTGACTCCATGAACATACTTCAAAAAGTGGAGAGTGGAATGGGAAGCCCTACCTGGCATCAACTAATGCGCAGCCTTCCATTGGAGAGACTCATGTGGATGTACTGCCCTGTACATGCAGGAGTTAAAGGAAACGAAAGAGCAGACACACTGGCTGGCAAGGCAACGATAAGAACTGGATTACAGCTTAGCCGATCTGATGTGATAAGAAATCTGAAGAATCACTTAAGCAAACAAGAGCAAAGCCACTATACCATAGACCATCTTTCAGATCTGAACATCAAGAGAGGAAGTGGCCGCACATCCAGACTTAAAGGAAGAGCAAGAAACGTCACCAACCAAACAAACATTGGAATAATCTCAAGGCCAATACTGCGAAGACTCCTAGAGATACTGGGCCTTTCCAATAACAGACACAAATGATCAAACACATGTCAACTGAGAGAAGAATTTTAATATCTCAGGGACCCCATCGTATACTGAAGACGTGTGTGCGCTGGTGTGTTCAGCAGTGGGGTGATGCAGGCGTGTTAATCAGAGAGTCCACGGGCATGAGTGTGCTAGCCTTGGTTGTGAGTGTGTGAGTGTGTGAGTGCGCATCATGCACACATACATGCGCTCGCACACACACACATGGGCTCCTGCACATACATCCATGAACAC
>CM065729.1:11010758-11018258 GCA_033310375.1 Conus canariensis
CACACACACACACACACACACACACACACCGTGCGCGCGCGCGTGCCAAAAATCATGAAGCTTTAACCTTGATGTTATCATTTGTGAGATGGTAAAAATGCATTCAAGTCGGATTTGATGTTGGATTTTGTTTTTTGGTTTTTAATGCTCTATCTCTGGTTTCCCTTTCAAAACCAAATCTGAATTCATACCATTTTAGTCTTATATTAGAGGTCCAGTTTTTGTGTCACTTGTCATCTAACTCTAAAAGCATGCTGTAGGCTTTATGAGTCAGTTTAAGTTGTTCCATTTGTGTTATCCACAACCAGTAACGAATACACTTAACCGCTGAAATTCTTGGTCTCTCCGTATACCAAATCGTTCGGTGTTTTCAGTGAAGCACCAATACATTTCTTTGAAGCATACAAGGATTTTTTTTCAATGTACATGGCAGCAGGATCAAAATCTCATATTTCAGCGCCATTTCGTAAATCGGCTGACTTTTGACGTCAAATAATTTTAAAAAACAGAAACAAATTTTCGTTATCTAACAACGTAAAATTCTTCAGCTCGCCTTGTAAGATTTTTACAAGCAAAGGTAAAGTTTAAACGTTTCGAAAAATACATACTAAGGTACTTGTAAGAATTCACAACGGACACATCAATTACTTTATATGCCAACATGTATCTGGCGGCAAGGGAACCACCCTTTCTGAGCAAAATAACATTACTTTTATTCATATTCATGTTTAAACGGATTGAAGCGGTTGCTCTTTCTGAACTGTTCAAGGGGTGGAGGGGGGGGGGGGAGGAAGGGGGTGGGGCGGATGGGGGGGGGGGGAGGGGGGAGGGGGGAGGGGATGTTAACTAAATATTATTTCATACATCAGTGCCACATCGTAAGCAAAATATAGAATGAAAATCTCCAAACAATCATTTAGGAATTTGGCACTATGTCTTCCAGAACTAGTAACTTCAATGTTAATTTCTTAAAGAACAAAGAAAGCAATCTAGAACTACATACACCCCCTTGCGTAACCCTAGCCGTACAGGTTATATCATCAATTAATCAAAGATCCGCCGCTTCTCACGCTAGCTTTTACAGAGCTGTACATGACACTTTAATACAATTTACCTCTTATCCCATTTTTAGACAAAATACTCCTGATAATGAATTCAAATGCTTTCTCAAAATCAACGAAAGCAAAATATAATTTACGATTTAAACAAAACTGTTTTTGCACAAATGATTCAATTATGCGTTTAGGCAAAGGCTGACTGTTCGTGGTTGGCAGAAGTGGAACTCGCATTTTGAAGACAGCAGCAGATTTATTGTTTACAGAATGTTAAATCCCACGTATGGCCTTCCAACCTATTTGTCAACGGTTATTTATAAATATTTGAAATCTAATAAAGTTCAAATTTGGTATTTCAGATGTTTATACACATTCTTAGCATTACAGAACTGTAAATGATAATGATTTTATGTCCATTTTGTCATGAACCACAGAACATTGAAATTCATTTTGTTCTTTCATATTGAGAACTGTGATCTTAGACGGAAGTATAATTCAAATTATTATTGTTGATGGCATTGACAAATGATAAAATAGTGAAACCGTTTGCTCCATGTCTGTATTTAGGGTGTAAACCGACGAAACCCTGTGTAGCTCAAGTGGTTTGCCTCATCTACTGGAAATGTATGAGTAACGTTATGGCTAAGTCAATGACTTTTATAAACAAAACATTGCCTTTGTCTCTTGTACTTTGCGAGGATCAAAGTGATATTGCATTGTGCTGTACAGAAGTGAATAATTTTATGAATAAAACATCTGTCTTTGTTCTTTGTTTTAGCTTTTGTCTCTTGTACTCTGCAAGGATCGAAATGACATTGCACGGTGCTGTATAGAACTGACTAACTCTATGACCTCAACAGATTTTTTTGGTAAGAATTACCTGATGCTCTCCCCTGAGACAGAGTGCATTCAGATGAAGGGCCGAAGCCGCCAACCTTGTTATCTGTCTGCAGACGGTTCTGTTTGCTTACCAGAATGCAGTTTTCTATAGACGTTTGGGCAAATGTGAAGATCCCGACCTCTGTGCCCTCTTCACACCCGGAAGGCAGCCAACCAACCACATTTGGATTTAACGTCCACATCCACATCAGGTGGGGAGCCCACGATGAGCGCGTGCGTTCCCAGCTGTCATAATTTAGCTAGGCACAGCTGCAGTGGAATGTCAGAAAAGCGCAAGACCGGTGGCTCCTCCCCCCCCCTCTTCCCCCTCCCCTCTCTCTCTCTCTCTGTGATAATTATGTTTCTTTGTTTTCAGGCTATGGCAGATGCGTAGGTTTGTCCTATGTCTGCTCCTCCCCTAACCTCCCTGGTCCAGCCATTAAGAAATAAAAATATTTCAGTTAATTTTCATTTCTTTGTCTCTCTCTGTTTTTGTCTTTGTCTGTCTGTCTGTCTGTCTGTCCTCCCGTCTGTCTATCTGTCAGCCTGTCTGTCCCCCCTCTCTCTCTCTCTCTCAAAATCTGCTACCTTTCAGTCTGTCTATATCTATCTGTTTGTCGTTCTTTCTATCTAAGCCCTACTGGAAATGGGCCCTAATGGTTTATTTTCATCTCTCTCTTTGTCTCACTCTGTTTCTGACTCGGTCTCTATGTTTCTCTCTGTCTGTCTGTTTGTCTGTCTGAGTCAGTCAGTCAGTCAGTCAGTCAGTCTGTCTGTCTGTCTGTCTGTCTCTCTCTCTCTTCTTTTCTTTTGTCTCTTGTTCTGTGAGCGGAATGTGTGTGTGTTCGTTTCTGTCAATTTAACGTCTATTAATCTAAAGTGATTTCAGACAGAGTTAGGGAAATACCGTGTGCATGCGTGCGTGCGTGCGTGCGTGCGTGCGTGCGTGCGTGTGTGTGTGTGTGTGCGCGTGTGTGTGTGTTGATGGACCGATAAGAGATTTGTTACGAACAATTAGCTATATATAGTGATTCATACTAAAATTCTTTACAATTAACATTAGCCCAAAGCAAGTATTAAAACATAAAGGAGTACAGGATATCTGGTATAACCAAAATGTTAAGCGCTCATATCTGTAGGAACACTTGTTACAAAAAAGAGCCCATTGGACTAATCATCAAGGAATTAACAAAAGAAACAAGACCTGGTAAGTTCTGAAAAATACACGTGCCATCAAGTTGCAGGAAGTCAAGATTTTCATTTTGAAATATGCGCAGTGGAAAAGAAGTGCTGGGTTGTGAAATTTTCGACTGCTCCGCAGATGCAATTTAAATTTTTGCGAAATTTTGTACGGAAAGCGTTTAGCTTAAGCCTGTAAAACAGGGGTTCAAGTTTTCGGCTATTTTTTTCAAGTACGTTTATGTTGGCCAATTGATAGGTAATCTTTCCACTTTTAAACGCATTGCTAGAAGAAAAAGTAGCTGACTGGGATTTGTCACAGCAGAGCAATTTGGAGTGAGGTAGATGTATTTTAATAAGAACCAAGTTTTTTGTAGGCTTCATAAACCTTTTCAGTACACGTCTTTTTTAAGAGACCATATCCTTCGTATAAACACAGAGGAATGTTGATTTCTATGGATTCATCGGACTTTCGTGCTCCTTTTCTGGCAGCCCGGTCAGCCCACTCATTACCAGAAATCCCACAGTGAGACGGGATCCAGCAAAAATCAACTGCTGTACCTCTTGATATAAGAATACTGACAAGATGTTTTATTTCTAATATCACCTCACCTCGATTTTTTACAGCAATAGATTCAAGGCCTTGTAGGACAGATTTAGAATCCACACAGAAAAGTGTATTGTAGATAGTGAGTGGAGTATCAACAAGAAAGTTAAGCGCCATTAGAATTGCCACCAGTTCAGCCGTGAAGATGGAATACCCCTTCCCGAGATGAAAAGATTTTTCAACTTTAAGGGTAGGAATAACAAACCACTTCCAGCTTTTTCATTTAACAGTGATCCATCAGTGAAAACTTTCAGGTGATGTGAATAATTACTATCGATATGAGATTTGGCAAGAGAAGACAATATATTATTGTTAACATTCTTTTGTAAATCAGTATATTTATAATCAAAACATGCAATGTGCAATTCCCAATTTGGAATCGGGGATACAGGAAAACGATCAGCAATATTCTTAGGATCAATCTCAGCGTCTTCCAATAGTTTTGAGGAATATGTCATTATAGTTGTATTAGATTTGATAGATCTAGCTCGCTTCGGGAAATGGAAATCTGATCGTAAAGCTAATTCATCTTTGCTTGAGTTCTGAACAGCTGAGCTACGTAGGATGAATTTAGCACAGGCCAAGTTTCTATAGTCGTCAAGGGGCAGAACCCCGGCTTCGTAATACGTTCCTGATGCACTGGCATGAAATGGGACACCTAGTGCGAGTCTAAATGCCTTGCAGTCTATGCTTTGCAACTTTTTAAGTAAGTAGTTTGGTGCACTGAAGAACACTTCTTGTGCGTATGATAATTTTGATCTTACAAGAGATGTCGAAAGGTGTACTAAAGTTTGTGTCTCTGCGCCCCAATTTTGTTTACTGATTACTTTAAGAAGATTAAGAGATTTGCTGGCTTCGTTGATAACATATTCAATATGGTTGTTCCAAGTTAATTTAGGGGTAATATTTACTCCTAAAAATTTTATCTCGGTGACATAATTCAATACATTGTTATCTACCTTAAAAGTAGGAATATTGCAAATACTTCCACCAGCATCAAATAACATCATGTGGGTTTTTTCTGCCGATAAACTAAGGCCGTTTTCAAACATGAATATTGCTATATTATCTAGGTCACGCTGATATGTTTTTTTAATGAAATTGAAAGATCTGACTGAAGTTTTCTTCTTTAAAGTTACGTTCATCCACATGCAAATATCGTCAGCATATTGCACCAAGGAGCAGTTTTTAGATAGATGCTTTGGGAGATCGCATATCAGAATATTAAAAAGCAGCGGAGCGATGACTGATCCCTGAGGAATGCCCATTTGTAAATATCTCTTGCTGGAATAAACATTTTGTATCTTTGTTTCTATACTTCTATTGGTCAGAAATGCTTTGATATAGTTATATACATGACCAGAAAGACCGATGGTTTTCAGTTTATATAAAAGTCTCTCATGCCAAACATGATCATACGCTTTTCTGACATCAAAGAAAGTGGCGAGGACATTTTTTCTTCGTGCAAATTGTTGTTTTACATGAGTAGTCAATTTTACTAGATGGTCTATTGTTGATCTGCCTTTTCTAAAGCCTGCTTGTGTAGCCGGAATTATACCACGTTTCTCACAGTGATATACAAGCCTACTTAAAACAATTCTTTCCATTAACTTACACGTGTGAGAGGTGAGGGCAATCGGACGGTAACTATTTATGTTGGATCTTGGTTTGCCCTGCTTTAAGATCGGTACGACTACAGATTCTGTCCAAACAGAAGGGACACTTCCATCTTGCCAGCATTTTGTTATGATGTTATGAAGAAACGATACAAAATTTTCTGGCAGGTGTTTTAACATCTCATTCGAAAGTGCATCCAGACCAACTGATGTTTTTTTTTGTTGGTAATAATATTATTGCATTTCTTAATTCCTGTAGAGTGATATCTGCGTTTAGATAATGGTCATTTTTTTCTTCTGGATCACAAAATATATCGTTATCCTTTGAGTTTTCCCTCATAGCTTTGCATTTATCAGTGAGGCTATTTGTGGAACTATTCTTTGCAAATAGATCTGCGAACGCTTCGGCTTTTGAGCAGCAGTTGGAAATTGCTCATTTTCTAAAGTAACTGGATAAATTGGAAGATTCACTCCCTGTTTCATTTCATGGACCTTTGTCCAAACTTTTTTAACGTCGTGATGATCAGAGACTTCGGTGAGACAAAAGGACGACCAGTGGTCCCGTTTAGCTTTTTCAATGACTCTGCTGCTCATATTCTTGGCCCGTTTCATAGTGATGTTGTTTTTCGGCTTGTCTTTAACATATTCTTTGTATTTTAGTTTCTTTTCATCAACAGCACGTTTGCAGGATTCCGTCCACCACACATTTCCGCTATGAACTGATCTTCTTTTGTGGTTAGTTTTTGGAATGGATTTGGTTGCCGCGTACAAGACCGATTCAGAAAAGTGTGTGTACATAGTTTCAACATCCTGATTTTCAAGAGTTGTTACATTGAAAGACATTAAAATAGATTTGAATTTCTCCCAGTCAGCTCGTTTGTAATTATTTTTTGGGAATTTTATCAACTGTGTCGTCTTGTGCGACTGTAAAACCTCTGAGGGATATAGTAATAGGGAGGTGGTCACTTCCCAAAGTGTCTTTATCAACCTGCCAGGAACAGCTAAGAGCTAAAGATGGGGAGATGAAAGAAAGATCAATTGCCGAGGGTCTATGGTTAGGGACATCTGGCAGTCTAGTGACACGCCCATCATTTAGAAGGTAAAGGCCAGAATCAAGAATATTTTCTACCAGGCGGTTTGAGCTAACTTTAGAGCAACAACTGTCCCAGAAGGGAGCATGTTGTTGAAATCGCCGGCGATCAACCACTTCTGATTTTGCACGTCTATAGTACGTAACCAGTCAGTGTTACAGTCAAATACTCCTTTTGGGAGGTATATAGAAACTATGTTTAGTGTTAACGACTTATCGAATCTTACACACACTGCGCATGAGTGAATATTTCCAGCATTTTCTGGAACCGGCGATGTTATAAGGCGGTAAGACAAATGTTCGTGTATGTAGATGGCTGTGGACACTTTTTCGCCTTTAGCAGTCTGTTGACACACTGGGGGATAGAAAAAGTTTGCCAGTCGTGGTAGTTTATATCTAGACACATTTAGTGATTGCAGAATTAAAACGGAGAATGAATTATCTGCAATGTACTCTTGAAGGTGGGAGATGTGAGTTGCCACCGAGCGACAATTCCACTGCAATATGTCTATTTTGGGCTCTTTAGCCATAAAAAGTCAAAACAGTAACACAAATTACTAATGCTTTTAGGAAAAAAAAAAAAAGTAAAATAAACAGATGAATGCAAATGGGTGGAAACGAAAACTATTCAACTAGTGGAGTCCGCAAAGTCATAGACTTAAGTGGGAGAAATCAGTTTAACTGGGGACAAAAAGATATAACAAAGATGACGATGTTAAATGCAATCAAAGCATTGACACAGTTGACAGAAAGACAGTCATGGAAACCAACGGAAGAAGTCACGCCGTGGCGGTGGCACCGGAGCCATGTAGCTGTAGTGGTGCCGGTACTGTCGCCGTGGACGGGGTCCATCGTCCCTGTAGGGTCTGCTGGGGACAGGTCGTGCAGGTCGTCTTGGTTTGGACCAAAACAGGTGGTGAAGATGACGACCCAGGTTCCCAGCAAAGACACTCAAACTCGTTTTGAAGGGTGGATGTTGTCCCGCATGTACTGGGCCTTGTTGCTGACATTTTCATGAGATACAAACGATACGTTCTTATCACCATGAAGACTAGACAGTACATGGGCGTTGAA
>CM065729.1:11023258-11028258 GCA_033310375.1 Conus canariensis
CTGTGGGCAGGGACAGGATGAACCTGGGTGCAGCTGTGTATGGGTGAGCCAGCATGAGCGGCATGGGAGTAATGCCACTGAGAGGGATGGAAGACGAGGGCTAGGGAAAAAGAAGAAAAAATCGGTTATTCCTCCCCTCCAGTAGATAAATGTTTTCGAACTGTGAGGTCTGGCAGACGTATTGCCCTCCAGGGCATACAAAGCTGATAATAATAAAGATCAGTTGTGAGAAGCTCATATGAAGTGACCTTGGCTGTATAAGCTTTGAGAAGCTCTTATTCAAATATTATGTCAACAGATGTGTGTAGAATTTTCTTGAACCCAGTATAGAAGCTTTGAGAAGCTCATAGGTGGAAAAAGAAGAGTCAGTGGTGTCACAATCAAACTACGCTTGCAGGCTCTTGAAGCTGTACATTTCATAGCTTTTTAGAAAGAAAGACAAATATCAAAGAGAAGAAACACATAATCTAAACATTAGGGATGTAGTTTACTGAATTTGAAGCAGCTCACAATTAGTGTGTTCATCTCCCAGTTGAGTGTAGAGAATACTCCCAGTAAGTATCTGAACCAGTATACCGAAAGAAAAAAGTAAATGTTTGCTGGGTGATACAGCTCCAAAACTTCTCAGAGTGTTTGCATGAAGATTGGAAGTATGCAGACATATCATTCAGAACTTATGAAAATTGATAAATGCACAAAAAATAAAGTCGAAAAGTTTTAAATTCATCATTGAACTACAAATTTACACTTAACCAGTCAAACCTAACCATCTCGCATGATTTTGTGGTGTATGGCTATATTTTCCTGGTCATTTTCTTTATTATTAATATGCATGTTTCAATCTTTGTTGGTTAGCATCCTGAAAATCAACATGGATATTTTGATAAAAGCACTAGTAGTCATCTCATCACCTTCACTTTGTCGCAGTCATTCTCCAACAGTTTGATCTCAGTTTGAACAAATTTGTCCCTTGAATCCAACAGATTGTCAGATAAATCACCAGTGATATCTGCTTCTTTATCAGAACCTTTGGCAAGGACAAAATCAAGATTGAAATGGGATTAAGTTCTTGGACAATGTACAGGAACTGATTGAGTCTGGTTCTTTGATGTGTTGCAGAAATAAGGTATAAAAACATTGCTGCTTCATAACTTGAGATTAAAAAAAAGTTACCACCAAATTGACCATAGAGAAAGGTCTAAGGGAAATAATTATGCAAAAATGCATGCAGTTGCTCTTGCAGCTGTAGTCTCTTGCAAATGCAAATTGGTTAATTTCTGATGGCAGTCGACTGCTGTCATAACTCAAACTGTGATGTTGGAAGTGTTAGCAGCATGGTGAGTCATGGCTTCATTAAGTTAAATGTCAGCAGCTTATGAGCTGGTATACAATTCTTGAGAAGCTTATGTGTGTGTGTGTGTGTGTGTGTGTGTGTGTGTGTGTGTGTGTGTGTGTGTGTGTGTGTGGAAATATTGATGCCAGCATTTTTTTTCATTATTCCTTTTTTTTCAAAGGTTGAGATTTCCAGGGAATGGTACAGTAAATTAATGTGCAACACTGGTTTCACTGATAGGTTGTTTACGAAATTTTTGTTTGGTTGGTTGTTTTTTGTGGACCAAATTTCTTGGATGTTCAGTATTTGTAATTTTAGTTTTTGGATTGTTGCCGTGTCATTGAACCATCTTTGTTTACTGACCATGTCTTTCTTTTGCCTTAGCATTCTTTCTTCTGCCAAACTCGCTGAAAACTTCAGCAGATGTATTCTGTTCTCAAAACACCACATCACCTGAAACCTTTCTTTGCCTTAAGCCATATTTCAATGTATTTTTAGTTATGAATGTGATGATTAGTATTGGAATAAAAGAAAAGCATCAAGTGGGCTGCCTTACGTTAAGAAAAGCAAACATTTACTCTTCGCAAAATTTGTTATGTGACCAAAATTGTTAATCAAGTGTTCATGGTCTTGTCAGTTATGCTTACAGAAATGTATTTGAAAGGATTTATGTGCTAAGGTAAGATTTTTTTTTACGGTTATTAATGTTGAATTCTTTAACATGCTTACATGCTCGTCAATTCTGGAAATAAACATGCGCTCTGAGTTTTTGACTGGGTATATTAGTTTTGTTTCATGCAGACACGCCCTTCATGAAGAATACAGACACACATTAAATTCTTTGTGATTACAAACTAGGCTCACTCAAGCATAAGATGATACAAAACACTCTGCCAAATCTTTGGGTGAAATGATTTATTATTACAATGACTATTGTAATAATTATTATCATAAATATCACCACAAGAGTAACTGTTGGTGATGGCGTTTCTCAGTTCTGACACATTCTTTATAATTTTCCTTTAAAGAAAACTCTCAGGAAACCTGGACTGTAAAAGGTCCGTGAACTTCGGTGTCCATCTCATTATGCGTCGGTCTGGGAATAATTTCATTCTTCAGGGGTTGGTGGATCACTGATTCGCCTCTTAGAAATACCATCTTCCTTTTCCTTAATATGGGCCTCAATCACTTCCCTCATTTGTGCCAGAGCTCTTGGACCCGAATGGTCTTGCTCCTCCTGTTCCTTGAAATTGACCTTCATCACTTCCATTACTTGTGCCAGAGCTCTTGGACCCAAATGGTCTTGCTCCTCCTTTTCCTTGAAACTGACCTACATCACTTCCCTCATTTGTGCCAGAGCTCTTGAACCCGGAACGACTTGCCCCTCCTTTTCCTTGAAATGGACCTCCGTCACTTCCCTCATTTGTGCCAGAGCTCTTGGACCCGAAACGACTTGCCCTCCTTTTCCTCTGAACTGGGCAGACCCTAGGAATTTCAAGAACACAGCATATGATACAGGTGCTCTCGTCATTCAGGCATATAAAGTGTATAATACATACATTTATTTGTAGATATATCAGTCCTTCAGTCCACACCAACATACATTGATACATGCACTGTTCTTTTAAAACTTTACACGAACACACATGCATGATGCTATTATTCCATAAGTGGTGGGTCCCTGGGATGTTGCATCAGATGCATGAACACACTGTTTCTGAGTGTTCATCATGTCATATCAAAGGGCGATGACTAGCGCTTCATCTCCTTCCCAACCACTCTGGTTCATGATGTTTCCATATTCCACTGAATGCTGATGTGGATAACAAGATCATTACAGTGGGTATCTGATCATGTGTGTGTGTGTGTGTGTGTGTGTGTGTGTGTGTGTGTGTGTGTGTGTGTGTTGTGTGTGTGTGCTTGCGTGCGTGCGTGGTGTGTGTGTGTGTGTGTGTGTGTGTGTGTGTGTGTGTGTGTGTGTGTGTGCGCGCGCGCGTAAGATTTGAGAAAAAAGCTGATATAAATAAACACTCGCACACTTGTGCATACATAAGATATCTATCCATTCATGCATTTGTTCAACTAAACCGTTCAGGGGAAAAGACAAGAAAGCAGGTATGCAGACTTGTGTGCATAAATTTGTAAGATTACGTAGATATGTGTTTCTTTGATACATCTATACATGCATGCACCTTCTCTCTCTCTCTCTCTCTCTCTCTCTCTCTCTCTCTCTTTCTCTCTCTCTCTCACACAGCAGACAGACAGACAGACAGACAGACAGACAGACACACAGACACACACACACACATACACACACACACACACACACACACACACACACACACTGAAACAAAAGCATAATCATCAATTTGTATAACTACCGATTCGACTCTCGATTGTCTTGCCATCATTGCCTGTCACCACCATGTGAGCCACCACTATCAAACGGCAATGGAAAGATGTTGTCGTCACCACCTCTGCCCCTTAACCCCAACAACCTTTTCCTTCCTCATCCAAAGTGTCAGCCAGCAGGGAGATCACGGGATGTTACAGCTTTTAAAAAATGCTGTTTTGAAAGGCATTTGGAACAGTTGCCATTTGGCTTTTTCCCAGGAAATGCTCTCCCTGTTGATGAACTGGAGCCAGGTTGTCCCCGCGGTTCAGGGACCGTAGTGCGAGGAACACTCAAATTCAATGAATGTAAATGAAAACACAAAGAGGCAAGGTGGTTCAGCTGCATTTACTCCATAAACCCTAAAGGAAGAGAGAGAGAGAGAGAGAGAGAGAGAGAGAAGAGAGAGAGGAGAGAGAGAGAGAGTGCACAGTGAATGACTTCACCCGTACTTGTCGACTCATTGTGCACCTCCGTAGTGTCTTCGCTGGTCTCTGCGGTGGTAGTATCAGCAGCGGAGGTGTCTATGGTCGTGTCAGCGGCAGTCGTGGTGGCAGCATCCACTGCACACAAGTAACCGTGTTCGATAAGCAATTAGGACTACAAGTGAATAAAATGAACTACTTACTGCCCATCAGCTGAGAACTCGCATGAATAGCTTCCGCTCTACTCTCCCTCTAGCTTTCTCTCTCCTGAACCTTTTGCCACCCCACTCCAAGACAGACAGATATTCAGAAAGAAAGATAGGTCTAGAGAGTGGACACACACACACACACACACACACACACACACACACACACACACACACACATACACACACATCTATATCTATGTACATCTCTCTCTCTCTCTCTCTCTCTCTCTCTCTATATATATATATATATATATATATATATACCGTTGGAGAGAGAGAGAGAGAGAGAGAGAGAGAGAGAGAGAGAGAGAGAGAGAGAGAGAGAGCCGTTGGATTCTTTTTTGAACCCTTGGTGGTGAGAAACCACAGAATTATGGACTGTGGTGTGTCTGTATTTGACACCAAGAGCACAGACACAATCAGCCGTGTCTCCCTGATGAGTCCACTCCAGTGGACGAAAGGCCTAGGAGCAGGCAATACAAAATAGATCTGCCTTCGAGAGGGATTACGATGGTTCCCTCAGGCAGCTAGTGAAGGGTTTCTCATATTTATAATATATTCCCCCCATTTTTCCTTATTCCCATTCTATTTTTCATGTTTTTTTTCTTATTTTTTTCTAAAATGGCACACACCACACACAC
>CM065729.1:11033258-11048258 GCA_033310375.1 Conus canariensis
AATTTGAAAATAAAGATTGACATGGCAGTGTGACCTCTCCGTCTGTAAAGGTTTTTTCATTTGAATAGATTCAGACCATGCTTACCTTCGAATTAAAGTTAGTCCTGGTGCTGGTTCCTGTTTCTTAGCAAGATGGAATTGCCCTGGTCTTGTAGTAATAAACAAAAGTGGTGGAGGTCCAGAAGAAGGCTGTCTACCAGCTAGACAAGATGGCTTCAGTTTCAACATAGTCAGTCGCCTCATTCATGTCACCATTTTTTCAGCCTATGTCAAACACACTGGAAAGAAAGAAGGAAGGCATGTGTATGTGAATGTATTGTTTAGAAGAACTTTATCTTCTTACAAGTGATTATTCTCATTGATGTATGGGATGCTCACCATCTCAATAATGCAGCATCACACTTTTTCTGTCTGTGATTTCTGGTCACCTCTTTGAGAGGATTTTCAAACAGAATTTTTGCCAGGGACAGCTCTCGTATTGTCTTTATTTCTTTCCCATGTCAGAGTGCATGCTGTACAGAGGACATTGGTCTGTTGCGTCATTCAGAAGACCTGCTCTCAGACCACTGCTTAAGGTCTGCTGGAAAAGGGGAGAAGAACCCATCTCCAAGCAAATTTCAACTGATAGAGCCAAGTTTCTGTCTCTTTTGAGGGGAACGTGTTAATCCAATGGGCCATTCTATCAGCTCCATCTTACAAATACACAGAGGGTTACTTTTTTGTGCGCCATTACTGGCTGCAATGCTAACTGCCTTAGTGACGTAAGTGGAAGGGTACGGGTGTTGCAAGCTACCACGAGTGGTATGTATGCCTGGATTTACTTAAAAAGTGACGTGACTACGATAGCTTGAAGACCTTAACTGAATATTTGTTACGGATGGTGTGGTAGTGTGCGTATAACTGTCTGACTCTCACTTCAAAAGTCTGGATGCGTGTACCGATTATTCCCTACACACACCCACACCACACGAACATGGATAGCCAGGCAACACGCAAATTAAGTTTCAATTTCTTTTATATGTTGCCTGAACCATCAAGACACTATAAAGAAATCAGCAGGCACCAAACGGCACGTAGATCAACATGTCATAACAATGACATGTCATAAGCTCAAGCCGCCGACGCACATGTGGCGGTACAACTAAAGCAAATAAACAAAAATATAGCAAATATTTTTTTTTGTAGCGCAGACCTCGCTGGCACGGTCAGAAGTGTCCTAACAGACACAGTTCACATACTTGGCTGCGCGAGCCCAAGTTACAGTCTATAGCACACCAACCAGGGTATTCATATGGCAAGCGCTTCAAGACAGTCCCAAATAGTGTCTCACAGGGCACGCCCACACAGAAGATCACGTCGGACTACCGACCTGGTGGTCAGCCTCTCCATGTCGTCGTGACGGAGAATCCCTAGGTCCTTTACTACACATGTCTACTACTGACCTGGCGGTCAGCCTCTCCACATCGTCGTGACGGAGACAGCGACTGGGGCACGGGCCGCACACCCACACCCGGTAGTAAGCAGTTCCAGGCCGGATTCATGGGTCTCACCGACACCTGGGGAACTGCATAACTACATTGGTTACCTAGCCTACTACGTACACATTTATCGTCCTTGTTTTGTCACTGAGAGTCACTCCTCACATAATACGTTTCACTGGAATTTGGGGAAAAAATACCCATAAAATGGTCTACTAAGTTTCAATACAATGGGTGTATTACAATACAAAAATTCATCGTTTAGCATCATGAGTGATGACATTGAAGAATACACAAAGATTACCTCACGTAACCATTTTGAAAGTACCAAGAATAGTTATTACAGATAAAGGAACGATTTCAATTTGTCGATTTTAATCAAGCAAAGAATGTTTTTATTTTCCACATTATCGTCATTGACTTATTCACGACAGAGATCAGAATACATTTTCCAATGATTTATACACAATAATTTTCATTCCTCATTTCCAGAGCTCACCAACACTCACATCATTATAATATTCAGGGAAAAGATAAACAACGTTTTTTTTTTCTCTCAACAATACATTGATTTAATTTGAACACTTTTCCCAGATCACATGTAAGTATACATATTCTCTCTTCCATTAACTCACTCCATTCTTCTCATCCACCTCTCGATTTCACACATTCACTAACCACAACTTCCTACAGTCACCCTATGTCTTGTCAAGTATTGTCAATCACACGGTCGATCAAGGGAACAATTAAATATCTTAGGCCTTCGCTAAGAACTGGAAAATTCATGACCACGTGTAGGAAAAACCAACTCCATTAGTACTGACCCAAACTTCCATTTAACTAATCAAACATACTTGATTACCAACAAAACTACGCTGGGAGTCTCTCCTCGGCACCGTGGGGATGTTTCCAGACCAGCATTTCTACAGAGACTGAAAGGAAATCCTCGGTCACCTGACTGACAACAAAACGCGGGTGACTAGCTGTCAGGTAATCAGGTCAACAGGTGAACAGGAAAACTTTCTCCATCTCAGAACTACCCCCACAATTTGGCACCGGACAGAAATAGTCCGCCACAATATTCATTCTTTTCTTGTCGTTAACCTTTTCCCATGTTTATTCATCTATTGGTTAAGGTTGCTATGAACATTATCTGAACGTGGTGATGAGCATGAATTGTACAATTAGAGGTATGTGTGGTATTCATCATATTTTGCACTTCAGTAAGGTAGGGTCACAGCTTTCTGCTACAAGTTCATCAAAACAGCAGGAGGGAAAAAGTTGACAGATGCGACACAGACAGGAGTTAGTTGCTGTGATGGTGATTTCACTTTTTTTTAAAATCTTACGTGGCCTCCAGAGCAGCACTTTTCCCATGCTACCTTATACACAGCCATGCAGTCTTGATGCAGTACCAGTGTCAGCAGTCCGAAAGGACCAAACAATATCAGGCTGTCTTGAGACAACCCGCAAAAAGATTCGCTGAACTGCTGCTGAATCAATTCATTTGTGCCTGTTCTTGCAGGACACTCCTCACTAAGTACCCTTGTAGATTGCAGTAACTGGTTAATTGTGAAGCCAGGATCTGTGTGTCCCCCCTACCCTCCTCCCAGAGGGTGCCACCACATTCCTTCAGCGAAAGTTCCCATGAGCATGCTTGCATGATTAAGTTATGATATGGACTCAACATAGGCATGGGCAAAAAGAGAAAATGGAAACTAGTGTCACCAGAATCACACAGCATGAAGGGCTAAAAAATTGAGACTGGAGTTATTTTGTTTACATCCAGACTGGATAAGGTTTCATCAAGTATCTTCAGTTTTCTTTATATCATCAAACATACTTCTGAAATGTGTATCTTGGAGGTGGTCACCAAGATTGAGTGACCAGCTCCAAGATTGAGTGACCAGCTCCAAGATTCATGTTAAGCTCCAGTGAGCAGGCGCGTGATCACTGATCGCTCACTGTGTCAATGGCACAACACAGTGGGTCCCGAGTTGTCGGAGGCCAAGCAGGAGAGGAGGGGGGCTGAGAAGCGATGGCGCGCCACGGGACTGACTGTGCACAGGGAAATATATCAAACTGCGAGAAATCATGTTACTGACATTGTTCATCAAGCAAAAACTTTGTTCTATTCTTCAAAGATATTGGCCTGTAATACGGCCAAGCAACTATTTAATGTCACAAATAGTCTCCTAGGCAAAGTCAGCTACTCCCCCCTTCCCACCATCTTCCAAACTCAAGAGCTCCCTCAGAAATTCTTAGAGTTTTTCAATGGAAAAATTGACACTATCCGTGAAAAGCTAGATTCTACTGCACCTGTACATCCTCTGAATGACAAAGTTTACTGTGGACCTCCTTTGGCTTGTTTTAGTCCTGTTAGTCAAGACTATGTCAAAAAACTTTGTTTGCGATGCAGCCCTAAATCATGTGAACGTGATGCCATTCCCACTAACTTGCTCTTTCAGTACATTGATGATGTCCTACCCCATCTTACTCATGTTATCAATACCTCTTTGTCCTCTGGTCACGTTCCTGAAATCTTCCGGTCCGCAGTGGTACGTCCATTGATCAAGAAACCTTCATTAGATAAAAATGTTTTAAAGAATTATCGGCCTGTATCAAATTGGTCATTTCTATCAAAATTATTGGAGAAGATCGTTTTGGAACAAATTCTAGAACATCTCGAAAAGAATCACCTTTTGAATCCTCATCAATCTGCTTACAGACAAGGCCATAGTTGTGAGACAGCACTCCTCCGTATAGTCAATGACCTCCTCTGCGGGCTTGACGATGGGAATGTTTCCTTATTAGCGATGTTAGACTCTCTGCAGCATTTGACACGATCGATCATAATATTTTGTTCTCACGGCTTCAAACTTCCTTTGGATTCAAAGACACAGCTCTCGACTGGATTATCTCTTACTTGACTGGACGTACTCAGACAGTGTGTGTACAGGGAAGATACTCAGACAGTTCTCCTCTTAGGTACGGTGTGCCTCAGGGTTCTGTACTTGGGCCAGTCCTTTTTGTGCTGTATGCTAGTCCTGTGTCTGACGTCATCAGTGGTCACGCCATGTCGCATGAGAGCTTTGCTGACGATACTCAGCTTCATCAGTCGGCTCCCATTGCTGAAACTGACTCACTGATTTCTCGGACGCGGGGCTGCATTGCAGACCTGAAGGACTGGATGACAACCAACAAACTACAACTAAACGACGACAAGACGGAACTCATGTTCGTGACAAAACAGCCTAACCATCCTTCTCTGCCTTCAACTGTCACTATCAATGACTGTGCTGTCTCTGTCTCCACCTCTCTCCGCAGTCTAGGGGTCATACTTGACCAATCCCTCTCCTTTGAGAAACAGGTTTCAAATATTTGCAAGATTGCCTATTTAGAACTAAGAAGAATCAGCTCTGTACGTCACCTTCTCTCTACAGATGCTACAAAAACTCTCATTTGTGCATTTGTCTTATCTAGAATAGATTACTGCAACTCACTTTTGGCCGGCCTTCCAAAATACCTGATAGAAAGATTACAGCGAAATCCAAAATCATGCAGCCTGAGTCGTCTGTAGAGCAAGAAAACATGCTCACATTTCGCCTCTCCTCCACTCTCTTCACTGGCTATCTGTCTCAAACCGTATCTCGTACAAAATCTCAACTCTCACTTTCTCTGCTCTCTTTGAAAATGGACCTTCTTATCTCTCAGATCTCCTTAAAATCTACACCCCCTCTCGACAACTACGCTCCTGTGCTGACGACCGCCTTCTGCGAATGACTCACTTCAGGACTACTACTGGTGAAAGATCTTTCTCTTTTCAAGCTCCAGCGACGTGGAACAGACTGCCAGACTGTCTCAGACATTCAGATTCTATCTCTTCTTTCAAGTCTAAACTTAAAACCCATCTATTTTCTCATAATTAGTCAATGCTGTGGGGAGAGCCGTCTGGGCCTTTTCAAATGTAGCGTATGTGTATGTTCTCTATTATATGTATTTGTTGTATGATTGAACGTTATAGGATTACGTTTTTGTAGTGATATTTGAAGAATAAGTGAATGTCACATTGGTAGGATTAGGATTTGTTAGTTATTGTAGTAATAGTATTTGTAGTTGGGTGTAAGGTGTATTATTGTATATGAGAAGGGTGAATGTAGTATGACTTTGTAAAGCGCTTAGAGAAATTCGTTTGATTAAGCGCTATATAAGAAATCATTATTATTATTATAGAATGAATCAACAAAATTAGCTTGTCTTTATGGTGTTCACTAGTAGGATTAAAAAGAAAAGAAAAAAACTTTCCAGCCTTCACAGAAGAATACTGCTCCTTCACGCTGGATTCATGATCAAGAGGCCAGTAGGTGGTGTCCTGTGTATGTTCAATCTGAACATGCACAACTGAACACGATCAAGTGACTTGGTAGCAGTGCAGTGTCTCCTCTGGGTGGGTTACCACAGGACAATGTGATACTAACAGCTTCCTGTGAACTGCTGTGGGCTGGGACAGGATGAACCTGGGTGCAGCTGTATATGGGTGAGCCAGCATGAGTGGCATGGGAGTAATGCCACTGAGGGGCATGGAAGACGAGGGATAGAAGAAAAAAGAAAAAGAAAGAAACAAACAATCGGCCATTCTTCCCCTCCTGCTGAAGACTGATTTTGTGGTATATGACTGCATTTTCCTGGTGAATTTCTCGATTATTGATATGCATATTTCAATCTTTGTTGGTTATTATCTTGATGGATACTTTGATAGAAGCCCTAGTAGTCATCTCATCATCACCCTCACTGTATTATGTTATTCTCCAACAGTTTCACCTCAGTTTGGACAGATTTGTTCCTTGAATCCAAGAGATTGCCTCTGTCAGATAAATCACCAGTGACGTCTGCTTCTTCATCAGAACCTTAAGCGTGGACAAAATCAAGATCAAAATGGAATTAAGTTCTCGGATAATGTAGAGGAGCTGATTGAGTCTCGTTCTCTGCTGTGTTGCAGAAGTAAGGTATGAATATTGCTGCTTTATAGCTAAAAAAAGCTAACACCAAATTGACCATACAGAAATGTCTAAGAAAAGCAGTTGATACAAAAATGCATGTAGTTGCCCTTTCAGCTGTAGTCTCTTGCAAATGCTGCATATATGGTTTATCAACAATTGGTTAATTTCTGACGGCAGTCGACTGCTGTCATAACGCAAACTGTGACGTTGGGAGTGTTAGCAGCATGGTAAGTCATAGCTTCATTAAGTTAATGTCAGCAGCTTTGGAGTTGGAATCTTCATGAACTGGCATATAATTCTTGACAAGCTTATGTGCGTGTACATGGAAATATTGATGTCAACGTTTTATATTATTTCTTTTTTTTTTTTTAACGTTTGGGATATCCAGGAACTAGTACTTTGAATTAATGTGCAACACTAGTTTCACGATAGGTTGTTTTACATGATTTTTGTTTGGTTGGTTGTCCTTTTTTGTTGACCAAAATTCATGAATGTTCAATATCTGTTATTTCAGTTTTTGGATTGTTGCTGTGTCATTGAATTATATTTGTTTACTAGCCATGCCTTTCTTTTGCCTTAACATTCTTTCTTCTGCCAAACTCACTGAAAACTTTGGCAGATGTATTATGTTTTCAAAACAGCACAGTGTTTGAAATCTTTCTTTGCCTTTAGTCATATTTCAATGCTTGCAACGTGGACAAAAATGTATTTCAATTTATGAATGTGGTGATTAGTATAGGAATAAAAGAAAGGCATGAAGTGATTTGCCTTACGTTAAGAAAAATAACATTTACTTTTCGCAAAATTTGTTTTGTTGCCCAAATTGTTAACGAACGGCTCATGTTCTTGTCAGTTATACTTACAGAAACGTATTGGAAAGGATTTATGTGCTAAGATCAGAATTTGTTTTGACGGTTGTAAATGTTTAATTCTTTAACGTGCTTACATGCTTGTCAATTCTGAAAATAAACATGTACTCTGAGTTTTTGACCGTTCATAGTAGCTTTATTTCATGCAGACACACCCTTTATGCAGAATACAGACACACATTTATATCTTTGTGATTAGAAACTAACCCCCCAAATCGACTTGGTTTACTCAAGCTAAGATAATACAAAACACACTGCTAAATCTTTTGGTCAAATGAATTATCATTCAGTTATTGTTATGATTATCATTATCATAAATATTAACACAAGAGTCACTGTTGGTAATAATGTTTCTCAGTTCTGACAGATTCTCTATAATTTTCTTGAAAACAATTCCAGCAAACCTGGACTGCAAAAGGTCTGTGTACTTCGGTGTCCATCTTATTAAGTGTCGGTCTGGAAATAACTTTAGTGTTCAAGAACTAATGGATCACTGATTATCCTGTCAGGATTACCATCTTCCTTTTCGTCAAAATCGACCTCCGTGCCTTCCTACCCTTGTGCCAGAGCTCTTCCACACAAAAGGTCTTGCCTCTCCTTTTCGTCAAAATCGACCTCTATGCCTTCCTACCTTTGTGCCAGAGCTCTTGAACCCAAAAGCTCTTCCTCTCCTTTCCCTTGAAATGGGCCTTCATGTCTTCCCGCGTGTGTGCCAGAGCTCTTGATTCCAAAAGGTCTTGCCTCTCCTTTTCCTTGGAAATGGCCTTTATGACTTCCCATATTTGTGCCAGAGCTCTTAAACCCAAAAGGTCTTGTCTCTCCTTTTCCACGAAGTTGCCCACCATGACTTCCCATATTTGTGCCAGGGCTCTTGAACCCAAACGTTCTTGCCCCTTCTTTTCCTTGAATGTGACCTTCATGACTTCCCATATTTGTGCTAGGGCTCTTGAATCCAAAAGGTCTTGCCTGTCCTTTTCCATGAGAATGACCTTCATGACTTCCCATATTTGTGCCAGGGCTCTTGAACCCAAAAGGTCTTGCCTCTCCTTTTCCATGAGATTGACCTTCATGACTTCCCATATTTGTGCTAGGGCTCTTGACTCCAAAAGGTCTCGCCTCTCCTTTTCCATGAGATTGACCTTCATGACTTCCCATATTTGTGCCAGGGCTCTTGAACCCAAAAGGTCTCGCCTCTCCTTTTCCATGAGATTGACCTTCATGACTTCCCATATTTGTGCTAGGGCTCTTGAATCCAAAAGGTCTCGCCTCTCCTTTTCCATGAGATTGACCTTCATGACTTCCCATATTTGTGCTAGGGCTCTTGAATCCAAAAGGTCTCGCCTCTCCTTTTCCATGAGATTGACTTTCATGACTTCCCATATTTGTGCTAGGGCTCTTGAACCCAAAAGGTCTCGCCTCTCCTTTTCCATGAGATTGACCTTCATGACTTCCCATATTTGCGCCAGGGCTCTTGAACCCGAAAGGTCTTGCCTCTCCTTTTCCTTGGAATTGACCCTCATGAGTTCCCATATTTGTGCCAGGGGTCTTGAACCCAAAGGGTCTCGCCTCTCCTTTTCCATGAGATTGATCTTCATGACTTCCCATATTTGTGCCAGGGCTCTTGAACCCAAAAGGTCTCGCCTCTCCTTTTCCATGGGATTGACCTTCATGACTTCCCATATTTGTGCTAGGGCTCTTGAACCCAAAAGGTCTCGCCTCTACTTTTCCATGAGATTGACCTTCATGACTTCCCATATTTGTGCTAGGGCTCTTGAACCCAAAAGGTCTCGCCTCTACTTTTCCATGAGATTGACCTTCATGACTTCCCATATTTGTGCCAGAGCTCTTGAACCCAAAAGGTCTCGCCTCTCCTTTTCCATGAGATTGACCTTCATGACTTCCCATATTTGTGCTAGGGCTCTTGAACCCGAAAGGTCTTGCCTCTCCTTTTCCTTGGAATTGACCCTCATGAGTTCCCATATTTGTGCCAGGGCTCTTGAACCCAAAGGGTCTTGCCTCTCCTTTTCCTTGAAATTGACCTCCATGACTTCCCATATTTGTGCCAGAGCTCTTGAACCTAAAAGGTCCTGCCCCACCTGTTCCTCGAAATGGACCTCCATGATGTCCCATATTTGTGTCAGAGCTGTTGAGGTCAGAGCTGTTGAACCCAAAAGGTCTTGCCCCTCCCGTTCCTCGAAATGGACCTCCATGACGTCCCTTATTTGTGTCAGAGCTGTTGGACCCAAAAGGCCTTGCTCCTCCGTATCGACTGAATTGGACCGCTCCTAGGAATTTCAAGAAGAAAGTACATAAAACAGATGCTGTCTTCGTTCAGGCATCTAAAGCGTATCATGCATACATTTATTTGTATATACATCAGTCCTTCAGTTCACACCAACATACATTGATACAGGCACTGTTCATTTAAAACTTGACATGAACACACATGCATGATGCTATTATTCCATAAGCGGTGGGTCCTTTGGATGTTGCATCAGACGCATGAACACACTGTTTCTGAGTGTTCATCATGCCATATCAAAGGGCGATGACTAGCGCTGCTCATCTCCTTCCCAAGCATTCTGGTTCATAATGTTTCCATATTCCACTGAATGCTGATGTGGATAACAAGATCTTTACAGTGCAAATCTGATCATGTGTGTGCTTATATACAAAGGAGGTTTGAGAAAAAAAACTGAGATACGTCAACACTTCCACATTCGTGCACATAAAAAGTATCTAACCATTCATGCATCTGTTCAACTAAACCCTTCTGGGTAAAGGAAAAAAGCAGGTTATGCAGACCCGCGTGGAGTCATGGATACATTTGTAACATTACGTATATATGTGTATCATCAACACATACATACATGCATGCACATTTCTCTCTCTCTCTCTCTCTCTCTCTCTCTCTCTCTCTCTTCGTCTTTCTCTCTCTCTCTCACACACACAGACACAGACACAGATAGACAGACAGACAGACAGACAGACAGACACACACACACACACACACACACACACACACACACACACACACACACACACACACACACACAAAAACATGATCGTCAATTTTCATATCCACCGATTTGACTTTCAATTGTCCATCCATCATTGCCTATCACCACCATGTGAGCCACCACAATCAAACTGATATTATAGGAAGCCACTGTCGTCACCACCTCTGCTCACTAACTCCAGCCACTTTTTTCTTCCTCATCCAAAGTGTTAACCAGCAGGAAGATCACTGGATGTTACATCACTGGGTGTTGTTTTGAAAGGCAATTGGAACAGTTGTTGTTGGCTTATTACAAGAAATGCTCTTCCTGTTGAAGAACTGGAGCCAGGTTGGATGCTCTTCCTGTTGAAGAACTGGAGCCAGGTTGGCCTTGCGGTTCAGGGACCGTAGTGGGAGGAACACTCAAGTTCCACTGCGCATTCAACATATTCAGGCCCACTGGGTTGGTGGGAGAATTTTACTTCTGGCTCTCAAAAAGTACACTTCGTGTCAGTTAAACTGAAAACTTCTTTAATTTCATGTGTATGGGGTCTTGCCTGTCATTCCTCGTCGCATGGCTCTGAAGATGGCAAACAAAGACCCATCCTTCCATAAAATACCACACAAAGGAAGTTCAGATTAACGGACGGTTGCAGTGATAGGGAAGTTGTATCATCTCCTAAAGCAGCGTCAGTCGTTTTAAAACAAATATTGGTAGCCAATCAAAACAGACTCTTTATGCTGGTCAGTAGGTACACAGCTTTGCACTGTAACGTCTGCTACCATAAACTTAACACGTTCAATGAAGGGGAAAACACTCGCACTGGTTGTGTGTGTCTGTTTATTTGTTTTCTTCCCACTTAATGGAACACGTATACCAATTGTATGAATGTCTGAAGAAAACGTCTGTTGCTCCTTTTTGCATTGTGTGGTAAAAAATGTTGCTTTGCGCTATGCTACATTTGTGCCTTTATTTTTATGTTGGCTTCTTTTCAGCGACGTTGTAGTCTGTTTTACTCTTCTTGTTACGATCTGATTTAAAATGGCTAGCAATCACACACACACACACACACACACACACACACACACACACACACACACACACACACACACACACACACACACGAAACAAACAAACAAACAAACACACACACACACACACACACACACACACACACACACACAAACACACACAGATACACACACACACACACAACACACACACACACACACACACACACACACACACACTCACACACACACCACACACACACACACACACACACACACACACACACACACACACACACACACGTACGTTTTGGAAGAATAACATTTACCAGTACTTCACCAGAGGGTCTAAGTTGGTGGGAGGTTGGGGGTCTTAGGCAGTGCCAGTGGTGTCGTGCATATGTTGGATCAGAGCAGGTACCACTGTGCACCGCCAAAATGATTTGGCAGCAGCGCGATGCCTTCTTGAGGAGGGAAGGGGGGTACCCCACGTCAGACTGACAGGACTACTCCCGAATAGATTGCCGGTTTTAGGGTTGAGATAGTACAAGCCAGGGTGTGGCTGGAAGGAGCGATGTCGAGGCAATGCCACCGAGGTTGCACAGAAGAGGAGAGAAATCAAACAAACAAACAAACAAACAACCCCCCCCCCCCACCCCGCCCCACAAATAAAGAACACTCTGGACCATTACCGCTGAATAAAATGATTTTTTTTTTCCAAAATGGGGGGAAAGGGGTGTGTGTGGTGACGGCGCATGCTCTATTCCATAGTGCCTTGATCATAGAAATACTACAGTTATCAGTCAGTGAATCAACCAACCAGTGTATAGAATTACGTTAGAAGCTCTGACCCTCTTTGGCTACCTGTGGCTCTCTGTGACACACTTACACATGCACAATGTCATGTAGGTCATTCTTCTATCCATCAGTTTCATGTAGTCGACTCTTACCTGTCGTTCCTGATTCCGCTGATTCATTCTTGAATGCCCATGCACACAGTAGCCGATGGAAGAGAGAACCATGCAAGCATCGAGTACCCGGGCCTGAAGAGCCTGCCAGTAAAAAAAATGAAATGAAACAGAAATGAAAATGAAAAATTGGAAAAAAAAGTAATGGGGAGGAGGGGGAGGAGCTGACGTTTTATGGCAAGACTATGTTGACGGGATAGCTTCAAGGACTAAAAATGGAGGCGTTTTCATTGTTTGCATTGTTCCACACACACACACACACGCACACACACACACACACACACACACACACACACACACACACACAACACACACACGGACACAGACACACACACAAAGATTCTTTTTTGAACTTTGAATATGTTAACTTTTCTCTCCCCCTGTATACAACCAATTCAATCCAACTTGTGTATAAACTGTCAGATCATGAAATGGGCCAAGGTCTGGATCGATTAGAACTAAGTTGATATCATGCCTTCTCTCCCCCCCCCTCTCTCTCTCTCTCTCTCTGTCTCTCTCTCTCTCTCTCTCTCTCTCTCTCTCTCTCTCTCTCTCTGTAATTTTCTTCGTTCTCCACCACATCCTCTCCCCCTCACCCGACTCCCATCCTTTTTAATCCTTCCTCTCTCCCTTCTCTCTCTTTTATCTTTACCCAACAACCAACCCGCATTCGACCCCCCACTTTTGCCTCTCCCCCCTTGCCTCATCCGCCACGTTCTCGTCTCCAATGCGCCTTCTTTTCAGTGAACGTGATTTAGGAGTTATAATTTATGTTCACGTGGTTTTGTACCTATTGTGTTGGTTTTGAATTCATACTTTTTTGCTATTCTTGTCATCTTAACTGCTGGTTCTTGAGGGCAAAATGTAAAGAAGACTTTACGCCACACAAAAGCTTTGAAACCAGACAACCGACCTTATCTCCAGTGCGGCTGTAACTCTGGGACCACCTCAAAGAGTGTGTGTACACATACTCTTTGACCATCTCGGCTGTTCGTTGAGATGAGAGGATGAAGAGATGGGGGTGTGGCTCAGGGGTAAGGTGGCGTGATCTTAATTGTTCGATGTTTGAGAGGATATCAAATGAACATCGCTCACACACACACACACACACACACACACACACACACACATACAGAGAGAGAGAGAGAGAGAGAGAGAGAGAGAGAGAGAGAGAGAGAGAGAGAGAGAACTCAGAACTCAGAACTCAGAAAGCTTTAATGTACATCGGCCTTGGGCCACAATACAAGGTACAAAGGGAAGGGGGGGGGGGGGGAGGAGTGGGTAGGAACGGGGAGGAGTTAGCATATATGTATTACAAACAGAACAAAAAAGCATTGCAATTATAATTCCCCAAAGCTGCATGTAAAAAGGTGATACATTATTCAGATACGTTTAGAGTACACGAAATTACAATACAAATGAAGTCAGTCATTTCAAGGAAAACCAATGTAGTGGTAATTGTCCGCAGTAATTTATCAACTAAAGAATTGACTTGATCCTTCTGTTTATGGCATGAAAAATGTACCTTGATAGGCTATGTCTGTGCGAAGTACCGGATACCTTAAGAAGCAAATAAAGGGGACAACTGGCGAATTCTTTGAGAAATTTACTCCTTAGGTCTTGATAGAGGGAGCATTGAAATAAAAAATGTTGCTCATTCTCTACCTGATCACGGCAAAATGGGCACGCTTTGTCCTTTTCTGTTTTACTATAGCGATGCAAGTTGTTATTCAGTGGAAGCAAATTAAACCTGGTTCGTGTAATGGCAACGCGGAAACAGTACGTATTCGTATCCAAAAGATATCTTTCCTTTTCAAAAACAGACTTAAAATTACTATAACATTCGTATCTCTCACGGTCTCGTATGGTGCCAGTCCATTCTTGAATGAACATATCAATAAGCCTTTGTTTAAACACATTTAGGAACATTTTAACATCTCCAACACCTTGTTGTAACCAAACAAAATTAAAACCTGTTGAACACAAGATTTCTCTTACCTTTGAGACCCAGCACTGTTTTCCAGATCTGTCTAATTCCAACAGCATCAAATATGCTTTCTGAGGTAACCTTTCAGCTTTCATCTGTAAAAGTCTAAACCAGTATCGTAAACAAGTGACGTAGGAATTAATGTATAAAGGATATCGACCCAAATCTCCGTAAACCATTTTGTTTGGCGTAATTCCTGGAACACCCAAAAATCTTTTGCATGCCAGCATGTGTACTTTTTCTAAATGTTCTAATCTGTGTAATCCCCATATTTCGGCAGCATACATCAAGATTGGTTGAATCTTGGTGTCAAAAACCTTGAAAAAAGTACGTTCCGTCATTTCCCTGTACTTTGTAAAGATTCTGCTGAGTTGAACTACTGCCTTTTTAGCCCTTGTTGTTAAATGAAGGGTACCCTGTTTTGCACTGATCATGGTGGTAAAATTAAACCCTAGATAGCAATAATTATTCACAACTTCCAGTCTGTTACCGTCGTAAACCATTTCTCATGCTTCCCTAAATATCCTCCTTTTCTAAATACTATAACTTTGGTTTTGTTGATATTTACAGATAGTTTCATGTCATTACAACAGGTCTTTAATACATTCAACTGATTTTGTAGGCCACATGGTGTAGTAGATAGCAATGAGACATCATCAGCAAACAGTAATATAAATAGTTCAATGATA
>CM065729.1:11053258-11058258 GCA_033310375.1 Conus canariensis
ACGATTTTTACTATGTAAATGTTCATGCCAGTTATCAATAAATCTTTGACGAAACACTTGCAAACAATATTTCACATTTTCCACACCCTGGTTTAGCCATACAAATTCAAGACCATTTAGAAAGAGGATCTTACCAACACTTGACGCCCAAGTGGTTTTGCCTCGTGAATCAAACCAAAATACAATTGGATAAGCTTTCAAAGGTAATATGTTATCATTCATCCAGGACATCTTTAGTCAGTTTCTAATGCACTGCACACTTGAATTCATGTAAATAGGGTGACATCCAGTATCTGCATAAACAAGATCATTACGTGTTTTTGTGTGGACTCCTGAAAACTTCTTTAGAGCATACAAATGAATCTTCCAACATGGACAGCGGCAGCATCCAGTCCCCACAGTTAAGCACCATAGAGAGCAACTGGTTGCACCCGAGTATTATAAATATTATATGATAATACTCTAAGGGAATTAATGATCAGTACGTACAGTCGTTGCAGAATTAATAACAATGCATTTCTCGCCCTGCTCGCAAAATTTTTACACACAGCCACAAGACTAACTTGGGTAGACAAATAGATAACAAGGTATTTATAACAATTAACGAAGAGCCATTTGCTCATTATTAAAAGACCATTTCTTTCGTGCTGAAGGGTGCCCTCCTTTCGTAAATACAACAGAATTGTTCTTTTTCATATTTATCTTAAGTTGGAGTTTAGATGCAGCATTACATAAATTGTCCAACTGGATCTGAAGGCCAACTGGTGTTTCTGACAACAAAGCAACATCATCTGCCAATAACAAAATAAACACTTCAGCTACATATGGAGACAGTGTTGCCCTGTGTCTTCCCTTCTCTATGATTTCTTGTGCCAATTCTCTCCTTGCTTTACAACTTCTGTACAAACCATGTATTCTGTAAAATCACCACCACACCTAACCCTTTACACACTCATATACGCTCTTAATGCATCGGTATATCTTACCCTTTATTCCATTCTTTTGAAGCATTTGGGAAAAGTAATTTTCTAGATACTGAATCAAATGCATTTTCGAAGTCAATGAAGGCCACATATGATTTGCGATTCAACGAAAACTGTTTCTGTATAATAGCCAAAAATGTAAACATCTGATGGATAGTTGAACAACTTTTCTTAAAGCCCTCTTGCCACTCACCCGTACTAGTATTAAGTTCGACCAATTCTTGCAGTCTACAGTTAATTACAGAGCTATATAATTTACTACTTACATCATTAAGTGATATGCTCCTGTAATTATTTTGATCATTGACTTCACATTTCTTAAATAATGGCAATATAATCGATTCAGTCCAGTTATCAGGAAATATCCGTTTGTCAAAAAAATACCTTGAAAAATCTGACGAAGAACTCGATGACGATATTTCCAGCATTTTAAAATAATTCTCCAACAATACCACCATGGCTTGCAGTTTTTCTATTCTTGAGTTTTTCAGTTGCAGAGATGACCTCTAATCTTGATATTGGACGGTCGAGGAAACTTGCATCGCTATTAGGATCAGGAAAAGTTCTTTATTCTTCTATTTCTTGAGCGTCTTCTTCAGTACCTTTTTTGAGAAGATCTTTGAAATGCTACTACCAATTTTTGATAGAAATATTGTATTGTTTACTACTTTTCTTAACTGACCTTCTGCACATATGCTTCCAAAAGTCTTTCTGATCTTCCACAGAGTTAACTAAATTGCATACTAAAGTAGAGTTATACTCGTTCTTCTTCCTCTTTAAAAGATTCGTGTACTCCCTTCCAGTTTTAGAACAAACGTCTCTGTCTTAATCGTCTAATGTCTTTCTAGATATTCTTAGCAGTTGTTTCGCGTCTTTTTTGGTTTTATAACATTCATGATCAATACAGTCACCATTCTTCTGAATGTTGCTTACTCTTATTTGTTTCCTCATGAGCTCTGCTTGATCCTTCATACGACGATTAAATATATTCAAAATCATCATCGATCAAGTTAACAGCTTTCTGCAGCATTAACAATATGTATTGACAATTCATTAGTTCACAGAAAGTATCAGCACATTCATCTTGCCATATATACTATCTATAAGTTGTATGCTTTTCTTTATGCCTTTTTCATTGCTTATTTCAGAAAGAAAGTTTATATTGAATACTAGAGTTAGATGGTCAGACTCAAGTCGTTCATTCACACAGAGACTGTATGATAGATTAATGGTATCAAACATGTCATAGGAAGTTACAAGATATTCATTCACGCTGTCCCATGTCTCTGAAATGCATGTAAAACGACCTTGACAGTCGCCGTCGCACACACCATCTAAAACGCACAGATCTAAAGTAGTACACATGTTTAACAACAGCTCACTATACCTGTTCAATGTCTTGTCTTAAGAATATCTCTTAATAACTGTTTCGTTGTGTAAACTGAAAGGACATTTTTCGGTTGGAAATTCCTGACAAATGTTAGAAGTTCTGCTATTTAGATCTTCAGTCAGAAGTTAATGCATATCAGGTACATTGAGCATAACATCAGAGAAGCACTTTTCCAAATCACTTGTGCCATTATCAGTACCATAGAAAGCATAGTATGGTGAATTTTCTGGGGGTAAATATGCACATACATAAAGAAAATTCTTTGTAAGACAAAAACATCTGTAGAAATATTGAACATAATGGTGTTATTTAGATCAACTAGTAACTCTTGTACAAAGGGTAAAAATTCCGTTTTGATAAGACATAAGATTCCTCTGGATCGTCTTCCGTGCATTGCAAACTGAACTATTAAGATATGTGTAGCTTCAAACATCAAAATTATAGTTAGCAAAATAAAACAGGAACATCTTTGAGCCTTTTTGTTTAAGAATAAAAAAGAAGGTTCGAGTATGGTTCAAATATGTGAACAATACGGGTGGCCAGTTCTACTGCCAGTTTTGACAACACATGGTCAAAAGTCATCAGCTGACAGAGATTAAGATTTGTATGAAATTCAAAGGGCACACCTAGCTGAAGCGTGAAGAATTTCTCCCCTCCCTCACCCTCCTTGGCCCTCTTTCCTCCTCCCTTCTAAACTTTTCACCCTTTTTTCTTTCTTTCTTTCTTTCATTGTTTCTTTATTTTTCTTTTTTCTCTCCACTAGATCGTAGTTGTAATTAGACAACGTCCACATCGGGACTGACTCTGGTTTAAAGAAAATTTCTGATTGCTGAATACCTTTGAATGTGAATTTTCAACAAACGTTTCTGCTAAACAAAATCTAAAAATCAAAAGACGTTATGTCCGAAATAAATGTCCTATCAGATTACTTAGAAAGCAAGCTATTCACATTGCAATGCAGAAATAATACATGATTTCTGTTTGTATAAGAGAGAGAGAGAGAGAGAGAGAGAGAGAGAGAGAGAGAGAGAGAGAGAGAGAGAGAGAGAGAGTGCACAGTAAATGACATCACCCGTACTTGTCGACTCATTCTGCACCTCCGTAGTGTCTCCTGTGGTTATGGCGCCAGCACCAGAGGTGTCTGTGGTCGTGTCAGCGGTAGTCGTGGCGGCAGCATCCAATGCACACAAGTAACCGTGTTCGATAAGCAATTAGGACTACACGTGAGCAATATGAACTACTTACTGTCCATCAACTGAGAACTCGCATGAATAGCTTCCGCTCTACTCTCCCTCTAGCTTACTCTCCACTGAACCTTTTGCTGCCCCACCCCAAGACAGACAGATATTCAGAAAGAAAGATAGGTCTAGAGAGTGGTACACACACACACACACACACACACACACACACACCACACACACACACACACACACACCACCTCTCTCTCTATGTGTGTGTGTATATATATCTAATATATAAATGGCAAATTCTGTGTGTGTGTGTGTGTGTGTGTGTGTGTGTGTGTGTGTGTGTGTGTGTGTGTGTCTGTGTGTCTGTGTCTGTGTACGCTATAGACTCAAAACGGCTCAACCGATTGTCATGAAATTTGGCAGGTACGTCTGTTGTGACCCGAGGATGGTTTTGGGCTAATCTCTAAACAAATAAAACCGTTAAAAACCGTTAAAAAGCTGTTATAACGGTTTCAAAGACATCCTTTTTCCTCTGCTTTTCTTCAAATAGCCGTTGTGACATTGCACAGGTACAGGACTACTTCTCTAAAATTAGAACCGTTATTTGGCAGTTAAAAAACGTTATTTATAACAGTTAAAAACCGTTAAAAACACCAAACTCTACAAAAGAAACTGTTTAAAACCCGATCTTTTTGAAATTTAGCAGGTACGTCTGTTGTGACCCGAGGATGGTTTGGGGCTAATCTCTAAAAAAATAAAACCGTTTAAAAACCGTTAAAAACTGTTGTAACGGTTTCAAAGACATCTTTTCCTCTGCTTTTCTTCAAATGGCCGTTGTGACATTGCACAGGTACAGGGCTACTTCTCGAAAATTAGAACCGTTATTTGGCAGTTAAGAAACGTTATTTATAACAGTTAAAAACCGTTAAAAACACCAAACCCTATGAAAACTGTTTAAAACCCGATCTTCTGAGGTTGGCGGCCACGAGAGTCCTCGGATCGCCACCAAACTTGACATAAGCCTACAGGAACATCCCCGGGTAACATAGGGTCATTAGATAGTCATTATGACCATTAAATTTGACCGTTAAAAACCGTTATTTTCAAAATTTAGGCTGTTCTTGATGAAATTCGGTATACATGTGCAGTTTTAAATGCCGAAAAATGATATACAACTTTTGCGAACCGAAATTTAAAATTGACCGTTAAAAAACGTTATTTTATAGATTTAGAGTATTCTTGAAGAAATTCGATATACATGTGCAGTTTTGAACGCTAAACAATGATATACAATTTTCAAGATCCGAAACTTAACATTGACCGTTAAAAACCGTTATTTTCTGAATTTCTAAATTTTCACCGTTCTTGATAACATTCCGTATGCACGTACAGTTTTAAGCGCTGAACAATGTTATGCCAATTTTACGAACCAAAACT
>CM065729.1:11060758-11093258 GCA_033310375.1 Conus canariensis
GGGCTGGACTGGACACACTCTCAGGAAGCCAGCATCCAGCACCACACGCCAAGCCCTGACATGGAACCCGCAGGGGAAAAGGAAGAGAGGCCGACCTCGCAGCAGCTAGAGGTGAGACACTGAGGCAGAGATGAAGAGGCAGGGTACCAACTGGACAGGCATTCAGCGAGCAGCCCAGAACCGAGTGCGATGGCGGAGTGTTGTCGATGGCCTATGCTCATCCTTGAGCTATGGGCCTAAGTCAGTAAGTAAGTTTAGAAGCTGAAGTGAGAGGAGAGAGAGAGAGAGAGAGAGAGAGAGAGAGAGAGAGAGAGAGAGAGAGAGAGGGAGAGGAGAGAGAGAGAGAGAGAGAGAGAGAGAGAGAGAGAGAGAGAGATTCTCACCATGTTCTATGAATCTTGGTCGCTCAGCGCAGAACTTGTACTGACTTTCTTCCTCCCGCCTTTTATAATGGCATAGGGCTTTGTCATTACTCTGTGTGTATGTGTGCGCGTGCGCGCGAACTCACGCGCCTGTGTGTGTATTTCAGTGGATTAAGTAGAACGCTTACGGCATCTTTCGTTATTGCTTGGCAATTACCTACCATCCACATTAATTGCCCGAACAATTAAATTCAGTTTTGCTGGTCATGCATGTCTTACGCGATAAACGTGTACCTGCGCAGTACGTGTACCACGCAATTTTTGGCGTGTTTCATGAACTGCGCAACCTCGTTGCAGAATTCATGAACTCTGCAACGAGGTTGCACAGTTCATGAAACACGCAAAATAGCATTGCCCAGTACATGAACAACGCACACGGTGCAAACTCGGTTGTAACCTCAATTCGCAGATTGCGTATTTCATGAACTACGCAAACAAGCTCAGTCTGTATGTCCACACAAGAACGATGAATAGTAAAGGCAGAGCAGAGAAGGAAAAAATAGACCAATTCGCCATGAAGTCATCTGAACAGTTATCATTGCTCACATAACTGTTTTTGATGCCGACTGACAGCAAAAAAGTCTAAACGTCTTCAGTTGATTATCTGTATCCGAAGAAGCATGGATGCTACTGCTAGTGATTCCGCTCGAGGCCTGTGGTCTGATGACTATGAAAAAAGTTCTCGAGATTTTACGAAGGCCTCTCACTGGCAAGAAAGAAGACCGGAAAGTTTACCATATCAAGAATACCTTTGCTATTGTGTCCATTGCTGGACTGGACCGTGTTCAGCGCAAGTCATCGGGCAAGTGCATGATCACACAGAGCCGAGTATATGAAGTGCTTGAAGCAACACACCAAGCAACAGGTAAATGTTTTCAAATACTTCAGTCATTTGCCAGAGGTGTATTATTTTGGTCACTCTCTCTTTGCTGACAGTGTGTCAGTGAGTGGCTGACAGTATGTCAGTGAGTGGCTGACAGTATGTCAGTGAGTGAGTTTTCTCGAAGGATGTCATGCTCTCTCTCTCTCTCTCTCTCTCTCTCTCTCCTCTCTCTCTCTCTCTCTCTCTCTCTCCCTCTTCTGTGTGTGTGTGTGTGTGTGTGTGTGTGTGTGTGTGTGTGTGTGTGTGTGTGTGTGTGTGTGTCTGTCTGTCTCTTTCTCTCTCTCTCTCATCCCCCCACCTCTCTCTCTGTCTCTCTCTATCTGTCTCTGTCTCTTTCTTTCTCTGTGTGAGTCTCTCTCTGTCGCTGTCTCTGTCTGTCTGTCTGTCTGTCTCTCGCTTTCTCTCTCTCTCTCTCTCTCTCTCTCTCTCTCTCTCTTCCCTCTGTGTGTGTGTGTGTGTGTGTGTGTGTGTGTGTGTGTGTGTGTGTGTGTGTGTGTGTCGCTGTCTCTGTCTGTCTGTCTGTCTGTCTCTCTGTCTTTCTCTCTCTCACCTCTCTCTCTCTCTCTCTTTCTCTGTGTGTGTGTGTCTCTCCCTCTCTGTCTCTGTCTCTCTCTCTCTCTTTCTCTCTGTGTGTCTCGTTCTCTGTCGCTGTCTCTGTCTGCCTGTCTCTCTCTCTCTCTCTCTCTCTCTCTCTCCCTCTCTCTCTCTCTCTTTCTCTTTCTCTGTGTGTGTGGCTCACTCTCTCTGTCGCTGTCTCTGTCTGTCTGTCTCTCTGTCTTTCTCTCTCTCTCTCTCTCACCCCCTCTCTCTCTCTCGCTCTCTCTCTCTCTCACCCCTCCCTCTCTCTCGCGCTCTCTCTCTCTCTCACCCCCCTCTCTCTCTCGCTCTCTCTCTCTCTCTCTCACCCCCTCTCTCTCTCTCTATCCGTTTCTTTTTTGTAACTGCAGGGCATGCTGGCGAAAAGAAGACGTATGCGAAGTTGAAAGACAGCTGTGACAACATTCCCCTCATGGCTGTGCGCGTCTTCATCGCCGAGTGTGAACGCTGCCAGGAGAAGAGAAAGAGGAAAGAGACTGTCTCTGGAACAGTAGTCAGACCGATACTCGTTTCGGACCTGAATCAAAGGGGCAAGTAGACCTTGTCGATATGCAGAGCATGAAGGATGGGTCATTCTCCTTCATCCTGCATTACGAGGAGCACCTGAGCAAGTTCCACTTGCTGCGTCCTCTCGAGACCAAGAGTGCCATAGACGTTGCAGGAGAACTTTTGCTTCTTTTCTTGGATTTCGGTGCTCCTAGAGTTCTGCAAAGTGATAATGGTAGAGAATTCATCGCCAACGTAATTGAAGAACTTGCCAAGATGTGGCCTGAGCTGGTTTTGGTCAACGGACGCCCACGCCATCCCCAAACCCAGGGTTCCGTCGAGAGGTCCAATGGAGTGATGAAAGACAAGCTTACGGCCTGGATGAGAGACCATCGTTGTCCAAATTGGTCTTTAGGCATACGATTTGTCCAGTGGCAGATGAACTCAGTTGTTAGTGAGGCAACTGCTAAAGAACCATATACTGTGATGTTCGGCAAAAAACCGTGTATTGGTTTGGCATCATCTGTACCCATTGAGTTTCTTCAGAAAATAGGAAGTGGGGTGTATGAAGAGCAGTTCCTAGATATGATAAACGGACATGGTGCAGGGCAGACTGACGTCACAGGACATGATAGACAGACTGACGTTATGGTTATGGAACACGATGGTCAAAATGACTTCACAGGACAAGGTTCTCATAATACAGAACAGGATGGATGCAATGCAGTCACAGGACAGGGGAGACAGACAGACATAACGGAGATCACAGAACATGTTGGACAGACTGACGTTATAAATGTCATTGTAGAAGGTGGGCAAAACATCACAGAACGGGGCGTAGTTGATGTTGTTCTACAGGACGGACAGACTGACGTTATTGAGGTCATGCTACAGAAACATCAGATTGAGGTTTCAGACCTCATGAAACATGATGGATAAAATGACGTCACAGGACATGACGGACAAAATGACGTTACAGGGCAGGGTGGACAGAGAGAACAGGGTGCTGCTGGTGCAGAGAGTGGAGTGATAGAAGAAGACAACATGGACGCAACAGACAATGATGAGAGTCAGGGTGACACATCAGAAAATAATGAGTCAGGGTGACCATTTTCAGAGTATTAGAGCGGCTGCAGTACGGGGTTTAGAAAGACAAGCGAAAAAAATGCTAGACCGATCAGAAGCGAAAATGAAGGCGCTCGATGTTGGCGATAATGTTCTCATACCAGTTTCTGAATTTGATCGTGGGCGGGGGATCCACCCAACTTGATTGGTGTTGTCATGGAAAAGAGTGATAGAGGCTTCAAAGTAGAAACAAAAGCTGGAGTCTTATTTGGATTATTTGCCAGAAATCAAATTGAAATGACAAAATTAAAAAAAACAAACTTACAATCGACATGGTTCCAAAACATGAAGAAATATCCTCAGAACAACTGTGCGCCTATTCTCGGTGGGTAAGGGTCAGTGAAAAGTAAGATGCTCTTGCAAGACAGGATGCCTTAAAATAAGGTGCAAATGTTTCAAGAACAAGAGCGATTGCACCAGTGCATGCCACCCTCGAATTACTTGCAAAAACATTCCGCAGTAGAGTTTCCTTTCCACAGTGAACTATAATTATGTTTTCTTCGTCTTCCTTTCTTCGCATTATTGTTGTCAATGTCTTCCCGCTTGAGGATTAAAAAAAATTCTACTATATGAATATCGTGTGACTGGCATCTGAACGTGGAACCGGGAGTTCTCAAAATTTTTCCCTGGACACACATATGACTGTATGCTTCGTTGCAGATTATGAATATCTTTTGTATGGCATTTGTGGGTTCTTGTGTGTGTGTGTGTGTGTGTGTGTGTGTGTGTGTGTGTGTGTGTGTGTGTGTGTGTGTGTGTGTGTGTGTGTGTGTGTGATATTTTTAGGTATGCTGCATTAATTTGCAATTAATTTCGTGATCATAATAATTTGTTTTCCTTCTCTGCGCTGTATTGTGCTTTACTGTTCATCATTCTTGTGAATTGTGAATTCATGTCAATGAAGAATTTTATACAGTCAGTTATGAATCCGTTCGTCATACGCACCCACATACACAGACTGAGGTTGAGGTTACAACCGAGTTTGCACCGTGTGCGTAGTTCATGTACTGGGCAATGCTATTTTGCGTGTTTCATGAACTGCGCAACCTCGTTGCAGAGTTCATGAACTCTGCAACGAGGCTGCGCAGTTCATGAAACACGCCAAAAATTGCGTAGTACACGTACTGCGCAGGTACACGTATATCGCGTAACACATGCAAGAACGCCAAATCGTTATGCTGTTTGAAGATTGGTATGGGTGGAAGGGAGATGGGAGACGTCAGTGGGGATTGTAAGGGGGAAGGGAGGAAAAGGGGGGAAGGAGGATGTGAAGACACAAAATACGCGGATGAAAAGCTTGCTGCAGTGAATTTTGACCACAGCTGGCAAAGCAACCAGCGATCCTCGGAATTGAATGCAAAGTTTTCACCTGCAGAATATGCTTCATATTGCCTTAACATTATGTTTATAGAAGATACACCCCACTTGTAATCGGTTGCCGGTCTGACATTCAAGAAAGACTACATTTAAATCGATTCCTCTGGGCAGCCGAAAACGGTCGTAACAATGGAGTGGGTGGAGGTGAGGGGGTAGGCTGACTTTGAAGAAAAAGCTAGATGTGTGTAGCCTCAAACATCGAAATTATAGTAAGCAAAATAAAATAGGAAAATCTTTGAGCCTTTTTGTTTAAGAATTAAAAAAAGAAGGTTCCAAACATGTGAACAGTACGGGTGGCCAGTTCTGCAGCCAGTTTCGACAACACATGGTCAGAAGTCATCAGCTGACAGAGATTAAGGTTTGTATGAAACTCAAAGGGCACACCTAGCTGAAGCGTGAAGAGTTTCTCCCCTTCCTCACCCTCCTTGACCCTCTTTCCTCCTCCCTTCTAAACTTTTCCCCCTTTTTGTTTCTTTCATTCATTGTTTCTTTATTTTTCTTTTTTTCTCTCCACTAGATCGTAGTTGTTATTAGACAACTTACACATCGGGACTGACTTCGAATGCCCAGACTTCTGCCAAAGCGAAAGCGGTACTCATCGGCCAGACGTGAAGGTCTGGCAACGCACATCTGGACTTCTCTTCGGTTGTTCTACACTTCACTGGGTACGAAGTATTCTTCCATCTTTATGTGAAAACGGAGATGCTCCCAGGAAAGCTGCAATGCAATGATCATGATCAGGAGAGGTCAGTCTTACAGGTTCAGGTAGAATTTAAAAACGTGCGTCTGCTTTCTTTTCTTTTTTTTTTCCATTTTGTACTCCCAGTTCTTATGGAACAGGGAGTACTTTACAATGGGAACGAAGAAATGCTGTGTGTGTGTGTGTGTGTGTGTGTGTGTGTGTGTGTGTGTGTGTGTGTGTGTGTGTGTGTGTGTGTCCGTCCGTCCGTCCGTCCGTGGTCAAAATGTGTTCCACTCGCTCCAGACAAAACTACCGGGCCGATCTTTTCTGAAAATTTGTGGGCATGTTCATTATAGGTCACGGATAATGCCCGATGTGTTATTTTACCGTTATGGCCGTTACTAACGGCCATAACGGCCCATAACGGTTTTCCTTCTTTATAGAATATCTCAGAAAGTACTTGTCCGATCTTTCTGAAAATTTGTAGGCATGTTCATTATGGGTCACACATCATGCCCGATGTGTTTGTGACGGACCGTTTTTTGTCCGATCACAGTTTTCACAACTCCGCTAAAAGACCGGATGGTCAAGTTGGTTAACTAGTGTTCACCTGTACAACGTATAAGTTGGGTGAGTGCGGGTGGCCAATCAGTCTCTGTGGAAATTCCGGCTAGTTCAACTGCTCAGTCCAGCCGACGAGGGACTCAGTTTAGTTGTTGTGACAGCCAGTTCCCCAGGTTGTTTGTTCCTGGTGTAGTTGGAACTGATTGTTCCTACCTCGGGTCCTGGGCCTGTTGTGTGTCCCCATTCTCCACCGGGCCGGGTGTGCGAGAGGCTGGTGCCTACCAGTAACGACCCGACAAGCCAGCTGTGCCAGCGCCTCTTCTGTGAGTGAGAAGACGTCGCCTTGGGTTCGAGTCTCTACGTCTTGTGTACCAGCTACATGCTCTGCGCTGGTCCTGCCGAGACAGAACCACCGCCTGTGTTGACAGCGTTCTGCAGTGTCGGCGTTGTTCCTGCGCGTCGTCAGACCAGTCGTGTCGTCGACCGTGCGCATTGTGAGCGCATTGTGAGAGCCTTGTGTTGTTTGGTCACAGAGCCACAGCTCTGGGAAGTGCAGGCTGGTGCCTCAGAAGTAGCAGCGAGCTACTTCAGTGTGACCCACTGTATGATTCCTTTTTTTATGTAGGAAGTAGTTGCTTCCTTGGTGGACAGAAACGTCACTGCGTCATTCCGTCGTTGGTCCCTGCCGTCACCGACAGCCGCAGTGTCGTCGCATCGACTTTGTTGGCAGCTGCGTCTACCCATATTTATATTAGTATTGTGCACCCGTAGTTAGGGTGTGCTTCTTGTGGACAGTGCCCGTGGCAGACTGTTGGCGTGCGCGCCATATAATCATATTGATACCCATATTTATACTAGTATAATACACCTATAGTTGGGGTGTACTCCATATGTGTTTATGTTTATTGTTGATGATGTTTTGTGTGTGATGGCCCAGGCAGCATAGAAGAAAATAAAAGAATTGCGGTTGTGTTGCCTGGCTGTCTATTTGCGGTTGAGTGGGTGTGTGTGATAGGAAAGCTCGAACACGCATCCATATTTCTGGGAGAGTCGGACATACAGACACACGCACCAACCACCCATCCGTAACAGTGTTATTTTACCATTGTAGCCGTTATTAACGGCCGTAAAGGCCCATAACGGTTTTCCTTCTTGATGTAATATCTCAAAAGTACTTGGCCGATCTCTCTGAAAATTTGTAGGCATGTTCGTTATGGGTCACGGATGATGCCCGATGTGTTACTTTACCGTTATAGCTGGTACTAACGGCCATAACGGCCCATAACGGTTTGTCTTCTTTATATAATATCTCAGAAAGTCCTTGGCCAATCTTTCTGAAAATTTGAAGGTATATTCATTATGGGCCATGGATGATGCCCGATGTGTTATTTTAACTGTTATAGCCGTTACTAACGGCCATAATGGCCCATAACGGATTTTCTTGTTTATGGAATATCTTAGAAAGTACTTGGCCGATCTTTCTGAAAAATTGAAGGTATGTTCATTATGGGTCACGGATGATGCTCGATGTTTTACTTAACTGTTATATCCGTTACTAACAGCTATAACGACCCACAACGGTTTTTCTTTTTTTATGGAATATCTTAGAAAGTACTTGGCTGATCTTTCTGAAAATTTGTAGGCATGTTCATTATCGGTCACGGATCATGCCCGATGTCTTATTTTTACCGTTATAGCCGTTACTAATGGCTATAACGGCCTATAACGGTTTTTCTTCTTTATGGTATATCTTAGAAAGTGCTTAGCCGATCTTTCTGAAAATTTGTAGGTATGTTCATTATGGGTCACGGATGATGCCCGTTGTGTTACTTTACCGTTATGGCCGTTACAAACGGCTATAACGACCCATGACGGTTTTTCATTTTCATAGAATATCTCAGAAAGTACTTGTCCGATCTTTCTGAAAATTTGTAGGTATGTTCATTATGGGTCGCGGATGATGCCCGATGTTTTATTTTACCGTTATATCGGTTACTAACGGCTATAACGGCACATAACAGTTTTCTTGTTTATGGAATATCTCAGAAAGTATTTGGCCGATCTTTCTGAAAATTTGAAGGTATGTTCATTATGGGTCACAGATGATGGCCCATGTTTACCAGGATAGCCATTACTAACGGCTATAACGGCCCAAAACAGTTTTTCCTCTGTATGGAATATATCACGCGTATTCAAAAAAAAAAAAAAAAAAAAAAAAAAAAAGGGAGTACGTTCATATGCTTTGCATCTTGTTTTCTTTTTTTTTCTTTTTTTTTTTTTTAAGGTTTAGCGTTAGGGTTGAGGTTACATTCAGATTGGATAGGATTAGGGTCAGGTTAGGTTTAACTTTGGAGCAGAAGCACAGAAGATAGAAATTATAAACCCTTATTGATTCGGTAGACTAAATTGTGCTTTTTAAATATCTGAAAGCGCGTAAAGAAGCCGAATGTTATACCAAGAAAGAAATAGATCTGAGATTTAAAAAAAAAAAAAAAATCAGGAGAAAATAACGTCTAGCTTTTTTATTTATTTATTTTTTATTGCAGACAGAGTTACCTTTTTTCACTTTTCACAAATTTAGGGATGTGAGTACTTGGACATGAGCTGTAGTTCTGTTGGTAAGATAGTTTTATCACCTTCTTAGCTCTCATGGGTGGATGGCCATGCTGTAGTTCTGTTGGTAAGATAGTTTTATCACCTTCTTAGCTCTCATGGGTGGATGGCCATCCTCTTAGCAGCTGTGATTTCTGGTAGTGTGGTGGTAGTATTTTCAATGGACAGCTACCTGCCTGTTTACTTGTTAGATAAGAGAAATATCTGGATTTGTAATGAAGGTTCATAAACATAATCTTCGTGAGTGTTGGGATGCACAGATGAGCGCCCTTTATAACTGTATAGTATTTGATTAAGAATTTCGGCAGGAGGAGGGGGAAGAGGCAAGGTGTAGGAGAAAAGGGGAGGGGAAGCAGGCTTAATTGATAAATTACAGCCAGAATCATGACCAGGACAGCATGATTTGAGCAGGAGTGTGAGGAAGAGGCATACTTGGGTCTGACAGCTATGGAGGATTGAAAACAAAAAAGAAAAATGAGACAGCTGTGATTCGAAAAAAAAAAATGGCGTAGTACCGAAAAATAGTTTAAAAAATGCACAAAGAACCCTAATGCTACCATAAAATGAAAAAAAAGGGTGATGCTTATTTTTCAGGACGTTCCAGAAGCTCCAGAGCAAAAGATGACAGACACCATCAATAAGCCGATTCTGCTTTGCCGCTTTCCTGCTGAGATCAAGTCTGTCTACATGCCCCATTGTGCAGAGGACAAACGCCTCACTGAATCGGTAAGGACTGAGCTTAATTATGTTATGATTCTTATAATGATATCAACACGTGGAATCTGCTCAACACAAATTTCAGGGTGCAAGAGAAATTCGCTTTGTGATGATCATTGACCATGCTAAGGGAATTTCAAGAAGTGTGCAAGGTTAGAACAAATGATTGGAGAATCCTAGAAAAGCAAGAGGGCGAAACAGTGACTGTATGCACTCTCCTATGCCATTACTGATTTCGCTCATGGAAACCAAGCTGTTGTGTCATTGACGCTTCTGTTTGGTGGACACCACTGTCACTATGTGATATAAATACAATATCCGTGTATTTGCTTGTTTCCCCAATTGGACTCCATTGCCACACACTGAATCATAACTAGAAATATCTCAAATCTAACACAAATCACTAAAAAAATGTTTGACCCAATGAAGATTAAACCCACTCGTGGACCAAATGGTAAACTTTGCAATCTACTTAAAAATTGCTTTATAGTTTACAAAAAAAAAAAAAAACACGATCGCTTTGTCTTGAAATCACTGCTACGTTTCTGTTGTTGAGAATGGAAGAGAAAAATTCTGTTGTGCTGTACTCCTTCTTCCCTGGGACAAGGATTTCTTTTATTAGTTTTGACCCTGGCATCTCACAAAGTTTGTTTTAGTTTTGTTTCCATTTTTGTAGTTTCCTGAGTCATGTCAGTAAGCTGAATCCCATTTTTCATGTGTGCCATCTTGTCCTTCTGAACAGTGTGCCAGCATAAACAGTGTAATAAACAACAGCATTGAGGTAATGCTGTGTACATGATCTGCAGGTGGATCTACTGATGCCCAATGTCGGGGAGATTGTGGAAGGCTCCATGAGGGTATGGGATGTGGAACAGCTGGAGGCAGGATTCAAGGGAGAATGCATCGATCCAACACTCTAACACTGGTGTATTGACCAGGTCAGTGGCATGTGAACAGCAGTATTGTCTTCTGATTGACTGGATGAAGGACTGTCAGCTATCATTTCAGTAAAGGAAGAATTGAATGAATTATGTAAAAAGTGTAAAAAAAAAAAAAAAAAAGGAATGGACTTCAGTTATGGTTCGAAGGGAAAGATTCCTATAATCATCTGCATATACCAGGGTGTACCCCAAAAGTTTCAGAGAGTAACTCTTTCTTCACAGTTTAATTTTACCTTTCTAGTCAGCCATAACCAAATAGGGTGATAGCTATAGCATTCAGTGTGGTCGGATGACAGCACTTGGTATGTTTTCCACGTCTCTTTATTAATTTCATTTTTTTCTTGGTTGATTGGGGATGGGGATATGGGGAGAAGAGTGAACTGCGGATAAGGTTACTACATTTTTTATCATTGGAAGAAACGGATTCAATTTTCAAATTGCGTTTTGGAAGAGATGATCGTTTTTGTAAATATTTCAGAGAGTTTGAAGAGAGTATGTATTTACTAGGGATGGGAGTTTCCCCTCCATTGATGAATTTTGGTCATTTTGGGAGCCTCCGGGGTTGATCTTGAGATTCGAATCCTGTAAATCTGTTAAATAAATGTGGGTGTATATACTCAATACATTTGACTTCTGTTGGTGCCTGGAAGATCCATCCGCATTCCCAAATGTGCAGGGTTCTGTCTTGGCTCAAGATGTTGAAGTGCTTCCTAGATTAAGCCCACTTGATAATGTATGAAGAGATCGCTGGCCACCATATTTTCAAAGGTTAGATGTTTCAGCCACTGAGTGAGAAAGAGAAGCACTGTTAAACAAAATGAGACGAAAATGTGTTGTGTTGGAGCATTGTCTGAAAAGGCTTTGATGTATTGTAGAAAGATTGTTTGAATGCAGCGGTGATATGACAAAAATTGTCACTTACTGTTATCGTGTGCCATCGTGTACCGGTGGAAATGGGAGGACACGTATAAACATCGCATGCATCCTATGTGAGAAACTGGAGGAATAAATGAGATAAATGAAAATGAGTAACTGATATTTGAATGGCACGGGAAACGACTGAATGAGCGCCAGAAGGCTGCTCTTCGGCCGGCTCTACCTGGGTAGGCAGCCCGTTGAGTGAGTGAGGTAGTGTGTTTATTGTAAAGCGCTTAGAGCTTGGTCTGTGACCGAGGATAGGCGCTATATAAATACCCAATATAATATGTCATTTTGCCGTTGGCAGGGCTATCAGCAACATGATCTATCTCTCTCTCTCTCTCTCTCTCTCTCTCTCTCTCTCTCTCTCTCTCTCTCTCTCTCTCTCTCTCTCTCTCTCTCAAGGGTTTGAATAGGAAGGGGATACAAAAGGAAATCTTCTCATTGCTTCCCCTCCCCAGACCATTGACACCCCCCCCCCTCCCCCCTCATCAACATGAAAATTTTTTTTATAAATCATGATTTGAAAAATGAAATTTATTGCCTTTAAGCTGATACATTAAGTTTCCCTTAGGCAATCATTTTAAGTTGGGAAACAACGTTACATGAGAAGAAATTCGGCCACTAGCAACCATAGGAACCCTGCCTTCCAGACCGTCGCATCAGATCATTCTGTGAAAACTGTTCAGGAAATATTTGTAGGATTCAAAAGACATTTGTACATGTCAAAATGCACGGTTTTATCAATCTATTTTATTTTTAATTTGGATTACCATCTTTTTCTCTAACATTTTTCTTTTGGTCAGTTTGGACATTTCTAAATCTGTTGCTGGTTGACAGAAGGAAGATGTAGTTTTAAGAGTGACCAGTATAACGGAAATTAACTTTATGACCATTTTTCTTTTTGGTTTGAACACTCACAGTTTTAAAACAGAATTAAGATTTTTGAATATGAAGACATGCCTGCTTTTAAAAACGCTCTCTCTGTCTCTGTCTCTGTCTCTGTCTCTCTCTCTCTCTCTCTCTCTCTCTCTCTCTCTCTCTCTCTCATGCGCAAGTTTTCAAGAATGAGGAAGCAGCCTACGAATAACATTAGTGTGAGTGAATGGTTTCAACATTTTAAAGGATTGCTTGAAACGCACGAACACTCTACTAATGGGCATCTGCATACCGTCGAGTATCACCGTGAAAGTGACGACAATAATGATGATGGCTATGAGAAAGGTAATGATGATGGAAGCTTTAAAGATGATAATCACAGAAGTTTAAATCGTCCAGTTTCAATTGCAGAAATTTTGATGGCCTTGAGAAAAATCAAGAAACTTACAGCTGCTAGTCCTGATAGAATCATCAGGGAACTATTAAAACATGCTTGCAAATCGAATTTAATTCTGGATTTTCTCAGGCAGTTTCTCAACTCCTTATTTGATAAAGAAAGTTACCCGGAAAGTTGGACAGAACCAATTGTTCTTCCTGTATATAATAAGGGAGATATCAACGATACTAACAACTACAGATGTGTTTCACTTTGCAACGTGTGTAGTAAAGTGTATAGTGCTGTTATTAACAGTGAATTCAAGAATGGGTAGAGCCAAACAATGTCACCGGAGAACTCCAAGCGAAATGATTCTACTATCGAGCACATGTTTACCTTGATGGCTTTCATTCAAAAAACAGTTTTCTTTAAATCGCAATTGTATGTTGCTTTCATTGACTTCGAGAAAGCATTTGACTCTGTTAATAGAAGTATCCTTTGGCCTATCTTGCTAAAAAATGGAATAAGTGGTAAACTTTACAAATGCATCATGAGTATGTATGATTGTGTAAAAGCAAGAGTAAGAAGTGGCGCTACTTTAACAGAATACATTACATGTACATCTGGAGTTAAACAGGGCCATAGTTTTAGTTCTGTTTTGTTCTCACTATTTATAAATGAGTTGACAGCAGAGATTGTGAATTCTGGAAGACATGGTGCTGCATTTACAAATGACTTCTTGGAAACCTTCATTCTCCTCCTAGCGGAAGACATAGTATTAATTGCAGAAACTGTTGTTGATTTGCAAAATCAGTTAGATAGTTTATAACAAGCTTATGATTATCTTCAATTGAATGTAAATATGAACAAAAGTAACATAATAGTATTCAGAAAGGAAGGATACCTCACTGTAAGAGAAACTTGGACATATAACTGACACGTAATACCAGTAGTAAATGTTTATAAATATTTAGGCATATACTTTTCCACTCGTTTAAGTTTTACTTTTGCATGTAAAAATCCTGCATGCAAGGCCAAAAATGCGTTACTCTGCGTTATGAAGAGCTTATACTTGTTAAAAAATAATTTTCTTAAATTGTTCTTGAAGTTATTTGATGTCCAGATCCAACCTATGTTACAATATGGAGCCGAGTTAAGGGGAATGAAAGCTTGTGCTGTTCATTGTGAAAAGCTTCATTTATATGCATTGAAAAAAAATTCTTGGAGTTTCGCCACGAACACCTAATGATTTTGTCTATGGCGAGACAAATTGATATCCTGTATATTTGCTGTCTCTAGTCAAATGTATCCAATACTGCTCAAAATTAACTCAAATGGATGTTTAGAGACTACCTCACGAGGCATATAGAATGTTGTTAGATCTGGATTGTAAGGGTAAGAAAAACTGGGTGTGGAATGTTCGAAACAAGCTATATGAATATGGATTTGGTGTTGTCTGGCCGAGTCAAAGTGCTGGAGATGCGAAAGCCTTTATACGTGTATTTCGTGAAAGATTGATTGACTGTAGTTGGCAAGAATGGGACTTTCACATTGAAAATAGTGATAAATTTAATTTTTATAGAATGATAAATGACTTACATAGTGTGCCAAGCTACATGTCAATGTCTGTTAACAGAGGATGGAAGCGTACAATGACAAGATTTGGTTTTGGTATATTTGATATCGCTATTCATCATTCTTGCAATCGATAATCAAGAAATTGTTATCTTCTTTGTCAATTATGTAGCGCGTCAAAAGAAGATTAATTTCATTTTGTGCTTATTTGCCTACAACTTTGTGATCTCAGAGAACAGCTTATTCCACATAAATATTTCAAACAGTCATGCTTATTTAAACTTGTTATGTTAATGTCGTCATGAAATGAGAAGATTGTTAAACAGCTCGTATTGTATTTGAACAAAGCATTTAAAAGAAGAAGTCGGTATTTATCTAAGTTACGTACTAATGAATGGGATTGCATGTCTTTTACATGTACATTCTCCTTCATAGGGGATATGGCCTTTACGAATTAAATGCGTGTGTGTGTGTATGTGTGTGTGTGTGTGTGTGTGTGTGTGTGTGTGTGTGTGTGTGTGTGTGTGTGTGTGTGTGTGTGTGTGTGTGTGTGTGAGTGAGTGCGTGCGTGCGTGCGTGTACGTGCGTGTGTGCGTGCATGCATGCATGCGTGCGTGCGTGTGTGTGTGTGTGTGTGTGTGTGTGTGTGTGTGTGTGTGTGTGTGTGTGTGTGTGTGTACACGCGTGAGTGCGTGCATGTGTGTGAATTTGTTGAATTTTTGAAGTAGGGGATGGGGAGGAGGGGAGAGTGAGGAGGTTTATTTATAGATTATTTGTGTTATGGAATATCATTCTTCAATTATTTATGTAGCATAGTTGTTAGAAGTCCCGTGACTGTCAGTTTTATTTGTTTGTTTGCTTTGGCTGTTGGTCAAACAGTACAGGTAAGAATCTCCTTTAGTTTGATCATTGGATATTTTTCTTTAAACATTGCAGGCTAAGGTATACTGTGGGCATTTCAACCAAGCCATATCATTTTATCATTCAAGCACCGTGGTAGCAGTTCCAGCCCCTGCGCTTTAAAGTCACAGTTGTGTCCCTTCATTGGCCTTTCCTTTTTTCCAGAGGAAGTACGGCAGCTGTCCTCAGGGAGGCTATGGTCTGGGCGTGGAGCGCTTCATGTGCTGATCCTGAACAGACACCTCATCAGGGAGGTCTGCTTGTACCCCCGCTTTGTGGGCCGCTGCAAGCCCTAAACTTCAGGGTGCAGACTTTGAACATTTTGCTTACAGCTGCCCCCTCCCCCCTCCCTCCCCTTCAATAATGAGTGTGAGCTTTAAATCATGTGGAGGGAGGTGGGGATCTTGCCAGAATGTCAGAACTAAGGCACCGTTCCATGTGATGTGATTGGAAGACATTTGATAAGGGACATCCATTTGCCGGATAATATGTAATGCTTATTATCCTCCTTGTGGTATGTGGACTCAATTTTATGATAAATGTGAAGGTAGAGATTGACATGGCATTCTGACCTCTCCGTCTTTTATGTGAATAAATTGAGACTTTGTTTCCATCCGAATTGAAATCAGTCCTGTACTGGTTCCTGTTTCTTAGCAAGATGGAATTGGTTTTGTCTTGCAGTAATAAACAAAAGTGGTGGAGGTCCAGACGAAGGCTCTCTTCCAGCTAGACAAGATGGCTTCAGTTTCAGCATAGTCAGTTGTCTTGTTCATGTCACTCTTTGTCCATGTCACGTTTTCTTCAACTCTTTGTCAATATATAGGAAGAAAGAAGGAAAGTATGTGCATGTGAATGTATTGTTTAATATAACTTAATCTTCTTACCAGTGATTACTCTCATTGATGTATGGGATGCTCACCAGCTCCATAATACAGCATCACACTTTTTTCTGTCTGTGATTTCTTGTCAGACAGAATGTTTGCCAGGGACAGCTCTTGTATTGTCTTTGGTTATCTCCCATGTCAAAGTGCGTACTGTACACAGGACATTGGTCTGTCATGCCATTCAGAAGACCAGCTCTCCGACCACTGCTTGAAGGTCTGCTGGGAAGGTGGAGAAGAATCCATCCCATGCAAGTTTCAACTGATAGATCCAAGATTCTCTCCCCGTTCAGGCGAATGAACTAATCCCATGGGCCACTCTGTCCGCTCCAACTTACAAATGTAAAGAGGTGACTTTCCTTTTCCTTGTGCACTATCAATGGCTGCAGTGCTAGCTGCCTTAGTGACGTAAGTGCAAGGTATGGGTGTCGTAAGCTATTACGAATAGCATATATGCCTGGCTGCACTTAAAATGTAATGTGATTGCGATAGGTTGAAGAAGTCAACTGAATATTCATTCTTTCTTTGTCGTTCGCCTTTTCCCGTTTAACTTTAATACTAACAGCTTCCTGTGAACTGCTGTGGGCTGGGACAGGATGAACCTGGGTGCAGCTGTGTATGGGTGAGCCAGCATGAGCGGCATGGGAGTAATGCCACTGAGGGGGCATGGAAGACGAGGGCTAGGGAAAAAAATCAGTCATTCTTCCCCTCTAGCTGAAGGCTGAAAAGTTGTGATTGTTTTAGAACCGTGAGGTTTGCCAGATTTATTTCCCCAAAGGGAAGTGGCATACAAAACTGTTAACAACAAAGGTCACTTGTAAGAAGCTTACGTGAGGTGACTTTGACTACATAAGCTTTGAGAAGCTGTTAGTGAAATAGTATGCCAACAGATGTGTGTCGAATTTTCTTGGACCTAGTGTAGAATCTTAGTTAGTATAAATGTTTGCTGGATGATACTGCTCCAAAACTTCTCAGAGTGTTTGCATGAATATTGGAAATATGCAAACATACCATTCAGAACTTATGAAGACGATCGATGCACAACAAATGAAGTCGAAAAGTTTGAAAACCATCGTTGAATTAGAAATTTACACTTAACCAGTCAGTCATACTCATCTCGCATGACCTTGTGGTGGATGGCTACATTTTCCAGGTCAATTTCCTGATTTGGATATGTCAATCTTTGTTGGTCAGTATCTGTAATATCAATATGGATATTTTGATAAAAGCACTGGTAGTCATCTCATCATCATCTTCACTGTGTCGCTGTCATTCTCCAACAGTTTAATCTCAGTTTGAACAAATTTGTCCCTTGAACCCAACATATCATCTATGTCAGATAAATCACCAATGACATCTACTTCTTCATCAGAACCTTTGACATGGACAAAAACAAGATTAAAATAGAATTAAATTCTTGCAAAATGTACAGAAGCTGTCTGACTCTGATTCTCTGCTATGTTGCAGAAATAAGGTATAATCATTGCTACTTCATAACTTGAGATTTGAAAAAAAGATGTTAATACCAATGTGACCATAGATAAAGGTCTATGGGAAGCAATTGATGCAAAAATGTATGTAGTTGCCCTTTCAGCTGTAGTTTTTTGCAAATGCTGCATGTACAATTGGTTAATTTCTGATGGCAGTCGACTGCTATCGTAACCCAAACTGTGATGTCGGGTGTGTTAGCAGCGTGGTGAGTCATGGATTCATTAAGTTAATGTCAGCACCTTTGGATTTGGAATCGTCATGAGCTGGTATACAGATCTTGAGAAGTTTATGTGTGTGTGTCATGGAAATAGTGATGTCAACACTTTTTTTTTTAATCATTTCTTTCTTTTTAAAGTTCAGATTTTCAGGAACTAGCTGACAGGTTGTTTTACGATACTTTTGTTTGTTGGTATTTTTTTGCGGAGCAGATTTCATGAGTGTTCAATATATGTAATTTCAGTTTCTAGATTGTTGCCGTGTCATTGAACCATATTTGTTTACTGACCATGTCCTTCTGTTACCTTAGCATTCTTTCTTCTGCCAAACTGACTGAAAACTTCAGCAAATATATTCTGTTTTTAAAGCAGCACATCATTTGAAATCTTTCTTTGCTTTTAGTCATATTTTTATGTTTGCAAGATGGACAAAAATTGTATTTTAAGTTATGAATGTGATGATTAGTATAGGAATAAAAGAAATGCATCACGTTTACTGCCCTATGTTAAGAAAAACAAACGTTTACTCTTTGCAAAATGTGTTTTGTGGCCCAAATTGTTAATGAGTTTGTCCTGTCAGTTATGCTTACAGAAATGTAATTGAAAGGAATTATGTGCTAAGATCAGATTTCTTGACGGTTATTTATATTTAGTTCTTTAACATGCTCACATGCTTATCAGTTCTGGAAATCAACATGTACTCTGAGTTTTGGACTTTTTACATTAGCTTTGTTTTATGCAGACACGCCCTTCATGCAGAACACAGATACACATTCATCTCTTTGTGATTAGAAAACCCCCCCCCCCCCCCCTCCAACATCGACTCGGATCACTCAAGCATAAGAGGATGCAAAACACACTGCATAATCTTTTGGTAAAATGATTTATTATTACTACAATTTTTTCAATCATTGTTAATCATGAATACCATGAGAGTCACTGTTTTTGACAGTGTTTCTCAATTCTGACAGATTGTTTTCAATTTGGTTAAAAACAAAGTCCAGGAAATCTGGACTGTAAAAGGTCTGGGTACTTCGGTGTTCATCTTATTACGCGTCGGTCTGGGTATAAGTACAATCTTCAAGGACTTATGGATGACTGATTAGTCTGTTGGGGATGCAATCCTCCTGTTCCTTCGAAATGGACCTCCATTACTTCCCATGTTTGTGCTAGAGCTCTAGGACCCAAAAGGTCTTGCCCCTACGCTTGCTCCAAATGGACCTCCATGACCTCCCATGTTTGTGCTAGAGCTGTTGGACCCAAAAGGCCTTGCCCCTACTCTTGCTCCAAATGGACCTCCATGACCTCCCATGTTTGTGCTAGAGCTGTTGGACCCAAAAGGCATTGCCCCTGCTCTTGCTCCAAATGGACCTCCATGACTTCCCATGTTTGTGCTAGAGCTGTTGGACCCAAAAGGCATTGCCCCTACTCTTGCTCCAAATGGACCTCCATGACTTCCCATGTTTGTGCTAGAGCCGTTGGACCCAAAAGGCATTGCCCCTGCTCTTGCTCCAAATGGACCTCCATGACTTCCCATGTTTGTGCTAGAGCTGTTGGACCCAAAAGGCATTGCCCCTGCTCTTTCTCCAAATGGACCTCCATGACTTCCCATGTTTGTGCTAGAGCTGTTGGACCCAAAAGGCCTTGCGCCTACTCTTGCTCCAAATGGACCTCCATGACCTCCCATGTTTGTGCTAGAGCTGTTGGACCCAAGTCTTGCCTGTACGCTTTGCGCAAATGGACCTCCATGACCTCCCATGTTTGTGCTAGAGCTGTTGGACCCAAGTCTTGCCTGTACTCTTTGCGCAAATGGACCTCCATGATTTCCCATGTTTGTGCTAGAGCTGTTGGACCCAAGTCTTGCCTGTACTCTTTGTGCAAATGGACCTCCATGATTTCCCATGTTTGTGCTAGAGCTGTTGGACCCAAGTCTTGCCTGTACTCTTTGTGCAAGTGGACCTCCATGACCTCCCATGTTTGTGGTAGAGCTGTTGGACCCAAGTCTTGCCTGTACTCTTTGTGCAAATGGACCTCCATGACCTCCCATGTTTGTGTAGAGCTGTTGGACCCAAGTCTTGCCTGTACTCTTTGTGCAAATGAACCTCCATGACCTCCCATGTTTGTGCTAGAGCTGTTGGACCCAAGTCTTGCCTGTTCTCTTTGTGCAAATGGACCTCCATGACCTCCCATGTTTGTACTAGAGCTGTTGGAGCCAAGTCTTGCCTGTACTCTTTGTGCAAATGGGCCTCCACGACTTCCCAGTTTGTGCTAGAGCTGTTGGACCCAAGTCTGGCCTGTACTCTTTGTGCAAATGGCCTCCATGACCTCCCATGTTTGTGGTAGAGCTGTTGGACCCAAGTCTGGCCTGTACTCTTTGTGCAAATGGGCCTCCATGACCTCCCATGTTTGTGGTAGAGCTGTTGGACCCAAGTCTTGCCTGTACTCTTTGTGCAAATGGGCCTCCATGACCTCCCATGTTTGTGGTAGAGCTGTTCGGACCCAAGTCTTGCCTGTACTCTTTGTGCAAGTGGACCTCCATGACCTCCCATGTTTGTGCTAGAGCTGTTGGACCCAAGTCTTGCCTGTACTCTTTGTGCAAGTGGACCTCCATGACCTACCATGTTTGTGCTAGAGCTGTTGGAGCCAAGTCTTGCCTGTACTCTTTGTGCAAATGAACCTCCATGACCTCCCATGTTTGTGCTAGAGCTGTTGGACCCAAGTCTTGCCTGTTCTCTTTGTGCAAATGGGCCTCCACGACTTCCCAGGTTTGTGCTAGAGCTGTTGGACCCAAGTCTGGCCTGTACTCTTTGTGCAAATGGGCCTCCATGACCTCCCATGTTTGTGTAGAGCTGTTGGACCCAAGTCTTGCCTGTACTCTTTGTGCAAATGGGCCTCCATGACCTCCCATGTTTGTGGTAGAGCTGTTCGACCCAAGTCTTGCCTGTACTCTTTGTGCAAGTGGACCTCCATGACCTCCCATGTTTGTGCTAGAGCTGTTGGACCCAAGTCTTGCCTGTACTCTTTGTGCAAGTGGACCTCCATGACCTACCATGTTTGTGCTAGAGCTGTTGGAGCCAAGTCTTGCCTGTACTCTTTGTGCAAATGAACCTCCACGACTTCCCATGTTTGTGCTAGAGCTGTTGGACCCAAGTCTTGCCTGTACTCTTTGTGCAAATGAACCTCCACGACTTCCCAGTTTGTGCTAGAGCTGTTGGACCCCAAAGGTCGTGCCCCTCCTGTTACTCTGAGGTGGACCGCTCCTAAGAATTTCAAGAATACAGCACATAATACAGATGCTGCCTTCATTCAGGCATATGAAGTACACAATACATATATTTATTTGTATACACATCAGTCCTTCAGTTCACACCAACATACATTGATACATGCACTGTTCTTTTAAAACTTGACATGAACACACATGCATGATGCTATTATTCCATAAGCGGTGGGTCCCTGGGAAGTTGCATCAGACGCATGAACACACTGTTTCTGAGTGTTCATCATGTCATATCAAAGGGGATGACTAGCGCTGCTCATCTCCTTCCCAAGCATTCTGGTTCATGATGTTTGCATATTCCACTGAATGCTGATGTGAATGACAAGATGTTTACAGTGCGAATCCGATCATGTGTTTGTTTATATACAAATGAGGTTCGAGAAAAATCCTGATAGAAATGAACACTCGCACACCTGTGCACATATGAAATGTCTATCCATTCATGCATCTGTTCAACCAAATCCTTCAGGGAAAGAAAAAAGAAGTAGGTATGCACATATGCACACATCTGTAACATTACGTGTATATGTGTACATGGATGTACCTTTTCACACAGACAGACAGACAGACAGACAGACAGACAGACACACACACACACACACACACACACACACACACACACACACACACACACACACACACACACACATACCGATTTAACTCTCGATTGTCTTGCCATTATTGCCTATCACCACCATGTGAGCCACCACAAACAAATGACAATAGAAAGATTCTGTCATCACCACTTCTGCCCGTTAACCCCAACCATCTTTTCCCTTCCTCATCCAAAGCGTCAGCCAGAAGGAATATCACTGGATGTTTCATGACTGGGTGTTGTTTTGAAAGGCAATTGGAACAGTTGTTGTGACTTATTACAAGAAATTTTCTTCCTGTTGAAGAACTGGAGGCAGGTTGGCCCCGCGGTTCAGGGACCGTGGTGGGAGGAACACTCAAGTTCCACCTTGCTTCAATACATTCAATACACTGTAGGTTTGTGTTGGTGGAAGAATGTTACTTCGGGCACTCAAAATGTACTCTTTGTGTCAGTCAAACTGAAAACTTCTTTATTTTATCATGTCTGGGGGTCTTGCCTGTCATTCTTCGTCGCATGGCTCAGAAGGTGGCAAACAAAGACCCATCCTTCCATAAAATACCAAACAAAAGAAGAAAAGATTAATGGACGAATGCAGTGATAGGGACGTCGCATAGTCTCCTACAGCAGCGTCAGTCGTTTTAAAACTAATATTGTTACCCAATCAGCAAAGCTGTGTACCTGGTTAGCAGGTACACAGCTTTGCACAGTAATGTCTGCTACCACGAACATAACACGTTCAATGAAGGGGGAAAAACTCGCACCGATTGTGTATTTTTTGTTTGTTTTTAGTCTTCATTGAACATGTTTATCAATCGCATCAATGTCTGAAGAAAACATATTTGTTGAAAAATGCTCTTGCCTTTTTCTGCGCATTGCTTGGTAAAAAAAAAAAAAAAAGAAAGCTGCTTTATAGTGTGTTTGTGCGTTTATTTCATTTTGGCTTCTTTTCAGCGACATTGTAGTCTGTTCTTGTTATGATCTGACTTAAAATTGCTAGGAATCACACACGAACACACACACACACACACACACACACACACACACACACACACACACACACACACACACACACACACACGTTTGGGAAGGACATTTACCAATACTTTATCACAAGATCTAAGTTGGTAGGGGACTAGGGGGGGGGGGGGCTTAGGTAGTGGTGTCCTGCACATGTTGGATCAGAACAGGTACCACTGAGCACCAACAAAGTGACTTGACAGCAGTGCAATGTCTTGTCGGGGAGGGGGGGGGGTTCCCTTATAAAAAAATTGACATGACTATTCCTGGTGGACAGCCGGTGCTAGGGTTGCGATAGTACATGCCAGGGAGTGGCTGGAATGAGCGATGTGGGGGCAATGCCTCGAGGTTGCACAGAAGATGAGAGAAAATCATACAAACAACCCTCTCCTCACCCCACCACAAAACAAAGAAAACAAGGACCCTTACCTCTGAATTAAATGAATTGTACCTAACAATAATGAGGAATGGGCGCATTCTCTATTGCAGAATGGCTTGTACATAGAAATACTACTGTAATCAGTCGGCTAACCAACCAACCAGTGCATAGGATTCTTCAAGGATTAACATCATGAACTCTCACACTCTCTTCCTCTTGCTCTCTGTGACACACTTACACATGCACACTGTCATGTGCGCCATTCTTCTATCCACCAGTTTCATGTAGTCGACTCTTACCTCTCCTTCTAGCACAGCGTAGCCGCCGGAAGATGCCACCACGCGTGCATCCCATCTCTGCAGCTGAAGAGCATGCGAGCAAAAATTAAAATGAAATTTTGTAAAAAGAAGAATAAGAAAGGGGAAAAAGCAATGGCGAGGAGGAGGGGGGGGGGGGGGAGAAGAGGGATTTTTATGGTAAGACTATGTTGATGGATAGCTTCGAGAACTAAAGATGGACACTGTTTCATTGTTTGCATTTTCACACAACACACACACACACACACACGACACGCACAGCACCGCACGCACGCACGCACGCACGCACGCACGCACGCACGCACGCACGCACACACACACACACACACACACACCTGACACGTTCGGGAAGGACATTTACCACTACTTCATCACAAGATCTAAGTTGATAGGGGATTGGGCGGCTTAGGTAGTGGTGCCCCTGCACATGTTGGATCAGAACAGGTACCACTGAGCACTAATAAAATGACTTGACACAGTGCAATCCTTGTCGGGGAGTGGAGGGGGGGGGGAGTTCCCTTATAACAAATTGACATGACTATTCCCGGTGGACAGCCAATGCTGGGGTTGCAATAGTACAAGACACAGGAGTGGCTAGAAGGAGTGATGTGGAGGCAATGCCATCGAGGTTGCACTGAAGATGAGACAAAATCAATCAAACAAACAAACACGCCCCTCCTTACCCCCTCCCCTCTGCCTCCCCACCCCACCCCCCACAAAAAAAAAACACACAACACAAAATAAAAAACAAAACAAAACAATTCAAGACCCTTACCTCTGAATAAGATGAATTATGTCTAAGAAAATGAAAGGGGGCATTGTCCATTGCAGAATACTTTGCACATAGAAATACTACTGTAATCAGTCGGCTAACCAACCAACCAGTGCATAAGATTCTTCAAGGACAAACGTTATAAACTCTCACACTCTCTTTGTCTTCCTCTTGCTCTCTGTGACACACTTACACATGCACACTGTCATGTGCGCCATTCTTCTATCCACCAGTTTCATGTAGTCGACTCTTACCTTTCCTTCTAGCACAGCGTAGCCGATGGAAGATAGTACCATGTGAGCATCCACTACCTGCGCCTGAAGAGCCTGCTAGTAAAAATTAAAATGAAATTTTATAAAAATGACAATAAAAAATGGGGAAAAAACATTGGGGTGGAGGGGTAGAAGAGGGCTTTTCATGACAAGACTATGTTGATGAATAGCTTCGAGAACTAAAGACAGAGACTGTTTCATTGTTTGCATTTTCACACACACACACACACACACACACACACACCACACACACACACACACACCACACACACACACACACGTGCCCCCCCTCCACACACGCACCAACAAGCATACACATCACACACACACACACACACACACACACACACACACACACACACACACACACACACACCACGCACACAGGCACACACAGACACAGATAGACACACACACACACACACACACACACACGACCACACACACACACACACACACACACACACACACACACACACACACACACACCACACACACACACACACACACACACACACACACACACACACACACAACAACACAACAGAGAAACATACGAGAGAGAGAGAGAGAGAGAGAGAGAGACAGACAGACAGACAGACAGACAGACAGACAGACTTGGCAATTTTAACAAGATGTACGAAAGGCAAATGAACCTTTGACCCCTACCGGGGCATGGAGGATTTTAAACAAAAAAGAAAGTAATTAAATTAAAAGAAATATTTGCACCATGCACAGAAACAATTTCTGGACCGTGTAGAAACATTTTAAACAACATTGCAAAATTTGATCAGTTTACTTAACTAAGGTTTCTACTAAACAGAACTGGTTTTGGATCTAAATGGATTGCTCAGGGAATGGTGGTTGTGAATCGGAATTGCAGAGTCTTCAGAGACTGCTGGACATGAACCTCCAAGACTGGGAGCACAGTTACCTCCCCTGATCACTATCCACTGTACGGAGACTTTATAAACGGAGCACAATTACTCCTATTCTAATACAACATTCATAAATTGGACACAATTACCTCCCTGATCGCATCACTTAACAGAGACTTCATAAACTGGAAGCACAGTTGCCTCTCTGATCGCTATCACTGTACAGAGACTTCATAAACTGAAGCACAGTTACCTCCTCTGATTGCTATACACTGTACAGAGACTTCATAAACTGGGAGCACATTACCTCCTCTGATCGCTATACACTGTACAGAGACTTCATAAACTGGAAGCACAGTTACCTCCTCTGATTGCTATACACTGTACAGAGACTTCATAAACTGGAGCACAGTTACCTCCTCTGATCGCTATACACTGTACAGAGACTTCATAAACTGGAAGCACAGTTACCTCCTCTGATTGCTATACACTGTACAGAGACTTCATAAACTGGGAGCACAGTTACCTCCTCTGATCGCTATACACTGTACGAGACTTCATAAACTGGAGCACAGTTACCTCCTCTGATTGCTATACACTGTACGAGACTTCATAAACTGGAGCACAGTTACCTCCTCTGATCGCTATACACTGTACGGAGACTTCATAAACTGGAGCACAGTTACCTCCTCTGATGCTATACACTGTACGGAGACTTCATAAACTGGGAGCACAGTTACCTCCTCTGATCGCTATACACTGTATAAACGGAGAATCCCTTCATAAACCGTGGGGAGCACAGTTACCTCCTCTGATTGCTTTGCACTGTATGGAGACTTCAAAACTGGAAGTGGGAGCACAATTTTACCTCCTCTGATCGCTGAGCATATAGCTTTCAGCATTCTGTCAATGCATATAGCCAAATCATGTAAGTTGTCAGCTGATTTTTTTTTGTATCCCACTGAAGGGAACTGGTGCATGTAATTGTCCTGATGTCTTGTTGTTGAGAGTGCAGACCAATATCTGGGTTTTTACAGGGTTGATGGACGTACCAGTTTCTTGACACCACTGCACAAAGTTGTTCAACTGCTGCTGAACTACCTTGGTTCTTTCTTGGGCATTTTTGATGCATTGTAGATCAGATCATCATCTGCTTGTGTCGACACTAGAACAATTCCGTTTTAGTTCAAAAAGGGCAGTTGTTGCTGAGAGTAACACCAGGTCCTATATACTTGTGTATATACACTTTGAGCCTACTTATGCCAAGTCGGTATCTAATCAAAGTGTCCCGGGAATATTCCTGCCATGTGCAACGCAAAGAAACTTCAGAACACAGTTTAGATTGAAAGTCTTCATAGGATGCACAGCGATCAGGGGAGGTAAAATTGTGCTCCCACTTCCAGTTTATGAAGTCTCCATAACAGATGGATAAGGCTCCGAGAGTCAGAGGGAGGTAACTGTGCTCCCAGTTTATGAAGTCTCTGTAAGTTACACAGAATGGCCCAGTAGACCGACATTATAGATCAGAGGAGGTAACTGTGCTCCCAGTTTATGAAGTCTCTGTACAGTGCATAGCGATCAGAGGAAGTAACTGTGCTCCCAGTTTATGAAGTCTCCATACAGTGGATAACGATTAGGGGAGGTAACTGTGCTCCCAGTTTATAAAGTCTCTGTACAGTGCATAGCGATCGGGGGGGGGGGGGGGGGGGGGGTAAATGTGCTCCCAGTTTATAAGTCTCTGTACAGTGTATAGCGATCAGAGGAGGTAACTGTGCTCCCAGTTTATGAAGTCTGTACAGTGTATAGCGATCAGGGGAGGTAATTGTACTCCCAGTCTGGGAGGGTCATGTCCAGCAGTCTCTGAAGACAGAGCAATCTTCTGAAATTAGAAAGAATTCAAAATGAAGCAATGAGACTGATGTTGGGAACTACGAAGACACACCAATTAAAACTATGCAATACTTGCTTGACCTTCCTTTAATGCAGGTAAAGCACAAACTCGAACAGTCTTGTGATTCGTTTGTCAACGTTTTTTGGGCGGTTCGCTAACATCAATTTAAGATTTACAAGCTAGAACAGCTGAAGGCATATTTTAGAGCACTTGAAAATCCCCCAAACCCACTACATGCGGCAGTCAAGGGAATAAACGGCGCTCGTCTAGGACGTGGAAAATCATGGGCGAGACAGCAAGAAGACAATATACAGCTTGTGTGCCAGTTATCAGAACTCAAAGAAACGAAGAAATAGGAAACGTCGTGCCCAGTGTGGTCTCGAGATTAAGCAGGTGTGGTGTAGCGTATATGGACCAGTCTGCTCGCGGTGACACTTTCCTGATAAAACAGGGTCAAAAACTGAAACTTGCACTTGTGAGACTGAGAATAGAACACAGTTTTTGTTTAGTAGCAAACAACATGACAGTATTAGTCATGCTCATATGAACATGGCGTCTTGCAATGAATGGAGACATTTTTTCTTCCTTTGACGTTAACGCATTATAAAAGCCTTAATAAGCGAAACGGCTTGGTGTGTCTTTAAACACTTTGAAACTCGTGACGAATGATAAATTTACTTGAAATATTACATAATTACTTTTTTCTCTAGATAATTTTGTTTTCATTGACTAAGATTTGACTAAGATTCTTTTTTGAGCTTTGAGTATGTTGACTCCCCCCCCCCCCCCCCCCCCCCCCCCCCATTGTACAACCAATTCAAACCAACTTGTGTATAAAATGTCGGCTTATGAAATAAGCCAAGGTTTGGACTGATTAGAACTAAGCTGATATTGTGCCCCCCTCTCCCCCCTCTCTCTCTCTCTCTCTCTCTGTCTCTCTCTCTGTCTCTCTGTCTGTCTCTGTAATTTTCTTTTCCCTCCACCAGCCCATCTCCCCCTTCACCCATCTCCCCTCCTTTTTTAGAATCTTTCCTTCCTCCCTTCCCTATCCTTTTCTTTACCCCACAACCAACTCGTATCCCACCCCCAACCTTTGCCTCTCCACCCTCCCTCCTTTTCCTCCTCGCCTCCAGTGCGCCTCCTTTTAACTGAACGCGAGTCTGGAGTTTCATTTTGTGTTCATGTGGTTTTACTTTAACACTGTATCTATTGTATCAATTTTGAATTCATACCTCTTTGCTATACCCATCACCTTCATTTCTGGTTCCTGAGGGCAAGATGTAAAAAAGACTTTACATGCTTATTCTTACCCCTCAATATATGAAAAAGATCGTTCTCTCTCTCTCTCTCTCTCTCTCTCTCTCTCTCTCTCTCTCTCCTCTCTCTCTCTCTTCTCTCTCTCTCTCTCTCTCTCCCACACACACACACACGCAAGCATTTGAAGACAAAGTCAAAGCTATGGGTACAGGGGGACAGGTAACAGTCAGTTCCAAATCATCATCATCATCATTATTGTCGTCGTCGTCGTCATCATCATCATTATTGTCGTCGTCGTCATGATCATCATCATTATAGTCGTCGTTGTCATGATCATCATCATTATTGTCGTCGTTGTCATGATCATCATCATTATTGTCGTCGTTGTCGTCATCATCATTACCATATCAGTTCACCCACCAGTTTCATTCACCGCAGTGGCTCCACCATCGTTGACATCAACGCCCCCATCATCTCCTTCATCATCTCTCTTCTTCCGCTCATCGTCTAGGCCCTCACCTGAAGGCAGTAAGTCACGAACGTAAGTCCAGGTGAATTCAAATTTCACCCGCCAGACTTTGCTGAGGTGAGTTAGTTGACTGGTTGGTTGTTTGGTTTGCTTGAGAGTTCGAAATTTATTGGACAGTTCAGAATTACCCGGCGTCAGTCGTGGTGAGGGGCATCACGAGGCCTACCAACACCGGTCGCACTTTGGTAGTTTCAGCGGTGGTCTGTTTTGTTACATTCAGGTGTAACGTCCACACAGATGGTAAATCAGATGGGGATCTCAGGAGAGCAGTCTTACACTGCCTTCAAAACGACAACACATTCAGAGGCTCATTGAAAATTGTAATTTTCATGCTGAGCGCAAAAGTGATTTCAAAATAAATGAAATAATGGCAAGCTAATACAAATATTCCTAATCCAAGTTTTGCTGTTACATGCTTTAAATGATCATCCGTATCTATGTTCAAGTAAGTCTTCAGGTCATGAGTATATGAGAACTTCCTATAAAACTCAAATTTTTCACTATTATGAATATGATCAGACCATATTTGTCATCTGCAATCTACCAATCGCTGGCGAAAAAATGCAAAACCACTTTATGTTCTCATCTTCTTGGTTCGATCAGACGAATCCAAATCCATATTCAAACAGAGAGAGGCGCACTTTGGTTACCCAACTGTTTTTGCCTTTAGTAGACTAGTCTTACAACATATTCTACGCTTCACGAGGTATTCTGGTATCTTCCATGTAAAGCAATTCGGCCAATATCGATTACATTTAACAGCGGAAACAGTATAAACAGGAAATCCACCGGTTTCGCCATAAACGAGATCATTTGGAGTATGTATGTTAACACCTGGAAACTTTTTAAAAGAGAAAACATGAACCGATTCACAAAATATAGCCACTTTATCTGGTCCCCGTAACTGAGAACCATATTGTACAATTTTTTTTTTTTTGCTGTCCCAACCTCTGCGCCACCTCAGAGGCAGTGCACCCACGCCGCTCATTCCGACACCCCGTCCACAGCCATAGCCCGGCCGGCCCCGCCGCAGCACCGGCACCAGCAATCCACAGGGAGCAGTCAATGTCAAGTCGTCAAGAGGCGACCCACCGGAGGAGACACTGCACTGCCGCCGAGTCACTTCGGTGGTGTTCAGTGGCGCCTGTTCTGATCTAACATACGCAGGACACCACCTACTAAGCCCCCTACTGACGACAATAATTGCTTAGTCGCGGAGCCGGCGTGAGTGAGCTCTCCCTCCGGAGGCGCCACTACGTCCGTCCAACGACAGCCCCCATGGGCTCGCCGATACTGGTGACCCCGACGGAACCAAACCAAGGCCACAGACGTGGAGAGGACATCGAAACTGAGGTCACCATGAGAGCAGGGCATGAAGGGCCACAGAATTTTGAGACTTTTTTTTTAATGCTGATCAATGAGAATGAGGATGATTAAGATGATGCTACGGATTTCCATTTCGGTCTGAGACTACATGACAGGGCTGTACTCTACGCTTCCTTTCATAATATATCCTGGCGTCAACCAGGCCCGAGAGATACAGGCACCTGCAGTGTTGGTCATGAAATTTGAGCAACACTCTCAGAAACGCATCCATTAAGTGGATGAAACTCGACTGTGTGGTCCCAGTCTTCCCAACTGAGTCCGCAGCAAACTCAACTCTGGGTAGGAGCCGGTCGGGGCAGAAAAAACCCACATGACTCTGATGGGATTCGAACCCACGACCTCCCAGCCGGGAGTCCGCGACGCTAACCACTTCGCCACGGCGGCTGGTCCATATTGTACAATTGACTGAATCTGGGTACCAATAAGTTTCATAAATGTAGTAAATGAAGAATTATTTCGTGTACATAACTTTTTCATAATACAAATCAAAACATTTTTAGTCTTATTTGACAAGTCCTTATATGTACCAACGAAACTCGAACGTGTTGAGAATAATATACTCAAAAACCTATAGGCATTGACAATTGGCATAAGATTATCATTATACAACCACCGTTCTCGAGCACTCAATTATCAACCTTTAGAGAATACTAGGATATTGCTGTTTCCCATATTAACTTTAATTGCAGAGATCAAGTGGCACGTTGTAAACTATCCAGTGGCACGTTGTAAACTAGCATTATGCAGCGCTACCAGGGGAAAAGTGTTACACAATACTGTTGTGACATCAATTTGTTTTGATGTCATTTGTTCTTTTATGTTCTTTTTCGTCACTCTGACGTTTTTCCCTCGTGTTTACTGTTTAGTGTTTCCTGATGAAGGGTCTAAGACCCGAAAGCTTGAGTGTTTTTTTTTTTTTTAAAGGACTTCAAAGTACTCATTTTTCATATTCAGTTGTGTTTGTAAACCAATGACAGTTTCTGATATCAAAATAACATAATCAGCCAACAACAGAATAAACAATTCAAAAACATCAATCGAAAGCAAAGCACCGTGTCTACAATAATTAATTGCTTCAATAACTAACTCATTGACAAACAAAGCAAACAAAATGGGGCTGCACACCTATCCCTGTTTTACACCTCTTGAACAACTGATATAGCCATTAAGTTTCGCTTCACAACGAACCCTTGTTCTTACTTTATCACACATACTTCTAATACACTTATAGAGTTTACCTTTAATACATTGGAAAGCAAGACTGGCCGGAGAAAATTTCTATTACTCGAGTCAAAAGCTTTTTTTGAAGTCTATGAAAACTACGTAAAATATCTTATCATAATAAAATTGCTTCTGCACTAGCGCGAACAGAATAAACATTTAGTCAATAGTTGAATAACCTTTCTTAAATCCTGCTTGATGATCAACTGTGACATCATCTTCTTCTACCCATTCATCCAGTCTATCATTAATAACAATTCCAACCAATTCACTACTAACATCACTGAGGGGAAATAGCTAAACTTAAATCCTTAAGAGAGAGAGAGAGAGAGAGAGAGAGAGAGAGAGAGAGAGAGAGAAGAGAGAGAGAGAGCAGTGAACATCACCCGTACTTGTCGACTCATACTGCACCACCGTAGTGCTTTCTGTGGTCTCTGCGGTGGTGCTGTCAACAGTGGAGGTGTCTGTGGTCGTGCCAGCGGTAGTCGTGGTGGCAGCATGCACTGCACACAAGTAACCGTGTTCGATAAGCAATTAGGACTACAGGTGAGTAATTTGAACTACTTACTGCCCATCAACTGAGAACTCTCATGAATAACTCCGCTCTACTCTCCCTCTAGCTTACTCTCCACTGAACCTTTTGCCACCCCACCCCAAGACAGACAGATATTCAGAAAGAAAGAAAGGTCTAGAGAGTGGTACACACACACACACACAACACACACACACACACACACACACACACACACACACACACACACATGTATATATATTATATATATATATATATCGAGAGAGAGAGAGAGAGAGAGAGAGAGAGAGAGAGAAGAGAGAATTAGACAGATAGATGGTTTCACTTTTCTACCTTTCGCTGGCTGCTTTGGGGTGCTTTTGGATTCTTTTCTTGAACCCTTGGTGGCGAGATCACCACAGAACTATGGACTGTGGTGCATTTCTATTTGACGCCAAGGGAGTACAGGCACAATCAGCCGTGTCTCCCTGATGAGTCCGATTCAGCGGACGAAAGGTCTAGGAGTAGGCAATATGAAAAGATCTGTCTTCGA
>CM065729.1:11095758-11158258 GCA_033310375.1 Conus canariensis
CCCTTTGTTTTATTTGTTTGTATGTTTGTTTGTTTCTTTGAGATTGAATTGTTTTCTAAGTTATCTTGAGAAAGCTGTCTATGTTTTAGCACGCCTGCCTGAGAGTGAAGCCAACATGTTTGCAATGAAGTACGAGAATGACGTTATCATTTTGCGAGTCTGCAATGAGATTCACATGTTAGCATGTTTTCAGTAACATGATGTAATTGAAATAGAGTTTTTGTGTGTGTGTGAGAATGAGCAGGGCGAAAATCATTAGACTGATACGATTTTGTTACGGTACTGACCAAACATCTTATTTTTACACTACAATATTTTAGTGGAGGAACGGGAGGAAAATGGGGGAGAGGTGGGGGAGGAGAAACGTGGGATGGAGAGGGGAGCGAAACTGCTTGGAGTAATCATTGGACAGATTAGTTATTTCTTGGTTTGATTTGTATGTATTTAATAGATGGGAAAGCCACTTGGAATTATTCATCATTTCGTCATAGTTCAGTTTCCTTATATTTCTCGTAGCAGTTGAAAAAAACTAAAAAGGAAACACAATAACAACAACAAAAATAAAAGCATGTGCAGACACATTCACACACACACACAACACACACACACACACACACACACACACACACACACACACACACACACATACATACATACACACACACATACACATACAACACACACAACACACACACACAACAACACACACACACACACACACACACACACCACACACACACACACACACACACACACACACCACCACACACACACACACACACACACACACACACACACACACACACACACACACACGTGTGCGCGTGCACCGCGGATTTTTTGATGGACATAAACACTGTCCCAATAGGCAGAGCACAAGTGTTATGTCATCAGCTGAATGATTCTGTAATTGTAGCATACTACCAATGTAGTAAGTCCCTGGATTTGCTTTTTGCACTCAGCAAAAAGGTAAATATTTTCCTTCTTTCCCACCAATAGTTTAGATCATACCTATCTCTTTTAAACATTTTCTTTCTTTTCCCCAATGTTTTAGATCACACCTTTCTCTTTCAATGTTTTGGTCGAACAATGTGCATGTTAGATGCATCTAGATGCTGATGGAGAGAGAGAGAGAGAGAGAGAGAGAGAGAGAGAGAGAGAGAGAGAGAGAAGAGAGAGAGAGACAGAGAGAGAGAGATTAACACGTTTTGTTCTTATAGGCCTTCTCCACAAGAGAGAGAGAGAGAGAGAGAGAGAGAGAGAGAGAGGAGAGAGAGAGAGAGAGAGAGAGAGAGAGAGAGGCAATCACAATGACAATGACAATGATTCTTTTTTTTTATAACGGTATAAGTATTGGCTTAGTTAGCCATTTGTCAAACTTTCCGTTACTATTCTACGAAGCTAGTACTAAACGATACAACATATGCATCAAAACATGATGATACGAACAAACAATATCAAACCAAACAAACAATAACAACCACCACCAAGAAGAGAGAGAGAGAGAGAGAGAGAGAGAGAGAGAGAGAGAGAGAGAGAGAGAGAGAGAGACAGATTCTCACCATGTTGTATGAACCTTGATCGCTCAGCGCAGAACTTAAACTGAGTTTGTTCCTCCTGCCTTTTATAAACGGCTTTGGGGACTTTTTTTATATAACTCTGTGTGTATGTCTGCATGTGCGTGCCAGCTCACGCGCCTGCGAGTGTATTTCATTGATTAAGTAGAACGCTTACGGCATCATCGGTTATCGCTTCGCAATTATCTACCATCCACATTAATTGCTCGAAAAATGTAACTGTATTTTCCTCGTCATGCCGGCAAGATCGCCAAATGGTTATGCGATTCGGAGAGTGGTATGGGTGGAAGGGAGATGGGGGACATCAGCGGGGATCGTAACAGGGGGGGGGGGGGGGGGGGGGGAGGAAGACAGGAGGAAAGGGAGGGTGTGAAGACACAAAAACCCCGGAGCGAGGGGGAAGGTGAAGGTGTAGGAGATAAGGGGAGGGTAAGCAGGCTGAACTGCTAGGTTAGACTTCAGAAAACTTTATTATCTCTCGTTAAAAGAGAAATTACATTCGTGACCGCTGCCCTAAAAGTTAAGACATACATATTTATAGTTACAAACGTGACACTGAAAATTAAAATGACTTTCAAACAATAAAACATGCGTGTATCACCAAAGTTACAGCCAGAATCATGACCAGGACAGCATGATTTGAGCAGGAATGCGAGGAAGAGGCAGAAAAACAATTCAGAAGACATGAACTGTTGTCCGTACTTTGTTCTGACAGCTATGAAGGATTAAAAAAATAAGGAGAAAAGCAAGTTGCTGTGGTTTGAAAGCAAAATGGAATATTAAGGGGAAAAGAGTATTAGGAAGTGCATGAAGATCCCCAATGGTGCCATGAAATGAAAAAAAATGGTGAAGCTTATTTTTCAGGACATTCCAGAAGCTCCAGAGAGAAAGATGACAGACACCATCAACGAGCCGATTCTGCTCTCCTGCTTTCCTGCTGAGATCAAGTCTTTCTACATGCAGAGGACAAACGTCTCACTGAATTGGTAAGGACTGAGCTTAATTATGTTATGATCATTGTAATGATATTAACACGGTGGAACCATAACACGTTTCAGGGTGCAAGAGAAATTGGCTTTGTGGTGATTATTGACCATGCTAAGGTAATCTTAAGAAGTGTGTCAAGGTTAGAACGAAAGAACTGAGAATCCCAGAAAGGCAAGAGGGCAAGACAGTGACTGTATGGACTCTCTTATGTCATTCCTAATTTCGCTCATGTAAACCAAGCCGCTGTGTCATTGAGGTGTCTGTTTGGTGGACACCACTGTCACTATGTATTATATATAAAATATCCGCGCATTTGCTTGTTTCCCCAATTGGGCCCCATTGCCACAAACTGACTTAAAAGTAGAAATTTCTCATATCTATCACAAATCACTGATTTTAAAAAAAACAACCAAATGAGGATTAAGCCCTCTCGTGGATCAATTTGTAAACTTTGCAATTTGATTTAGAAATTGCTTTAGAGTCTCAAATAAAAATGATCGCTTCGTCTTGAAATCACTGCCATGTTTCTGTTGTTAAGAATAAACTAGAATTTTATTGTTCAGAATGGACTAGAATTCATAGCAAAAAACAAACAAACAAACAAACAAAAAAAACAAACAAAAACAAAAAAAACGCGGTGTACCTCTTCTTCCCTGGGACAAATTAAAAAAAAAAATTGACCCTGCTTTCTCCTTTATTTTGTTTCAGTGTTGTTTCCATTTATGTGGTCTTCTGAGTCACGTCAGTAAGTGTTTCCATTTATGTGGTCTTCTGAGTCACGTCAGTAAGTGTTTCCATTTATGTGGTCTTCTGAGTCACGTCAGTAAGTGTTTCCATTTATGTGGTCTTCTGAGTCACGTCAGTAAGTGTTTCCATTTATGTGGTCTTCTGAGTCACGTCAGTAAGTGTTTCCATTTATGTGGTCTTCTGAGTCACGTCAGTAAGTTGGGGTCCTTTTTCATCTGTGCTATCTTGTCCTACTTCTGACCACTGTGCCAGCATAAACAGTGTGATAAACAAGATCATTGAGGTAATGTTGTTGTACATGATTGCAGGTGGATCTACTGATGCCCAGTGTCGGGTAGTTGTGGGAGGCTCCATGAGGATCTGGGATGTGGAACAGCTGGAGGCAGGAATTCAAGAGAGAAGGCATCGACCCACACCCTACTACTGGTACATTGACCAGGTTAGTGGCATGTGAACAGCAGGATTGTTGTCTGTCTGACTGGCTGAAGGACTGTTAGCTATAATTTCATTAAGGGAAGAAGTGAATGAATTATGTACAAAATGGATCGTCTTCAATCTTTGATTTTGGTTAAAAAGAAAGACTAAAAAGGAAGAGATTTCAGTTATTGATTCGAAGAGAAAATTTCTTTTGATTATCTTTCTATATCAGGATATAGCCCAAAAGTTTAGAGTGTAACTCTTTCCTCACATTTTATTTGATCTTTCTAGTCAGCCTTAGCCAAATAAGATGATAGCAATAGCTTTCAGTGTGGTTAAAAGACAGCACTTAATGTTGTTTTCCCCTCTATTTATTTCATTTCTTTCTTTGTTTATTGGCGTTAGGGTGAGGGACAATGGTGAAATGAGGAAAAGGTAATGATCCTTTCGTCACTGGAAGAGACAGATTCAATTTTTGAATTGTCTGTTAAAAGGGAATATCGTTCTTCTAAATATTTTAGAGAGATTAAAAGAGTATGTATTTGCTAGGGATGGGATTTTCCCCTCCATTGATGAATTTTGGTCATTTTGGGACCCCCAGGGATTGATCTTGAGATTCGAGTCCTGTAAATCTGTAAGAAAATTTGGGTGTATATATTTGATACATTTGATTTCTGTTGGTTCTTGGAAAATCCATCTGCATTCCCAATTTGCAAGGTTCTGTCTTGGCTCAAGATGTTGAACTTCTTGCGAGATTAAGCCCACTTGATAATGTTTGAAGAAAGCGCTGGCCACCATATTTTTAATGGTTAGATGTTTCAGCCACTGAATGAGAAAGAGAAGCACTGACAAACGAAATGAGACAAAAACTTGTCGGAGCATTGCCTGACAAGGTTTTGATGTATGGTAGAATGTTTTGAACTCGACGGTATGTCACTTTGGGGTTGGCAGGGCTATGAGCAACACAATCTCTTTCTCAAGGTTTGAATGGGAAGGGGTACAAAAGGAAGTGTTCTCATTTCTTGCCGTCCCCAGACCATAGACCCCTGCCCCCTCCCCCATCAACATGAATAAAAATATTTCATAAATCATGATTTGAAAAATGAAATTTAGTATGTTTTAGATGTCACATTAAGTTTCCCTAAGGCAGTCATTTTAAACTGAAAAATAAAATTACATGAGAAACGTTTCAGCCACTAGCAGCCATAGGAACCCTGCCTTCCAGACCTTCCCATCAGATCATTCTATGAAAGCGTGTCAGGGAGCATTTATGGATTCAAGAAACATTGGTGTATGTCAAAATGTGTGAATTTATCAATTTTGTTTTTCAATTTTGAATACCATCTTCCTCAGATATCTCTGCCATTTTTCTTTAGGTTAATTTGGACACTTCTATATCTCATACTGGTTGACAGAAGGAAAATGTAATTTTAGGAGTGATCAGTGTGACGGAGATTAACTTTATGTCCATTTTTCTTTTCGGTTTGAACACTCACAGTTTTATACCAGAATTAAGAGTTTTGAGTATGAAGACATGCCTGCTTTGAGAAACGCTGTGTGTATGTATGTATGTGTGTGTGTGTGTTGTGTGTGTGTGTGTGTGTGTGTGTGTGTGTGTGTGTGTGTGTGTGTGCGTGCGTGTGAGCGTGCGTGTGTTGTGTGTGTGTGTGTGTGTGTGTGTGTGTGTGTGTGTGTGTGTGTGTGTGTGTGTGTGTGTGTGTGTGTATGCGTGCGTGTGTGTGCAAATTTGTTAGATTTTTTTAAGATGGGTAAGGGGAGGAGGGGAGTGTAAGGAGGTTAATCTATAGATAATTTGTGTGATGGAAGATTATACTGCCTTCATTTATGAAGCATGATTCTTGGAAGTGACCTGACTATCTGCTTTGTTTGTTTGTATGTTTGTTTTTGCGTGTTGGTCAAGCAGCGCTGGTAAAAAGGTCCTTCACTTAGATTATTAAACCTTTATCTTTAAATAGTGCAGACTAAAAAAAAAACTGTGTGTATTCAGACCAAACCATGCCATTTTCTCATTTGAGCACTATGGTTGCAGTTTCAGCCCTTGCGATTTTAAGACATTCTTGTGTCCCTTCACCGGCCTTTCCTTTTCCCAGAGGAAGTACGGCAGCTGTCCTCAGGGGGGTTATGGTCTGGGCGTGGAGCGCTTCATGTGCTGGATCCTGAACAGATGCCTCATCAGGGAGGTCTGCTTTTACCCCCGCTTTGTGGGTCATTGCAAGCCCTAAAATTCAGGGTGCAGACTTTGAACACTTTGCTAACAGCTGTCCCCTCCCCCTTCCTCCCCTCCCAATTGCATTTTCGTTTTTCAGTAACGATTGTGAACTTTAAATAGTGTGGAGGGATGTTGAGGTGGGGTATCTTGCCAGAATGACAAAACCAAGGGACTGTTCTATGTGATGTGACTGGAAGATATTTAATAAGGGACATCCATTCGCCAGATAATATGTAATACTTGTTATCCTTCTTGTGGTGTATGGACTCAATTTGTATAATAAAATTTGAAAATAAAGATTGACATGGCAGTGAGACCTCTTATGTGAATAGATTTAGACCTTGTTTCTTCCGAATTGAAATTAGTCCTGGTACTGATTCCTGTGTCTGAGCAAGATGGAATTGCCCTGGTCTTGTGGTGAAAAACCAAAAGTGGTGGAGGTCCTGAAGAAGGCTGTCTACAGCTAGACAAGATGGCTTCAGTTTTAGCACAGTCAGTCGCCTGCCTTGTTCATGTCACTGTTTGTTCATGTCATTTTTTCTTCAGCCTATGTCAAATGCATTGGAAAGAAAGAAGGAAGATATGTGCATGTGAATGTATTGTTTAGTAGAACTTAATCTTCTTATAAGTGATTACTCTCATTGATGTATGGAATGCTCATCATCTCCATAATGCAACATCACTCTTTGTTCTGTCTATGATTTCTGTTCATCTCTTAGAGTGGATTTTCCAATAGAATTTTTGCCAGGGACAGCTGTCGTATTGGATTTGTTCTTTCAGTGTCAAAGTGCGTACTGTACACAGGGCATTGGTCCGTCGTGTCATTCAGAAGAGCCACTATCAGACAACTGCTTAAAGCTCCGCTGGAAAAGGGGAGAAGAACAACACCGTCAAGCAAGTTTTAACTGATAGACTCAAGATCATGTCCCTTTTGAGGGAAATGTGTGAATACAATCGGCTACCCTATCAGCTCCATCTCAGAAATGCACACAGGGTGACTTTCTTTTTTCTTGTGCACCATCACTGGCTTAAGTGCTAACTGCCTTAGTGACGCAAGTGCAAGGGTATAGGTGTTGTAAGCTACCACGAGTAGCGTGTCTGCCTGGTTTTACTTAAAATGTGATGTGATGCGATATAGCTGGAAGACCTGAACCGAAGATTCATTCTTTTCTTGTCGTTAACTTTTCCCATATTTATTCATTATGCTTGCTATGGACATTGACTGAATGTGGTGATGAGCATGAATTGTACAATTAGAGGTATGTGTGGTATTCAATACATTTTGCACTTCAGTAAGGTAGGGTCACAGCTTTCTGCAAATTAATCAAAACAGCAGGAAGGAAAAAGTTGGCAGATGTGACACAGACAGGAGTTAGTTGCTGTGATGGTGATTTCACTTTTTCATCTCACGTGGCCTCCAGAGCAGCACTTTTCCTATGCTACCTTATACACAGCCATGCAGTCTTGATGCAGTACCAGTGCCAGCAGTCCAAAAGGAGTAAACAATATGAAGCTGTCTTGTGACAACCCACTAAAAGATTTTCTGCACTGCTGCTGAATTATTTTATTGATGCCTGTTCTTGCAGGACACTCCTCACTAGATGGCCGTAAATGGTTAGTTGTGGAGCCAGGATCTGTGTGTTTACCCCACCCTCCTCCCAGAGAGTGCTACCACATCCTTCTGGCTAGCGTCTCTGTAAGCATGCTTGTATCGTTAACCTATGATGTGGACTTCACAAAGGCATTAACATGGAGAGGAAATTGTACCTAGTGTCACCAGAATCACAGAGCATGAAGGGCCAAAGAATTGGATCTAGATTCATTTTGTTTATACCCAGACTGGACAAGGTGTCATCAAGTATCATTAGTTTTGTTTACAGTATCATACATACTTGTGAAATGTCTATCTTGGAGATGGTGATCAAGATTGAGTGACGAGCTCTAAGTACATATTAAGCCAAAATTAATCAACCAAATCAGCTTGCCTTTGTGGTGTTCACTGGAGGGATTAAAAAAAAAGAAACATCCAAAAACAAAAGTCCAGGCTTCCAGGAAGTTTACCGCTCTTTCATCCTGGCTTCATGATCAAGAGGCCTCGTAGTTGGTGTCCTGTGTATGTTCAGTCTCAACTGGCACAACTGAACACGATCAAGTGACTTGGTAGCAGTGCAGTGTCTCCTCTAATGGGTGACCACAGGACACTTTGATATTAACAGCTTCCTGTGAACTGCTGTGGGCAGGGACAGGATGAACCTGGGTGCAGCTGTGTATGGGTGAGCCAGCATGAGTGGCATAGGAGTAATGCCACTGAGGGGCATGGAAGACGAGGGATAGGGAAAAAGAAAAAGAAAAAAAATCGGTTATTCTTCCCCTCCACCTGGTGTAGATAATTGTTTTAGAACTGTGGCGTCTGGCAAGACTTATTTCCCTCCAGGGCATACAAAACTGTTAATAACAAAGATCAGCCGTGAGAAGCTAATGTGAAGTGACCTTGGCTATGTAAGCTCTGAGAAGCTCTGAAAAAAACATTATGTCAACAAATGTATGTAGAATTTTCTTGAATCCAGTGTAGACACTTTGAGAAGCTCATGTGTGGAAAAAGAATACCCAGTGTTGTCAATGAAAGTGTGCTTGCTGGGTCTTAAAATTGTATATTTCAGGGCTTTTTCTTTAAAAGACAAATATGAAACAAAAACAAAAAAGAAATAATCTGAAAAAAGGGATAAAGTTTATTGAATTAAAGCAACTCACAATTGGTGTGTTGATTTCCCAGCTGAGTGTGGGGAACAATGCCGGTACGTATCTGAACCAGCATACCGAAAAAAAGTGTTAATGTTTGCTGGGTTACATAGCTCCAAACGTCTCAGGAGTGTTTGCATGAAGGTTGGAAATATGCAAACATATCATTCAGAGTTTATAAAGAAGCCAAATGCACAAGAAATGAGGTCGAAAAGTTTGAAATCCATTGCTGAATTACAAATTTAAACTTACCAGTCAAACATAATCATCTCGTGTAAGTTTGTGGTGTATGGCTACATTTTCCTGATCCATCTCTTGATTATTGATATGCATATTTCAAGCTTTGTTGGTTAGTATCTTGATCATCGACGTGAATAGTTTGATAAAAGCGCTGGTAGTCATGTCTTCACCTTCACTGTGTCGCTGTCATTTTCCAACAGTTTGAATAGATTCGTCCGTTGAATCTAATGGATCTTCTATGCCAGATGAATCACCTATGATGTCTGCTTCTTCATCAGAACCCTTGGCATGGTCAAAATCAAGATTAAAACGGAATTACATTATTGCAAAATGTACAGGAGCTGATTGAGTCTTGTTCTCTGCTGTGTTGCAGAAACAAGGTCTAAACATTGCTGCTTCAGAACTTGAAATTAAAAAAAGGTTAACACTAAACTGACCATACAGAAAGGTCTAAAGGGAACAATTGATGCAAAAATGCCTGTAGTTGCTCGTTTAGCTGTAGTCTCTTACAAATGCTGCTTTACGGTTTATTTTCAACTGGTTAATTTCTGAAGGCAGTTGATTGCTGTCATAATTCAAACTCTGATGTTTGGAGTGTTAGCAGCATGGCGAGTCATGTCTTCATTAAGTTAATGTCAGTAGCTTCGGAGTTGGAATGTTTATGAACTAGCTTCGGAGTTGGAATGTTTATGAACTGGTGTATAATTTTTGAGAAGCTTGCGTGTGTATATGGAAATACTGATGTCAACATTTTTTTTTCTTAAAGGTTGAGATTTCCAGGAACTAGCACTGTGAATTAATGTGCAAAACTAGTTTCACTGATAGGTTGTTTTACGAGATTATTTTGTTTTGTTTCTGCTTTTTTGTTTTTGTCTTTGTTTCTTTTTTTGTTGACCAGATTTCATGAATATCTGATATCTGTAATTTTGGTTTTTGGATTATTGCCGTGTCATTGAACCATATTTGTACACTGACAATGTCTTTCGTTTGCCTAAGCATTCTTTCATCTGCCAAACTCACTGAAAACTTTAGCAGTTGTTTTCTGTTTTCAAAACAGCACATCGTATGAAATTTTTCTTTGCCTCCAGTCATATTTTAATGTTTGCAGGTGGAAAAAAATGTATTTAAAGTTATGAATGTGATGATAAGTCTATGAATAAAAGAAATGCGTCAAATGGGCTGCATTATGTTTTGTGGCCCAAATTGTTAATGTACTGCTCATGTGGTTGTCAGTTATGCTTACAGACAAGTAATTGAAAGAAAAGTATGTGCTAAGATCAGATTTTTGGACGGTTATTAATGTTTTATTCTTTAATGTGCTCACAAGGTTGTCAACTCTGGAAATAAACATGTACTCTGAGTTTTTGACTGTTTACATCAGCTTTGTTTCGTGCAGACACACCCTTCATGCAGAACAACACACACACATGCATATCTTTGTGATTAGAAACTAACCCTCCAAATCGACTGGGCTCACTCAAGCAAAAGATGATGCAAAACACACTGCCAAATGTTTTGGTAAAATGGTTTATTATTATGATTACCATTCTAGTTATTGTTATCATAAATATCACCATAAGAGTCACTGTTGGTGATGGTGTTTCTCAATTCTGACACATTCTTTATAATTTTCTTTTTAAAAAAAAAACTTCCAGCAAACCTGGACTGTAAAAGGTCTGTGTACTTTGGTGTCCATCTTAATACGTGTCGGTCTGGGAATAATTTCATTCTTCAGGGACTGGTAGGTCACTGATTAGCCTGTTAGGATTACCATCTTCCTTTTCCTCGAAATTCACCTCTATGACCTCCGACATGTGTGCCAGGGCTCTTGAACCCAAAAGGTCTTGCCCTTCTCTTCCTTGAAATGGACCTCCATGCCTTCCCACATTTGTGCTAATGTTCTGCAACCCAAAAGGTCTTGCCGATCTTTTTTCTCTGAGCTGGGCAGCACCTAGGAATGCCAAGAACACAGTACGTAAAACAGATGCTGTCGTCATTCAGGCATATAAAGTAAATAATAATACATTTATTTGTATCTATTATATATATATATATATATATATATATATATATATATCAGTCCTTCAGTTCACACCAACATACATTGATACAGGCACTGTTCATTTAAATCTTTACATGAACACACATGCATGATGCTATTATTCCATAAGCGGTGGGTCCCTGGGATATTGCATCAGACGCATGAACACACTGTTTCTGAGTGTTCATCATGTCATATCAAAGGGCGATGACTAGCGCTGCTCATCTCCCTCCCAAGCATTCTGGTTCATGATGTTTGCATATTCCACTGAATGCTGATGTGAATGACAAGATCTTTACAGTGCAAATCTGATCATGTGTGTGCTTATGTGCAAAAGAGGTTTGAGGAAAAAACTGGTATAAATCAACACTCGCATACATATGCACATATACAGTATCGAACCATTCCTGCATCTGTTCAACCAAATCCTTTAGTAGGAAGAAAAAAGAAACAGGTATGCACATACGCACACATTTGTAACATTACGTGTGTATGTGTATCATTCACACACACACACACACACACACACACACACACACACACACACACACACACACACACACACACACACACACACACACACACACACAACACACACACACACACACACACACACACACGCACGCACGCACGCGAGCGCGCGCGCGCACGCACGCACACATACACTGAAACAGAAACATAATTGTCAATTTGTATAACCACCAATTTGACTTTCAATTGTCCAACCACAATTGCCTCTCGCCACCATATGAGCCACCACAATCAAACTGGTATAGGAAGATACTGTAGTCACCACTTCTGCCCATTAACCCCAACCACCGTTATTCTTCCTCATCCGAAGTGTCAGTCGGCAGGAAGGTCACTGGATGTTAGTTTTTTAATGCTGTTTTGAAAGAGTCAGAACAGTTGCCATTGGCTTTTTACAAGAAATGTTCTTCCCATTGATGAACCGGAGCCAGGCTGGCCCTGCAGTTCAGGGACCGTAGTGGGGGGAACACTCAAGTTCCGCTCGCATTCAGTATAGTCAAAACACCGTGGGCTGGTGTTAGCTGGGCAATTTTACTTCTGGCTCTACAAAAGTACACTATGTGTCAGTTAAACTGAAAACTGCTCGTGCTTGATTTCATCATGCCTGGGAGTCTTTCCTGTCATTCGTCGTGGCATGGGTCGGAATATGGCAAACAAAGACTTATGTTTAACCCCTTTTCATAAAATACCAAACAAAGGAAGAAAAGCTTAATGGACGGATGCAGTGATAGGGAAGCTGTATCTCTCCTAAAGCAGCGTCAGTCGTTTTAAAACTGATATTGTTAGCCGATCAGAATAGACTCTTTACACTGGTCAGAAGGTACACAGCTTTGCATAGTAACGTCAGCTACCACAAACATAACACGTTCAATGAAAAGAAAAAAAAAAACTTGCATTGAATGTGCATTCGTTTGTTTTTCCATTCCATTGAAGGTGTTTATCAGTTGTAAGAGTGTCTGAAGAAAACGTTTTTAGAAAAATGCTCTTGTCTTTTTTATGCGTTGTGTGGTAAACAAAATATTGCTTTGTGCTATGTTTTTGCATTTATGTCGGCTTTCTTTGCAGTCTGTTTCACTCTTCTTGTTAAAATCGTACTTAAAATTGCTAGCAATCACACGCACGCACACACACACACACACACACACACACACACACACACACACACACACACACACACACACACACACACGCACACACACACATACACACACACGCACGCACACACACACACACACACACACACACACACACCACACACACACACACACACACACATGCACACCACCCTCTCTCCCCCTCCACCCGTCTCCCCTCCTTTCACTCCCTTCCCTCTCTTTTATCTTTACCCCACAACCAACCCGCCTCCCACCCCCCCACCTTTGCCGCTCCCCCCTCCCACCCCCCACCTTTGCCGCTCCCCCCTCCCACCACCTGCTCCTCGCCTCCCATGCGGCTTCTTTTACATGAACATTATTTTTAAGTTTCATTTCATTTGGTGTTCACGTGGTTTTACTTTAACATGTACCTGTTGCATCAGTTTTGAATTCATACTTCTTTGCTATACCCATCACCTTCATTGCTGGTTTCTGAGGGCAAGATGTAAAGAAAAGTTTACGCGCTTACTCTTTTCCCTCAATATATGAAAAAGATCGTTCTCTCTCTCCCTCCCTCCCTCTCTCTCTCTCTCTCTCTCTCTCTCTCTCTCTCTCTCTCTCTCTCTCTCTCTCTCTCTTTCCATATGTAAACATTCTATTACAAGTCAAAGCTATGGGTACAGGGGGACAGGAAATGGTCAGTCCAGCCACTGAACCGTGCCTTCATGATTCGTGGATATCAGCGATTGTCCATGATGACGAGGTCGCCATCCACCTCCCCTGCTTCCCTGTGCCTGGGAATCAGTGCTGGCTGCTTGACCTGAGCAGAACCCAAACGAAAGCTTTGAAACCAGACAACCGACCTTATCTCCAGTGCGGCTGTAACTCTGGGACCACCTCAAAGAGTGTGTGTACATATACTCTTTGACCATCTCGGCTGTTCGTTGAGATGAGAGGATCAGGGCAAGGGGGTGTGGCTCTGGGGTAGGGTGGCGTTGATCTGAATTGTTCGAACTTTTAGAGGATGGAAAAAGTCAGTGAGTCTGGTAGTTACACCCCTTGCAAGTATCTATTAATGCATGTGGTAGTTACACCCCTTGCAAGTATCTATCAATGCATGAATCAAAACGATATTAATGACGGTGTTCGCCAGATCCTCCTGCCTTCTCCCCTTTACCGTCCCCTCTTGTCCCATATAATCCTGGTGGCCCATGTTGTTCAATGTTCCACTAGTACTACAACTACCACCACCACCACTACTACTACAACTACCATTACTATTGCTGCCGCTGCTGCTGCTACAACTACTCCCAATACTGCTTAATCATTGCATCATCATGATTAATATAATCATCATCATGACCATCATCATCGTCATCGTCATCATCATTCTTGTCGTCATCGTCGTCGTCATCATCATCATCGTCATCGTCGTCGTCATCATCATCGTTATTGTCGTCGTCATCATCATTACCATATCAGTTCACCCACCAGTTTCATTCACCGCAGTGGCTTCACCATCGTCAACATCAACGCCCCCATCATCTCCTTCATCAGCCTCCCCATCCTCCTCTCTCTTCTTCCGCGCATCGTCTATGCCCTCACATGAAGGCAGTAAGTCACGAACAGAAGTCCAGTTGAATTCAAATTTTACCTGCCGAACTTTGCTGAGGTGAGTTGGTTGACTGGTTGGTTGGTTGGTTGGTTTGCTTGAGAGTTTGAAATTTAACGGACAGTTCAGAGTTACCCGGCGTCAATCGTGGTGAGGGGCATCATCAGGCCTACCTACACCGGTTGCACTTTGCTGGTAGTTTTGGCGGTGGTCTGTTTTGTTACATTCAGAGAGAGGAGAGAGAGAGAAAGAGCAGTGAATGACATCACCCATACTTGTCGACCCATTTTCCATCTCCGTAGTGTCTTCGGTGGCCTCTGTGGTGGTGCTGTCAACAGTGGAGATGTCTGCGGTGGTGGTGGCAACAGTAGAGATGTCTGTTGTCGTGTCAGCAGGGGTCGTGATGGCAGCATGCCCTGCACACAAGTCACCGTACTCGATAAGGAATTAGGACTACAGGTAAGTAATAGGAACTACTTACTGTCCATTAACTAAGAACTCACATATGTTGCTTCAGATCTACTCTCCCTCTACCTTTCTCTCCTCTGAACCTTTTGCCAACTTATTTCAAGACAGATATTTAGAAAGAAAGATAGGTCTTGAGAATGGGACACGCACACACTCACGCACACACACACATCTCTCTCTATCTGTATGTATGTATATATATATATATATATTATGTGTGTGTGTGTGTGTGTGTGTGTGTGTGTGTGTGTGTGTGTGTGTGTGTGTGTGTGTGTGTATTTATAATGCCGAGCAATTAAGTAGTGGGGGAAAACAAGTGCAGGCTAACAATTCTTCCGTCACAGTAATGACTTGGTAAAGATTTGAACTTTAAAAAAAAAAATTGAAGATGAAGAAAATGGGAACATAAAATTAAGAAAATATATCATAAATATGAAAACCCTTCACTAGCTGCATGAGGGAACCATCGTAATCCCTCTCGAAGGCAGATCGATTGGTATTGCCTGCTCCTAGGCCTTTCGTCCGCTGGATCGGACTCATCAGGGAGACACGGCTGATTGTGTCTGTGCTCTTGGCGTCAGATAGAGACATATCACAGTCCATAACTCTGTGGTGTTCTCACCACCAAGGGTTCCAAAAAAAATCCAACAGCTATATATATGTACACACACACACACACACACACACACACCACGCACGCACGCACGCACGCACGCACGCACGCACGCACACACACACACACACACACACACACACACACACACACACACACACACACACACAGAGAAGACGGAATATGTGTGTGTGTGTGTGTGTGTGTGTGTGTGTGTGTGTGTGTGTGTGTGTGTGTGTGTGTGTCTTTCTCTCTCTCTCTCTCTCTCTCTCTCTCTCTCTCTCTATCTCTGTAGCTCTCTGTTTCTGTCTGTCTGTCTGTCTGTCTGTCTGTCTCTCTCCACACAAAGACAAATAGACAAGTAGACAAATCGGTAGATAAATAGACAAGTAGCTACAAAATACATAGAAACAGACATAAACTTAAATGGTACACAAACACATACACACACACACAAACACACACACACACACACACATACACACAGACACACACACACACACACACACACACACGCACACACACGCACACACACACATGCACACACACACGCACACGTGAGCACGCGCACACGCACGCACGCACGTACGCACACACACACACACACACACACACACACACACACACACACACACACACACACACACTAAATAAATAAGACGGAAGGAAGTAGGAATGGAAGTAAGGAAGGAACATACCAGATTCTTGTGCTGAAATGCCCCATACCGCCAGACACAAAACGTATAGAGCTTTCTGTAACAGATCACATTTTGCAAGAGAAAGATATTGACATTTTCACAAAGTAGTATGAGAATGGTGTCATCGTGTTATATAAGTATGACCGAAAATGAGATCAATTCATTTTTTTTGCAAGTTAGTGTGAGAATGGCGTCTATGTTTTGCAAATCTGCAAATGAATTCAATATTTTGCATGTTCGCTTGAGAATAAGATATATATTTTTGCAAATATGTTTAACAGTTAGCTTAACATGTTCGCAGAGGAGAGACGAGAGGAAAGCGGTGGAAGCGGCAGCAGTTTGATTAAAACAGCACACTGCAGCCGATGGCTGCCACCTCGCTCGAGCTAACGTTCGACAAGCTTTCTACCCTACTCCTACTGTGTTACCAACTGTCTGGCTGATAGTGTGTCGGAAATAAGTGCTGTTTCTTCAGTAATACTTTGTGCCAGAATGCAGCGAACTGTGTGCGATTGATGTCACTGGATTGTGGGGTCTTTGAATGACAGAACGATACCAAACATGAATGGCAAGCAGCATGAAGAGTTGCCGACAAAAAAGATTGAAACAGACTGATGAACATACACAAAATGAAATGAAGGTTCAACTCAGTGGACAGCATGCGTCTTTGGTGTCAATTACGCTCAAACTCAAATATATTGCACAGGCATATCTTTCCTTTACAACTGATGGAGAATTATTCGCAGTACACCTGCCTGACAGCTGGTAGAGGGCCCCAACAACAGTTACTGTCGGCACTGGTCAGCTTCACTGGGAACACGGTGGTGGTTTTCCTAGCTCGGAATAACCATATTTTGCTTGTTTATCTGTGTGTTCTACATGGTTGTGAAGCACGCCAGTACTGATTCTATCACAGCCACACACCATGCTTTTAGTAAAACAAGATTTCAGCATGCTACATATGCAGATGTCAATTATAAACAATGAAATGCTACCAACCTGACTTTGTACTTTCTCCATTCAGATCACGGAATATAATTCATTTGAAATTGATGTCACATATATTTACACATGCCGATGCAAATTGTTGTCGCAATTCCAGCTTCATGGTAAGCCTACTCACGACTGGGTCACACAATTTTGTAATATTGGTATGAACGGGACACAGAGAGAGAGAGAGAGAGAGAGAGAGAGAGAGAGAGAGAGAGAGAGAGAGCACGCACACACACACACACACACACACACACACACACACACCACACATTGACAGAAACCTACACACCAACAGCACCGCTACATACACACATGGACAACACACACACACACACACACACACACACACACACACACACACACACACACACACACACATGCACACACCTAAGACACACAGACACACACAGACACTGACACACAGACACACAGACACACACACACACACACACACACACACACACACAGAGTCAAAAGCACGCACATGAGCGTGTTTGCGCATGCACACTCGCACATATGACAACAAAAACAGCAACTCTCTCTCTCTCTGTTTATCTCAATTGTAATTGGCTTAATTAATAACTGGTTTTCTTTGAGATGGGGTAAGGGATTGAACAGGGAATGCCTGTCCAAGCATTCAGGGTTTTTTTGACTTGAAATTTTCCATTTGAGGGAAGCATTTCTGATTTTAGGGGAGACAGGCCACGTGTTTTTCCATTGTCACCTGCAGTTTTGCTTCCTGCGTTTTGTGACCACGCTTGTCTTTTCAGTAAGTTGAAGAGTGCGTGTGTCTGCTCTGTCCCTTGTTCCCCTGTAATGAAAGGCCAAAACGGTGAAAACTGATGAATGGAACGCAGTGAATTTCCAAAATGTGCTGCTTTGGAATGACAGGTGTCTCTGGGAATGATTTGCGAAAGAAAGTCATGTATTCTTTGATGTCAATATCCGGTGTGTCGACTTCATTGTGTCAGTCATGGGCGTTGGATGGGATATGTTTGTTTGAATGTGGGAAAACAATGTATTCAGTGTTTTGAATTTCTGTCAAATGTTCCTAGCCTTCAAAATGATGTCTATGGCCTGCATCAGTTCGCTGCTTTGTCCACTACACTGTCACATAGATGTTCTATTGTGTCTGGCTTCAGGTAGGTGTGGCAGTGGTTATCAACAAACGATCGTCCATGGTGGACCTGCGGATGCACTCTATGCTACTAAAGCACAACATCCAAGTGCTTGGTGACAGGGCCGGCCAGTTTTGGAAGATCTTACAGTGACTGGAGTTCTTCTATTTCCTGTTGCTTTCCCACACCAACTCTGAAAGGTCATGCTGCTCTTTGTCTCCAACATTCTTTTTTCTTCTACAGCCACTAGGATCTGTTTCTGTTGGTTCACGAACTCAGAAAAAGCAGAGTCCGAGCCGACCTGTTTCCCCTGGTTCGCTAGTGACTACCCTATGTCTTGGTCAAGGCTGTGGCAGTCCTTTTCCAGCAGGTCATGATGTTTCTTGACTACACCTAGCAGAATATGCAGGTATAGGGTGCTAAAAGGGTCAACTCCACGTCACTGATGGGCTCCCTGATGACAATGTTGTGTAGTTTGGCAATTTTCTTTTTGGACTGTGCGTATTTTCTGTAGTCTGCATTGATGCCCTGCAATGTGCACTGTGTGATATTGGCTTCATTGCAGTGTGCTGGTGTCTGTATTTGTGACTTTGATGCATTGCAATAGAGGCACGGGTGTGTCCCTAGAGTACCTGACAGTTTGAGGAGAACGTCAGAGTCCCCAAACAGGAACGCATTGATCCTTTCGTCCCTCCAAGTCTTGGACTTCAAAGCCTTCAGTTGTTGTTGATAGGCATCTATGATTCTTCTCAAATTGCATGAACTGTTCTTACAATCCACAATGGCCCGGAAACACGTGTTGCGCTTGAAACTTGGTCGGTGGAATTTTGCAGTTTGTAACATGAGTTTGAATGTGTCCCCTCCATGATCCCACCCCATCTTCACCCAGACTTCATCTTGTGGAACTGTGTTGTTATGCCATGTCAGTTTGTGGTGTTTGTCATATTCATCTAGTAAGTTGCTCACAGTCTGGAAGATGTCTTTGATTTTTTTTTTCTACTGCTGTCCCTACCTCCTTTCGTCTTCCTTCTTCACCCATGTACATGAGGTTTGTCTTTTCTATTTCTATGTCTCCAAACAGTGCTTCCTTCCGTGCCTCTCTTTCCTTCTATTCACATTCAAATGTCACCCCAACACTTCTGGAAAATCTCTTCTGCGTCTTGTGTGCTGTTCAGCTCATCCCCAGGGCAGTTCGCAGTGCAGACCCTTGTTCTCTGGTCATTCTCACTGGGCCACACCCAGCTGCTTCCAGAATCTTCTATCTGTGAGACTGAGCTGATCTCATGATTTCGGAGCCCTGTTGTTTGATGACGTATTCTTTACTACTTCCAGACATGTTTATTCTGATTTTCTGCATCATTTGGGTCCGCTTTTTCTGCGATGGAGCTGGTGCTAGAGCAGAAGATTTATGGGGCTTTGTGAACGTTTTCAACACTACAGGCTGACCTCTGGTTTTACACCTGACTGTCATTTTGTCTTTGGATTGTCGCAGTTTTCTTCTCATAATCTGCGTCAGTAACTTTTCTTCTTCAGTGAGAAGTTTATGGATGAGTCTAAGTACACTGTCTTGCGTGTCAGTTGGGGGAAGGCTGCTATTGCGACGTCAGTGACAGCGGTTTTCATAGTGTTTAGAGAGGTCTGAATGCACAATGTTTTAGGCTTTCTAACTGGCGTTGATGTTGACTGACAAACTGACGTCGACACGCATTCATCAGTGTCCAAACAAATACCATACTGATCAAAACTTGCACGTGAAGGTTTGGATGTGTTCACTATGATAGGAGATGTTTGTGTGCAGAATGTCTTAGCTTTGGGGTCGATGGTGACTGACAAACTGACGTCAACACACTTTCATCGGTATCTAAGCATACATCAAAGATATCAACACATTCAAGTGCCGAGTTGGATGTGCTTGCTATGACTTGTGATGTTTGTGTAGAGAATGTTCAGGGCTTTTTCACGGGGGTTGATACTATTGGAGAAAATGATGACATACTTTCATCCATATCCAAGCACAGATCAGATTGATCTAAGCTTTCTTGAGTGGATCCTTTGATGGGTCAGATTTTCTTTGTTTTGGGACGACCAGGGTGGGAGGTTGATTGAAAGAATTGATACGATGTACACTGACTCAGAGAAAGATCTGGACCGAAAATTGTCCAGAATTTTGACATTCACTCAATGTCACAAGCAACATTTTCCTTCGTAATACAACACCGAGAATGTGCTGACATGTGTCTCGTTTTTTCAGTTTATGTTAGCATTTTTAAAAGATACACTTGGACTGTTTACCTTCTTCATCTCCAGAAATATCTAGACTGAAATCCGGCAACAAATCATCGGTGAAGTTGGCACAAAGTCTAGCGCTTAATCATTTGTCTTTTTGCTGTCTGAGCACATGATCGACGCACACAGACAACAACTCTACACGTCTTTTGTGTTCACTGAAGTTTTGTGCAAACGCCTCCAAACATGCACACACGTAGCGAAGATCGGAATGAAGCACCCCTACACGAAACACACACACACACACACACACACACACACACACACACACACACACACACACACACACACACACAGAGAGAGAGAGAGAGAGAGAGAGAGAGAGAGAGAGAGAGAGAGAGAGAGAGAGAGAGAGAGAGAGAAGACGGAAGGAAGAAGGAATGGAGGGAAGAACGCACCATGTTCTTGTGCTGAAATGGCCCATACCGCCAGACACGAAACGTTTACAGCTTTCTTTCGAGATGTTGAAGTGCTTGCTAGATTAAGCCCCCCCCCCCCCCCCCCCAATCAAAAAGAAAAGAAAGAAAAAAAAAGACGAAAACGTGTTGGAGCTTTGTCTGAAAAGGCTTTGATGTATGGTGGAAAGATTGTTTGAATGCAGCGGTGATATGTCACTTTGCCGTTGGCAGGGCTATCAGCAACATGATCTCTCTCTCTCAAGTGTTTGAATAGGAAGGGGATACAAAAGGAAATCTTCTCATTGGTTCCCCTCCTCAGACCATTGACCCCATTTACCCCCTCATCAACATGAAAATAGATATGTTACAAATCATAATTTGAAAAATGAAATTTATTGCCTTTAAGCTGTTACATTAAGTTTCCCTTAGGGAATCATTTTAAGTTGGGAAACAACGTTACATGAGAAAAAATTCGGCTAATAGCAATCATAGGCAACCTGTCTTCCAGACCATCCAATAGGACCATTCTATGAAAGCTGCTTAGGAAATATTTATAGGATTCAAAAGGCATTTGTACATGTCAAAATGTTCGATGTTATCAATCTTTTGTTTTAAATTTGGAATACCATCTTTTTCTTTGCCATTTTTCTTTTGGCCAGTTTGGACATTTCTAAATCCCATGCTGCTTGACGAGAAGGAAGATGTAATGTTAGGAGTGACCAGTATAACGGAAATTAGCTTTGGGGTCATTTTTCCTTTTGGTTTGAACACTCACAGTTCTATAACAGATTTAAGACTTTTGATTATGAAGACATGCCTGCTATTAGAAACGCTCTCTCTCTCTCTCTCTCTCTCTCTCTCTCTCTCTCTCTCTCTCTCTCTCTCTCTCTCTCTCTCTCTCTCTCATGCACAAGTTTTCAAGAAAGAGGAAGCAGCCTACGAATAACATTAGTGTGAGTGAATGGTTTCAACATTTTAAAGGATTGCTTGAAAAGCACGAACACTCTACTAATGAGCATCTGCATACCGTCGAGTATCACCATGAAAGTGACGACAACAATGATGATGGCTATGATAAAAGTAATGATTATGGCAGCTTTAATGATATTAATCACAGAAGTTTGAATCGTCCTATTTCAATTGAAGAAATTTTGATGGCTTTGAGAAAAATCAAGAAACGTACAGCTGCTGGTCCTGATAGAATCATCAGGGAACTATTAAAACATACTTGTAAATCGAATCTAATACTGGATTTTCTCAACTCCTTATTTGATAAAGGAAGTTACCCGGAAAGTTGAACAGAATCAATTGTTCTTCCGATATATAAAAAGGGAGATACCAACGATACTAACAATTTCAGAGGTGTTTCACTTTGCAATGTGTGTAGTAAACTGTGTAGTGCTGTTATTAACAGTAGACTTCAAGAATGGGTAGAGCAAAACAATGTCACCGGATAACTCCAAGCGAAATGATTCTACTATCAATCACATGTTTATCTTGATGGCTTTCATACAAAAACAGTTTTCTTTTAAATCGCAATTGTATGTTGCTTTTATTGGCTTCGAGAAAGCATTTGACTCTGTTAATAGAAGTATCCTTTGGCATATCTTGTTAAAAAATGCAATAAGTGGTAAACTTTGCAAATGCATCATGAGTATGTATGATTGTGTAAATGCAAGAGTAAGAAGTGGTGCTACTTTAACAGAATAAATTACATGTACATCTGGAGTTAAACAGGGTGACATTTTTAGTTCTGTTTTGTTCTCACTATTCATAAATGAGTTGACAGCAGAGGTTGTGAATTCTGGAAGACATGGTGCTACATTTACAAATGACTTCTTCAAAATCTTCATTCTCCTCCTAGCGGACGACATAGTATTAATTGCAGAAACTGTTGTTGGTTTGTAAAATCAATTAAATAGTTTACAACGAGCTTATGATTATCTACAATTGAATGTAAATATGAGCAAAAGTAATATAATAGTATTCAGAAAGGGAGGATACCTCTCTGTAAGAGAAACTTGGACATATAACGGACGCGTAATGCCAGTAGTAAATGTTTACAAATATTTAGGCATATACTTTTCCACTCGTTTAAGTTTTACTTTTGCATGTAAAAATCTTGCATGCAGGGCCAAAAATGCGTTACACTGCGTTATGAAGAGCTTATCCTTGTTAAAAAGTAGTTCTCTTGAATTGTTCTTAAAGTTATTTGATGTTCAGATCCAACCTATGTTACAATATGGAGCCGAGTTATGGGGAGTGGAAGCTGCTACTATTCATTGTGAAAAGCTTCATTTATATGCATTGAAAAAATTTCTTGGAGTTTCGCCACTGATACCTAATGATTTCGAATATGACGGGACAAATCGATATCCTGTATATTTGCTGTCTGTAGTCTAATGAATCCAATTCTGCTTAAAGTTAACTCAAATTGATGTTTAGAGACTACCTCACAAGGCATACAGAATGTTGTTAGATCTGGATTGTAAGGGTAAGGAAAACTGGGTGTTGAATGTTCGAAACAAGCTATATGAATATGGATTTGGTGTTGCCTGGCTGAGTCAAGGTGTTGGAGATGCGAAAGCCTTTATATGTGCCTTTCATGAAAGATCGATTGACTGTAGTTGGCAAGAATGGGACTTGCACATTGAAAATAGTGATAGATTTAATTTTTATAGAATGATAAATGACTTACACAGTGTGCCAAGCCACATGTCAATGTCTATAAATAGAGGATGGAAACGTATAATGACAAAATTTCGTTTTGGTATATCTGACATCGCTGTTCATCATTCTTGCTATAGACAATCGAGAAATTGTTATCTTCTTTGTCAATTATGTGGCACGTCAAAAGAAGATTCATTTCATTTTGTGCTTATTTGCCCACAACTTTGTGATCTCGGAGAACAACTTATTCCACATAAATATTTCAAACAGTCATGCTTATGTAAACTTGTTATGTTAATGTCGTCAAGAAAAGAGAATATTGTCAAACAACTCATGTTATATTTGAACAAAGCATTTAACAGAAGAAGTCTGTATTTATCTTAGTTACGTACTAATTAATGGGATTGTATGTCTTTTACATGTACACCCACCTTCTAAGGGGCTACGGCCTTTACGAATAAAATGTCTATGTGTGTGTGTTGGTGTGTGTGTGTGTGTGAGTGTGTGTGTGTGTGTGTGTGTGTGTGTGTGTGTGTGTGTGTGTGTGTGTGTGTGTGTGTGTGTGTGTGTGCGTGCGTGCGTGCGTGCGTGCGTGCGTGCGTGGGTGCGTGTGTGTGTGTGTGTGTGTGTGCGTGCGCGTGCGCACGCGCGCGCGTGTGTGTGTATGTGTCCACCCGTGAGTGCATGCATGTGTGTGAATGTGTTGAATTTTTGAAGCAGGGGAAGCTGAGGAGGGGAGAGTGAGGAGGTTTATTTATAGATTATTTGTGTGATGGAATATCATTCTGCCTTTATTTATGTAGCATGATTGTTGGAAGTCACGTGACAGGTAAGAAACTCCGTCAGTTTGATTGTCAGATATTTTTTCTTTAAACATTGCAGGGTAAGGTACACTGTGAGTATTTCAACCAAGCCATGTCATTTTAGCATTCGAGCACCGTGGTAGCAGTTCCAGCCCCTGCACTTTAAAGTCACAGCTGTGTCCCTTCACTGGCCTTTCCTTTTTTCCCAGAGGAAGTACGGCAGTTGTCCTCACGGGGGTTATGGTCTGGGCGTGGAGCGCTTCATGTGCTGGATCCTGAACAGATACCACACCAGGGAGGTCTGCTTGTACCCCTGGTTTGTGGGCCGCTGCAAGCCCTACACTTCAGGGTGCAGACTTTGAACATTTTACTTACAGCTGCCCCCTCCCCCTCCCTCCCCTTCAGTAATGAGTGTGAACTTTGAATCATATGGAGAGAGGTGGGGATGGGGTATCTTGCCAGAATGACAAAACCAAGGCACCGTTCCATGTGATGTGATTGGAAGACATTTGATAAGGGACATCCATTTGCCGGATAATATGTAATGCTTATTATCCTCCTTGTGGTATGTGGACTCAATTTCATGATAATCTAGAAGGTAGAGATTGACATGGCAGAGTGACCTCTCCGTCTGTGAAGGTTGTTATTTATGTGAATAGATTTAGACCATGTTTCCTTCCGAATTGAAATTAGTCCTGGTACTGGTTCCTGTTTCTTAGCAAGATGGAATTGGCCTGGTCTTGTGGTGAATAAACAAAAGTGGTGGAGGTCCAGAAGAAGGCTGCCTACAAGCTAGACAAGATAACTTCAGTTTCAACATAGTCAGTTGTCTTGTTCATGTCACTCTTTGTCCATGTCACGTTTTCTTCAACCTTTGTCAAATACATAAGAAAGAAAGAAGGAAAGTATGTGCATGTGAATGTATTATTTAGCAGAATTTTGTCTTCTTACAAGTGATTACTCTTATTGATGTATGGGATGCTCACCAGTTCCATAATGCAGCATCGCACTTTTTCTGTCTGTGATTTCTGGTCACGTCTTAGTGTAAATTTTCCTACAGAATGTTTGCCAGGGACAGCTCTCGTATTGTCTTTGGTTCTGTACCACGTCAAAGTGCGTAGTGTACACAGGACATTGGTCTGTTATACCATGCCGAAGACCAGCTCTCCGACCACTGCTTGAAGGTCTGCTTGCAGGTTTTAACCGATAGATCCAAGATTATCTCCCCTTTGAGGTGAATGTGCTAATCCCATGGGCCACTCTATCAGCTTCATGTTTACAAATGTAAACAGGGTGACTTTCTTTTTCCTTGTACACTATCACTGGCTGCAATGCTAACTGCCTCAGTGATGAAAGTGCAAGGGTATGTCGTAAGTTACCACGAATAGCATGTATGCCTGGCTGCACTTAAAATGTAATGTGAATGCAATAGCTTGAAGACGTCAACCGAATATTCATTCTTTCTTTATCGTTCGCCTTTTTCCGTATTTATTTATTTATTTATTTATTGGTTTAGATTTATATGAACATTGTCTGAAAGTGGTGATGAGCATCAATTGTACAATTAGAGGTATATGTGGTATTCAACAGATTTTTCACTTCAGTAAGGTAGGGCCACAGCTTTTAGCAAGTTCATCAAAACAGCATAAAGGAAAAACTTGGCAGGTGTGACACCGACAGGAGTTAGTTGCTGTGATGGTGGTTTTACTTTTTCATCTTGCGTGGCCTCCAGATCAGCACTTTTCTCATGCTACCTTATACACAGCCATGCAGTCTTGATGCAGTACCAGTGTCAGCTGTCCAAAGGGCAAAGCAGTATCAGGCTATCTTGTGACAATCGACCAAGAGATTCCCTGAACTGCTGCCTGATTAGTTCATTGTTGCCTGTCCTTGCAGGAGACTCCTCAGTAAGTTCCCTTATAGATGGCAGTGATTGGTTAGTTGTGGATTCAGGATCTGTGTGTTCCCCCACCCTTGACCCAGAGGGTGCCACCACATAATTCTGGCTAGAGCCGCTGTGAGCATGTTTGGATCGTTAACTGATAATGTGGACTTCACATAGGCATTAACATGGAGAGGAAATTGAACCTGGTGTCACCAGAATCACAGAACATGAAGGGCCAAAGAACTGGATCTGGATTTATTTTGTTTAAACCCTGACTGGACAAGGTGTCATCAAGTACCTTCAGTTTTGTTTACAGTATTATACACAGTTGTTAAATGTGTATCTTGGACATCGTCACCAAGATTGAGTGACCAGCTCCAAGATACATGTTAAGCTAAAATGAATCAACCAAATCAGCTTGCCTTTGTGGTATTCACTGGAGGAACTAGACAAAAAATACAACCCAAAACAAAAGTCAACGCTTTCAGGAAGCATACTGCTCCTTCACGCTGGATTCACGATCAAGAGGCCAGTAGGTGGTGTCCTGTGTATGTTCAGTCTCAACAGGCACAACTCAACACGATCAAGTGACTTGGTAGCAGTGCAGTGTCTCCTCTGGGTGGGTTACCACAGGACAATTTGATACTAACAGCTTCCTGTGAACTGCTGTGGGCAGGGACAGGATGAACCTGGGTGCAGCTGTGTATGGGTGAGCCAGCATGAGTGGCATGGGAGTAATGCCACTGAGGGGCATGGAAGACGAGAGCTAGGGAAAAAGAAAGAAAGAATAAAATCGGTCATTCTTTCCCTCTAGCTGAAGGCTGAAAACTGGTGATTGTTTTAGAACCGTGAGGTTTGACAGATTTATTTACCCAAAGGAAAGTGGCATAAAAAAAACTGTAAAAGCAAAGGTCAGTTGTGAGAAGCTTACGTGAGGTGACCTTGACCATATAAGCTTTGAGAAGCTGTTAGTGAAATAAGATGCCAACAGATGTGTGTAGAATTTTCCAGGACCTAGTGTAGAATCTTAGTAAGTGTAAATGTTTGCTGGATGATACAGCTCCAAAACTTCTCAGAGTGTTTGCATGAATATTGGAAATATGCAAACATATCATTCAGAACGTATGAACATGATAAATGCACAACAAATGAAGTCGAAAAGTTTGAAATCCATCGTTGAATTAGAAATTTACACTTAACCAGTGAATCATACTCATCTCGCATGACCTTGTGGTGGATGGCTACATTTTCCTAGTGAAGTTCCTGATTTGGATATTTCTGTCTTTGTTAGTCAGTATCTGGAATATCAATATGGATATTTTGATAAAAGCACTGGTAGTCATCTCATCATCATCTTCACTGTGTCGCTGTCATTCTCCAACAGTTTGATCTCAGTTTGAACAAATTCGTCCCTTGAATCCTACTTATCATCTATGTCAAATAAATCACCAATGACATCTACTTCTTCATCAGAACCTTTGGCATGGACAAAAGCAAGATTAAAATGGAACTAGATTCTTGTAAAATCTACAGAAGCTGATTGACTCTGATTCTCTGCTATGTTGTAGAAATAAGGTATAATCATTGCTGTTTCATAACTTGAGATTATGAAAAAAAAGATGTCAACACCAAAGTGACCATAGATAAAGGTCTAAGGGAAGCAATTGTTGCAATAATGTATGTAGTTTCCATTTCAGCTGTAGCCTTTTGCAAATACTGCATGTACAATTGGTTAATTTCTGATGGCAGACGACTGCCATCGTAACCCAAACTGTGATGTTGGGAGTGTTAGCAGCGTGGTGAATCATGGATTCAATAAGTTAATATCGGCACCTTTGGATTTGGAATCGTCATGAGCTGGTGTATAGATCTTGAGAAGTTTATGCGTGTGTGGATGGTAATATGGATGTCAACACTTTTTTTTAATCATTTCTTTCTTTTTTAGGTTGAAATTTTCAGGAACTAGAACTGTGAATAAATGTGCAATGCGTGTTTAACTGACTGGCTGTTTTACGATATTTTTGTTTGTTGGTATTTTTTGTGGACCAGATTTCATGAATGTTCAATATATGTTATTTCAGTTTCTAGATTGTTGCCGTGTAATTAAACCATATTTGTTTACTGACCATGTCTTTCTGTTACCTTAGCATTCTTTCTTCTGCCAAACTGACTGAAAACGTCAGCAGATCATTTGAAATCTTTCTTTGCCTTTAGTCCCATTTTAATGTTTGCAAGATGGACGAAATCATATTTTAAGTTATGAATGTGATGATTAGTATAGGAATAAAGGAAATGCATCACGTTTACTGCCTTATGTTAAGAAAAACAAACGTTTACTCTTTGCAAAATGTGTTTTGTGGCCCAAATTGTTAATGAGTTCGTCCTGTCAGTTATGCTTACAGAAATGTAATTGAAAGGAATTATGTGCTGAGATGAGATTTCTTGATGGTTATTTTAGTTCTTTAACATGCTCACATGCTTGTCAGTTCGTTCTAGAAATCAACATGTACTCTGAGTTTTCGACTTTTTATATTAGCTTTGTTTCATGCAAACATGCCCTTCATGCAGAACACAGACACACATTCATCTCGTTGTGATGAGAACACCCCCCCCCCCCCCCCCACATCGACTCGGATCACTCAAGCATAAGATGATGCAAAACACACTGCATAATCTTTTGGTAAAATTATTTATTATTACTACAAATTTTTTCCATCATTGCTGCTATAAATATCACCATAAGAGTCACTGTTTGTGACGGTGTTTCTCAAATAGATTTTCTTTTAAATTAAAAAAAAAACATTTCCAGGAAACCTGGACTGTAAAAGGTCTGTGTACTTCAGTGTCCATCCTATTACCCGTCGGTCTGGGATTAATTTCAGGCTTCAAGGACTGATGGATGACTGATTAGACTGTTGGGGATGCAATCCTCCTGTTCCTCGAAAAGGACCTCCATGACTTCCCATGTTTGTGCTAGAGCTGTAGGAGCCCAAAGGTCTTGCCCCTACTCTTGCTCCAAATGGACCTCCATGACTTCCATGTTTGTGCTAGAGCTGTTGGACCCAAAAGGCCTTGCCCCTACTCTTGCTCCAAATGGACCTCCATACCTCCCATGTTTGTGCTAGAGCTGTTGGACCCAAAAGGCATTGCCCCTGCTCTTGCTCCAAATGGACCTCCATGACCTCCCATGTTTGTGCTAGAGCTGTTGGACCCAAAAGGCCTTGCCCCTACTCTTGCTCCAAATGGACCTCCATGACCTCCCATGTTTGTGCTAGAGCTGTTGGACCCAAAAGGCCTTGCCCCTGCTCTTGCTCCAAATGGACCTCCATGACCTCCCATGTTTGTGCTAGAGCTGTTGGACCCTAAAGGCCTTGCCCCTGCTCTTGCTCCAAATGGACCTCCATGACCTCCCATGTTTGTGCTAGAGCTGTTGGACCCAAAAGGCCTTGCCCCTGCTCTTGCTCCAAATGGACCTCCATGACCTCCCATGTTTGTGCTAGAGCTGTTGGACCCAAAAGGCATTGACTGTACTCTTTCTGCAAATGAACCTCCATGACTTCCCATGTTTGTGCTAGAGCTGTTGGAGCCAAGTCTTGCCTGTACTCTTTGTGCAATTGGACCTCCATGACCTCCCATGTTTGTGCTGGAGCTGTTGGACCCAAGTCTTGACTGTACTCTTTCTGCAAATGAACCTCCATGACTTCCCATGTTTGTGCTAGAGCTGTTGGAGCCAAGTCTTGCCTGTACTCTTTGTGCAATTGGACCTCCATGACTTCCCATGTTTGTGCTAGAGCTGTTGGAGCCAAGTCTTGCCTGTACTCTTTGTGCAATTGGACCTCCATGACTTCCCATGTTTGTGCTAGAGCTGTTGGACCCAAGTCTTGCCTGTACTCTTTGTGCAAATGGACCTCCATGACTTCCCATGTTTGTGCTAGAGCTGTTGGAGCCAAGTCTTGCCTGTACTCTTTGTGCAAATGGACCTCCATGACTTCCCATGTTTGTGCTAGAGCTGTTGGACCCAAGTCTTGCCTGTACTCTTTGTGCAAATGGACCTCCACGACTTCCCATGTTTGTGCTAGAGCTGTTGGAGCCAAGTCTTGCCTGTACTCTTTGTGCAAATGGACCTCCATGGCTTCCCATGTTTGTGCTAGAGCTGTTGGACCCAAGTCTTGCCTGTACTCTTTGTGCAGATGGACCTCCATGACTTCCCATGTTTTGTGCTAGAGCTGTTGGAGCCAAGTCTTGCCTGTACCCTCTGCGCAAATGGACCTCCATGACTTCCCATGTTTGTGCTAGAGCTGTTGGACCCAAGTCTTGCCTGTACTCTTTGTGCAAATGGACCTCCACGACTTCCCATGTTTGTGCTAGAGCTGTTGGACCCAAGTCGTGCCTGTACGCTTTGTGCAGATGGACCTCCACGACTTCCCATGTTTGTGCTAGAGCTGTTGGAGCCAAGTCTTGCCTGTACTCTTTGTGCAAATGGACCTCCACGACCTCCCATGTTTGTGCTAGAGCTGTTGGACCCAAGTCTTGCCTGTACTCTTTGTGCAGATGGACCTCCACGACTTCCCATGTTTGTGTTAGAGCTGTTGGAACCAAGTCTTGCCTGTACTCTTTGTGCAGATGGACCTCCACGACTTCCCATGTTTGTGTTAGAGCGGTTGGACCCCAAAGGTCGTGCCCCTCCTGGTACGCTGAACTGGAACCCTCCTAGGAATGTAAAGAATACAGCATATAATACAGATGCTGCCTTCACTCAGGCATGTAAAGTATTTAACACACATATTTATTTGTGTATACATGAGTCCTTCAGTTCACACCAACATACATTGATACAGGCACTGTTCTTTCAAACCTTTCAAACACACATGCATGATGCTATCATTCCATAAGGGGTGCGTCCCTTGGATATTGCATCAGACGCATAAACACACTGTTTCTGAGTGTTCATCATGTCATATCAAAGGGCGATGACTAGCGCTGCTCATCTCCTTCCCAAGCATTCTGGTTCATGATGTTTGCATATTCAACTGAATGCTGATGTGAATGACAAGATGTTGACAGTGCAAATCCGATCATGTGTTTGCTTATATACAAATGAGGTTCGAGAAAAATCCTGATAGAAACGAACTCTCGCACATTTGTGCACATATGAAATGTCTATCCATTCGTGCATCTGTTGAACCAAATCCTTCAGGGAAAGAAAAACAGAAGTAGGTATGCACATATGCACACATTTGTAACATTACATCTATGTGTGTACATGCATGTACCTTTTCACACAGACAGACAGACAGACAGACAGACAGACAGACACACACACACACACACACACACACACACACACACACACACACACACACACACACACACACACACACTACCGATTTAACTCTCGATTGTCTTGCCATTATTGCCTATCGCCACCATGTGAGCCACCACAAACAAATGACAATAGAAAGATTCTGTCATCACCACTTCTGCCCGTTAACCCCAACCATCTTTTCCGTTCCTCATCCAAAGTGTCAGCCAGAAGGAAGATCACTGGATGTTACATGACTGGGTGTTGTTTTGAAAGGCAATTGGAACAATTGTTGTGACTTATTACAAGAAATTTTCTTCCTGTTGAAGAACTGGAGCCAGTTTAGCCCTGCGGTTCAGGGACTGTGGTGGGAGGAACACTCAAGTTCCACCTTGCTTCAATACATTCAATACACTGTAGGTTGGTGTTGGTGGAAGAATGTTACTTTGGGCACTCAAAATGTACTCTTTGTGTCAGTCAAACTGAAAACTTCTTTATTTTATCATGTCTGTGGGGTCTTGCCTGTCATTCGTCGTCGCATGGCTCAGAAGGTGGCAAACAAAGACCCATCCTTCCATAAAATACCAAACAAAGGAAGAAAAGATTAATGGATGGATGCAGTGATAGGGAAGTCGCATAGTCTCCTACAGCAGCGTCAGTCGTTTTGAAACTAATATTTTACCCAATCAGCAAAGCTGTGTACCTGGTTAGCAGGTACACAGCTTTGCACAGTAATGTCTGCTACCACAAACATAACACGTTCAATGAAGGGGAAAAACTCGCACCGATTGTGTGTTTTTTTAGAAGACTACATTGAACGTGTTTATCAATCGCATCAGTGTCTGAAGAAAACATATTTGTTGAAAGATGCTCTTGCCTTTTCTCTGTGGATTGCTTGGTAAAAAATAGCTGCTTTACAGTGTGTTTGTGCGTTTATTGTATTTTGACTTCTTTCAGCGACATTGTAGTCTGTTCTTGTTATGATCTGACTTAAAATTGCTAGCAATCACACACACACACACACACACACACACACACACACACACACACACACACACACACACACACACACACACACAAAGGTAGGGAACTCCTATTCTACAAGAAGAAAATTACACATGGGCATTCCTCAGGGGTCTGTTATTGCACCTTTACTTTTTAGTATTCTGATGTACGATTTACCCACAAAAATTACTAAAAAAATATAGAGCTAGCCCAATATGCAGATGATATATGCATATGGATGAAAGTGACGTTAAAAAATGTACATCTGTCAGATCACAAAACTATATTAAAAAGTTATATCAAAAAGAATTAAATACCTTTTCTGCTTACATGACTGAAAATGGTTTGCAAATATCAACTGAAAAAACACACATGATGTTATTTAATACTGGATCTGATCCAGTTAATATGCCTTTATTTCAAGTCATCGGCATACCCATCAAATATACAAAAATAGTGAAATTTCTTGGAGTAAATTTTACATCAAAGTTGTCATAGAATTATCATATGGAGCGTATTCTAACAAAAGCTCGAAAAACTTTAAATCTATTAAAGATTATTAGCAAGCATGCTTGGGCTCAGGACACAATTACTCTTTTGCACCTTTCTACTGCACTGGTTAGATCAAAATTAACGCATGCACATGAGGTGTTTTTCAGTGCACCCAAATACTTACTGAAAAAAACTTCAAAGTATTGATTCCAAAGCATATAAGATAGCCATGGGACTACCAGCCCATGCATCTTGTACAAAAGCCATGGGACTACCAGCCCATGCATCTTGTACAAAAGCATACAGTGCTGCTGGGATATTACCACTGGAGGAATATAGGAATCTTGCATGCACCAAATTTGTTATAAGAAGTTCTACTATAGACAACAATATAGGCCCTGAAATAAATATTAAATCGGACACTGATTTTCCCAAAAAGGGCTAAAAATATATAATCTCAAACGACTCTAAGAACACTTTCCCAAAAGGGCTAAAAATATATCATCTCAAACGACTCTAAGAACATATACTTCCTCGATTTTAGAATCCTCAGATATCAAACTAACATCTATTGCAAAAAGATCTGTTGTGTCTCCTATCCCTCCCTGGAAACTAATACGGGCACATTTTGATATTGAGCATACAGATTTAACAAAGACTGCACATACTAATTTGTTATTATCCAATATCAAAATGCATTTGCATGATCACCATTCCAACCATTTAAAGATATACACTGATGGATCATTAATCAATGAACATGCGGGTGCAGCATACATTATCCCAGGCCTTAACAAAGAAAAGTCCTATTATCTCGGAAAAAAACAAATCTATATTCACTGCTGAGTTAACTGCTATAATTATGGCTTTAAAGTTTATTGTTGATTACACTCAAAATTTATTTAAAGTTGTTTTATGTGTAGATTCCAAGTCAGTTCTTACTGCAGTGGAGAATTTTAAATTAAAAGTTCGACCTGAGATGATCATTGAAATAAATAATTTAGTACATTTCCTCTCAGTCAGAGACACTGAAATAACATTTCTTTGGGTGCCCTCCCACTGTGGGTTATATTATAATGAAAAGGCTGATGTTTTAGCAAAGAGAGGAGCAAAACGATCATCAGATTCGTATTTTTTAAACTTTTCTATGTCAGTGCAAGAGTGCTATACTTTAGCAGAAAAAGTACAATTGTCTAATTTTCATTTGATAGAAAGAGAAACTGGGCACCTTGGTTTACACGATGAAATGAAAAATATTCATGAAAAGTTAAGTAAGTACGATCAAAACATTTATCGTGGACGACAGATAAGATCCTTGATCTGTAGATGGAAACTGGATTGCTTTAAAACAAAGTATGTCAAAAACATTCATTGTATATGTGGTCATAGCATATTAACTGATCACATTCTTCTGTGTACGTTAATGAAAAAAATTCATTCCAAATACGTCTGTACAGCCTATTCAAAATGTTTTCCTGTCAGCAAGTGAAACATATCTTTTCTTTTTGCACTTAGCTAAAAGTCCAATTGGCAAATACTTATAATAGATAATAGTCAGTACTGAGAAAAGAAGAGGGGTTTTTTTTGTGTGTGTGTGTGGTTTTTTTTTTTTTTTTTTTTTGGGGGGGGGGTGGGGGGTTCATCTTTGATTAAGTGGACTTTCCATTTTTGTGTTATAGCTGTAGATAACTTAATTCTTTTGACTCGTTGTGTTAGCCTTTTCCCCGACCCCGATTTTTTAATTTTTTTTTCGTCTAATATCACGTAATGTGGAAAGACGTAAAACAAAACAACAACAACAACAACAACAACACAACAACAACAACAACAACAACAACACACACACACACACACACACACACACACACACACACACACACACACACACACACACACACACACTGACACGTTTGGGAAGGATATTTCCCAATACTTTATCACAAGGTCTAAGTTGGTAGGGGATTGGGGGGGCTTAGGTAGTGGTGTCCTGCACATGTTGGATCAGAACAGGTACCACCGAGCACGACCAAAGTGACTTGACAGCAGTGCAATGCCTTGCTGGGGAGGGGAGGGGGGGGGGTTACCTCATAACAAATTGAAATGACTATTCCCGGTGGACTGCCAGTGCTAGGGTTGCGATAGTACATGCCAGGGAGTGGCTGGAATGAGCGATGTGGGGGCAATGCCTCGAGGTTGCACAGAAGATGAGAGAAAATCATACAAACAACCCTCTCCTCACCCCGCCACAAAACAAAGAAAACAAGGGGAAAAAATCCAAAAACTTTTACCTCTGAATAAAATGAATTGCATCTAAAAAAAACTGAAGAAGGGGCGCATTCTCTATTGCAGAATCTTCTTCTTTCTTTGAGTGTCCACCTTCATCGAGTTGAAGATTCTGACACTTTTGTGCGTATGAACGTTTTTTATCCCGCCATTAAGGGCAGCTATACTCCAACTTCGGGGAAGGTGCGTGCTATGTGTAACGTGTCATCCATACCAACGGCCAAACTGGCCTCTTCCGAAAGTTGCTGATGGGATTTTACGTGTGTGCAAGATGTTGTGCGTGCGTTCACACACGGAACCTCGATTTATAGTCTCATTCGAAGGACTGTATGGGGAATGGAGTCAGAACCAATGTTAACTCCGAGGGAAAAATCCCCCTGTACCGAAATTCGAACCCGTAACCTCAGGATCACGAGACCAGCGCTCTACCAACTGAGCTATTCCGGCCACACATAGAAATACTACTGTAATCAGGCGGCTAACCAACCAACCAGTGCATAGGATTCTTCAAGGATTAACATCATAAACTCTCACACCCTCTTCTTCTTGCTCTCTGTGACACACTTACACATGCACACTGTCATGTGCGCCATTCTTCTATCCACCAGTTTCATGTAGTGGACTCTTACCTCTCCTTCTAGCACAGCGTAGCCGCCGGAAGATGCCACCACGCGTGCATCCCATCTCTGCAGCTGAAGAGCATGCAAGCAAAAATTAAAATGAAATTTTGTAAAAAGAAGAACAGGAAAGGGAAAAAAGCAATGGTGGTGGGGGGGGGGGGGAGGGGGGGGGGCTTTTTATGGCAAGACTATGTTGATGGATAACTTCGAGAACTAAAGACGGACACTGTTTCATTGCTTGCATTTTCACACACACACACACACACACACACACACACACACACACACACACACACACACACACACGCACGCACGCACGCACGCACGCACGCCCGCACACACACACAGACTCACTCACACACACAGACACATACACACACTCACACAGAAACATATACACACACAGACTGACACGTTTGGGAAGGACATTTACCACTACTTCATCACAAGATCTAAGTTGGTTGGGGATTGGGGAGCTTAGGTAGTGGTGTCCTGCACATGTTGGATCAGAGCAGGTATCACTGAGCACCAACAAAATGACTGACAGCAGTGCAGTGTCTTGTCAGGGGGTGGAGAGGGGGGGGGGGGTTACCTCATAACAAACTGCTATGACTATTCCCAGTAGACAGCCGGTGCTAGGGTTGCGATAGTACAAGCCAGGGAGTGGCTGGAAGGAGTGATGTTGGATAATGCCATCGAGGTTGCACAGAAGATGCGACAAAACCAACCAACCAACCAAACAAACAAACAAGCCCCTCCTTACACCCTCCCCGCTGCTCCCCCACCCCTCGCAAAAATAAAACAACAGAAAATAAAAAAAAAACTAAAACAAAAAATCCAAAGACCCATACCTCTGAATAAAATGAATTCTATCTAAAAAAAAAAAAAAACATGAAGGAGGGGCGCATTGTCTATTGCAGAATGCCTTGTACATAGAAATACTACTGTAATCAGTCGGCTAACCAACCAACCAGCGCATAGGATTCTTCATGGATTAATGTTATAAACTCTCACACTCTCTTCTTCTTGCTCTCTGTGACACACTTACACATGTACACTGTTATGTGCGCCATTCTTCTATCCACCAGTTTCATGTAGTCGACTCTTACCTTTCCTTCTAGCACAGCGTAGCCGATGGGAGATAGTACCATGTGAACATTCACTATCTGCGCCTGAAAAGCATGCCAGTAAAACATAAAACAAAATGAAAGAAAAATAAATATTAAAAATGGGGAAAAGAGCAATACGGAGGAGGGGGAGGAAAGAGCTTTTTTATGGCAAGACTATGTTGAGGGATAGCTTTGAGAACTAAAGATAGAGACTGTTTCATTGTTTGCATTTTCACACACACACACACACACACACACACACACACACACACACACACACACACACACACACACACCTGTTCCTCTACACACGCACACACACGCATACACATTCACACTCACAAGCACTTACACGAACTCACACACACACACACACACACACACACACACACACACACACACACACACACACACTCACACACACACACACACACACACACACACACACACACACACACACACACACACACACACACACACACACTTGGCAATTTCAACAAGATTTTACAATTTCATTTACCTTTGACCCGTATCGGGGCATGGAGGATTTCAAACAAAAACAGAGTAACACGATTCAAAGAAATATTTGCATCATGCACAGAAATAATTCCTGGAGCGTGTAGAGACATTTTAAACAACATTGCAACATTTGATCAATTTACTTAACTAAGGTTTCTACTGAACAGAACTGGTTTTGGATCTGTATGGATTGCTCAGGGAGTGGTGGTTGTGAATCAATATTGCAGGGCCTTCAGAGACTGCTGGACATGAACCTCCAAATCTGGGAGCACAGTTGCCTCCCCTGATCGCTGTGCACGCTATGGAGACTTCATAAACTGGGAGCACAATGTTACCTCTCCTGGTTGCTGTGCACTGTACAGAGACTTCATAAACTGGGAGCACAATATTACCTCCCCTGACCGCTATGCAATCTATACAGACCTCAAATCTGAATTGTGCCCAAAAGTTTCTTTGGGTTACACATTGCAGGAATATTCCTGGGAGACTTTGATTAGACGCCGATTGGACGTAAGTAGCTCCAAAGTGTATAGACACACACACACACACACACACACACACACACACACACACACACACACACACACACGCACACACACACACACACACACACATATATATATATATATATAATATATATATATATATATATAAGACCTGGTGTTACTCTCAGTAACGACTGTCCTCTTTGAACTAAAACAGAATTGCTCTAGTGTTTACACAAGCAGATGACGGTCTGATCAACAAAGCATCAAAGAATGCTCAAGAAAGAACGAAGAAAGCTCAAAAGCTGTTGAACAACATTGCACAGTGGTGTCAAGAAACTGGTACGTCCATCAACTCTGCAAAAGCCCAGACATGGTCTGAACTCTGAATAACAAGACATCAGGACAATTAGATTCACCACTTTCTTTCGGTGGAATACAAAAGAAATCAACCGACAGCTTACGTTATTTGGGTACAGGCTTTGACAGACTGCTGACCTTTAACTAGAAATCTTGGGAATTGAACAGCACCATATCTACCGAATGTGTCACGCAATGGTAGGTCTACTCAGTGTGATTAATTGTGGATTAGTGGTTACAAAACTGTCCAAGAGCAATATTCTGAAATTAGAAAGAATTCAAAATGAAGCAATGAGACTGATGTTGGGAACTACGAAGGACACACCAATTGAAACTATGCGATACTTGTTTGACCTTCCTTTAATGCAGGTCAGGCACAAGCTAGAACAGCTGAAGGCATATTTAGAGCCTTGAAGTGTCCCAAACCCACTACATGCGGCAATCAAGGAAATAAACGGCGCTCGTCTAGGACGTGGAAAATCATGAGCGGGACAGCAAGAAGACAATATACAGCTTGTGTGCCAGTTATCAGAACTCAAAGAAACGAAGAAATAGGAAAAGTCGTGCACAGTGTGATCTGAAAACTTAGCAGAGGTGGTGTAGTGTATATGGACCAGTCTGCACGCAGTGACACTTTCGTGATAAAAATGAGACTAAAACTGAAACTTGCACTTGTATGAGAATGAAACACACTTCTGTTTAATAGCAAACAATATGACAGTATTAGGCGTGCCCATACGAACGTGGCGTCTTGCAATGAACGGAGACAATTTTGTTCCCTTTGACGTTAACGCATAATGAAGCCTTTATAACGCAAATGGCTTGATGTGTCTTTGAACGCTTTGAAATTGGTGACGAATTATAAATTTCTTTGAAATATTGTCAGATTACGTTTTTTCCCTGGATGATTTTCTTTTTATTGATTAAGATTCTTTTTTGAGCTTTGAATATGCTGACTTTCCCCTCCCCCTATTGTACAACCAATTCAATCCAACTTGTGTATAAACTGTTAGATCATGAAATAGGCCAAGGTCTGGATCGATTAGAACTAAGCTTATATTATGCCCTCTCTGTCTCTCTGTCTATGTCTCTGTGTAATGTTCCTTATCCTCCACGAGCCCTCTCCTCCTCTACCCGTCTCCCCTCCTTTTTAAAATGTTCCCTCCCTCCCCCCTCTCCTTTTTCTTTACCACACAACCAAACTGCATCCAATCCCTAACCTTTTCCTCTCCCCCCTCCCTACACTTCCTCGCCTCCAGTGCGCCTTCTTTTAAGTGAACGTGAGTTTGAAGTTTCACTTTGTGTTCACGTGGTTTTACTTTAACATTGTATCTATCATATTGGTTTTGAATTCATACTTCTTTGCTATACCTATCACCTTCATTGCTGGTTCCTGATGGCAAGATGTAAAAAAAAAAACTTTACGCGCTTATTCTTCCCCCTCAATATATGCAAAAAGATCGCTCTCTCTCTCGCTCTCTCTCTCTCTCTCTCTCTCTCTCTCTCTCTCTCTCTCTCTCTCCTCTTCTCTCTCTCTCTCTCTCTCTCTCTCTCTCTTCCACATGCAAGCATTTGAAGACAAGTCAAAGCTATGGGTACATGGGGACAGGAAACAGTCAATCCAAAATCATCATCATCATCATTATTGTCGTCGTTGTCGTCATCATCATTATTGTCGTTGTCGTCATCATCATCACCATATCAGTTCACCCACCAGTTTCATTCACCGCAGCGGCTCCACCATCGTTGACATCAACGCCCCCATCATCTCCTTCATCATCTCTCTTCTTCCGCTCATCGTCTATGCCCTCACCTGAAGGCAGTAAGTCACGATCGTAAATCCAGGTGAATTCAAATTTCACCCGCCAGACTTTGCTGAGGTGAGTTAGTTGATTGGTTGGTTGGTTGGTTTGCTTGAGAGTTCAAAATGTATTGGACAGTTCAGAGTTAGCCGGCGTCAGTCGTGTTGAGGGGCATCATCAGGCCTACCTACACCGGTTGCACTTTGCTGGTAGTTTCGGCGGTGGTCTGTTTTGTTACATTCAGGTGTAACGTCCACATAGATGGTAAATCAGACGGGGATCTCAGGAGAGCAGTCTTACACTGCCTCGAACCATCAGAACGACAACACATTTTTATGCTGAGCGCAAGAGTGATTTCAAAATAAATGTAATAATGGCAAGCTAATACAGATATTCCTAATCCAAATGTTGCTGTTACATGCTTTAAATGATCATCTATATCTTTGTTCAAGTAAGTCTTCAGGTCATGAGTATGTGAGAACGTCCTATAAAAATCAAATCTGTCACTAATATGAATTATGATTAGAGCATTTTTGCCATCTGCAATCTACCGATCGCTTGCGAAAAAAATGCAAAAAGACTCTTCTGTTCTTATCTCCTTGGTTCGAACAGACGAATCCAAATCCATAGTCAAACAGAGAGAGGCGCACTTTGATTACCCTATTGTTTTTGCCTTTAGTAGTTCAGTCATACAATATGTTATACGCCTCAGAGGTATTCTGGTATCTTCCATGTGAAGGAATTCAGCCAATATCGGTTACGTTTAACAGCCGAAACAATATAAATAGAAAATCGGCCAGTTTCGCCATAAACGAGATCATTTGGAGTACGCCCGTCAAGCTTAGAAACTTCTTCAAAGCGAAAACATGAACTGATTCACAATAGATTGCCACTTTTTCTAGTCCTCATAACTCAGAACCATATTGTACAATTGGCTGAATCTGGGTGCAAAAGAATTTCATAAATAAAGTGAATGAAGAATTTTTTTTTAGTGTATATAACTATATCATAATGCAAATCAAAACATTTGTAGCCTTACTTGACAGGTCCTTATATGCACCAGCGAAACTCGAACGTTCTGAGAATAACATATTGAAATACCTATAAGCATTGACAACTGGCATAAGATTATCATTATACAACCACCGTTCTCGAGCACTTAATTATCCACCTTTGGAGAATACTATGATATTGCTTTTTCCCATATTAATTCAAATTGCAGAGATCAAGTGGCACGTTGTAAACTGTTCAGTTGTGTTTGTAAACCAATAACAGTTTCTGATATCAAAATAACATAATCAACTAACAACAGAATAAACAATGCAAACACATCAATCAAAAGCAAAGCACTGTGTCCACCATAATTAATTATTTCAATAACTAACTCACTGACAATCACAGAAAACAAAATGAGGCTGCACACGTTTCCCTGTTTTACACCTCTTGAACAATTGATATAGCCAGTAAATTTCGCTCCACAATGAACCCTTGTTCTTACTTTATCATACATACTTCTAATACACTTATAGAGTTTACCTTTAATACACTGGTAAGCAAGACTGGCCAGGGAAGATTTCTATTAATCGAGTCAAAAGCTTTTTTCGAAGTCTATGAAAGCTACATTAGTACCCTATTATAAGAAAATTGCTTCTGCACTAGCGCGAGCAAAATGAACATAATATGGTCAATAGTCGAATAACTTTCCTTAAAGCCTGCTTGATGATCATCTGTGATATCATCTTCTTTTACCCATTCATGCAGTCTATGGTTAATAACAATTCCAACCAATTCACTACTAATATCACTAGGGGAAATAACTAAACTTAAATCCTTAAGAGAGAGAGAGAGAGAGAGAGAGAGAGAGAGAGAGAGAGAGAGAGAGAGAGAGAGAGAGAGAGAGCAGTGAATAACATCACCCGTACTTGTCGACTCATACTGCACCACCGTAGTGCTTTCAGTGGTCTCTGCGGTGGTGCTGTCAACAGTGGAGGTGTATGTGGTCGTGTCAGCGGTAGTCGTGGTGGCAGCATCCACTGCACACAAGTAACCGTGTTCGATAAGCAATTAGGACTACAGGTGAGTAATATGAACTACTTACTGCCCATCAACTGAGAACTCACATAAATAGCTTCCGCTCTACTCTCCCTCTAGATTTCTATCCCCTGAACCATTTGCCAGCCCACTCCAAGACGGACAGATATTCAGAAAGAAAGATAGGTCTAGAGAGTGGCACACACACACACACACACACACACACACACACACACACACACACACACACATACACACATGCGCGCGCGCGCGAGCGCACGCACGCACGCACGCACACACGCACGCACGCACGCACACACACACACACACACACACATATATAATATATATAATATACATATATATATATACATGTACACACAGTCAGACAGGTAGATAAGTGAATAGATAGACAGACAGGTGGAGAGACAGATCGATAGGGAAATAAATAAGTAGCTACAAGATACATAGAAAGAGACATAAACATAAATGGTACACACACACACACACACACACACACACACACACACACACACACACACACACACACACACACACACATACGCTCGCGCGCACACACACCCACACGCACACAGAAGACGGAAAGAAGGAGGAATGGAAGGTAGTAACATACCAGATTGTTGTGCTGAAATGGCCCATACTGCCAGACACAAAACGTATACAGCTTTCTGTAACAGATCACATTTTGCAAGAGAAAGTTATTGACATTTTCACAAGGTAGCTTGAGAATGGTGTCAACGTGTTATATAAGTATGATCGAAAATATGATCATTTAATTTTTTGCAAGTTAGTGTGAGAATGGCATCTATGTTTTATAAATCTGCAAATGAATTCAACATTTTGCACGTTCGCTTGAGAATAAGATATATATTTTAACAAATCTGTATAAGAATGAGATTAACATGTTTGCGAATTAGCCTAAGAGTGAGATTGAGCCCTTTGTTTTATTTGTTTGTTTGTTTGCGATTGAATTGTTTTCTAAGTTATCTTGAGAAAGCTGTCAATGTTTTAGCACGACTGCCTGAGAATGAAGTCAACATGTTTGCAATAAAGTACGAGAATGACGTCATCATTTTGCGAGTTTGCAATGAGATTCACATGTTTGCATATTTTTCAGGAACATGAGATAATTGATATAGAGTTTTTGTGTGAGAATGAGCAGGCAGAATATCATTAGACTAATACGATTTGGGTACGGTACTGACCGAACATTTTATTTTTCACTACAGTATTTAGTAAAGGAAGGGGAGGAGAATGGGGGGCGAGACGGGGGAGGAGAAGCGTTGGACGGAGAAGAGAGCGAAACTGCTTGGAGTAATCATTAGTCAGATTAGTCATTTCTTAACAAGAATTCTTCCATTCAGATGGGTCTGTAATCGAATATGCTTAATACGGAAGCTACCGTTTTTATTGATATTGTAAATATCTTTTAAGTTATTCTTGGTTTGATTTGTATGCATTTAATAGATGGGAAAGCCTCTTGGAATTGTTTATCACTTCGTCATAGTTCGGTTTACTTTTACTTCTCGTACTGATTACTGGAAGGAATTGCAGTTATAAAAATAAGAAAGCAAACACAACAACAACAACAACAACAACAACAACAACAACAACACACACACACACACACACACACACACACACACACACACACACACACACACACACACACACACACACACACACACACACGTGTGCGTGCACTGCAGATTTATTGATTGACAAAACCACCGTCCCAATAAGCAGAGCACAAGTGCTATGTCATCAGCTGAAATATTCTGTAATTATAGTCTACTACCAACGTAGTAAGTCCCTGGAGTTGCTTTTTGCACTCTGCAAAAAGGTGAATATTTTCTTTCTTTCCCACCAATCTCTTTAAAACATTTTCTTTCCTTTCTCCAATACATCAGATCACACCTATCTTTTTCAATGTTTTGGTCGAACAAAGTGCATGTTAGATGCATTTAGATGTTGATGGAAGAGAGAGAGAGAGAGAGAGAGAGAGAGAGAGAGAGAGAGAGAGAGAGAGGAGAGAGAGATTAACACATTTTGTTCTTATAGGTCTTCTCCCAAAGAGAGAGAGAGGAGAGAGAGAGAGAGAGAGAGAGAGAGAGAGAGAGAGAGAGAGGAGAGAGAGAGAGAGAGAGAGAAGGCAATCACAATGACAATGACAATGATTCTTTATTTTATATCGGTATAAGTATTGGCTTAGTTAGCCATTTTTCAAACTTGCCGTTACAATTCTACGAAGTTAGTACTAAATCACACAACATATGCATCAAAACATGATGATACAAACAAACAATATCAAACCAAACAAACTAACAATAACAACCGCCACCAAGAAGCAAGAGAGAGAGAGAGAGAGAGGAGAGAGAGAGAGAGAGAGAGAGAGAGAGAGAGAGAGAGAGGAGAGAGAGATACTCACCATGTTGTATGAAGCTTGCTCGCTCAGCGCAGAACTTAAACTGAGTCTCTTCCTCCCGCCTTTTTATAAACGGCTTTGGGACTTTTTCATTACTCTGTGTTTATGTGTGCTTGTGCCTGCGAGCTCACGCGCCTGTGAGTGTATTTCAGTTGATTAAGTAGAACGCTTACGGCATCATCGGTTATTGCTTCGCAATTATCTACCATCCACATTAATTGCTCGAAAAATGTAACTGTGTTTTCCTTGTCATGCCGGCAAGATCGCCAAATGGTTATACGATTCGGAGAGTGGTGTGAGTGGAAGGGAAATGGAGGACATCAGCGGGGATTGTAAAGGGGGGGGGGGGGGGGGGAGGAGGAGGAGGAAAGGCGGAAAGGGAAGGTGTGAAGACACAAAAACCCCGGAGCGAGGGGGAAGGTAAAGGTGTAGGAGAAAAGGGGAGGGTAAGCAGGCTGAACTGCTAAGTTACAGCCGGAATCATGACCAGGGCAGCATGATTTGGAGAGGCCGAAAAACAAATCAGATGACATGGATTTTGTCCATAGGTATGTCTGACAGCTATGAAGGGTTAAAAAAATAAGGAGAAACTGAAGTTAACTGTGATTTGAAAGCAAAATGGAATATCATTGGAAAAAGAGTATTGGCAACTGCATGACGAACCCCCATGTTGCCATGAAATGAAAAAAAAATGGTGATGCTTATTTTTCAGGACATTCCAGAAGCTCCAGAGAGAAAGATGACAGGCACCATCACCAATTCCGCTATGCCGCTTTCCTGCTGAGATCAAGTCTTTCTACATGCCCTCTTGTGCAGAGGACAAACGCCTCACTGAATCGGTAAGGACTGACCTGAATTATGTTATGATTATTGTGATGATATCAACACGTGGACTCTGCTCAACACAAGTTTCTGGGTGCAAGAGAAATTAGCTTTGTGTTGATCATTAATCATGCTAAGGGAATCTCAAGAAGTGTGTCAAGGTTAGAAGAAAAGATTTGAGAATCCCAGAAAGGCAAGAGGGCAAGACAGTGACTTATGCACTGTCCTACGCCACTGCTGATTACACTCATGTAAACCAAGCTGTTGTGTCATGGAGGATTCTGTTTGATGGACACCACTGTGACTATGTAGTATACATATAATTTCCGTATATTTGCTTGTTGACCCAATCGGACCCCATTACCACATACTGACTTAGAAGTAAAAATGTCTCATAGCCATCACAAATTACTAAATAAAATTCTGATTTAACCAAATGAGAATTAAACCCACCCATGGACCAGACTGTAAACTTTGCAATTTGATTTAAAAATTGTTTTAGAGTCTCAAATAAAAACGATCACTTCGTCTTGAAATCACTGCCACATTTCTATTGTTAAGAGTGGACTAGGATTCCATTGTCCAAAATGGACTAGAACTAATAAAAAGTAAGACCAAGCAAATAATTTTTGCGCTGTACCCCTTCTTCTCTGGGACAAGGATAGAAAAAAATTGACCCTGCCTTCTTAATTTTGTTTCACTTTTGTTTCCAGTTGTGTGGTTTTCTGACTCATGTCAATAAGCTGACATCATTTTTCCATATTTGGTATCTTGTCCTACTTCTGAACACTGCGCCAGCGTGAACAGGGCGGTAAACAACAGCACTGAGGTAATATTGTGTACATGGTTTGTAGGCGGATCTACTGATGCCCAATGTCGTGAGATTGTGGGAGGCCCCATGAGGATCTGGGATGTGGAACAGCTGGAGGCAGGATTCAAGACAGAAGTCATCGACCCCACACCCTACAACTGGTACATTGACAAGGTCAGTGGCATGTGAACAGCAGGATTGTTGTCTGTCTGATTGGCTGAAGGACTGTCAGCTATCGTTTTAGTAAGGGAAGAATTGAATGAATTATGCATTTCACTTCTTTCTTTGTAAATTGGGGATGGGGGTGGGGGTGGGGGACAATGGCGAACTGAGGAAAAGGAAATTATCATTTTATTATTGGAAGAGAAAGGTTCAATTTTTGAATTGTCTTTTGGAAAGGAAGATCGTTCTTGTAAATATTTGAGAGAGATTAAAGAGAGTATGTATTTACCAGGGATGGGATTTTGCCCTCCATTGATTAATTTTGGTCATTTTGGGAGCCCCAGTGTTTGATTTTGAGATTCGATTCCTGTAAATCTGTAAAAAAAAGTTTGAGGTAGATATTTGATACATTTTGTTTCTGTTGGTTCTTGGAAGATCCATCCGCATTCCCAGATGTGCATGGTTCTGTCTTGGCTCAAGATGTTGAACTGCTTGCTAGATTAAGCCCACTTGATAATGTATGAAGAAATCACTGGCCACCATATTTTCAACAGTAAAATGTTTCAGCCACTAAGTGAGAAAGAGAAGCACCGACAAACAAAATGAGACGAAAATTTGTTGGAGCATTGTCTGTTTTGATGTTTGGTAGAAAGAACGTTTGAACGCAGCGGCGATGTTTTTTTGAGGTTGGCAGGGATATAAGCAATATAATCTCTCTCTCTCTCTCTCTCTCTCTCTCTCTCTCTCTCTCTCTCTCTCTCTCTCTCTCTCTCTCTCTCTCTCTCTCTCTCTCTCAAGGGTTTGAATGGGAAAGGTACAAAAGGAAATTTTCTTATTCCATCCCGTCCCCAGACCATTGACACCCCCTCCCAAATCAACATGAAAATAAATGTTTTACAAATCATCATTTTGAAGAACGAAACTTATTATCTCCAAGATGCCACACTAAATATCCCTTAGGCATTCACTTTAAGCTGCGACGCAAAGTCAATGAGAAAAAATTTAGCCACTAGCAACCATAGGAACCCTGCTTTCCAGACCTTTCCATCAGATTATTCTATGAAAGCTTGTCAGGAAATATTTATAGGATTCAAGAGACATTGGTTTGTGTCAAAATGTGTGATTTTCTCAATTTTTTTTCAGTTTTGAATACCACTTTTTCAGGTATCTCTGTCATTTTTCTTTGTGTCAATTTGGACATGTCTAAATCCCATACAGTTGACAGAGGGAAGATGTCATTTTAGGAGTGATCAGTATAAACTTTATGGCCAGATTTCTTTTTGGTTTGAACACTCACAATTCTATAACAGAATTGAGATTTTTGAGTATGAAGATATGCCTGATTTTAGAAACGTTGTGTGTGTGTGTGTGTGTGTGTGTGTGTGTGTGTGTGTGTGTGTGTGTGTGTGTGTGTGTGTGTGCGTGCGTGCTTGTGTGCGTGCATACATGTGAATGTGTTAAATTGTTAAAGCAGGGGAGGAGGGGAGAGTAACGAGATTGATTTATAGATCTTAAATAAATGTTAGCAAACCGCTAAGAGAAACGTGGATAAACGAGTGACAAGACAAAACAGGACGCGTTTCGACCTCTTAGGTCTTCTTCAGGCAAGACACAAACAAATAGGACGATGAAAATGAACGAGCAATCACTTAGCTTACACAACTAAAAACGGACGTTAAATTAAATACGGATCAATGAAAATAGTAAACAATGATCGAAAGACGTATACAGCGATAACAATTGCACACATTGTCCTATTTGTTTGTATCTTGTCTGAAGAAGACCTAAGAGGTCGAAACGCGTCGTGTTTTATCTTGTGACTCGTTTGTCCACGTTCCTTTTGGCGATTCGCTAACACTTATTCAAGATTTATTTAGATTTCCGCCTGCAGTCGTCTCACCTTGCAACTAGTCAACTCATAGATTATTTGTGTGATGGAATATTATTCTTTTCTTTCTTTCTTTATTATTATTTTTTTTTTTTTGGCTGTCCCAACCTCTGCACCACCTCAGAGGCAGTGCACACACGCCGCTCACTCCGACACCCCGTCCACAGCCACAGCCCGGTCAGCCCCGCCGCAGCCCCGGCACCAGCAATCCACAGGGAACAGTCAGTGTCAAGTCGTCACGAGGCAACCCACCGGAGAAGACACTGCACTGCTGCCGAGTCACTTCGGTGATGTTCAGTGGCGCCTGTTCTGATCTAACATATGCAGGACACCACCTACTAAGCCCCCTACTGACGACAATAATTGCTTAATCGCGGAGCCGGCGTGAGTGAGCTCTCCCTCCGGAGGGCGCCACCACGTCCGTCCAACGACAGCCCCCATGCACTCGCCGATACCGGTGACCTCGACGGAACCAAACCAAGGCCACAGACGTGGAGAGGACATCGAAATTGAGGTCACCATGAGAGCAGGGCATGAAGGGCCACAGAATTTGAGACATTTTTTTTAATGCTGATCGATGAGAATGAGGATGATTACGATGATGCTACGGATTTCCACTTCGGTCTGAGACTACATGACAGGGCTGTACTCTACGCTTCCTTTCATAATATATCCTGGCGTCAACCAGGCCCGAGAGATACAGGCACCTGCAGTGTTGGTCAAGAAATTCGAGCAACACTCTCAGAAACGCATTCATTAAGTGGATGAAACTCGACTGTGTGGTCCCAGTCTTCCCAACTGAGTCCGCAGCAAACTCAACTCTGGGTAGGAGCTGGTCGGGGCAGAAAAACCCACATGACTCTGATGGGATTCGAACCCACGACCTCCCAGCCAGGAGTCCGCGACGCTAACCACTTCGCCACGGCGGCTGGTATGGAATATTATTCTACCTTCGTTTATGAAGCATGATTGTTGGAAGTGTCCTGACTATCTGTTTTTGTTTGCTTTTTTTGGTTGTTTTTGCATGTTAGTCAAACAGGGAGGCTATGGTCTGGGCGTGGAGCGCTTGATGTGCTGGATCCTGAACAGGTACCACATCAGGGAATTCCGCTTGTACCCCCTCTTTGTGGGCCATTGCAAGCCCTAAACTTCAGGGTTCGGATCCTCCGAATTTTGCTCACAAGTGCCCCCTCCCCCTCCCTCCCTTTCCAATGAATTTTTGTTTTTCAGTGATAAGTGTGCACTTTAAATAGTGTGGAGGGAGGTGGGGATGGGGTATCTTGCCAGAATGACAAAACCAAGGTTCCATGTGATGTGTTTGGAAAGCATGTAATATGTAATACTTATTATCCTTATTGTGGCGTATGGACTCAATTTTATGTTAAAACTTGAAAATAAAGATTGGCATGGCAGTGAGACCTCTCCGTCTGTGAAAATATTTTTTCTGTGAATAGATTAAGAACTTGCTTCCTTCCAAATGAAAGTTAGTCCTGGTGCTGGTTCCTGTTCCTTAGCAAGATGGAATTAGCTTGGTCTCGTGGTGAATAAATAAAAGTTATGGAGGTCCAGAAGAAGGCTATCTACCAGCTAGACAAGATGGTCTGAGGTTTAGCATGGTCCACTGCTTGTTCATGTCACCTTTTCTTCCGTGTATGTCAAATACATAGTAAAGACAAAAGAAGGTATGTGAAATGAATATTTTGTTTAGTAGAACTTTGTCTTCTTACAAGTGATTACTCTCATTGATCTATAGGATGCTAACCATCCCTATAATGCAACATCACACTTTTTTCTGTCTGTGATTTCTGGTCACCTCTTAGAGTGGCTTTTCCTACAGAATCCTTGCTAGGGATAGCTCTTGTATTGTCATTGGTTCTTTCACATGTCAAAGTGCGTACTGTACACAGGACATTGGTCTGTCGCGCCATTCAGAACACCCGATGTCAGACCACTTCTTAAGGTCTGCTGGAAAAAGGGAAAAGAATAAAACCGCCAAACAAGTTTCAGCTGATAGACTAAAGAATAATTCCCTTTTGAGGAAAACGTGTTAATCCAGTGGGCCATCCTATCAGCTCCATTTTACAAATAAACACAGGATGACTATTTTTTCTTGTGCACCATCATTGGCTGAAGCGCTAACTGCCTTAGCGACGTAAGTGCAAGTGTATAGGTGTTCTAAGCTACAACGAGTAGCATGTCCGCCTGGCTTTACTTAAAATGTGATGTGATTGTAACATCTTGAAGACCTGAACTGAAGATTTATTCTTTTCTTGTTGTTAACCTTTTCCCATATTCATTTATGTATTGGTTAAGCTTTCTGTGAACATTGACCGAACATGGTGATGAGCATAAATTGTACAATCAGAGGAATGTGTAGTATTCAACATATTTTGCACTTCAGGAAGGTAGGGTCACACGAAGGAAAAAACCTGACAGATGTCACACAGACATGAGTTAGTTGCTGTGATGGTGGTTTTACTTTTTCATCTTATGTGGCCTCCAGAGCAGCACCTTTCCCATGCCACCTTATACACAGCCACGCAGTCTTGATGCAGTACCAGTGCCTGCAGTCCAAAGGACCAAACAATATCAGGCTATCTTGAGGCAACCCGCCAAAAGATTCTCTGAACTGCTGCCTATTCAATTCATTGATACCTGTTCTTGCAGGACACTCCTCACTAAGTACCCTTGTAGATGGCAGTAACTGGTTACTTGTGGAGCCAGGATCTGTGTGTTCCCCCACCCTCCTCTCAGAGGGTGCCACTACATCCCTCCAGCGACAGTCCTGTGAGCATGCTTGTATGATTAACTTATGGTATGGACTCAACGCAGGCATGGGCAAGGAGAGAAAATTGAAACTGGTGTCACTTGAATCGCACAGCATGAAGGGCCAAAGAATTGGATCTGGAGTTGTTTTGCTTATACCAAGACTGGACAAGGTTTCATCAAATGTCTTCAGTTTTGTTTACAGTATTATACATACTTGTAAAATGTGTAACTTTGAGGTGGTCACCAAGATTGAGTGACCAGCTCCAAGATTCATGTTAAGTCAGAGTGAATTAAAATTAGTTTGCCTTTATGGTGTTCACTAGTGGGATTAAGAAAAAACACACACTTCCAGCCTCCCTAGAATACTGCTCCCTTATACTGGCTTCATGATTGAGAGGCCCAGTAGTAGGTGTCTTGTGTATGTTCAGTCTGGACAGGCACAACTGAACACGATCAAGTGACTTGGTAGCAGTGCTGTGTCTCCTCTAATGGGTTACCACAGGACAATGTGATACTAATAGCTTCCTGTGAACTGCTGTGGGCTGGAACAGGATGAACCTGGGTGCAGCTGTGTATGGGTGAGCCAGCATGAGTGGCATGGGAGTAATGCCACTGAGGGGGATGGAAGACGAGAGCTAGAAGAAAAAAAAAACTATCCATCATTCTTCCCCTCTAGCTGAAGACTGGTGTAGATAGTTGTTTTAGAACTGCGAGGTCTGGCAGACTTACTTCGGTCTAGGGCGTACAAAGCTGTTACTAACCAGGATCAGTTGTGAGAAGCTTATGTGAAGTGACCTTGACTGTATAAGCGTTGAGAAGTTCGTATTAAAATAGTATGTCAAGAGATGTGTGTAGAATTTTCTTGAACCCAGTGTAGAAGTTTTGAGAAGCTGATGTGAGGAAATAGAATACACAGTGTGTCACAATCAAAGCGTGCTGACTGGATCTTAAAAGTGTATATTTCAGGACGTTTTCAAAAGATGCTGACTGGATCTTAAAAGTGTATATTTCAGGACGTTTTCAAAAGATGAAATTGAAACAAGAGAAACAAGTAATCTGGAAAATAGGGGAAAAGTTTACTGAATTTAAAACAATTTACAATTGGTGTGTTCATCTCACAGTCGAGTGCAGAGAACACTGCCAGTAAGTATCTGAACCAACATTCCGAAAAAAGTGTAAATATTCGCTGGATTATACAGCTCCAAAACTCAGGAGAGTGTGCATAAAGGTTAGAAATATGCAAACATATTATGTAGAACTTATGAAGATGATAAATGCACAACCAATGAAATCGAAAAGTTTGAAATCAATGAATTACAAACTTACACTTAAGCAGTCAAACATAATCATCTCGCATGACTTTGTGGTGTATGGCTACATTTTCCTGGTCAATAGCTAGATTATTGATATGCGTATTTCGATCCTTATTGGTTAGTGTCTTGATCATCAACATGGATATTTTGATAAAAGCGCTAGTAGTCATCTTATCACCCTCACTGTGTCGCTGTCTTTCTACAACAGTTTGATCTCAGTTTGAAAAGATTTGCCCTTTGAATCCAACAGATCATCTATGTGAGATACATCACCAATGGCGTCTGCTTCTTCATCAGAAGCTTTGGCATGGACAAAACAAGGCTGAAATGGAATTAAATTCTTGCAAAATGTAGAGGAACTGATTGAGTCTTGTTCTCTGATGTATTCCAGAAATAAGATATAAACATTGCTGCTTTATAACTTGAGATTAAGAAAAAAAATAACACCAAATTGACCATAGCAATTGATGCAAAAATGCATCAGCTGTAGTCTCTTGCAAATGCTGCATATATGGTTTATTATCAATTGGTTAATTTCCGACGGCAGTTTATTGCTGTCATAACTCAAGCTGTGATGTTGGGAGTGTTAGCAGCATGGTGAGTCATGGCTTCAATAAGTTAATGTCAGCAGCTTTGGAGTTGGAATCTTCATGAGCTGGCATATAATTCTTGAGAAGCTTATGTGTGTGTACATGGAAAAATTGATGTCAACAATTTTTCGATTTTTTTCTAAGGTTGAGATTGCCAGGAACTTGTACTACGAATGAATGTGCAATACTAGTTTCACTGATAGGCTGCTTTACGAGATTTTTGGTTGGTTGGTGTTTTCACAATACTAGTTTTCACTGATAGGCTGCTTTACGAGATTTTTGTTTGGTTGGTGTTTTCACAATACTAGTTTCACTGATAGGCTGCTTTACGAGATTTTTGGTTGGTTGGTGTTTTACACAATACTAGTTTCACTGATAGGTTGCTTTACGAGATTTTTGTTTGGTTGGTGTTTTCACAATACTAGTTTCACTGATAGGCTGCTTTACGAGATTTTTGTTTGGTTGGTGTTTTCACAATACTAGTTTCACTGATAGGCTGCTTTACGAGATTTTTGTTTGGTTGGTGTTTTCACAATACTAGTTTCACTGATAGGCTGCTTTACGAGATTTTTGGTTGGTTGGTGTTTTCACAATACTAGTTTCACTGATAGGCTGCTTTAGGAGATTTTTGTTTGGTTGGTGTTTTCACAATACTAGTTTCACTGATAGGCTGCTTTACGGAGATTTTATGTGTTGTTGGTTGGTGTGTTTTCACAATACTAGTTTCACTGATAGGCTGCTTTAGGAGATTTTTGTTTGGTTGGTGTTTTCTTGTGGACCAGATTTCATGAATGTTCAATATCTGTAATTTCTGTTTTTGGATTGTTGCCGTGTCATTGAATCATATTTGTTTATTGACTATGTCTTTCGTTTGCCTTAGCATTCTTTCTTCTGCCAAACTAACAAAACTTCAGCAGATGTATTCTGTTCGGAAAACAGCACATCATTTAAAGTCTTTGTTTGCCTTTATTCACATTTTAGTGTTTGCATGATGGACAAAAATGTATTTTGAGTTATGAATGTGGTGAATGGTATAGGAATAAAAGAAATGCATCACGTTTACTGCGTTATATTAAGAAAACAAACATTTACTCTTCGCAAAATTTGTTTGTAGCTCAAATTGTTAGCGAACTACTTATGTTCTTGCCAGGTATGTTTACAGAAATGTAATTGAAAGGAATTTTGTGCTAAGATCACACGTTTTTTGACGGTTATAAATGTTTAATTCTTTAACGTGCTCATATTCTTGCCAATCTGGAAATAAAGATATACTCAGAGTTTTTGACTGTTTATATCAGCTTTGTTTCATGCAGACACACCCTTCGTGTAGAATACATACACACATGCATATCTTTGTGATTAGAAACTAACCCTCCAAATCAACTCAGCACTCGAGCAAAAGATGATGCAAAACACACAGCGAAATGTTTGGGCAAAGTGGTTTATTATTGCAATTATTATAATAATTATTTTTATCATAAATATCACCGTAATAGTCACTGTTGTTGATGGAGTTTCTCAATTCTGACACATTCTTTATAATTTTCTTTAAAAAAAATTTAAAAAAAACTTCCAGCGAACCTGGACAGTAAAAGATCTGTGCACTTCGGTGTCCATCTTATTACGCGTCGGTCTAGGAATAATTTCAGTCCTCAAGGATTGGTGGACCACTGATTTGCCTGTTAGGATTACTATCTTCCTCTTCCTCGAAATGGACGTCCATGTCCTCCCTCATGCATGCCAGAGCTCTTGAACCCAAAAGGTCTTGCCCCTCCTCTTCCACGGAAGTGGGCTGCTCCTGGGAATTTCAATAATACAGTATATAAAAGATATCCTGTTTTGAATTAGGCATAGAAAGTATATACATACAGACATTTATTTGTATACACCAGTCCTTCAGTTCACACCAACATACATTCGCACGTGCACTGTTCATTTAAAACTTTACATGAATGCACATGCATAATGTAATTATTCTATAAGCTGTGGATCCCCGGGATGTTCCACTAGGCGTTTGTGAGTGTTGCTCACATCATATCAAAGGGCGATAACTAGCGCTGTTCTCTCCTTCCCAAGCATTTTGGTTCATGATGTTTCCATATGCTGATGTGGATGACAAGACCTTTACAGTGCAAATCTAATCATGGGTGTGCTTATATACAATGGACGTTTGAGAAAAAAAATGATATAAATGAACACCCGCACAGAGGTGTATATATAAAGTATCTATCTATTCATGCATCTGTTCAACGAAATATTTCAGGGGAAAGAGAAAAGGGGAAAGCGAAAAGAAGCAGGTATGCACATGTGCACATAGTTGTAAGATTACGTGTATATTTGTCATTGATATATACATAAATATACACAGACACACAAACACACAGACGCACACACACACACACACACACACACACACACACACACACACACACACACACACACACACACACACATACACACACACACACACACACACACTGAATCAGAAACATAATTGTCAATTTGTGTAACTACCGATTTGACTTTCAATTGTCCAGCCTTCATTGCATCTCAGCATCACCACAATCAAACTGATATAGGAAGATACTGTCGTCAACAGCTCTGTCCATTAAACCCAACCACCTTTTTCTTCCTCTTCTAAAGTCTCATCCAGCGGGGAGATCACTGGAGGTTACAATTTTTTTTAATGCTGTTTTGAAAGGCATTTGGAACAGTTGCCATTGTTGAGGAACTGGAGCCAAGTTGGTCCCAAGGTTCAGGAACCGTAGTGGGAGGAACACTCAAGTTCCACTGCGCATGCAATATATTCAATACACCGTGGGCTGGTTTAGGAACCGTAGTGGGAGGAACACTCAAGTTCCACTGCGCATGCAATATATTCAATACACTGTGGGCTGGTTTAGGAACCGTAGTGGGGGGAACACTCAAGTTCCACTGCGCATGCAATATATTCAATACACTGTGGGCTGGTTTAGGAACCGTAGTGGGAGGAACACTCAAGTTCCACTGCGCATGCAATATATTCAATACACTGTGGGCTGGTTTAGGAACCGTAGTGGGAGGAACACTCAAGTTCCACTGCGCATGCAATATATTCAATACACTGTGGGCTGGTTTAGGAACCGTAGTGGGGGGAACACTCAAGTTCCACTGCGCATGCAATATATTCAATACACTGTGGGCTGGTTTAGGAACCGTAGTGGGGGGAACACTCAAGTTCCACTGCGCATGCAATATATTCAATACACTGTGGGCTGGTTTAGGAACCGTAGTGGGAGGAACACTCAAGTTCCACTGCGCATGCAATATATTCAATACACTGTGGGCTGGTTTAGGAACCGTAGTGGGAGGAACACTTAAGTTCCACTGCGCATGCAATATATTCAATACACTGTGGGCTGGTTTAGGAACCGTAGTGGGAGGAACACTCAAGTTCCACTGCGCATGCAATATATTCAATACACTGTGGGCTGGTTTAGGAACCGTAGTGGGAGGAACACTCAAGTTCCACTGCGCATGCAATATATTCAATACACCGTGGGCTGGTTTAGGAACCGTAGTGGGGGGAACACTCAAGTTCCACTGCGCATGCAATATATTCAATACACTGTGGGCTGGTTCAGGAACCGTAGTGGGAGGAACACTCAAGTTCCACTGCGCATGCAATATATTCAATACACCATGGGCTGGTTTAGGAACCGTAGTGGGGGGAACACTCAAGTTCCACTGCGCATGCAATATATTCAATACACTGTGGGCTGGTTTAGGAACCGTAGTGGGGGAACACTCAAGTTCCACTGCGCATGCAATATATTCAATACACCATGGGCTGGTTTAGGAACCGTAGTGGGGGGAACACTCAAGTTCCACTGCGCATGCAATATATTCAATACACTGTGGGCTGGTTTAGGAACCGTAGTGGGGGGAACACTCAAGTTCCACTGCGCATGCAATATATTCAATACACTGTGGGCTGGTTTAGGAACCGTAGTGGGGGGAACACTCAAGTTCCACTGCGCATGCAATATATTCAATACACTGTGGGCTGGTTTAGGAACCGTAGTGGGGGAACACTCAAGTTCCACTGCGCATGCAATATATTCAATACACTGTGGGCTGGTTTAGGAACCGTAGTGGGGGGAACACTCAAGTTCCACTGCGCATGCAATATATTCAATACACTGTGGGCTGGTTTAGGAACCGTAGTGGGGGGAACACTCAAGTTCCACTGCGCATGCAATATATTCAATACACTGTGGGCTGGTTTAGGAACCGTAGTGGGGGGAACACTCAAGTTCCACTGCGCATGCAATATATTCAATACACTGTGGGCTGGTTTAGGAACCGTAGTGGGGGGAACACTCAAGTTCCACTGCGCATGCAATATATTCAATACACTGTGGGCTGGTTCAGGAACCGTAGTGGGGGGAACACTCAAGTTCCACTGCGCATGCAATATATTCAATACACTGTGGGCTGGTTTAGGAACCGTAGTGGGGGGAACACTCAAGTTCCACTGCGCATGCAATATATTCAATACACTGTGGGCTGGTTTAGGAACCGTAGTGGGGGGAACACTCAAGTTCCACTGCGCATGCAATATATTCAATACACTGTGGGCTGGTTTAGGAACCGTAGTGGGGGGAACACTCAAGTTCCACTGCGCATGCAATATATTCAATACACTGTGGGCTGGTTTAGGAACCGTAGTGGGAGGAACACTCAAGTTCCACTGCGCATGCAATATATTCAATACACTGTGGGCTGGTTTAGGAACCGTAGTGGGGGGAACACTCAAGTTCCACTGCGCATGCAATATATTCAATACACTGTGGGCTGGTGTTAGCTGGGCAATTTTACTTTTGGCTTTCAAAATGTACGCTTTGTGTCAGTGAAACTGAAAAACTGCTCGTGTTTGATTTCATCATGCCTGGGGGGTCTTGCCTGCCATTCTTCGTGGCGTGGGTCGGAAGGTGACAAAGACCCATCCTTCCATGAAATACCAAACAAAGGAAGGAAAGATTAATGGACGGATGCAGTGATTAGGAAGTTGCATCATCTTCTAAAGCAGCGTCAGTCGTTTTAAAACTAATATTGTCTGCCAATCAGAATAGATCTTTACGCTAGTCAGTAGGTACACAGCTTTGCACAGTAATGTCTGCTACCACAAATATAACACTTTCAATGAAGGGAAAAATAACTCGCATTGAATGTGTGTGTGTTTGTTTATTTTTCCATTTCACTGAATGTGTTTGCAATTGCATCAGTTTCTGAAAAAAAATCCAGTCTGTTGAAAAATGCTCTTGTCTTTGTTTTTGTGTAGTGTGGTAAAAAAAAAAGTTGCTTTGCGCTATGCTTGTGCATTTATGTTGGCTTCGTGCCAGCGACGTTGTTGTCTGTTTCACTCTTCTTGTTATAATTGGGCTTTAAATTGCTAGCAATCACACACACACACACACACACACACACACACACACACACACACACACACACACGCGCGCGCGCGCGCGCGCGCGCATGTACGTTTTGGAGGGACAACATTTACCAACACTTCACCAGAAGATCAAACTTGGTGGAGGGTTGGGAGGCTTAGATAGTGGAGTCCTGCATATGTTGGATCAGAACAGGTACCACTAAGCACCACCACGCACTCTATACAGACTTCAAATCTGAATTGTGTCCTGAACTTTCTTTGGGTTGCACATGGCCGAAATATTCCCGTGACCCTTTGATTAGATGACAACTGGGCAGAAGTAGCTCCAAAGTGTATAGACACAGACATATAAGACCTGGTGTTACTTTCAGGGACGACTGCCCTTTTTGAACTTAAACGGCATTGCTCTAGTGTTGACACGAGCGGATGATGGTCTGATCTACAAAACATCAAAGAATGCTTAAGAAAGGAAGAAGGCAGTTCAGCAGCTGTTGAATGAAATTGTTCAGTGGTGCCAAGAAACTGGATCGTCCATCAGCCCTGCAAAAGCCCAGATGCTGGTGTGCACTCTCAAAAACAAGACGTCACAACAATCACATTCACCAGTTTCCCTCAATAGAATACAAAGTGAATCAACTGTATAGAAAATTGAAAATAAAGAATCTTGAACAACTAGAAAGAGATGATTTACTCAATGATGAAAAGAAAAGAGAACTAGAAAATAACAAACAAGAACTGATCAATTTAAGACAAAAAGAATGGAAGGGTCTTGTCACGCTCAAGGGCAATGTGGGTAGCTAAAGGGGAAAAAACAGCAAAATATTTTTGCAGTCTTGGAAAAGGAACTATTTTAGTAAGTGTATAATGAAACTTACCGCCAGGGATGGTATAACTTTAATTAACGACAATGATATTGTGAGGGAAGTTAATTCCCACCCACCCCCTTTTTTTTTTATAAAGGTTTATATTCGGAAAGAGTGGCATTGCAGTGTGAACTTACTAATCTGGTAAATCGATTGCCGAAAGTAACAGAAGAGGAAAAAATAATCTTGAAGGGAAAAGAACTTTAGATGATGGTGGATATGCATTGAAAAACATGAACAATAATAAAAGCCCTGGAAAAGACGCTTTCACTGCTGAGTTTTGTTTGTTTGTTTGTTCTTTTGGTTAGGGCTTTTAAATGTAGCATATAAAATTAGATCTACTTGCGACGCTAACAGATTGAAATATGTTTTAAATTCAGTTATAAGTGTTGCCCAAAGCGGTTTCATACCAAATCGATATTTGGCAGATAATGTTTGTCTTATTTATAACATTATTGACTACCTGATCTAAGCGAGAAAATTTGGGTTACTACTATGTTTAGATTTTGAAAACGCATTCGATAGAGTAGACTTAAAGTTCATGTTTAAGGTCTTAAAACTTTTGGTGTGGGCCGAGACTTTTGTCGGTGGATTGAGACTTTGTACAGGAATATTAAATAACAGTTTCTGTTAATGGCAAGCTAACCAGCTGGTTTGCCAATGAAAGGGGTCGTAGACAGGGTGATCAATTATCGCCATATTTGCTTATTACGTGTGTAGAAGTTTTAGCTCTCATGCGAAAAGAAAACCAAAACATTGAAGGTATTAAATTTGGAAACATTGAAAATAAAATATCTCAGTATGCAGACAACACTGATCTGAGTCTAGAAGGAGGCAGAAAATCTTTTGAAGAATCAAGTAGCACCACTGAGAAATTTGGAAGAGTATCTGGGCTTATGTTAAATACAGAAAAGACAAAAGCAGTGTGGTTGGGAAGTATGCAGAATCGATCAATGAAATTTTTGCCACATTCACAAATGAAATAGAATCCCAAACGTTTCAAAATGTTAGGGGTATGGTTCACAAGGGATTTAAAAGAATGTACAGTTGCAAAATTTGAGGAAAAGTTCCATGAAATAAAATTGCCGTCTAGAATATGCTTAAAAAGAGAAATTACATCACATGGAAGAGTGGCAGTTCTCAAGTTATTTGTGCTGTCAAAAATTATATTTTCATGGATGCTGCAACCAAATCCACCTGACAGTTTTTGTAATAAAATAAAAAAAAATTGATGTACAAATTTGTGTGGAATAAAATTAAAGATAGAATAAACAGGAAAACATCTGTAAAAAGTATCAAATCCTGGGGCATAGGTATATCCAACATTAAGAAATACCTGAATGCATTCAAATTGACATGGTTTCGTAAAATACAATCAAGCAACCATAAATGGAAAGAACTTTGTGTCTTCAGTATCTAAATATTGTCATATTTGAAAACTTAGGGTCGATTTGCCGTACAAGATGTATTTAGGGCAAATGAAGAATTTGGGGAAGTAAATCATGTCAAAACTATTGAAGAATTCTGTTCTGAACCAGTGTTCTGTTACAGTCATGTTAAAGTTGGGGGGAAAGTGAGTTTATTATAAAAACTGGATCAGAATAATGTTCTTTTTATTTGAAATTTGCTGGATGATAATGGCAAGTTTTTAACGTTCCAGACTTTCACTGAATAGTATGGCTTATTGAGTGACTTTGTCACTGATCATGGGCTCATACGTGCTATTAGGAAATATGGAAGAGAAATAGGACTGGAATTAACATACAATACATTGACTTATTCAAACAAGTTAAAAATAGCTATTTCTTCAGCTCCTAGAGGAGCGAGCTATTATTACGATATCTCAATGCAAGATACGACTAAACCCAAATGTTGTGACAAGTGGACAGAAAGACTTGTAACTGATGTTTGTTGGCACAAAGCATTTAAGAAGATGGACATATAAAAGATGTTAGAATTGTTCCAAATCAGATTGATTCACAGAATTTTATGAAACAAACGTAATTCTCAGAAAATGACTGACAAATGTTTCTTTTGTCATGACCAAAAAGAAAGTATACGCCATGTTTTGTTTTTGACATGCAATCGACTGAAAAACTTTTGGAGTGCATTTCGGGATCCGGTAAACGAAAAGTATACCAACACAAACTTATTACCTACAGAAAACATAGTTTTATTTGGATGCGATGAGTATTACAAAGCAGACAGCACATTTGACTTTATTCTAGTGCTAGCTACATTTTATGTCTACAAATGTGAGTTTGAAGGTAAACAATCTCAATTTCAACAATAGATTTCATATCTGAAAAGAACATATGAAATTGAAAAATATGCCAGCTGTGTTCTACTACTATCACCATCACCACCACTACCACTACAACAACAACAACTACTACTACTATTACTGCTGCAGCTGCTGCTGCTGCTATTACTACTACTACTGCTCCAAATACTGCATCATAATCATCATCAATATCATCATCATCATCACCATCATTATCATCATCATCATTATTGTCGTCGTTGTCGTCGTGATGATCATCATCATTATTGTCGTCGTCATCATCATTACCATATCAGTTCACCCACCAGTTTCATTCACCGCAGTGGCTCCACCATCGTCAACATCAACGCCCCCATCATCTCCTTCATCATCTCTCTTCTTCCGCTCATCGTCTAGGCCCTCACCTGAAGGCAGTAAGTCACGAACGTAAGTCCAGGTGAATTCACATTTCGCCTGCCAGACTTTGCTGAGGTGAGCTAGTTGATTGGTTGGTTGGTTGGTTTGTTTGAGAGTTCGAAATTTATCGGACAGTTCAGAGTTACCCGGCGTCAGTCGTGGTGAGGGGCATCATCAGGCCTATGTGGCGGCACGGATTGTCTCATGCCACAGTTTGTGTCTGACCTCCCGGCACGCATTGTCGCAACGGCACGGATTGTCGCAGTCTACACTTTCTTTGAGGTGCTCGCAAATGACCACAATTTCTTGATCCTCACTCTTACATACCGCCTCCCCCTCCACTCCCCCCTCCTTCCCCACCCCAATCAATCCCCCCCCTCTCTTCTCTCTCACTCTCTCTCTCCACTCTTTCTACTTTCTCTCTCTCTCTGTCCCCCCCCCCTCTCTCCCCTCTCTCTCTCTCTCTCTCTCTCTCTCTCTCTCTCTCTCCACTCTCTCTCTCTGTCTGTCTGTCCATCTGTCTGTCTGTCTCAGTGTCTCTATCCCTATCTTTTCTCTGTCTCTGTCTCT
>CM065729.1:11168258-11188258 GCA_033310375.1 Conus canariensis
TGCCGAACTGGATGTGCTAGCTATGACTGGTGAGGTTTGTGTGGAGAATGTTCAGGGCTTTTTCACGGGGGTTGATACCATTGGAGAAAATGATGACACACTTTCATCCGTGTTCAAGCACAGATCAGACTGATCTAATCTTTCTTGAGCGGATCTTTTGATTGGTCAGATTTTATCTGTTTTCGGACTGCCGGGGTGGCAGGCTGGTTGAAAGAATTAACATAATGTACACTAACTCAGAGAAAGATCTGGATCGAAAGTTGTCCAGATTTCTGACATTCTCTCAATGTCACGAGCAACATTTTCTTTTGTAATACAACACTGAGAATGTGCTGACATGTCGCGTTTTTTCAGTTTATGGTAGCATTTTATGCACATAATTGGACGTTTGACTTCTTCATCTCCAGAAATATCTAGACTGAAATACGGCAACAAATCATTGGTGAAGTTGGCACAAAGTCTAGCGTTTAATCCTCTGTCTTTTGCGGTCTGAGCACACGATCGCCGCACACATGAAAACAAATCTACACGTCTTTTGTCTCCACTGAAGTTGTGTGTAAAAGCCCCTGCCGTTGTTGGCGCTACAAACATGCACACACGTAGCAAAGATCGAAATAAAGTAGGCTTACACGAAACACACACACATACACGCGCGCGCGCGCCACACACACACACACACACACACACACACACACACACACACACACACCACACACTCACTCACTCACAGACAGAGAGACAGAGAGAAGATTATCATGGCTCACTCTACCATGAAGGCATGCTTGCGTACTCACTTGCACGCACTCACTCTCAATTATGCGGAGAGAGAGAGAGAGAGAGAGAGAGAGAGAGACAGACAGACAGACAGACAGACAGACAGACAGACAGAGAGAGAGTAAAAAAACACACACACACACTTGGATGCAAAGAAAGTAGGACAGCACACACAAAAAGATCCGTCTCAGCACCACTACACCCACGTTACGACGAATCACATTCTCAAGGGACGCCTGGCACTATCACTACACTCCCCTCTGATCAGCCAACTGATGAGAACATGCAACACCCACTGAAAAAAAAAAAACAAAAAAACTGAAGGATGCACACAAACGCGGGCAGTACTAGTTCTATCAAACGGCACAGTGAAGGAGCACACTCACACACAGAGTAAATCATATCCACTGGTTATAAATATGTAGCAGGAAAAGCTTGAAACACCAGAATAAACATCAGCACAAGAATCACACATTTCTCGCAGTCTGCAAGTGCCAGAGCGCTGTTCCCACGCTATGGCGTTGAAGGTCACAGTGTGCATGTAAGATAAAAACTAAAGAGGGCGATTTTTATCTAGGCTGGACGACTGAGGCAAGATCCCCAAATGGTGATGCCATTTGAAGAGTGGTAAGGTGGAAGGGAGATGGATGACGTCAGTGACATTTGGAAGGGGAGGGGTTGATGGGGAAAGGGGGAAAGGGCGGGTGCGAAGACACAAAATCCCCGGATGAAATGCTTGCTGCAGTGAATTTTGACCACAGTTGGCAAAGCAGCCAGCGATCTTTCAAACTGAATGCAAAGTTTTCACCAGCAGAGCATCCTTCATGTTGCCCCCACATCATGTTTATAGAAGACACACCCCACTTGTCATCTAGTGGAATTTTGACATTCAAGGAAGACTGCATTTAAATGGATTCTCCTGGGCAGCTAAAAAGGGTCACAAATAGGGGGGGTGGGGGGTGGAGGGTGGAGTGGGGGTGGTAGTAGAGTGTGTGTGTGTGTGGGGGGGGGGGGGGACTTTGAAGAAAGAGCCATTAAGATATGAGTAGCCTGAAAAATCAAAATCATTGTAAGGAAAATGAAATAGGAACATCTTTGAGCCTTTTTGTGAAAATTCACTGCAGCAAGTACTTCATCCGTGGATTTTGTGTCTTCACACACAACGCCCACCTTGCGCCGAATTGGATGAAGATAAGACTAGTGATTGCTCGTTCATTTTCGTTGTCCTGAGTGTAGCGTATCTTGCCTGAAGAAGACCTAAGAGGTCGAAACGCGTCGTGTTTTGTCTGAGTGAGAAAGAGAAGCACCGACAAACAGAATGAGATGAAAATTTGCTGGAGTATTGTCTAACCAGGCTTTGATGTATAGTAGAAAGAATGTTTGAACGCAGCAGTGATATGTCACTTCGCGGCTGGCAGGGCCACAAGCAACGTAATCTCTCTCTCACGTGTTTGAATGGGAAGGGGATACAAAAGGAAATCATCTTATTCCTTCTCCTCCCAAGACTGTTGAAAGTAAATATTTAAAATCATGATGTGAAATATGAAATTTGTTATCTGTAAGCTGTCACGTAAAGTTTCCCTTAGGCAGTCGTTTTAAGCTATGAAGCGATGTTACATGAGAAAAATTTTATCTCATGGGAAGACCTGGAAGGCAGGGTTCCTAGCAACCATAGGAACCCTACCTTCCAGACTTTCCTATCAAAAATTTCTAAAAAAAAAAAAAAAAAAAGTCTCTCTCTTTCTCTCTCTCTCTCTCTCTCTCTCTCTCTCTCTCTCTCTCTCTCTCTCTCTCTCTCTCTTCTCTCTTTTTCTCCCCCCCCTCCCTCCACTTCTTCAAAACCTACTTTTCTTTTCTTTTTTCTTTTTTTTCAAATGAGAAATGTGGAATTTTTTCTTGCTTGTGTGATTGCTGAATTCTCTTTTTTTCCCCAAAAATTCTTATTGCTTATGTATGTTCTATGTTCATGTAAATGTTTGAAATTTTAAAAAAAACAAAAAAACAAAAAAAAAAAAAACCGTGAATGAAACAACTGCAACTTTAGTGCATGAACAAACATCAAAACAAAACAAAAAATTCTAAAAAAGCTTTTCAGGAAACATTTAAAGGATTCAAAAGACATTGGTATATGTCAAAATGTAATTTCATCAATCCATTTTTTTCAGTCTGGAATACCATCTTTTCAAATATCTCTGCCATTTTTCTTTTGGTCAATTTGGATATTTCTGAATCTCATAGTGTTAACAGAAGGAAGATGTCATTTCAGAAGTGACCAGTATGACGTAGTTGAACTTTATGGCCAGTTTTCTTTTTGGTTTGAACACTCACGGTTTTATACCAGAATAAAGATTTTTGAGAATGAAGATATGTCTGCTGTGTGTGTGTGTGTGTGTGTGTGTGTGTGTGTGTGTGTGTGTGTGTGTGTGTGTGTGTGTGAATTCGTTATATTTTTTAAGCAGGGGAAGGGGAGGAGGGGAGAGTGAGAAGGCTAATTCATAGATTTGGTTGACGGAAGATTATTCTGCCTTCTTTTGTGTGGCATGATTGATGGAAATCACTTGACTATCAGTTTTTGTTTATTTGTTTGTTTTTGTCTGTTAGTCAAATAGTAATGTAAGAAAATCCTTCAGTTTGATTGTCAAATATTTTTTCTTTAGATTTTGCAGACTAAGGTACCTTTCCTTTTTTCCAGAGGAAGTACGGCAGTTGTCCTCACGGGGGTTATGGTCTGGGCGTGGAGCGCTTCATGTGCTGGATCCTGAACAGATGCCACATCAGGGAGGTCTGCTTTTACCCCGCTTTGTGGGTCGCTGCAAGCCCTAAACTTCAGGGTGCAGACTTTGAACATTTTGCTTACAACTGCCCCCTCCCCTCCCTCCCTAACCAATGAATTTTCGTTTTCAGTAATGAGTGTGAAATTTGAATAGCGTGGAGGGAGGTGGGGATGGGGTATCTTGCCAGAGTTACAAAACCAAGGGACCGTTCTATGCGATGTGTTGCCGGATGATATGTTATGCTTGCTATACTTCTTGTGGTGTATGGACTCAGTCTCATATCAAAACTTAAAAATAAAGATTGACATGGCAGTGTCACCTCTCCGTCTGTGACGGATTTTTATGTGAACAGATTTAGACCATGTTTCCTTCTGAATTAATTGAAGTTAGTCCTGGTGCTGGTTCCTGTTTCTGAGCAAGATGGAATTGCCCTGGTCTTGTAGTGAATACACAAACATGGTGGAGGTCCAGAAGAAGGCTGTTTACCAGATAGACAAGATGGCTTCAGTTTTAACATAGTCAGTCGCCTCATTCATGTCACCATTTCTTCAGCATATGTCAGATACATAGGAAAGAAAGAAGGAAGGTATGTGCATGTGAATGTATTGCTTAGCAGAACTTTGTCTTCTTATAAGTGATTATTCTCATTGATGTATGGGATGCTCACCATCTTCATAATTCAAAATCACACTTTTTTGTCTGTGATTTCTGGTCACCTCTCAGAGTGGGTTTTCCTACAAAATTTTTGCCAGGGATAGCTCTCGTATTGTCTTTGGTTCTCTCCCATGTCAAAGTGCATACTGTACACAGGACATTGGTCTGTCATGGCGTTCAGAATACCACTGCATAAAGAGCTGCTGGAAAGGGGGGAAAAACCCATCCCCCATTCAAGTTTTAACTGATAGATCCAAGATTCTCTCCCTTTTGAGGGGAATGTGTTAATCCAGTGGGCCACCCTATCAGCTCCATCTTAACTAGCGCACAAGGGTGACGTTCTTTTTTCTTGTGCACCATCCATGGCTGCAATGCTAACTGCCTTAGTGACGTACGTGCACGGGATGGGTGTTGTAAGCTACCGCAAGTAGCATGAATGCCTGGTTTTTCTTAAAATGTAATGTGACTGCGATAGCTTGAAGACATTGAATACATATCCATTCTTTTCTTGTCGCTAAACTTTTCCCGTATTCATTCATTTATTAACTAAACTTGCTATGAACGGGAGACATTTCCGGTGCTCACGTCAGAGGCGGACGAAACGTTGGCGAGGTCCGCTATCAATCAACGTTTCGAGTTAATTATTGACCAGAATGGACACCAAGATGGTCCAGGAGTGACACCATAACTACCATCAACACCAACGCCAAGTTTAAACCATTCAACAGGACCGAGGTACTGTGAAATTTCGGATAATGTGTGTGTTTGACTGTGAACTCCTTCGACATTGAAAGAAAACATGGCGTCAACACACCTGTCAAACGTAAACATCAACGTGGTACAGATACGTTCAGTCAGTGTCTAGTGCCTCAGATGACTCAATAAATTAGTCTAAGGAAAAAAAAGAAAAAGATTAAGACACTAACTAGCTCTCCTGTTTCTTCAAGTGAAAAAGTGTTGCCTAAATTTGACTCAGTTTCTGGAGGAGAAATGGCTGAGGGGGAGAGGGGAGGGAATTCTGACATGACTGAAGCTACTGTTTCAGAGGAAGTTTTTCCCCTTGAAGAGGGCTGTGATCGTGAGGTTAGCAACTCTGACGTCATGAACAAACTGTGCAAACTCTGTGACACTGTGGACGAACTCCGAGCAAGCATCTATACTGTTCAGCTGGAGAATGATAAGCTGAAAAGAGAGGTGTCAGAGGCAAAGAAGAGAGAAGAGGATCTCCGACAGCAGTTTGCGGAAGCCCGACATCTGGCAGAAATTGCAGATCGCCGATCTGAAGAAGTGTCTGCCTACGTACGTAGAAATAACATGCGGATATACGGGGTGCAAGAGGGGAAAACTGAGACCCAGGAAGAGTGTGAAGCAAAAGTGCTGTCTCTGCTTAACACCAAGCTGACGCTGAAAGTCCGGAGAGAACAGATCGAGGCCGTGCACCGAGTCGGACCACACTGACCTGCTGGATCTACCGACTCCGCCAAAGATGCCAGCAAATCGAGAGGTATTGTGGTACGATTTGTATCGCGACGCGTTCGAGATGCTGTGCTCTATGCCCGGAAAGGTCTTAAAGGTACCAAGACAGTATTTGCAGAAGATGTCACTCCCAGAGCATACACATTACTATACACCGTGAAAAGTGATACCAGTGTGTGTGCACAAGCTTGGACCAGAAACGGCTCAGTCATTGTGAAAACGCAAAACGGTAAAATCGTCAACGTTCGATCCTCAGCAGAGTTCAAACATTCCGCTGATCGTGCCACATGGGCAAAGAAGTAAATGCTTGAACAAGATTAGACCTAGGCCTAATGATAAAGTGACTCTGGTTAAAGAGTCGTCTGTTTCAAAATTGAACATCTTTGTCAGACATGTAGTAAGTGATAACCATGGTTTTCAGATGCCGTTTTGAACATTTATTTTTCAAGTGTGTGAAGTAAGTTGGTCATTCAAAATCATTAAAAAGGTTTAAATTTGCTTGTTTCTTTTCAGTTTAGCTTTTTTGTATATTAAGTGCACTGTAAATTCTAGATCAAGGTGTTGTGTCATGTGGAAGTTCAGGTCGAGGGTCAAGGCCGATGCAAAGTAGCCACGTGACACGTTTGTTTTGATCTGTTAGGGGAAGAAAATGGAACGATTACTCAGATTAGAACAATCAGTTTCATTTCATGCCTTAGGAGTTGCGAAATTAAAAGACTAGTATGGAGTATGTAGTAACGGTTGGTTGTTCTTTCATCACATTGTGATTGTAAAGAAATTTTTTCAGTGTTTAGAAACTTAAAGTACAGCTGTTGATGTCCAACTGTAGGCTGATATCAGTCTGGAGTTGGCTACTATAAGTACTTAGTTCCTTCTCTGACAGGTTTTTTTTCTGCTTCGTGGGTTCGGTTGTTATTTAATGACGTCAAGGAAAGGATACATTTTTTTCTGACAAAGATAATTACTGATGTCGTCTTAGTCATAGTTCTCATTGAATGGTGAAACAAAAGACTGAACTCGGTATTAATACTTTTTTTATTGTTCTGTTGCCTGGCAATGAATTATGATGAAAATATACATTATGATACATAAAATGGTGTTGTGTATAAATGGTGAACCCAAGATAAATATGATTATGTGTTTCTTACAGTTTTCTGTTTTTTATTTTGTTTAGTTTTTATGTTTAAGAGTGTGAGCGTTGGTGTGAATGCCGAATGCAAGGGAGTGGGGAAAGGGGCAAATATGAAAGGTATTTACAACTTTGAAGAAACTGATGTACTTCTTGAACAATGGACAAGATCATTCACATTCCTGGTTATTAGATGCATATTTTTTTCCAAAGGGGGATACAATGACGTGGACAATATTGAATGGTGATACTCTTGAACTGGTGGACATTTGTTGTTTCTCATGGAATCAATGTGTATTGGTTTTGCTTTTCGAAAGTTGGATTAGTGGAGCTAAGCGCAGTGGATTAGTGGAGCTAAGTGCAGTGTGTTAGTTGGATTAGTGGAGCTAAGTGCAGTGTGTTAGTTGGATTAGTGGAGCTAAGTGCAGTGTGTTAGTTGGATTAGTGGAGCTAAGTGCAGTGTGTTAGTTGGAACATGTGTTTTTTTCATCGCGTGCACTGAAAAATGACCTTGACAAACGGCTTACTAAAAATAAAAACTTTAATTTTTGCAATTTTATACAATGTGATAATATTATACAGATAAATAAAGTGTGGGCCTTTAAAATGCTTAATGAATAATAGAACAGAATATACCAGCGCCTTACCAATATAGTCTCTAAATTGTCAAGGTTTGGGAAATAGCAAGAAAAGAAGAGATGTGTTTCGTTACCTTAGAAAAAAGAGCTTCTTAATATACTCTTTGCAGGACACGTACTTTCAAAGAGAAATGCACAAACATATAGAGTCAGAATGGGGCTATAAATGCTTCTTCTCATCTCATTGTTCATATTCCAGGGGGGTTGCAGTCCTTTTTAATAATAGCTTTGAATTTGAAATAAACAAAGTTGAAACCGATCCAAATGGAAATTATATCATTATAGCTTTTACAACAATGGAGAAAGAACTGCTGTTAGTAAATGTATATGGACCCACTAAGGACAATCCAGGCTTCTATGAGGAAATCACACAGAAATTAAAAGCATACAATAATAACAATACCATAGTTGTAAAAGACTTTAATGTTACACTAGAACAGGAAATTGACTGTTTCAATTACAAACATGTTAATAATCCCAAGGCCAAGAAAACTGTTGAAGATGTGATGACTGAACAAATATTAACAGATATCTGGAGGGAAAACAATCAAAGCAGCAGAAGATATACATGGAAACGGCCTTCACCTTTACAACAAAGTAGACTAGACTTTAATTTGGTATTTTGAGGATATAAATATCTTACCAGGGTATAGGTCGGATCATTCACTGATCACCCTGAAACTAAAATTTTGGAAAGACACTAAACACAGTGTCAAGGGCGTTAAACCTCTCACAAAAGGCATTAAACGCTTAGAGGCTAAGGGACGTTGTACGTAGTATACAAATAGGTAATAGACCCATTAACAAGTGTGCCTTACCCATCGCACACGGTCGAACTGTGTCAAGGAGGACGAAGCGGTCAGGTGACAGATGGCACCTAAGGTAGTAAGGAGTTCGGACATGCCCGATAGCGAAAGGGGGGAGGGATGTAACCACTAGGACCTCGGTGCACCAAGTGAGCGCTAAATACTCAGTCAGCTGAGGTTCTTTTGTAAACAGTCATTGAAGAGCAGGAGTCTTGGACTCGTTCGGATGGTATTGCCGTGGGTCACTGGGTTGGTTCTCTTGTCAGGCTGGTTGAACGGGCGTGGACGTTGTTATCGTAGCCCTCTTTAAGATAATTACTGTGTTAAAGTGGCCTCCGAAGTCGGCGGGAATTTTCGATGTCCATCTGGTGCCAAGTGGTTGTTTGCTAATCAATTAGGTAGGGATGTGTGTAAACGCTGATGTGTGGAAGAATGTAGCGAACAGAGAATTCAGGGTACTTGTGAACAGGGGGTTTGAGAAGCAGCATGGACAAAGGCATGGCCCGAAGGGGAATCCTTTGTTTCCATCCCTATATAAACTGAGGGAGAACAACGTGAGAGAGAGAGAAGAACAGAGGAGAGAGAGGAGAGAAGGTGGGCAGGACACAGGGTCGAGAGAAACGTGGTCTGGGAGATAGAAGAGACAGCAAAGTCTTAGGGTTAAAGACAAGCTGGAAGAGAAGAAAACTAAGTTTGAAGCCCAGAGGTGGGTGAAGACAGACAAACTGAAATTGAACCCAGAGGTGGGTGAAAGAGACGAAGAAGAAGAGTTCTACGTCGAGATCCCAGAGATGACCACGAAGACCCAGTCCTGAAGCCTGGAGCCAGTCAACCAAGGGCTTCACCATCAAGCAGTGCAGTGCTGAAGAAGACGTGAAGAGACTTTTTCAAGAGCTGTGGTGTGGTGTGAAAGCGTGGTTGTGTGTGCGAAAACCTGGCAGGTAAGTCATTTTTATTATAACCCGGGATTAGGAAGTATTGATCTTTTATGTTTTGATCATTTCATTTTGTGTAATTGGATTCTTCATGTTTGATTATAAGTAGCATAGGAATTGTATTTCTTGTGCTCAGTCGTGTTAGGAGAGAAATGAATGCGTGACATCCCATTCCCAGAGAGAGGCGAATGTTTGATGAGCGCATGAGTGTGCACATGCGTGTATGAGTGCAAAGATAACCTTGGTGTGTTAAGCCTGACTAATAATACATCAACTTAGTGCACTTAAGCAATACCATCACGATTTCACCCGTCCTGGACACACAGTACATTTTGGAAATTCAGTACCTCCTTGTTAAAAGATTTTAAAAAATACTTGGAAGAAATAAACGCAGAAATCCAAAACGTAATAACAGAATACACCGAAACAATGAAGAATACAATGATCCACAAGATGCGAAAGACTCAGATATGAAATTGACAGTGTCCGACAGGACGTTTCTTGATTTTTTACTTCTGAAAATAAGAGCCAAGACCATTTCCTATGCAACAATGAAAAAGAAAGTATAAACCCAAAAAGAAAAAAAAGTTATACAAAAGATAAAGGAAATTGAAGAAAAGGAACAAAAAATTGAAGAAGATTTGAAAGAACTTGAAGAGCATAATCAAGAATTAACAACTCTGAGAGAAAAGACAATGAATGGAGTATTGTTAAGATCAAAGACAAGATGGGTTGCAGATGGGGAAAAAAATAACTAAATATTCTGTAGCTTAGAAAAACGCAACTTTATTAGCAAGCAGATAACAAAACTTGTGAACACCCAGGGAACAGATGTAGAAGATACAGGTGAGATTGAAAAGGAAGTTCAAAACGTTCATGAAGAATTATACAAAAAAAAGAGATCTAGAAAAATGCAAAATAAATGATTTTGTTAACAGAATTCTGAACTTAACGGACGAAGACCATGAATCTTTAGAGGGGGAAATGACACTCGAGGAAGCAAGCATTGCATTAAAAAACATAAAAAAATGGGAAAAGTCCAGGAACAGATGGATTTGGTGCAGAGTTTTTCAAGTGTTTCTGGAAGCAGTTGGGCTATCTAGTGGTTAGGGCTTTGAATGAAAGCTACAGAGAGGGAGAGCTCTCCATAACGCAGAGAGAGGGTATAATTACATGCATCCCAAAGCCAGGTAAACCTACAGAGTATGTGAAAAACTGGAGGCCGATTACATTACTAAATGTTATATATAAAGTAGGATCAACATGTACAGCTAACAGAATAAAAAAATGTACTCCCAACACTAGTTAGTGACGATCAGACTGGTTTTGTCCCAAATAGATATATGGGATGCAACATTAGATTAATATATGATATAATAAACCATCTCAATTAAAAAAAATACTCCAGGTATGTTAATTAATGTTCACTTTGAGAAGGCGTTCGACTCCTTAGATTGGAAATTTATGTTCAAAGTACTAAAATCCTTTGGGTTTGGAAAGAGTATATGTCATTGGATATATATTTTATACAAAAATATTAAGTCGACTGTTATTGTGAATGGTCAGATATCAGATTGGTTTTCGACTGAGAGAGGCTGTCGGCAGGGGGACCCCATGTCACCGTATATCTTCGTGCTTTTCGCGGAGATATTATCCATTGAGATGAAAGAAGAAAAAAAACATACAACGGATTCGGATTGGGGAACATGAATACAAGATATCACAATTCGCAGATGACACACAACTGATGAACAGAGGATATAAAATATTTGAAAAATCTGTCCATCTTCTTGAGAAGTTCGGAAAGACATCAGGGCTGTTTTTAAAATAAAGAAAAAACACAGGATATATTGGCTTGGAAGTAAAAAAAAAATTGTAATGTGAAATATATGGAACATTTAAAAATGATGTGGGTCCAGAAGAATTTAAGATACTTGGAATATGGTTTACTAAAGATCTTACAGTAATGGAACAAAGAAATTACAAAGAAAAAATGATTAAAGTGAAAGCACTATTAAAAATCTGGCTGAAAAGAGTTATTACACCTTCAGGAAGAATAGCAGTTTTAAAAGCTCTAATCTTGTCAAAACTTACTCATCTTTGGCTACTGCTACCAAATCCCCCAGATTCTGTTGTTAAAGAGCTACAAAGATTATGTTTCTGGTTTATATGGGGAAGAAAATGAGACAAAAGATGCCGTAAGATGGCTGTTCAAGATATGAAAGAGGGTGGACTGAATGTACCAAATATACAAGCAAAGATTGCAGTATTAAAATTAACATGGTCAAGAAGACTTAAAAACACAACCCATAAATGGAAAGATTTTGTGATTTCTTGATATCCATTTATTGAACAAAATTTTAATAGAAGAATATTCTCCAAATTACTTATGTATAAAAAGCAAAGATAGTGTATTCTGGCAGCATGTATTCTTCTCATATAAACAATTATATTATGAAATAAGGCCAGGGAATGCTGAAGAAGTATTAGCAGAACCTATCTTATACAATGAAAACATTAAGGTTGGTAATAAAATGATAAAATTGAACAGCTGGAATGAAAAGAATGTTAACAGAATATTCCAACTGATAAAAGGCAATGGTGATTTTTGTAACAGTGGAAGAATTCAGAGCAATGTACAGAATACAAATAGACTTTCTATTATATGGTGGCTGTATAGCATCAATAAAAAAAAAAAAAAACTATATAAGAAAACAAGGATTCCATATTAGAAATAATATCCCATTAGAATACAAAGCAGCACTCAAAAGATATATAATGTAGCTGAAAAAGGCTCCCAAGTATACTATAAAATATTAAATAAAGACTGTGGGCGGCCAAATTGTTGTACCAAATGGGCTAACAAGCTTAACAGAGATATACCTTGGAATGTGTGCTTCCAGAAAATTAATGCAAACATACATTTTCTAAAGTATACATCTTTAAAAAATTGTGTGCATATTTATTCATTTAGTTATTCATCTATGTATTCATCAATTTATATATTTGATTATTTATTTATTCATCTATGAATTGAATTTTAATCATTTATTCATTCATTTAACATCTCTTTGAAGTCTTTCCGATAAATCCTTGGTGATCCGTCCTTTAGCAATTCTTGGGGACTTTCGACTAATTATTTTCGCCCCAAGGATGGCATTAGTGGGACATTGTCACCAAAGGATTTTTCCCTTGAAAAAAAAAATCGCTATTATAACTATTATTATCATTCTTTTTTTTTTAATATAACGTATCATGAAGACAAGACTGAATAATTTTGTTATTGTTGTTATTTATCACTATGAATTGTTTGATTGATGATTGAAGATGTTGTGATACTCATTTTCAAATTATGACGTTGCAGTCTATTGGAATGAGTAAAGGAAGAGAGAGAGAGAGAGAGAGAGAGAGAGAGAGAGAGAGAGAGAGAGAGAGAGAGAGAACCAGGGCAGTTAATAAGACAATGGTATTACTCATTATAGTTATATATTATCTGATCAGAATATGCTTTGTAAACATGTACACTTTCAGTCTTCTTTCCACCGAAACTGTATAAGCATGCAATATATTGATCCACTGTAATGATTGATGCCATCTATACTAAATTGAAACAACAACATCTTTGTTAAGTATAGATATTGTAATTCACCACAACAGTTTACCTAAATGTTCACTTCGGCTTGTATTCATGTATGTATGTATTTGTTTATTTATTCATTTGTGTATTTAATTATTTGTTTCATTCGTATGTTAATCTATTTCTTGATTCATTTACGTTATTTTTGTGTTTGTTCAATTATTTATTTATGTATTCATTTAATTACTAATCAATCAGTTTATCTATTTAATAGGCGGGATTGGTCACGGTTTTGAAGCGATGTTGTTGTTGAGCAACGGCAGAAATGAGTTTGTGTTATTATTTCATTCTTATATTGTGTTGCTGTTAGATGATGACTTTGCTTTGGGATTGTGACTGATGTTACCTTATGGTAGCAACGTTGCAGTAAGAATGTTCAAAAATTTAGTTACTAATATAAACCTACCAGAACTCTCATTATTATAGAACTTTACTACCACTACTGATTGCTATTACTATTATCAATATTATTACCACCAGTATTTTTATTAATGTTAATACTATGATAGTGTTGTTATTATTGTAATCACTGATATCATGTTGTATTGGATTGGATTATATTGCGAATAAGTAACTGTGGGAGAGAATGGATAATTTAAGCTAAATAGAAAATATGCATACGTATAGATCACTGTGAATGCTGATTGCAAAAATTTTTGTTTGTTTGGTATATAGCCAGTGTTTAAAAGAATGAACGACAATATCTAAATCTAGATGAATGTAAGCTTTCATTTTGCCTCAAGGGGAGGGCTGAAGGGGGGAGGATGGGGGGGGGGGGGGTGGAGTCAGTGTGTATAGTCAGTGATATGTTTGTTCAGTTGTTAATGTAATTTCTGTCCTTTAAAATTATCAGATTTATTTGATTATGTCTTTGGGATCTTGATTTGCGATTTCATTTTTCATTTATTACTTTGATTTTGTTGTTTTTCAGTATTCAGTTCTTTAAAAAAAAAATCTTCAAACCAACGTTATGATTATTATGATCAAAATACTTTGTACGATTGTTAATTGTGTTGGAGTGAAGAAATGAATATGTTTAAACAGACAGGGGAAAAGGGAAGGGTGGCTAGAGTCAATAGCGTTGTAGAGCACTAAAGAAATAATGGTTGAACACCTTATTGTGAGAAGTGAGAACTTGCCAAGTCGTCTGCTGCTGCTATCGCTGACTGCCACGTGCTCATTCTGTGCTCGTCGTCAGGTGTTACTGGAATTGTATTTACATGCCCGTCTCCTTTCCCACCTACCCTCTGTCCGTGCTATCGCATGTATTCATTACATGTGAGTCGAATGAGCAAATTACATTTCTCCCTAATTTTGTCATTATAACTTTGCCTGCAATGGTATTTCTCGTTCTTAGATATTGTGTGTGAGTGTTTATCTGATCAAATCAATCTGTTGCAAATTTTAAAAAACAGAAACAAAACAAAACAAAAAAAGAAACGAAAACACTTGCTATGAACATTGTCTGAGCATGGTGATGAGCATTAATTGTACAATTAGAGGTATGTGGCGTATTCAACACATTTTTCACTTCAGTAAGGTAGGGTCACAGCTTTCTGCAAGTTCATCAAAACAGCATGAAGAAAAACCTTGGCAGGTGTGACACAGACAGGAGTTAGTTGCTGTGATGGTGGTTTTACTTTTTCTTCTTACGTGGCCTCCAGAGCAGCACTTTCCCCATGCTGCTTTATACGCAGCCATGCAGTCTTGATGCAATACCCGTGTCAGCAGTCCAAAAGGACCAAACACTATCAGGCTGTCTTGAGACAACCCGCAAAAAGATTTTCTGCACTGCTGCTGAATCAGTTTATTGGCGCCTGTTCTTGCAGGACACTCCTCACTAGATGGCCGTAAATGGTTAGTTGTGGAGTCAGGATCTGTGCGTTTTCCACACTTTCCTCCCAGAAGGTGCCACCACATCCTTCCAGCGACAGCCCCTGTACGTGTGCTTGTATTGTTAACTTATGATGTGGACTCTACATGGGCTTGGACATGGAGAAGAAATTGAAACTGGTGCCACCAGAATCACACAGCATGAAGGGCCAAAGAATTTGATCTAGATTTATTTTGTTTATACCCAGTCTGGACAAGGTGTCATCAAGTATCTTCAGTTTTGTTGATAGTATCATATATACTTGTGAAATGTGTATCTTGGAAGTGGTCACCAACATTGAGTGACCAGCTCCGAAATACAGATTAAGCTAAAATTAAGCAACCAAATTAATCAGTCTGCCTTTGTGGCGTTCACTGGAGGGATAAAAAAGAAACAACCAAAAACAAAAGTCCAGGCTTCCAGGGAGGATACTGCTCCTTCATGCTGGCTTCTTGATTAAGAGGCCGTGCTGCTGGTGTCCTGTGTATGTTCAGTCTGAACACGATCAAGTGACTTGGTAGCAGTGTTGTGTCTCCTCTAATGGGTTAGCACAGGACATTTTAATACTAGTAGCTTCCTGTGAACTGCTGTGGGCTGGGACAGGACGAACCTGGGTGCAGCTGTGTATGGGTGAGCCAGCATGAGCGGCATGGGAGTAATGCCACTGAGGGGGCATGGAAGACGAGAGCTAGGAACAAAATCAATCATTCTTCCCCTCTAGCTGAAGGCTGAAAAGTTGTGATTCTTTTAGAAACGTGAGGTTTGCCAGATTTATTTCCCCAAAGGGAAGTGGCATACAAAACTGTTCATAACAAAGATCAGTTGTGAGAAGTTTACGTGAGGTGACCTTGACTATATAAGCTTTGAGAAGCTGTTAATGAAATAGTAAACCAACAGATGTGTGTAGAATTTTCCTGGACCTAGCGTAGAAGCTTAGTAAGTGTAAATGTTTCCTGGATGATACAGCTCCAAAACTTCTCAGAGTGTTTGCATGAATATTGGAAATATACACACTGATCATTCAGAACTTATGAAGACGATAAATGCACAACAAATGAAGTGAAAACTTTGACATCCATCGTTGAATTAGAAATTTACACTTAACCAGTGAATCATACTCATCTCGCATGACCTTGTGGTGGATGGCTATATTTTCCCGGTGAATTTCCTGATTTGGATATTTCTATCTTTGTTAGTCAGTATCTGGAATAGCAATATGGCTGTTTTGATAAAAGCACTGGTAGTCATCTCATCATCACCTTTATTGTGTCGCTGTCATTCTCCAACACTTTGATCTCAGTTTGAACAAATTCGTACCTTCAATCCAACATATCATCTATGTCAGATTAATCACCAATGACATCTACTTCTTCATCAGAACCTTTGGCATGGACAAAAACAAGATTAAAATGGGACTAGATTCTTGCAAAAATTACAGAAGCTGATTGACTCTGATTCTCTGCTATGTTGCAGAAATAAGATACAATCATTGCTGCTTCATAACTTGAGATTTAAAAAAAAGATGTCAACACCAAAGTGACCATAGACAAAGGTCTAAGGGAGGCAATTGATGCAAAAATGTATGTAGTTGCCCTTTCAGCTGTGGTCTTTTGCAACTGCTGCATGTACAATCGGTTAATTTCTGATGGCAGTCGACTGCCATCGTAACCCAAACTGTGGTGTTGGGAGTGTTAGCAGCGTGGTGAGTCATGGATTCATAAAGTTAATGTCAGCACCTTTGGAGATGGAATCGTCCTGAGCCGGTGTATAGATCTTGAGACGTTTATGCGTGTGTGGATGGAAATATGGATGTCAACACTTTTTTTATAACTTCTTTCTTTTTGAGGTTGAGATTTTCAGGAACTAGAACTGTGAATAAATGTGCAATGCTTGTTAAACTGACAGGTTAATTTACAATATTTTTGTTTCTTGGTATTTTTTGTGGACCAGATTTCATTAATGTTCAACAGATGTAATTTCAGTTTCTAGATTGTTGCCGTGTCATTAAACCATATTTGTTTACTGGCCATGTCTTGCTGTTACCTTAGCATTCTTTCTTCTGCCAAACTGACTGACAACTTCAGCAGATCATTTGAAATCTTTCTTTGCCTTTAGTCCCATTTTAATGTTTGCAAGATGGACGAAATTGTATTTTAAGTTATGAATATGATGATTAGTATAGGAATAAAAGAAATTCATCACGTTTACTGCCTTATGTTAAGAACAACAAACGTTTACTCTTTGCAAAATGTGTTTTGGGGCCCAAATTGTTGATGAGTTCGACCTGTCAGTTATGCTAACAGAAATGTAATTGAAAGGAATTATGTGCTGAGATGAGATTTCTTGACGGTTATTAATTTTTATTTCTTTAACATGCTTACATGCTTGTCAGTTCTGGAAATCAACATGTACGCTGAGTTTTCGACTTTTTATATTAGCTTTGTTTCATGCAAACACGCCCTTCATGCAGAACACAGACACACATTCATCTCTTTGTGATGAGAACCCACCCACCCACCCCACATCGACTCGGATCACTCAAGCATAAGATGATGCAAAACACACTGCATAATCTTTTGGTAAAATTATTTATTATTACTACAATTTTTTTTTCAATCATTGTTAATCATATATATCACCATAAGAGTCACTGTTTGTGACTGTGTTTCTCATTCTGACAGATTCGTTTCAATTTTCAAAAACATTTCCAGGAAACCTGGACTGTAAAAGGTCTGTGTACTTCAGTGTCCATCTAATTACGCGTCGGTCTGGGAATAATTTCAGGCTTCAAGGACTGATGGATGACTGATTAGTCTGGTGGAGATGTCATCTTCCAGTTCCTCGAAATGGACCTCCATGACTTCCCATGTTTGTGCTAGAGCTGTTGGACCCAAGTCTTGCCTGTACTCTTTGCGCAACTGGGCCTCCATGACCTCCCATGTTTGTGCTAGAGCTGTTGGACCCAAAAGGTCTTGCCCCGACTCTTGCTCCAAATGGACCTCCATGACTTCCCATGTTTGTACTAGAGCTGTTGGACCCATGTCTTGCCTCTACTCTTTGTGCAACTGGGCCTCCATGACCTCCCATGTTTGTGTTAGAGCTGTTGGACCCAAGTCTTGCCTGTACTCTTTGTGCAAATGGACCTCCATGCCTTTCCATGTTTGTGCTAGAGCTGTTGGACCCAAGTCTTGCCTGTACTCTTTGCGCAAATGGACCTCCATGACCTCCCATGTTTGTGCTGGAACTGTTGGACCCAAGTCTTGCCTGTACTCTTTGCGCAAAATGACCTCCATGACCTCCCATGTTTGTGCTGGAGCTGTTGGACCCAAGTCTTGCCTGTACACTTTGCGCAAATGGACCTCCATGACCTCCCATGTTTGTGCTGGAGCTGTTGGACCCAAGCCTTGCCTGTACTCTTTGTGCAAATGGACCTCCATGACCTCCCATGTTTGTGCTAGAGCTGTTGGACCCAAGTCTTGCCTGTACGCTTTGTGCAAATGGACCTCCATGGCTTCCCATGTTTGTGCTGGAGCTGTTGGACCCAAAAGGATTTGCACCAACTCTTGCTCCAAATGATCCTCCATGACTTCCCATGTTTGTGCTAGAGCTGTTGGACCCAAGTCTTGCCTGTACTCTTTGCGCAAATGGACCTCCATGACCTCCCATGTTTGTGCTAGAGCTGTTGGACCCAAGTCTTGCCTGTACTCTTTGCGCAAAATGACCTCCATGACCTCCCATGTTTGTGCTAGAGCTGTTGGACCCAAGTCTTGCCTGTACTCTTTGCGCAAATGGACCTCCATGACCTCCCATGTTTGTGCTGGAGCTGTTGGACCCAAGTCTTGCCTGTACTCTTTGCGCAAAATGACCTCCATGGCTTCCCATGTTTGTGCTGGAGCTGTTGGAGCCAAGTCTTGCCTGTACACTTTGCGGAAATGGACCTCCATGACCTCCCATGTTTGTGCTAGAGCTGTTGGACCCAAGTCTTGCCTGTACTCTTTGCGCAAATGGACCTCCATGACCTCCCATGTTTGTGCTAGAGCTGTTGGACCCAAGTCTTGTCTGTACTCTTTGTGCAAATGGACCTCCATGGCTTCCCATGTTTGTGCTAGAGCTGTTGGACCCAAAAGGACTTGCACCTACTCTTGCTCCAAATGGACCTCCATGACCTCCCATGTTTGTGCTAGAGCTGTTGGACCCAAGTCTTGCCTGTACTCTTTGCGCAAAATGTCCTCCATGACCTCCCATGTTTGTGCTGGAGCTGTTGGAACCAAGTCTTGCCTGTACACTTTGCGCAAATGGACCTCCATGACCTCCCATGTTTGTGCTGGAGCTGTTGGACCCAAGTCTTGCCTGTACTCTTTGCGCAAAATGACCTCCACGACCTCCCATGTTTGTGCTGGAGCTGTTGGACCCAAGTCTTGCCTGTACTCTTTGCGCAAATGGACCTCCATGACCTCCCATGTTTGTGCTAGAGCTGTTGGACCCAAGTCTTGCCTGTACGCTTTGTGCAAATGGACCTCCATGGCTTCCCATGTTTGTGCTAGAGCTGTTGGACCCAAAAGGACTTGCACCTACTCTTGCTCCAAATGGACCTCCATGGTTTCCCATGTTTGTGCTAGAGCTGTTGGACCCAAGTCTTGCCTGTACTCTTTGTGCAAATGGACCTCCATGACCTCCCATGTTTGTGCTGGAGCTGTTGGACCCAAGTCTTGCCTGTACTCTTTGCGCAAAATGACCTCCATGACCTCCCATGTTTGTGCTAGAGCTGTTGGACCCAAGTCTTGCCTGTACACTTTGCGGAAATGGACCTCCATGACCTCCCATGTTTGTGCTAGAGCTGTTGGACCCAAGTCTTGCCTGTACTCTTTGCGCAAATGGACCTCCATGACCTCCCATGTTTGTGCTAGAGCTGTTGGACCCAAGTCTTGTCTGTACTCTTTGTGCAAATGGACCTCCATGGCTTCCCATGTTTGTGCTAGAGCTGTTGGACCCAAAAGGACTTGCACCTACTCTTGCTCCAAATGGACCTCCATGACTTCCCATGTTTGTGCTAGAGCTGTTGGACCCAAGTCTTGCCTGTGCTCTTTGCGCAAATGGACCTCCATGGCTTCCCATGTTTGTGCTGGAGCTGTTGGACCCAAGTCTTGACTGTACTCTTTGTGCAAATGGACCTCCACGACTTCCCATGTTTGTGCTAGAGCTGTTGGAGCCAAGTCTTGCCTGTACTCTTTGTGCAAATGGACCTCCACGACTTCCCATGTTTGTGCTAGAGCTGTTGGACCCAAGTCTTGCCTGTACTCTTTG